>CM032668.1:19475770-19494920 GCA_019095985.1 Streblospio benedicti | reverse complement strand
ATCTACATTCATCATAATGTTAAACAATGTCAAACTGACATTACTATTATACAAAAATGTACATAGTAAGTTAAGTATGAGGCATTTTGTGGTCAAAGGGTCAAATGTTCAAAACACTAATATTAATATTATGGTACCTTCCTTTTGTAAGCTGACTTCATCCATTGGATAGAGCAGCATGGTACAAGGATCACGAGTATTTAGCTCTGATGACCATGTGGAGTTGGTGTTATAACTCCATTTTGGTTTCACTCTTGTAATCAAAGTATACCTATAATCCTCTCAGGTTTTCACTCCTAACTGTTTAGCATGGCAGTAAAATCAATATTTAAATAAGTTGAGTTAAAGCCCCCCTTTCATTGAAAGAAAAGGAGCAAAGGTGGTCAGAAAAACTAAACAATTGGGAAGCTGGAAAAATGAATAAATGTCACTGTCTGACATATCCAAACAATCTCCTACTGGATTTGGAAGAAAAGTAAAGATTAATCATGTTTGATGAACTAAATCAGAAAAACTTTCAGAAGGATGTAAAACTTCATTAACTTAGACCTCAAAATCTAATAATTTCTAATGATCATTATATTGATTTTGTCCTTGCTAGAAAGACAAACCAAAGTCACCATTAAATGTGTGATAATAGTTCAAACACAATTAGCTGTTGTGGAAAATTAAGTACTTTTATTGTGTCACATAACTGCAAATACATTATGCATGTGTTCCATATAATTGCTTCCTGTAGCAGTGTAACTTCCCCTCCCCTGGGCCTTATCACCCTCACAATGGACAAGTGATCAGCCTCACACACCTTGCTCCATCCTAGTGTAGTTAAAAACCAGGGGAGGCCACAGCAATCAAAAATCAACACAACACTTTGACCAGAAGGCTTTACAGTAATGTCCACTAGCTATTTGAGATTGCAATATGGTCCTAACAATTTTGTAGAGGAAGATCAAAGTCCTTGCTTCACCACCATTGTGCAAGGTGGCAATGTGAACTTGAAATTATCAAAAATTATAATGAAAGGAAGGTCTTCAGCTGAAGACTGCTACAGAGATAACTTTGGTTGTATTGTGATGATCATATGCTGAAAATTCCTGTTGTTTGATAATATTGAACATATTGTGTGATGGTGATAATTTCAAAGTCATAGTGCTGACTAATGAGCATTGATTACTATTTCTTTGATGAGCTATCTATCTACCTTCCTTGCAGTTTATAAAGCTGTTAGACTAAATATTTTTATTTTAATTTTCAGCTCACTTGCTTGTTTTTGCCAAATTTGCTTGGCTCCTGGTTGTAGATAAGCACAAAAATAAAATTCTAATGAATTCTTATTATATTCTACAATAACCGATCCATATCATTCATCAATTTGGATTCATCTTGCATTTTTCTTGCACATGAAGGAATTTTTATAACAGTAATATTTACAATTGCATTTCATAATGTACCCCTGATAGGACTAATGTGTTCTTCATGTTCATAGAGAGTTTAGGCACTTTTTTGTGACCATGAACGTGATAACTATTAGTGTGTAGGCTAGTATCAAAACACATTCACCAATGCAAGATGCTATAAAGATAGAAATGCCGAGGTGATGCTTCTTTTGTTATACATTGTCTTACAATATTGCAAAAAGTTATAAAAAATGATATTATTCTGATTTATTGTGAAAATCTGGGGAGATTGCATTAAACCACAGAAATAATATTAAAGGAAAGAGCATTTGCAACTATGCTATGGTATGCAAGTCATGCAAGGGCATGTAGATCTATACTTGCCTGTATTCAAAGAATGAACGTTTAATATTGACATTAGTTGAGAGGCCTTAAAACAGGTACGCTTTTTATCAATCATTTTATGGAGGGCTCCTACTGGTCCATAGATTTCTTTGAATGTAGAGAGCAATATCATATTGAAACAAAAGCTTATTATTCAAAGTGTAACACATTTACAACAAACTAAGATGGACTGTATAAAGAGAATATTAATATTTGATATTTGGTAGATCAAATTCAGAAATGTCATGCTCAGAATTAAGAATGTTGTGCCAAACAAAGCAGGTGCAAGGAAGTAGTTAATACAATATTGCAATATAATATAGAGGTACTATTTATAACAATGAAAGTTAGCAACAGCTGCAAAATGCTTCCATTGATAAATTCAAACTCCCGCGAAAATCCCCACAGTCTTGATCAGTTTGACAGCCCTCGCTCGGGAATACATTTGACAGATGAATGTGGCCTGCGGATTCTGGCTTCGGTCATGCACCTCTCTCTATAGCAGCCAAGATCATTTCATTGTCACCAACCAACCAAAAATTACATGGCTAAGGCTGAAGACAACCTTGACTGTGAGTAGCAACTACTGAGAGTAAAATGCCTTAACATCTATAATGTTAGATAGCACTTGGCAGTGTGCACACACTAATGGTTAGCTCTATTGGTCAAACTTGAACATAAGCAACGGCTCTATTGGTCGTTGGTATCTGAGGCGGGATGTTTAACCTGTGTGGGTCACTGCTCTTGTTAAAGTAGATATAGACTACCAAGATGGGCGGCCGGGCACCTTGGGCATTTATATTCATGGATAGCTAACGTCCAACATCAAAACTATCTCTCCCCCTTATTGTATAAATGTGTGTGTGTGGTTTGGGTGTGGAAGGAAAATACAGTGTGATATCTAGTCAGTATGGATGATGGAGCATCACCGGGAACTGTGTATAGGAAGAATGTCAAACAAGTGGAAGAAAAAACCTTTAAAATGACAATCTCCACGGGCGAGCCACTGTAAGTGCATATACTTTTGATCGCCCATAACCTGTCAAATCGGAATATTATATTTGTATGGCCATTGCTTGATTATGGAATAGAATTAGTTTAGAAATTTATAAAGCTAAAATTGTATATCAAATACACCCCAAGTGAATCTTTTTACTAAACTCGTCAATATTAATCTTTCAAAGAAGTAATCTTTATTGATAAGACCCCAAGGCAATTAAAATATGAATAGTCATTGAATACTAAAATATATTTACAGTAAGTAAACACATTAGAGAGAATGACAGGCTACTTAGCGTTTTTTAACTTGATTCATTTTCAAATGAACAAAGAATGACCTAAGCTGTCAAAGTTTGTAAACAATTGGTTTTAATCACTTGTGCTCAACAAACATACAGCTAGACAGTCATATCACCTATATTCTTAAGGTGCAAAGACACCTGGGTACTTGCAGTCTACTTTGCCAATCTATTGTTCAAGCTTAATCACTATGCTCAAATTTTAGCTTAACAGTGGTACTTGAGTATTTTGAGCAATCATTTGACAAATTGCTGTTTCTATATTGCAGGCTCTCACAGGATGCTCTATTAGGTGGTCAAATTCATTATTCACCATGTCACATGTATTTGTGAACTGTTACCATTGTAGTATTGTGTACTATTGTATTTTACTCATTGCAATCATGTTTTGTATCACTTCAATGTTTGAAATAACACTCTGTCTAACAATGGTTCAATATGTGAAATCATGATATTTGTTAAATATGTATTTTTGTACATTTACTATGATTCATGAATGCTTTCAAATATATAGAAATTTACAATATATATTATTTACCTTCTACTATAAGAAATTTACAAGTTGATAATGATAGATATTTTGTACTTTTTGAAACTTTTTGAACATCAAATATAATAGAAGTGAGTGATTATTCATTATTACTTAAAATTTGATATGTAAGGTTAAACACATATTGTATCATTGTTGTAGGTACTTTCCTTTTAAATATGCTAATTATTTCAAAATAGTTCATCAAAATAATATAGATAATTTTTTAAGTTTTTTTTATCAAACTGTTTTCGACCTCTGTTGTTTTCAGAATATTACCCAAACCGCTTTGGTTGGTAAGACTACATGTACAGTATACGACCATCCAAGTCCCCACCCTCGTGTAACAGCCCGCCCCCCTCTTTTAATTAAATGTCCTTATGAATTATGTAGTAATTGCACTCTCGTGTAAAAGCCCAACCCCCATTTTGAGAAAATTTCAATTTAACGGCCCTGGGTGCTTGGATCGTCAAATACAGTAACTTCGTAGACTATGAATTGAAATCATTTGCTAACCTAATTATTTTTTTTTAGCCTTAATAAACTGGTTCTCCATTGTATGGAAAGTCAGTGCTTCAGGTTGATCAAGGTTATTTTAACTCACTTTTAAATTTTCACAGAATCTCTAGACCATCTACATACGCAGCTCCTATTTGACTTTTAGATATGTACGTTGTTGCACACGTTCTGAAACGTGACACATTATCCATGGTACGTTATACGTTCACCATATTCCATAACTTGCATCTGCAAAACTCAATCATGGATAACTAGGCTTGTATTTCTATGTTCATGCTTGGCTCCTAGAGACACATAGGTTATTCTAGTCTATAAATTCCCACTGTGTTCAAACATACATACTGTGAGTACTGCATCTAGTGGTAATGGCCAGTTTGCATTCTCCTCCTGAGTATAACACAACATCTAACATTGATAAAATATAGGTTTAAAACAAGGTCTATTTACCGAACCATTGTTTGGTGAGATGACTGCGATCTAAGTTCATCAATATCTATCAATCCATTTATGTTTCCCAAAGTAGGGGTCTGTAAGCTTCCCAATGTGTGGGTCTGACTAGTGATTTTTTAGCTCAGATTTGGTTGCCTAACATCGCAATAACTTAAATCAATGGTCATCATGTGCAGGTCTTTACAGTTTCCTCTCAAGTTTCAAATGCTTAACGGTGTTTCATTATTGCCGGCACAGCAAGGTCTGTACATTAGTTTATCCAACCATAGCTTCTCTCCAGATTGGCACTGGAAATCCACCTAAACATGGAGTGCTCGATTCTCATCTGTCTAGTAGATCTGGACAGTGGACATTTGCCAGCATTCACTGGCATGCAACATTATACATGTACTTCTTACATAGCTGTTATAAACTTTTCCTCTTGTGACCTGAAAGAGTTGACACAGGGAGAGGTAGGTGAAGACGGGCAACTGCTCCCAAAACTTTCCCCAAGTTGTCCTGATGGTTTCTTAGACCACCAGGACTCATTGTGCCATGGACAGAAGGCATCCACAACATCTCGAGAATATTAGGGATTCAACATCCACCTTTACATCCTTCGCAGGAATCGCATCTAGGTAGGACGAGTGGTACCGATGCAGCACTAGCATGTGAAAGCGGAAACTTCATTCAACCTACCACTGATATACTTCTTATTTTGTCAAAAGTTTTCACACACAGGTTTGAAAATAGAACCTACACCTTTTCTGCATACTGAACAAAGGTGCTTACCATTGTTTTTCGTGTGAAGGTTCCAGCTGCATGTACATTGTACTGATCATGGCCTTGGTCTTTCTAATGATATATGTGTTTCCCAGTGCTGCCGGATACATTTTCAAATTTCTCTCTCTCACACATCTTTTTAGTAAGCATGTTTCTACAAATTTCTAATGTTTAACCCACCATTTCAATCTCTGAAGAAGAGGATCTCAGCACTTGGAGGTTTGACCTGGTCATCAGCAGAAGTACAGTACAATCTCGTTTAGCCGGACACGTTGAGAATCTGGATGGATGTTCGTAAAATCGATATTTACGGATGATTGAGGGGGCGGGGTGGGCAAATGTAAGAAAACCACGTTTCATCGTATGTATGTGACCACGAGGGACTATGTACGATGATAAGAGATATTCAAGAAATACCTTTGCAGAACAAATAATCCATAACTTTGGTATGGCGTTGTATGTCGTAAACCAATATTCCTATGATGATAGTTCGATTGAAAATCATTTTATGGCCTGTACATTAGACATACAGCAATAGTTTGCAATAATATTCAATAAAACTCGTGTTCGTTGTTTGCATCTACTCATTTAGTCTCATGCGACTTTTGTGGTAACAAATGCCGCGGATGCGTTGTGCGGATACATGTAGTCTCGATCAACTAGTGCTGTTTTGGCGTGCGCTCTCTAAATTGACTAGCGCGCCTTTTTGATAGAGGCTATGTGCAATACACGTGCCGTGCATTATGTATGTTTCGGACATTTTTGTCCGCTCTCGCGAATAAGAAAAGGCTTATAGTTCGAGCCCAAGCTCGATCTCCCGTATATCTCCGGAAAAAAGGGGACTATTGCAGAATCTCCGGTTGATGGGGAAATTCGGTTTATTGATATTCGGTTAAACGAGGTTGTACTCTAATAAGAAGCAACCTGCCAGGATTTTTTTTATAAGGCTTGAAGAACCAAAATGAAGAGTAAGAAACATAACATTGAACAGTAATGTATACCAACTCTGTCATTTCAACCTGCTCAATATGATGAATAATTTTGTGCAAAGCTGGCCCAATGCTTCTTACAACTGTAACAATTGGATGAGATTGACAGCAAAAGCAGTGGGTTTAATGGTGGTGGTCCTTAGTTTATATATGTAAAAACAAAAAAATAACTTAATATAGAGTGTAAATATATATGTATATATCTAATGTAAAAAAAATAACAAAACTACTTGTGCACATGGCCCCAGCATCATTGGAGGGGGTGTGGGTGTGGGGAATACTACTATGATTTACAAACTATACCGGAGGGAGTGGGGTGGATGGGGGGGGGGGGGAGAATACTATGATTTACAAACACTACCATACACATTACTACGATTATGTAATAGTAGTAATGTACATCTTTGTAAATCATAGTAGTATACATACCACACATCCCTCCGATTACATGGTGCTGGGGCCCATGGTTGTGCATGATTCCAGTTCAAATATCAGTTTTCCAGTAGATGCAGTGCAATCCAAGCATACATTGTATGCAGTCCTACCTGTCCATGTGTATACCATATTAGTATATTATCAAGATGTCTGCTTAGTATGGACTTAATTCATTTCTTTAATCTGCCAATCGTATATCAATAACCCTGTATAAATCTACCGTACAATTTTTTTCCTTGTGCTTCCATAAATAGCCTCAACGGTATCATGATCTGCTTTAGAATTATTCTTATTTTGTTAGTACATGTATTTGAAATAAGATTTATTCTATGATTTTTTAAGAGACTTCAGCTAGTATTGTTATATTTTAGCCATTAAACAGGCTTCTTCCTTGGGGCTTCTTACTTAATCAGATTTGTTAACTGTTAATTACTAGTTCTTATTAGAAAAGTCATTCCTCTATTATTATATGTTTCAAACTTGCATGTTAATAGATACCAACTTAGCATGCAAGTTTATGGTTCTTTTGTTTCTAATAAGGTCACTTATATAATAAAGTGATAGAATTCAGTTAACTATTTTGTAAAGACGTAATGTTTTTCTAATAATCGTTTTTCAATCTTCTAGGTCTCCAATTGATTTTGGCATGAAAAGTTCAGCATTACAGAGGTTCCGTCAGATAACTTCAGTAAGTTGTCATATGTATAGAGGTAATGTAAAGAGAAGATGTAATCGTAAAACGTGAGGGTAAAAAAAGGTAATTATATAATATCTAGTGACATATGTGTCAATCATGTGAATGCAGACCTTGATCATATCATTACATGTATTGTTTTATCCTTACATAGTTATATATGTATTTTTAAGTTAATTTGAAGGCTTCTACTTTCAACAATTTGACCACTTTCTGTAGATAAGAATTTCAATCAGTCCATATAATGAAAAACTCTAATAGAACCAAATTCATTTCTAAAAGATTATCACTTTCTAAACTGGTATTAAACTTTTTGCTGTACATTCCATATATCATGCCTAAGTAAAATCAAAACTTATAAAGTAGTCACACCTCATAAAGCGAATAAGTGAAGATTTTCCGTCCAGCTTTGCCACTGTTTCTGCGGTCAACCACAAACATCTTTACCAACCTTTCCATCCTTTGGGGGTGGAACATTTGTAGTAATGCATTAAAAATGTGTTATCAGTAATGCTAATGGTCAGTCTTGTAAAAGCAATGGTAATTATACACTGAATAGAAATTTGACACTGTTTCTTGTCTAGTTAGGAAATGCCGTGTCCACCTTTCTACAAGTTGAATTACATTTGTTTTGAATTTAACATGTGAACTGAAACTTATATGTTTTAAAATTCTAAATGTTCAATATAGAATCCTTTGTCTGCTGTTTGCTAGCAGGCCAAAGATAGCTTTTGTGATATAGGTGGGAGAAGTCATTATGGTCTACAAAATAGGATTTTGAAATCTCAAAATCTTCTTTGGTTCTACTTTCAATATTTGTGGACTTGCCCACTTTGGAAATCAGCTTTGACAATCTCAGATTATCACCTACCAGGAATAGGATAAGACTCATTCTATTCTTGCATGTACCTAACATAGTGAACTCTGATTTCCTTGTAAAGCAACATTTTTCAACCAACAAACCGACTTTAGATGGATGTGGATTATGCTTCCTGGATATTAGTGGTTTTCCTGCATGAGAATAGACAAGTGGTTTTGTTGCGACAGATCAGTTGGTGATCTCCACTGGTATTTAAGTTCACGCACCAAAATATAGTAAAAAAAAGTAGGACTCCAAATTTTAAATGATGCTGATATTAGATAACATTGAAAGTCCCTCTAGTGTGAGAACATAGGTTATATTTCATCATTGTCCTGTGCACACAGTGCAGTCCGTTTATTGACACTGTATAATGGATGTTTATATCTTAAGCTTTTATGGCTGTGGAGAACACACATTTAATAGTTTCAGATAGGATATAAATTTTTATTGCTATTCCCAAGTTGCTTATTAGAAGGAAGCTTTTAATAGGTACTGGGGTACTATACAATCAAATGGCTTTAATTGCAGATATTTTGATTTAGCCAACCATAAAAAAATTATTAAAACCTAATTGGCTGAAAAATATTCTAATGGATAAATTGATCTCTTGGAAAGTTTCAGGTTTATTTCTATATACTTTATAATATAAGAGATATTGCATATTGCAGATACCAAGGGAAATTGAGATCAAGATTTGTCTATGATGTACATGTATTAATCTTTTTGTCAACTCTTGTCATATCATAAAATAAGTGTCATCAATAGTATAATATGATGAACACTATGGCTATGCTCATTAATTCCACTTTTTTAAAAGCAAATTTACGTTAACTTTCCGATGTGTTTTAATGACTGGTTAGTATACAGAAACATCATTTCGTCTTTCAAAGAGATTGATTCAGTCCACTCTTGGATATTAGCTCCCTTAATGCATTTTCTATTGAAGATATGCCCTATATCGAAAGTAAATAGACCATTTACTTGGAAAAGTGTTCTTACCAACGGATAACTCTTGACTGATAAATAAGTGATGATTTATTGCAGTAAATCTAGGGTCCAGGCTTTCCTTGTCAATTATTCTATTGTAAGGTGATAGCATGAATTTTTATTAATTTACAAAGAAAACTAAAATTATAAGCCTTGTGATTTTTCTTAACTGTGTTAATATGAGTAACTACAACTATCAACATCACGGTAAGGCTGCCAGCTTTTAGACCCAGCGAGTTACTTTTGTGAGGAATGAAAGTTACAGGCTTGTGATCGAGGAGCAATGTGTCATGCTTTTTCAATCCTAATTAGATAAAGAAATAATTTGCAAGTTAAGGTTGTGATTACCTAGTTCTCCCCTCCCCCTTCGTGTCATTCTGGAGCACAACTCGTAAAGCTAGAAAAACCGTGATTTGATTTGAATTTGAGCACCCTCACTCTAACAATGCAAGCTGGTGATTAAATAAAGGATAGGACAGTTTATTAGTAAATGATACTTGAAAACAATGGTTTTAGGATATTAAATGTGTCTACCGTTGCAGCTATTACCCAGACTAAACTGCCTCATTTGTTAATGTTAAACTGAGCTTATAATAGTGTTTGCCCATCATGAAAGAGATGAATAGTTGAAGTCAGTGTTCAAATGAATGAATAAGACATAGTTTAGACAAAATGCAAACACATGTACAGGCATAAACCTGTACATTTGTTTTCATAATGCAACCTGATGATTAATATTTTCAGTGATGGTAATTTTTTTCTTGTTTCAGTTTTCCCCCCTGTGTGAGTATGACGAATCGCCTGGAGATGGTTTTCATAGGCGTGACGGAGTGGACTCAGACCTGTCCTCACATGATGGCTACTCCCCTGATCCTCAGCAGCTGTCTTGCTCCCTCGACAGCAGCTCCCTGCAAGACACCCCCAGCAATGTGGCTATCCGTCCTTTCTCGCTCGATCTCTCCCCAACACCCGTGAAAACGTCCCCAATAAAGAAAATAGCAATTGTAGACGACGATGAAAGCTCTCAAGACTCAGGCGTGTGCCTGGACTCTGGTGAAATCAAGGTAAGTATACATCTTCACCTGCACTAAACAGATAAACTTCATGCGAAGCATACTCATAGTATGGAGGTTTCATCGGCACTTTTCCATGTTTATTTTCAGGAGACAGAGTTCAAGTTTCCTCTGGGTCCGGCCCCTCGACCTCGGTCACTGCTGCGAGTGAATTCGATGCCCAACGACAGCGACTCACCAAGCAGAAAGACCTTCTCCCCAAAAAGGTTCTCAGCCATGCCCCCCACAGCGCTGTGCTTCAGTCCTACCACTGACGGCAGCCCGCTCAAGTGCTCGCCTCTCACATCACTGGATGACGACGATGAGAGCCCCAACAACGCCAATGATGACGGCTTTGTTGATGTGTTTGGAGACGACAAGGAAAATGATGTTCCCCCCAATCTCAGTTCCCTTTTTAAGTACGTCATATATGATTGGATAGGATAGGATTGGATGAGTCAAACTTAAAATGTTATTGCGTCGCAAAATACTTACCTAAAATATTGTAATTGTACAGTTATATTACATACATGCATGTTGTCTTTGAGAGCTTATAGATTTCATAGCGGCTTTATCATATGAAATAAATTTTGTAGTGCCCCAGTCCTTGTTAAGCCAGAGACGACACCACTCAGAATCAAGCCCCCAGCGGTACGAAGACTAAGTGAAGAGCCAACACCAGAGACTATACGTCGTGGTCTCTTCAGGTATAAATAGCAATTCATGAATTTTCATCAGTAATGAAGAAATTTTTTTTTGCTATAGGTTGTCTCGTAAGACTGCCTTTTTTCCCATAACTTTCTTCAATCTTTACCAATTTTTATAAAACTTACCTTCTTTGGTGCAGAATCAATGATGGCGTGCCGAGATGATAACACACTATTCCAGAATGGGTTTTATGTAGTGATAAAACGTAAATATTATGTTTATTTTGGAGTATTATTATCGAACCTGGAAAGAGCAGTATCATACTTCAATTTTGTTGTTATATGTATGTCGTGTGTACGTGTATCATTATGTAATCTCATGTGGTAGGGTCTAGGGTTACTACAGTATATTATTGTAATGCGCTGGAGTGCCAGTTTTCATGATATATGGTCCTAAAAACTGCTATTTAAAATGTAAAAAATAATAATGGGACAGACTATATTTGTAGTTGTAAATAGTATTAGTGCATAGTGTTAGTGACACCACAGTTGAATCATATTTTATTTGACCTTTTACACTACCACCTAACTAGATTCCATCCCCATAGCCTTATTGTCAATTTTTAAAATCTTTATTAAAATTTCCACCATATACATATACATGCATCATTGCCATGAGGAAATGGATGCACTAAACAGTAAGAATCACCAGAGTATGATTAAATTACAGATCACCATCAATGCCAAATAAACTTGCTCTGAAGTCCCGGTGTCACTCGTTCGATATGCGGTCGCGACCATTCACATATAAGAGGTCAGAGCGGGAGGATGACTCGCCTCAAGTTCCCCCACTATTTAAAAGGCGCCGCAGTGTCATTGACAGTCAGAATGAAGTTCCAGAAGTTCCAGTTGTAGTGAAACCTAGTCCTCGAACACTTCAGGTAAGAAATCTGATTCATCTAACCTTGTAGATTATAACTAAAGTACTAGGGAATACATTTATTCTATATGTGCCGCCTACCGTACTTCTTCCAGAAAACCTCATGATGAGACGGATGTGCCCTTGATATGACTTTTACAATACAATACAAAATGATAGAATTCTTTGTAGCGCAAAATTCAAGTAATGTTCAAGTGCACTTGTAGGCCTCCTTAACAAATGGTGCTTTAATTGGGATTTTACAATGGCAAGAGTTTTGGACAGAGGAAGTTTATGCCATAATTTAGGTGCTGCTATTTTAAAGGCTCTATCCGACTTGGTTCTTGATTTAAATTCCTTGAGAAATAGGTTGAGTATGTTAGTAAGAGTCCAGACAGATAATATGTTGCAAGTCCATATTGCTATCATTTATTTGTCAGTGACGTTGTTGTATTTATGCAGCGCTGCAAGTCTGAGATTGCTATCAAGACGGCATTGTCTCGAGCTGACTGTGAAGAGAACCTGATAGGAGATTGCAGCAGGGAATATTGTCTGCCCCGGTGTCGTAGCAAGCACGAGGACCTCATAGGCATCAGCTCGTCCACGGTCAGTTGGTTATATGTAAACATTAGGTTAAGACAGCTGTCAGGTAAGTATGAATCTACAGTTTCTATTACCTAGTTTCAACCTTTTTAGATAAGCACACAGGTCAATAAGGTGGCTGTCACGTATGTGTGGTTTTTTAATAGCCCAATATATGTAACAGGATACACGTATAAGACTGTTTTTTATTGCACCATATGAAATGGGGTATACATTATCTTTCTCTTTCCTTAATGATAAAAAAATGCTGTTTTCAGATGTTATGATATTTTTATCTTTTACTCAGTATTGCTTTTTGTTGAGAGAAATGAAGCACAGGAGATACATGTACACCATATCTAAAGCAAGATCATCCCAACAAAACTTGAATCAGTAACAAGTTGAGTCTGTGAACCACAGCAGGTTGGTTAAATGATTAGCATGGCACAAGCTGATACCAAGGTTTTTATGTACTTTCAGTTAAAAGATCTTATGAATGGAGAGTACGACCATGTTGTTGAGAAGTACCTCATTGTTGACTGTCGTTATCCATATGAATATGATGGTGGCCACATTAATGGTGCAGTTAATCTCTACACTAAGGAAGAAATCTTTCAAACATTTCTTGAAAGCTCTGAGTGGCGACAGAATCCCAAGAGTGATAAGCGTGTGATTGTAATATTCCACTGTGAATTCTCATCAGAACGTGGACCTAGAATGTACGTACACTGAGTAAACTCTGTGAGTTTCTTAACCCTTGAATGGCAGGTTAGTCATTGGTGCCAAATATTGCAGCCACGCATACAGCCTAAAACAAGCTCAAATTTACCACGATGGATGTTTGATTGACCACAACGTATTGAGGCTCACACACCCATTGGATTGCTTTTTTTTGTGCTTATTTTAAGCTGTATCTATGGATGCAATAGTATCTAGCCATTTACTACTCTAGCCATTTAAGGGTTAATGTTTTTCTAAATACATATATCTGGCGTCTTATGTAGATGTCATTGTTGCGTTGCTTCAACAGCTGAAGCAAAGGCTTGTGTTCACTTCGTTTCTATCGTGTAGTAGGCCTAGGTGTGATAGGTGTAGAATCAAAGAGTAATATCCGAGTACAATACGAGTATTGTTCAGCTGGTATTGTTCATGCGTAATACTCGTGTACCTTACCCACTTTTTCTTTTTGTAGGTCTTGTCACCTCCAGCCACTATTTTCTCGCGCACCCAACCTTAATAAGCGTCTGGCAGGTTGCCAAACTTGAAACACAATAAATTAACACTTTGTGGCATTTATCGTTATGCATGTAATGTGTAATAAGTTTGATCTTATTGGTTTGAAAGAGAAAAAAACGTCGAGGTAGAAAGCTATTTTTATTGATGGTGACTATGGATGATAATAGAAGATATTCCTCGAAATACCTTGTAGAAAAACTCATCCATCACTTGGGTGTAAAGTTGTGTATCGTAAACCGATATTCCTTTGATGATAATTTGATTAAATATCATTTAATGGCCTGTGCATTAGACATGCAGCTATATTTTACAATGATATTACACAAAACACACAACCGTTGTTTAAATTAGCAAGGAGATTCAATTTGGAGAATTCAAGATACCGTGATGTGAAAACACAATGGACAGGGCGTAAAATGCCCTGGAAACATAATGCAATTGATGAAAAATACGTCGGAAAAACTAACGGCATAACTATTACTATCGAATGCGTGACTGTCCCAACAAATCAAAAATTTTGTAAGTTTTTAGAGATCTTTTAGCATAAAGTATAGCCGTAGTGAGTGAATTTACAACATGTATAGCTTTAGAAATTAGTTTGTTACTGGGCACTTTATATATCGAAAACATCAATACGCCGATAGTAACTGTAGACAAAATTAGAGGGGTTAGCCGTAAGAGAATTTGTATACAATTACAGAGCAAAATTTCTGTATCAATTTTCTACAGAATGCTAACAAAAGGCAGTGCACATACAACAGATAGACTGTAAAAGGTCATGATCTGTTACGTGGTAGGCGACAAAGCGTGAAAATGTCCTAGGAAAGGGACTGCAGGCGAATTTCCAAAAGTAAAAAAACAAACAGATTCCCTTCGTAATTATATATAGATGAGGCGACACCATAGTGATTTGATTTTGGCCACAATTAAAGTGTGCTTTCCTCTGGGCCATTTATGGTTCACTTTCGACATTCTTACTAGTATTGAATGCACAATGACCGATCAATATTATATCAGCAGCAAAAGTCTACTTGGTGCTGTTTGTTGCTACAGGGTCAATGTGTAGCATGACAGAGCCAATACGATGAGACAGCGACATAGATTATTTGTGGCTGATTACATACATTGTAATTGTGTAATTTTAGTAAGCATCATTAATGCTCATAAGTCAACATTGTTCTAGCGATGCTGTGCTCTCTGAGCACTTTTGATATTGTTAACTTTTGTCTAGTCATATATCCATCTCATAGTTACACAGATTTATCAGTGGGCAGAAGTATATACATGTAACTCCTGAGTCATGACTTTAATCACCATCTTCATTTATCAGGTCACGCTTTGTTCGAAACCACGACAGAGATGTGAACAAAGACAACTACCCAAGCCTCTTCTATCCGGAGCTGTACCTCTTGGAAGGTGGTTACAAGGCATTCTACGAACAAGTGCCTGACCTCTGTCATAACGGACAGTATAAAACCATGCTTGACACAGCCCACAGTAACGATCTCAAATTTTTTCGTGCCAAGTCGAAATCATGGTCTAATGAAGAGAAAAAAGCAAAAGGCCGTGGACTTGCAAGGCACAAGTCAAGGACGACGTTAGTTAAACAAGACTTAGCTCAAACTAAAGAAGATTCTGCTGTTAAAAGATAAAAAATTTCAAGATTGATATTCTATTATCAGTGGCTTTTGTACTGCAATATGAATGGTTCTATAGTTGGCTATAATTTTATAACTGTTTCAGAGTGATCTGATCTTTGTTGACATACTTGAAATTGAAGGGGTTGTTATATGTGTGGTGAATGACAGTGATGAGTGACAGAGCTGGAGTCAGACCCTGAGAAACCTTTTGGTATTTGAAGTTTTCAGGAAAGATTAGTCTCTGATTCAGTTATACGTTTGCACAAAGAATTTTGGAAAATGTTAAAGGGCAATCATGTGTTCAATAATTTTCTTTACTTTATGTAATGTTGTTTTATTTATTTATTTTGTTGATTTTGCTTACATTTGATAGGGTATTCAAATTTCAATTTTCATTTAGGTCAAATGGAAAGTGAAAGGAATAATTTAATTCAAATTCAGTACGTCCATGCCTAATTTACTGAAACGTAATTTGTTTCATTGAATTCAGCATGGCCTGTACAATGTTTCAGTTTTGCTCTTGTTTTTAAGGGTGATTTTGGGAGGGATGTGTGGAAGTATGTTTGACTGTGACATTGATTGTGATAGTATGACTGTGGATGTGTGTTTAGAAGCCATTTTATTCAAGTTATATGCGCTCGGGTTATTTATTTTTGAAGGCTTTTTTATGAAAGAATTTATTGCACGAGGAATAAGATGATCTCTTTGAACGACCATAAAATGGTACAACTTACTAAATGAAAGATCTCATATTTCAAGGCAGCAGCTGGCCCAGTGTGTTTTAAATGTCAAACGCACCCAATATAATTGTAAATACGCTATCTTTCTCGAGCTTTTCATGTAGAATCTGATGTGAGCATGATTGTTGTTGCAATTTTGTAATTTTAACTTTAAAAGCACTCAATTGCACTGTTTAAGATAATAGCAATAGTGTCAAATTTGTCAGGTTTAATAGCTTAAAATCTTTAGTGAGTTGTGCGATAGTCTGTTTTAAAATTTATTATTTGATTTTTTATGTTTCATTTAGTTTTATTCATTTTATTCCCGGTTATTGTTGTAGAAACCTTGTTAACTTTTAATTATTGCCTATTCTACCTTATGTGTATTTTAAGTGACATTTCAATACATTTGCTAAAATTCTGCTACATGTTAGTTGAAAATGTATCAATTTTTATAGTAGTGTAAGATGATGATCAAGACATTGATTGTTTAACCTAAGTATAGTTCTTGTGTATTTGTAGGAAACTATTAACTACTCATTTGAATTAAAATAGACTGATATGTTGATAAAAAGATCTTCATATATATTGAAAAAGATATTTTCTTTTACATGTGTATGGTGACCAATATATTAGTGTTTTAGTTTGAAGGAACTAAAATAGTTTTTTATCAATGCATTAAGTGGATATTAAGTTTAGATCATTGCTTGAGAAGACTGAATGATTTAAATGGGTATGTTTTCTTAATTGTCAATGTTTGAAAGTAGAAAATTATGGTTTTAGAAGATGATGTGATGTTTGATGGTATAATATTACATGTACACTGATTGATATAGGTGAAGTCATGAGAGACCAAATAGGATTATCTAAATTAGGAAGACAATTTTTACATGTTAATTAGTTGTGTTTTTTTTATGAACAGGAGTGGACAGAAGTTTACATTTCATTTGTGTTTGCTGTTTCTTTCAGTTGTGAGTAAATGATATACAGAATGTATTTCTATAAACTTAATGGTTGTATATATAATGTTATGCCAATGCTTGATTAGTCATTGATAGATTTTTTGCATTTAGCTTTTAGATTTAAGAAATGTTTGTTTTGTTGTGGCTAGTCCTTTTTAGGACTTCCTGCTTTTGACCCTCTCAGTGCCTGAAATGATTTTTATTTTGGTGCCCGAAAGAGCCTAGGCACTGTTAGGGTTAAAACCCAGGAGAAAAGCGGGTAGGTTTTGTACACCTCCAAATCGGTTATATTGGGCTAATCCTTATTATATTTTACCAATAATCGATGGATAAGTGTACAAGACTTAGTGGGGGGAGGGATATTTTCTAGGCAATTTCCAGCGAACAATTTTTTAATGGCATGGTAAGCTTTTGTCTGGTCCTGGTCTGTAGTTTATTTATTCTAATTTATTATAGAATGTTTTAGAAATATTTTTTTATTACAATGATATGGGTTGTTGATGTATCTTTAGAAGGGAGTAATGATATTTTTACTTTTTAAAATTGTGAGTTTCATTGCCTTTTATGATTGAGCTTGCTAATCCTGGCATATAATGAAAGCATAATTTTTGAATGTAGCAGAGTTTTATATAAGTGTGCCTGTGTTTGAAAAAAAAATAAAGAATTTAAAAAAAAAATTGTTTGATTATAATTGACAAAGGAGACATTTTTTAACAAAACAGAGATTGATGCACTGTAAGAAATGTGGCAAGCTATACTCCTCTTACTTCAGTAAACCTTATCTTAACTTGTCTCGTATACTACACCAATTGTGAGATTTAAACACTTGTACGGTGAAAAAAGCATTTAAAAAAGCTTTTTTAAATCCAGATAAAAACCTAGACTTCATTGTATTCACTGCTCTCATTCCTAGAACTTGTGTATCAACTTACAAGAACGCTTGTATCACTGGTATTTGTTTACATTCATGATTCTGGTTAAATGCACATGGTCAATCTTCTGTATAGGAAAATATATAGTTAAAAATCTATTAAGATAAAAAACGAATGCATGAGCATGACTAAAACTTGTTTAATAACTGTTCTAGAGTGATATGGGATAAATATAAAACGCACCTTGTTGATACTAGAAAGTTTCATTGACTTTATTTGTCAGCCTGCATCTCCCTCGTGCTACGCACTCCAAAACTCGTTCAAAAAAAATTTCTAGTATCCACCAGAAGGTGTGTTTTATATTTATCCCATATTACTTTAGAAATATTAATTAACAAGTTTTAGCTTTAGTTTTATCCCTGTATTTTTGCATAATCTATTTTTAAAATATTTTGTTATTTTCCTACACAGTTGAGCAGCCATGTGCATTTATTACAGAATATAAACAATGAAATAACCAGCTTTAAACTAGGTTAAGTACAACATCCGAGTAAAAATAAATAATGCTACATTAAAGGATTTTTAACTAGATGTTTATTAGCATATCCACATGTGTAAATGGCTCATCAATGAAGATAGAAATATTTTACTCCCAAAAACTGACAGCAGGATTTTATAATGATAGTTGCGCAAGAATAACATTTCTTAAACTGTAAGGTACGTCAAAACGTTGTGGTGATGTTTGACGTACGATATTCAATTGTCTTTGGCGTTAGAATTTAAAGTAAAATAGACTGGCAATACACCACAGTGTGCTGTACAGATGTTTTCATTCAGCGGCTGTATATACCAACTACTAGTAAGCGTGTCATAACCTAACGAACATGTACATGATATGGGATAAATTATTCATATACCCCAATCATGCCAAGAGGGTCATGTCACGTGATACTAATCATGTGACACCTGTCATGTTTTCAAATATGAAGGAAACACCACTGCTAATTATTACTTCGAATAAAATTAACCCATAGGAAAGAATTAATTTAATATCTTGTTCATAACCTCGGCAATTGTGCAGTTCGAGAGCACCTTGAATTTCAACGTTTATAATTGACGGACACGAAAATGATTTCACATGAAGGAATTAGTGAATACCAAAATTTAATTAATCTTGTAGGCCAAAATATGAATGTTTATAATATAGAAATTCAT
>CM032668.1:19448329-19468006 GCA_019095985.1 Streblospio benedicti | reverse complement strand
ATGGCCACTGGCATGCATCTATAATAGGATGTTATGGTTTAATTGCACCCTATATGGTAGGCAAGTGAATTTAAGCCTGATTGCAGAGATTGCCAATCACATTTTATTCATAATTTGGACAATTATGCATAATTTTTGCATAATTTATGCGTAATTTATGCGTAAATAAGCAAAAAAAACTAATGATCCGCCAATATAGCCATTGAAATGTCGCTGAAGAAGGATTTGATGATTGATATGCATTCATTGTGATTTCCCAGAGTATCTAACACTTATTGAGAATGTTATAGAGCTTTTATGTCTTCTATATTTCATGATTTATGCCTAAATACCTAATGATACGCATAAAATAGCAAAATTTAATATAAAGCCCATTATGACAACTGGCAAGCATCTGAAATATAATGTTACGGTTTATTTCCACTCATTAAGGTAGACAAGTGAAGTTTACACTGATTTGCAAAGATTTGCAATTTCTTATTGTTCATAATTTGTATAATTTATGCATAATTTATGTGGAAAATGACAACTTTTGAGTTATTTCACATTAATGTGACAGTGAAATGCTCCAACAAATTGTTTATGCTGCATATGCACTTTATCTGATTTAGAAATATATCTAAAGCAGACATGCAATAAGTTGAAGTCTTCTTTATCTTTTATATTTGCATAATTTATGCAGAATATAGACAAAGCCACCATCTTTTGTCAAACTGAGAGTCTAGCAATGACTGTTAGGATGATTAAGACTTTAATGCATATTGTCTCACATGAATTGTACAAAACAGAGACTGATATCTGTGTGCCAATAAAACAGATTTGTTTTTCTAACAACATAATAATACTTTTATTATAGTTTATAACTTCATTTTCACCAAAGAAAATGGAACAAATAATTAATAAGAAATCAGTAAAGCAGCCTGTATCATCGTTCGTTATCCTCAACCTAGTTAGGATCATCATCTTCCTCATCACTAGAATCGTCTGTTTCATCCTCTGTGCTCTCTGTATGAGGATTTTTACACTTGTCACCGGTTCCACATTCACAGTAATCAGTGCATGAGAGCTTTGCCTTTTTACATCCACATCTAGCTTGATCACATGTTACACAGGAGCAACTCACTACATCCAGGAGTTCAGGAGGAGCCACAGGTTGTGATGAAATGGCAGGCATCACTGTGCCATCTTTCACAACCCAGCCATATCTTGCAATGTCTCTGGTGTCATCTGGGGCACAATCCTTGTTAGCGGATTTCCAAAGCATCACCTGCAAATGGGCTCTTCTGCCATGAGGGTACAGGTTATCTTCTGTTGGTGGCAACTTTTTTAGTGGAGGTGGTTTGGTTTTAGTGTTCCTATTATAGATCTTGTATCTTGCATCAGACATGGTTATGCTTTTCTTTTGCCTATAGAGGGCAAGGAAGAAATTTGTAGTTGCTGTCTTGACATCATCATCTGAGAAGGATAGGTCACCCAAGTGGTCAAGCTCATCCACGTTGCATTGGTTCAAGGCAGTGATAGCAGATATCTTTCTCTTCCCACATGGATATGAGGTAGTATCGCACCCTGAGGAGTCCTTTACACTTGTCACCAAGCTTGGCAACAGTCCTGTTGATTAAAAGAATACTGCCATCTCGATCCCACTTCTCCATCTGCACCTCTGCAGTGACTCTACATTTCCATATCCAGTATGTGAGTCTGATAGGTCAGTCTTTTTGGGTTGGTCTGCTTGCTACCTCTGCTATTATCCTTCTGGTGACTTCATCAATATCATCCTCTTCATCTACAATACGCTTCCTGACAATCTTTAGAGTTTGACCCACCTGTGCCTTTAAGCCAACCTAAGTCTCATATCCAGAGATGCTGATAAAGATGAGCTCCTCGCCAAAATACTGAGACAACTGGTTCGTCATCTGTTTTCGAGTTAGTTCACCATTAGCTTCCATATATACATCAAATAGCTCACCAAGGGTCCATGTTGATGCAACATTACTCCCTTTCATATGATTCACAACAGCCTTAGTTGCATTTTCAAGTAGTGGTTTGCTTGATTCAGATTTTGGCGGGTTCTTTGAGATGTATCTGAATGAGTCATAAAAATCAGTATGATAACGTCCATCATAGGCTGGGAGAGTTGTAGCCACTGCTTGGAGACGCACATATAATTCTCTTGACCAGCTGTCTTGTCTCTGGTCACATATATCAAGTAACCTCTCTTTGAACGATATTGAGTTTTTTCTTTTGGAACTGTTTCACAGGCACGCCAAGCCCTCCATCGACCTGGATGTTTGGGATCCATTGGTTCGCACAACTCTGTACAGAAAAAGCATCTTGTTTTAAAGTCTTCCCGGGAGAATATAGGAACCTGTGACTTCAGGACTCGCTCGCATGCTGGTGGACATGATGATGGCCTCTTTCGCACCTGTTTATCAGTTGAACGTCTTGACTTTGAAGTGTAGCTGCAGTAGCATCCTGGATGACACCAAACAAAGACCTCCTCTGCATCTTGTTTTGAAGACTTTGACTCAAGAAGTGTTTGTAATTGTTCATGAAGATTGTCACCTTTACTTTTACTCATTGATATAATAGTTTTTATCCCTTGTTCTTTATACTTCTGCCACTTTGACCCTCTGCAAGGTGCAAAGAGGCATCTTCGGGACATTTTGCTAACAAATGAATGCAATAATTTGAGTCTCACTCACAGTCACATATTGTCCTCATCCAGAAATGCCAAGTTTGAGGAGCTTGAAAAGGGGAGACATTATTTTTTGAGGTAGAGGCATTTGGCCTAGGCAAGCTTGTTAAACCCTCAAATGCTAATCTGGCATGCCCCCCCAGAAAAGTTTGCAATTTTTAATGCCATTCTGTGCATTTTAGGCCACTTTTTAGGTATTATTTGTTTGAATTTTAATTTATTTTAGGGAATCAGTAGAAAGGGGGAGATTAGAACACCTGAGGGGGAGAGGGGGAGAGAGCGCTCCAAAGGGGGAGTCTCCCCCCATGCGGGAGACTTGGCAGGTCTGCCTCATCACAAGGTTCTACTGTACTGGTTACGTATGATCAAGCTGACAAGATACACCATATATTGATTTTTCAAATACTGCCAAATGCTTTGTCAAATATAATAGATCTATCTTAGAGTAATATCCACATTGAAAAGTACTAGCGCGCCAAAAATGCAGTACCATTACTAGTCTAGCGTTTACATGTAATTGCAGTACTAATGATTAGTCCAGTAGCATTAGACTCATTCTACACTTTTGTGTAGCAGATATATAAAAGTGAAATAATGGAACTATACTTAGGACTAGTGAATATTGGTTAGAATTGAAATTGAATCGTCAGTTTTGAATTGTTCCTTTCTGAAAAAACTGCTTAGTTCAAATCCAGATGGAATTTTACCTCGGATCTACAAAATAATCTAAATTTTTCATTTGCCTAGCATCTTAAGCGATTTTTTTCTCTTCTGGCATTCAAAATAAAATGTTTTAAATTGAAAGGAACAATCAATTATATTTCATATAGACCGGAATATGAGCTAAGAGACAAAATACCACTGGAGCCAGAAAAACGCAATTTTGGGGTAGGGCAATAGTATTTCCACTCATTGATCTGTTACAAGAAAACCAATAAAGATAACTCTAGTTTTATTTCTATTTGTTGAAGTTAACCATATTTAGACACTTTCTGCCAAATAAATCAATCATCAAATCTTTCTCCAGCCACATTTCATTGGCCATATTTGCCGATACATTAAGATTTTTTGCTTATTTACGCATAAATTATGCATAAATTATGCATAATTTTGGCATAACATATTTGGCGGAAGATGTTGGACGCATGACCTCTTCATATGATGATATGAGGCCATGAGTGTGCAGGAGGTGTATCAGATCAGAACTTCCAAACCTGTGGTGCAACTTAAGGGCTAAACCTAAACAAGTCTGGTTTCTTTTGGAATCTGAGATATGCTGTTGTATACACTGTGCTAATGTAAGGGACTCTTTGCACACTTCACCATTTGATACTAGCTTTGTTACAAACTGCAGTAAAGTTGGGCTTGTGTCTTCTACAACTTTCTTGTACCTGAAGTCTGATAGGTCATAGTCTTTTTGGGTTGGTCTGCTTGCTACCTCTGCTCTTATCCTTCTGGTGACTTCATTAATATCATCCTCTTCATCTACAATACGCTTCCTGACAATCTTTAGAGTTTGACCCACCTGTGCCTTTTAAGCCAACCTCAGTCTCACATCCAGAGATGCTGATAAAGATGAGCTCCTCGCCAAAATACTGAGACAACTGGTTCGTCATCTGTTTTCGAGTTAGCTCACCATTAGCTTCCATATATACATCAAATAGCTCACCAAGGGTCCATGTTGATGCAACATTACTCCCTTTCATATGATTCACAACAGCCTTAGTTGCATTGTCAAGTAGTGGTTTGCTTGATTCAGATTTTGTTGGGTTCTTTGAGATGTATCTGAATGAGTCATAACAATCAGTATGATAACGTCCATCATAGGCTGGGAGAGTTGTAGCCACTGCTTGGAGACGCACATATAATTCTCTTGACCAGCTGTCTTGTCTCTGGTCACATATATCAAGTAACCTGTCTTTGAACGATATTGAGTTTTTTTCTTTTGGAACTGTTTCACAGGCACGCCAAGCCCTCCATCGACCTGGATGTTTGGGATCCATTGGTTCGCACAACTCTGTACAGAAAAAGCATCTTGTTTTAAAGTCTTCCCGGGAGAATATAGGAACCTGTGACTTCAGGACTCGCTCGCATGCTGGTGGACATGATGATGGCCTCTTTCGTATTTGTTTATCAGTTGAACGTCTTGACTTTGAAGTGTAGCTGCAGTAGCATCCTGGACGACACCAAACAAAGACCTCCTCTGCATCTTGTTTTGAAGACTTTGACTCAAGAAGTGTTTGTAATTGTTCATGAAGGTTGTCACCTTTACTTTTACCCATTGATATAATAGTTTTTATCCCTTGTTCTTTATACTTCTGCCACTTTGACCCTCTGCAAGGTGCATAGGCATATTCGGGACATTTTGCTAACAAATGAATGCAATAATCTAAGTCTCACTCACAGTCACATATTGTCCTCATCACAAGGTTCTACTGTACTGGTTACATATGATCAAGCTGACAAGATAACCTTATATTGATTTTTCAAATACTGCCAAATGCTTTGTCAAATATAATAGATCTATCTTAGAGTAATCCACATTGAAAAGTACTAGCGCGCCAAAAATGCAGTACCATTACTAGTCTAGCGTTTACATGTAATTGCAGTACTAATGATTAGTCCAGTAGCATTAGACTCATTCTACACTTTTGTGTAGCAGATATATAAAAGTGAAATAATGGAACAATACTTAGGACTAGTGAATATTGGTTAGAATTGAAATTGAATCGTCAGTTTTGAATTGTTCCTTTCTGAAAAAACTGCTTAGTTCAAATCCAGATGGAATTTTATCTCGGATCTACAAAATAATCTAAATTTTTCATTTGCCTAGCATCTTAAGCAATTTTTTTCTCTTCTGGCATTCAAAATAAAATGTTTTAAATTGAAAGGAACAATCAACAATATGAATCAACTTACAGCATAATAATGTCGGATGCACTCTATAGGAAGAACATTATGAGAATGAAACATGAGGATAAATATAATACAGTACAATAGCTATATAAGTATATCTATAACGAAAATGTAGTACAATCATATAACACATTTATACTCAGCGAAAGTACATATCCTTCTATCCCCCCGAGATTTTTTTAGGTCCTTTAATGGAAGGTTAAAATTTACTATGTAGAATAAACAAGAGTCATCTAATTGTCTGGGAACCGTCTAGGTGGAACACGATTACGTGAAGATCTCCGTAGTTGTAATATCTCTGGTGATTCCACTTGAGGAGATGAATCACGAGTACAATCAGACGGTTGACCTGACTGTTTATCTGACTGTTGACCTGACCTGACGGCAATCTGACGGTTGATCAGGCGATAATGTTTCTGTATCCATCTGTGTACTAGATGAATCTGCTGGTGTAGAGTCTGACGGATTAGATGTCGACACAGCGGGTGGTTGAATATTCACAAGTTCTTGGGACGAAGGAGGCAACCCCAACTCGGATTGCTGTTCAGCCTCTTTGTCCTGGTTGTCAGGACCATAAACATGATTTTCACCACATTTTGGCATACCTTAAAACGTTAGCCTCTGATGGTGGCTCTGAAGATAGCTGTTGGGAGGACAAACACAGAAATTTATGTTGGCCAAAGTTATTCATCATCGGCTATCATCTATTGCATTCCCGCACAGCAACTGCAGAGCTTATCCCAAAAACGGTTAAACGGATGATTGTCAACACCAACACTGCCTCAAATGGCAATTACAAATACTGATCTTTTCGGCGTGCAATATTACAGTATAGAAACTGTCCAGACAGGGATACAAAACTGTCACCAGCAGAAATTATCTTTGGTCATCCTGTGCGTGACTTTATTCCAATACTGCCAGGGAAGTATGTACCACATCGCATGCGTTGAGAGAGACTATGCATTCACGTGAAGAAGCATTACGTAACCGACACATGAAAGCTAAAGAAAGATGGAGTGAGCATACGGAACGCCTTCCAGCTCTAGTTGTTGGTGATCATGTACGGGTGCAGAATCAGGTTGGGAGATTTGCACGTAAATGGGATAAGACTGGTGTTATTGTAAAGGTACGCCAGTATGATCAATATATGGTAAAGATTGATGGAACAGGGAGAACTACATTACGCAATCGTAAATTTCTAAGGAAGTTCAAAACCAGTTAACCCTCCTCCATCCAGCATAACCTATCTTGAAAGATATTCAGTACAGGGAGTTTGTTGAGCGTTTAAAGACAAAGTCCTCCAAGTTTGATCCAGCACAGGTGAAAAAATCATGTTTATGGTCCTGACAACCATTGACAAAGAGGCTGAACTTAAAACCCTGATCCGAGTTGGGGTTGCCTCCTATTCAAAAGAAAATTTTTCCAATAGAGCTTGTGAATATTCAACCACCCGCTGTGTCGACATTTAATCCGTCAGACTCTACACCAGCAGATTCATCTAGTACACAGATGGATACAGAAAAATTTTATCGTCCTGATCAACCGTCAGATTGCCTGGTCAGGTCAACAGTCAGATAAACAGTCAGGTCAACCGTCTGATTGTACTCGTGATTCATCTCCTCAAGTGGAATCACCAGAGATATTACAGAGTCGGGAGATCTTCACATTTGGTGTTCCACCTAGGAGGGTTTTTGAACAATTAGAGAAATTTTAATCTTTGTTTATTGACTACATAGTAAATTTTAACCTTCCATTAAAGGACCTAAAAAACTTTACGCTAGAAGGATATGTACTTTCGCTGAGTATAAATGTAAACAAGCTAGATATGATTGTACTACATTTTCGTTATAGATATATACGCATATAGCTATTGTACTGTATTATATTTATCCTCATGTTTCATTCTCATAATGTTCTTCCTATAGAGTGCATCCAATTGACATTATTATGCTGTAAGTTGATTCATATTTAATACATATCTATTTCACTAATTGTTGGTGTATATATATACCATTAACAGTATCTTAAGTTTATTCTGTTTTCATTTACAGAGTTGTCATTGCTTTCAATAAATACAGTAAAGAGTCGTTCTCATTTATATATGTACTTTCGCTGAGTATAAATGTGTTATATAATACAGTACAATAGCTATATAAGTATATCTATAACGAAAATGTAGTACAATCATATAACACATTTATACTCAGCGAAAGTACATATCCTTCTAAATTATATTTCATATAGACCGGAATATGAGCTAAGAGACAAAATACCACTAGAGCCGGAAAAATGCAATTTTGGGGGTAGGGCAATAGTATTTCCACTCATTGATCTGTTACAAGAAAACCAATAAAGATAACTCTAGTTTTATTTCTACTTGTTGAAGTTAACCATAGTTAGACACTTTCTGCCAAATAAATCAATCAACAAAATCTTTCTCCAGCCACATTTCATTGGCCATCCGTTACATTAAGAATTTACCAATTATGCATACATTATAACAATTGTGCAAATTATGAATAAAAAATATGATTGGCAATCTTTGTAATCAGGTTTAAATTCATTTTGTCTGTCATATCCAATTAAACCATAACAATCTATTATAGATATGCCAGTGGCCATATTGGCCTATATATAAAAAATTGCCATTTTACGCATAAATTATGCAAATTAAAAAAAATTGGGCCATATTGGACCCCCATTATAAAAAAAAAAAAAAACAGTGTATGTTTTAAGCCCATGTATAGATATGTGTGTGATTGTGATGTTCTGCAGTGGTGCAGAGTGCTAAATTTATATTTGTAAGTAGCTTAAATCATTGTAATTGCTAATTTAACTTTTTAGACCTTTACTAGAGATATTTTCTGTTTTTTTGAGACCTGGTATTATGGTGTGATAAACATTTATAAACATCTTGTATCTTATTATATGTAATTAAGTCATTAGACTTATGACTCCAAATCAGGTAAGGACTATATCACATAGTCTGTGGTGCGGTTCGAACCCACAACCTTACGGCACCAAATCACCTAGCAGTTCAGGCTAACTCACTAGTCCACGCTGCCACCGGAACCAGGTTAAAAACCATGGCTCATTTTCCGTATGGTCGTGGGTTATGTGATATAGTCCTTACGTGACTTGGAGTCATATGTCTTATGACTTAATTACATATAATAATATATACCCAAGTCCATTAAATCATAAATCATTTCAATTCATCTTGTTTCTTGTTTTCCTTCATCAGCATGCAAGCGTTTGTTGCTGCTGCAGCAAAAAACATGAAATTTGTAAAAGATTGTGTACACATGTTCATTAGTCACATGTCAACAGAAGAACTTTAACCTTCTCTATATGGATGTTTATTATGGTAGCTTTATGAAGGTTTGGGTCCGTGCAAAGCGGTCTTATTTTAGAGGTGGTCTCAGTGGAGAGGTGGTCTTAATTGGAGGTTTCACTGTATACAAAACTATTGAACACTACAAAACAATTTATTGAGTCACTAAATCTCACAATATGCCTAAGTGAACAAATGAGGCAGTCTCAGCTTGAAGTGGATAATATTAACTGTATTTGTGTGTTTAGCCCAGAAGTGCTATATATTGTTTTTCAAAAATATTTTCAAAGCAAATTATTACGGAATCTGCTTGAGATTGTGATTAGTAACTGGGATTTGTTTCTTCTTGAATATAAATGATATTTTTCAAAACTCATAAATCTTCTTGAAATGGATAAAAAGGACTAGAATGTGTATAAAGAAGCAAGTCAAAACCATTTGTTATCATTGTTAATTATCCGAAATTATGTTATAACTTCAGCAAATGTTCCTTTAGTTATTTTGTAATGTAAATATATGAAGCAACACTGATTGAATAGATTTACTTTAACCCACATTTAGAGTTTTAACTTTTTTTGATTTTGTGATTTTATCACTTATATATGGTTTGATGTTGCAGGAACTGATTATACATTGAGTAATTTACATCAAGGAGAAAGGACATTCCAAGGTCGTAGTTTGCACAAAATGGAACCCGGTGTTCTTAATCCATATCAACAAGTATGATGCTTTACTAGTTTTGCCAGTGCTTCTTTTGCTTTCCATTGAAAAGCTATCACTTATCGCCATTAATGCAGTAATCTATGGTTGTTGATTTAAATTTTGAAAAAAATAATCAAAAATGTTCTTTCATACCAAATGATTATTATGTCATGAAACTGCAATAATGGCTTTGGTTTAGAAAATGAAAAGCAATCAGGTTCAGAATAAACATTTGTCAAGAAGCAACAAATTTGTCAGTCATAATATGGTCTCTTAAACCTTTGATCGGACTACATCTGTCATGCCGGGTTTTTTTTGGTGTTTTTTTCAAGATAAACTTTAATAAATATAAAATATAAATCTAGGTGATATACACAGTTTTTGTTAAATATTTTTCTGCATTGCTTCACTCAAGATTTGAAAAATCATATATAAGAAGTACCATGTTGTGACTTATACACTATATTGCTATTCATTTTCTATTGACATTTCTGTTATATTTAAAATAATTATAACTTTGGACTTGTTTCAGGTCGAAAGACACAGATATTGCCAAGAAATATGTTTCCCTGAATAATGCTATAAGCGTTTTGCCAATAACATTTATATAATTAACTAAATCCTGATAATCTTACTAGGTATTGACTACACAATGAGTAACTTGCATCAGGGTGACCGCACATTTGAGGGACGAAGTCTTCACGCCATACACCCTAGAATGGGCTATATTAATCCCTACCAACAGGTAGTACCCCACCAGCATGACAATAAGTTGTTATACCTGTTTATGGTTTTAATTGATGGTTGCAAATTACTTGTCGTTGTTTTATATTTAGATACTGACGACCTTTATGTTAAGATTTTACTTACAGAATGCATCTGAACACTTTCAGTGCATTTTCATGGATCTTAGATGATGATATTAGATAATCTATGTGATTATTCATAACCATTACCTCTTATACTTGTGAAATTGATGCTCACATTTTTTTTTTTGTATTTATCTTTTTGTTAATTGTAGTTACATTTTTTTACACATGTTGATACATATAATACAAATGCAAATAATGTTCATGTAATTCACATAGTACCCAAAAATATTAAGTATTTACCTGTAAGCAGTTTAAGATTTTTAATGTGTAAATGTCAACATAGTACAGTGTATATTTATGTTTTCAAGTACATGTAGTGTAATGTTAGTTTATTCTTTCAACTTTAGTGAGAACTAAGATAATTTGTTTTCAAAGTTAATGCTAAATATTTAATGCATTCATAATCAACTTATAGATATTAGCACAATTCGATGATGGCGCATGTATATCAGCAAAATCGTTCTGTTGATTATCATTAAACAGTAGATTATACCATATGTTTTATTATGCTTAATTTAAGTTAATTTTGCCAGGTTATTCGTATCCTTGGCGAAACACTGGAACCATTTGATGAGGATGGCATCATTCCAGCTTTTGGTTTTGGCGACCAAAGTACGAAAGACAAAAGCGTTTTCCCGTTTAGGCAAGAGGTATATAATGAAGACTATTTTCTTGATTTTATGTTCTATGAAACTGTTGTGGTAGGAGCTTAAATGAAACAATAAAAATCAAATGTGTAATTGTGATCAATGTGTATTTTCATGTTTGCAGGGCTACTGCCGTGGCTTCCACGATGTGCTCGAAGCTTACAATCAAATCACACCCAATGTGCGCTTGAGCGGACCGACAAACTTTGCACCGTTAATCTATCAAGCAATTGACATTGTCAAAACTACCAGACAGGTAGGTGTATGCAAGTTCTTCTAATTTGCATATTGTAGATAGTCTTAAAATGTAAAATTTTATTTATATGAAAGTTTTATAAAGTTTTAGCAATACTAAACAGCAGTCATGTAATATGATGAGACATGAAAAATGTAATTTCATGCCAATAACCAATGAATTTTCAACAGAGCTGTTTACATTGTGTCACTTTTGCAGACGCCATGTAACTTTTATGATTCTAGGTAATGTATGTTGATGCTTTCAGTACCACATCCTGGTGATTGTGGCTGACGGTCAGGTGACTTCAGAGCGGCCAACACGCGAGGCGATTGTGGCTGCAAGTCATTGGCCACTCTCAATCATCATGGTGAGTAGTGGATGAAAATATGACAGCAAAGTAAGAATTCACTCAAGAGTGGCCAAGAGTTGGGCTCTTGTAAAGTTCCGTCGTAGAATATTAATCATGTATGCAAAACCTAAACTTTATTAAAATGTCTTAATTATTCACCCACACAAATTATCATTGATTTTAAGTGCTAAATGTTTGCTTACTTTTCTTAGCCGATCAAATTTAGTTTTTAACAAGTCCTGTTGTTGTCAGAATATGGTAGAAATATGCTTGGTGTAACTGTCAGGTTTGTTAGATGATGAATTAGTGCTTTGCAAAACTTTGATGCGATTGTGATTAACATGCAAACTTGTGATTTATTTTGTTGTCTAAGTTGGAAACTATATTCTATCTTTTTTTTTGAAGAGTAGCATTTAATTTACCCATTTACATAATATATCAGATAATTTCATTTACACATTAATGCATTGCTATTGAATCAAACAATAAAACAATTTTATAGAAATATTCTGTCTGCCTTTCATCCTGAGAATGAATATACATTCATATACTTGTGGCTGTACAATGATGCTCACCCTCTGGGCAATAAAACCAATGTAATGCTTTTATATTATTACAATAATGATCAAAAGTAAATTAATAATTAAATAAGCACAAAATGAAAAAATTATTTCATTTTTAACAATTAACAATATTTGTAAGCAAATGTTTCATAAAAAAAAGTTCAACTTGCACATGATACCTGATAAACGTGAAACTGCCAAACCTTAATCAGTCTTCCTCTTACACATTTTTCTGCAGCAACATTTACCTATGTATCTACAGCATTTGATTTGCAATATCACTATAATTGTCACAGTAACCACTAGTACGCACAGTACATCTAAATTGTGGTACTGGATCGCTGTCAGTTGATACGCTGGAGTGCGGAGATGTTTTGCTCCATGCTTCAAAACATGCTCAATCCAGTAAGATGCTGCTTTTCCTGGAAAATAGATTGAATCCATATTATGTTTAATTTTAATCATGCATTATAATTAAGTAAAAAAAAATTATATGAGTGTTGTGGATGACCAGTAAATATTTTATCTGTAAGAGAAAAATGTATTAGTTTTGCAGTCTACTTTTTCATTGACTCTGTCAACTTTACATCCATACTGGGTCATTGGCTCTTGTCACACTATATTTCATCAGCTGTGTAGCTGTTTACTCAAATCAGGATATACTTGCTTGACCTGTACAGTATAATCTCTTTTATCCTAAGCTAGTTAACAAACCTGCATCAGGCAAATCCTTGAAAATCGTGGAAACTTCTTTCATATTTCTATGGTACATGGAGCCAGGATGAGAAACGTCATCAAGTGCTTTTACCAAATCATTCGGTGTGAATGTGCTCAGTGATAGCACAATGCCGCCATATCCATCCAGTTGAATGCAGTTGCTATTTTGATCTATTCCAATAGGAAATCCTAGAACAGATTGACAGATTATAAGGAGTGCTTGAAGAAAATATGTTTCAAAATTAGCGAATGAGAATAATATGTAAGATATAATGTGGTTTTCACTAGTAGAGTGCAAAAATTCTTTATATATTAGAAGTTTCTAACTAGCGTACATGTACTCTATGTGACCAGTAGGACTTTATGATCAATTTTTACTGTATTTGTTATTTCTTACCAACTATTGGGATTCCATGGTAAAGTGCCTCTGTTATTCCACTGTATCCACAATGGGTGACGAACACAGCAGCATTGGGGTGGCCTAGGAGGTCATTTTGAGGAAGCCACGGTGAAATGGTAATGTGTGGAGCAACTTCTATAGTAACTTTCCTCCTTAGTTTGATTATAACTGGCATTTTGAATTGGTTGAATCCTTGGATTAATCGCTTGATTATATCTTCTCCCATTTCGTCAAACATAGAGCCAAATGAAACGATGGCGAATCCACCCTTTGCATTATCGGCTACGAGTGCCAGCTGAGGGGGGAGTGTGGTGAGATTCGCTGGTCGCCCCATGATCGTTCCAAGATCTAGCATGTTTGGCATTAGACTCTTTGCAGAATTTACCACAGGAAGGCGAAGGGTGAAAAACAAGGAAGTGTTCATTGCCAACTCATTGTAGCTTGGAATCTTTTTTATATCTGGCAACAGATCCGCTGTGTAAGATAAATCTACGTAACTAAAATGAAGCTCTGATAGAAGTATGATCAGCCAGTTTGTGCAAAAGTTTAATGTCCGGTCTTTGAGTGAAATGTACGTTTTTCGGTCATATAATACGCTGGACTCTAAACTGGTAAATACAGGTCTTCTTTGGAATGATAGCTTTGTAGTGTCAATTGACATTGCTGCATAAGGCACCTCCAAATGATATGGGAGTAGTAATGATTCACCAAACATTTCGGTTATGATGAAGTCGTATTTCTGCTCCTTCAAGTATGAAACTGTGTCTTTGTCATAATAGAGCATTCTTGTTTCTTCGGATATATCTGTAGTAAACCGCCTCAAGGGATTGTCTGGTAAAAACAAAGCAAGAGGACTCTCTTCAAAGTATAACTTCATAATGTTTAATGCAATTTGAGGATCATCGCAGACCGGTGGATTTTTCAACTGATAGGAAACAAATTTAATCCCCAAATCATTTAGAAATGACACTTTCATTCCAGATCCATGCACCATTGTTACTTCATGTCCATTTTTTATTAAAGCTTTTCCTAGTTGACCGAAGTACATAAAGTGACTTCTGTGATTTATGGGAAAGAGCAATATCCTCAGAGATTCTCCTGATGCAAACATTAGTAGTAGGAGTACAGTTTTACTGAACACATGATTTATTTTCATGATGATGATGCAGTATATCGACTTTAACACTAATTGCCTTAGTTTGAATATCCTGTTGAATATGTTTGCCTTCGATGAATTGAAAGACAATTGCCTTATATAAGCTGTAGAAATTTCCTTAAAAGTGCACTCTTTTTTCTTTAAACATTTTGTCAAGTAACAGCTTCATGTAGATTCAGTAACGCCTGAGTTGCTGAGTTGGTCATCTAATCTTGATCCAACCTTTTCCACATTGTTAAATATTGATTGCATACATAGGCATTCTTTAGTGCAAACAAATTAACAATTGTTCATAATGTACCTGGTCCAACATCATCAACATTTTATCATTTTCCTGAACCTTTTTATATTACATTTGATATTTGTTCATAATGTACTTGGTCCAACATCATCAACATTTTATGATTTCTTTCCTGAACTGTTTGATATTTTTCAAGCTTTTATCTAATTACAGTCTTAAATTTGATAATTGAAAACTTTATGATAATATTTGAGGAATCATTCCTTTTACATTGTATTGAATGAATTGTTAAATGTCAGCTTTTATTGTATGTATGATAATAATGCAATTAATGATGAATCTTTCATACTATAATGAAAATCGAATGCAATTTTTAATATGTAAGAGACAACTTCTTTCTTTTATGGATGCCCAAAATGTTAAATGATTACTTTTCATAATATCCCCCTTGTTTTGTAGGTTGGTGTTGGTGATGGACCGTGGGAAATGATGCACGAGTTTGATGACAGTTTGCCTGCTAGGAAATTTGACAACTTTCAGTTTGTGGACTTCAATAAAGTGCTCACATATGGCACTGTGCCAGAAACGACATTTGCGTTACATGCACTGATGGAGATTCCGGATCAGTATAAACAAATACGGAAATTAGGTCTTCTGGACTTTTAAAAAAGATGGACAGTTATCTCAATTAATTAACTGGATGTGACCAATATTTTATGAAAAGTGCATCAGGTTTTATAGATGATATGTTGAACAAGAGCATTGTTATGGAGTATTGTGTTCTTCTACTTACTCAAGAATTAATTAATTAGATGTCTATGTGTAAAGATGTTTAAATTAAACATGAAGGTTGCTGTGATTAAACTTTTCCACATTGTGCACATGCTCAGTATTTGTATTGATTTTGCGCCATATTATTGTCTAGTTTTATTCAATATCATAAGGAGTACTATGATGTATAAGTTTTTATTTCCTCCAGATTTATATTGAATTGAAGGGAAAACAAAATAAATATATTTATATGTGCAAAGGAATTACGGGTGCAATAGTATTTTGTTCCAAAGAACGTGCTCAGCAGTTTGTGGCTGTTGTATGTTGTTTCAATTCTAGCAATTTTGTTACATTGTTTGGTTTCTAACAATCTATGAGATCGAAGAAATATTGTACCGCCTAAATGTTTTATCATCTGAAATGCAAATTTGGACTTTTTTGGTTGGATTTGTAAATAATGGAATGGCTGTATCTAGCCTAAAATTGACATAATGAATCATAAATGTATATTAAGTGTTTGAAACATTTTTCAAAAAAGGTTTACTGTATTTAATATTATTGTAATTTTTTTATCGTTTTTCTGTGAAATTAATTCTTTCTATTGTGCAGAATTTGAATCTAGTAAATTAGATTTTATTAATCATTAACACTGATTAATGTCAGAGTAAGGGCAGGAATTTGAGAATACTCCTGTTATGTATTTTATATCATATTTATTTAGATGTATTGATAATATTTATAATCCTGCCAGTTTTAAACTTTTTGTAATAAATATTATTTGTTTATTTTCTTATACATGTATTGTGCTCTTCTTTTGTCTTGATAGATTTTTATATTACAACCCTCTTTGACAAAGTATTAATTAAATACAACATTGAGACAGCAAACCAGATAAAAGAACTACCAGCTCATTGTAAAAGCTTCTCACAATTACAAGTACACAATAATAATTTTAAAAGTTATCTCAAGTTGGTTATATTTCTATGTATGTACAATGTAGTTGATGTGAAAAAAAAAAAGAAATAAACTTTGGAAGAAATATTTTACTGTAAAAATACATGCAATGATTTGTTTCTATCAAAAGCAATTATAACAAAATTGAACAACAGATATTGCATATAATAAAAGTATATAATTTTTCACATTCAGTATTTTAGCAATTGACTTGACAAAATATGAATCGAACTTTCAAAATAATATTGCACTATGTATAAAAAGACTACAATGTATATAATATGTTCAGATCAAATGTAAAATCTGTCCGCTCTTTTACAGTCCGCACGAGTATGTCAGGTACCTGACCATGGGAAGGTTTTGACATATTCTGTATATTTGCAGGTGCAACTTTATAATGTCAAGTACAAGAAAAGTCATCTTGTATAGTTAATTCTCATTATACATATTAGAATGTTTAAACATTAGTGGATGGGTGTAGTCAATTTCACTCCTAAACTTACAAAGTTTAAGTTGTTGGGTTCCAGGGGAAGTTGTAAGTGGTCAGGAAATCCCACATCCCTAGTTTCTTTTGGCCTTATTTCCCACAACCACATCCTTATTTTGTGGCTGTTTTCCTCACATCCCACAAATTTTAAGGCATTTACCCCACATCCCACTTCCTTGACATCCCACATCCCTCTTTTTTTTTTTTTTTGGGGGCTTTTTCCCACATTCCATTTCCTTATAAACCCAGATTAAAATGATATTTGTTATATTATGTATGACCTTACAACACCACTCACAGAAATCACCGGGTATACCGGTCCAAAATTTTGTACTCATGAGGACTCTAATTTGAACAGTTTACCAAAACTTGAAATTAGTGACTTTCATGAAAGTTCTATAGAATTATAGATATTTACATATGGTTGGACATAGTTAGATCTCTGGTATTTTGCAATTTAAATTATATATTAAAACATAACCTTAAAAACATGAATATGACTAGAAGAGACTAGTACATGAATTCTGAAGTAATTCAGTAATAGAACAGTTACTGCCAACATTATTTAACATTGTATAAAATTACAAAAATGCTGCTAAATATTGAATTGATACACAAATAACTAAACTTATTAATTCTTTTACACTTGCCAACATTTTTACGCTTTCTCTCTAAAAATGCAGAATCGTATGTCCATTACATATAAATTACCGGTAAGACACTTGAAGGATCAACTACAGATACCTACATGGTTAGTGAAAAATACACAAAGCTAAAAATGCCTAAATATTTTCACCATACCACTAATTAAATCACTTTTATGTTTGTTGCAAAATAACTGTATTGATTTATGCTCAATACTCTATTCACTAGCAGATCCAGGTTTTAGAAAAGCTTTGAGGGGTGCAACTAGGGAGGCAAGTAAGGATTACGAGAAATATCAACAAGGGAGTGTGCTGACGATGACAAAAACTCATCTAGGGTATAATATATAGATGAAGAAGTACAGAGATAACATTGATTAATACATCATGACACCTTCCATTGATTTTTCGTTGATATTAGCTCCATAGCGTATCTGATGGCATTCTGTGCCAGACAGTGCCACTATTAATATGTTCAGAAAATACAAAAATGATCCAAGTATAAGGAGATAGAAAGAGAAGTGAAGTGAAGTTCTTCCTGAAAGAGGAAAAATACTTGGGATAAATTATTGTATCTAATATTACAATTTGTGTATTCTTAACATTAATTACAGTTTCAAAAGTTTGACACATTTCAAAATGAAAAGATATTTAGACTAATTTTGAAGCTCGAATGTACCAAAATTACATATCTTATTTTAGAAATAATACCTTCCGATGTCCAAAGGTCATTTCTGTCTTGATGGGTAAGAATGTTATGTGTATAACTCAAGAAATACAATGACAGGTATGTCCCAACAGCAAGTAGACAGAAAAGTACTGAAAAAAGTGGTTTCAAAGCAAATCATTAGAACTTTTACAAGTAACAATGAAAAGAGAACAAAATCTGTATACAAAACATCATATGGTTGGCTCTTTATGATTGAATAAACATAGAAAATTACTTACAACCAGCTATATTCCACACATACATTCCAAGTGGACCTGTGATTGTATCAATGGGTCTTGTGCAAGCATTGATCAAGGAAAACGCCATTGCCACAAGGCCCCATGCCACAGCTATAAAAAGGGCTATTAATGTAACCACCCATAATGCAAAACTGAAGAGTCCATAGAAACTTTCTGCAAAGAAAAACGAAAGACACACTTCAGTTAACAATATCAATTTTGTCAATAGAATGCAAAATAAGCATTCAGTTGCTGTTGTTTTATTAATGACAAGTTTACTTCACATGAGACTACAATCCATCATGTTTTGCTTTATGCATAACACAAGTCATACCTGTTAAATTTGAATTTTGATAACTCTCAATAACTGAATCAATCGACACTGGGCTGTCATCTGCAAATCTGTCAACCCAGCCACAAAGATTCGCTGAAGCCAAACATTCCACTAAAAAAGAAAAAAGAAAACATTGAAAAAAAAAATAATTCCCACAACCCAGTGTACTGTGCCATTTTATAGGAAGATTTGAAGGAAGTGATGTGACCACTCTGTCTTTGGTCTTTGCATCTATAATATAATTTCATTTCAGTAAATCATAATGATGATATGCAAGATGTTTAAGAAAATGATCGGGTGTTTGTATTCATAAATGAAAGTCCACTAGGTGTCTTCCACAGATATGCTATCAAGTAAAATTATTTGGACATGTAGCTTATAAAATCATTGTATATTTGCAATAACTGTAAATGTAAGATTAATGAAAAACATTATTGCTATCGATCAAAATTAATGTAAAATTTATCATATAAATGCAACCCATATACATTTTTAAAAGTGAGGATATCAACATGTGGTTTACACAAGTATAATTTTCTCATATTTATAGTACCCCCCTGTGTGTCATCCACAAATATTGTTCATGCCATAAGGAAAACAACAATGTCTAACATTCTCATTCTAATGTACAGAAGAACATGAAATATAGCTGGAATGTGTGTAAGAACATTGCTTAATGGTCTTTGATTATTAGTAGACAAATTAGTGT
>CM032668.1:19418252-19439617 GCA_019095985.1 Streblospio benedicti | reverse complement strand
AATAATAAGCATGATAAAGCTGACTCGAAAATGCACATACAGGAACCCGAGATTCGCTCATTTTTTAGTAAATCAACACAAGGAATGAGGTAGAATTCTGATCACTGAATTACTAGCTGGCCAAGTACGAACGGCTGGGTACCCGGATTCTAAATTCTGTAACTTTGTCTTTTTACCACCACCATGATTGTATATTCTGAGCTCTGTGTTCTAGATATGTCAGTGCTGCTTGAGACACTGACCATTACAGATGTTGAAAAATGTTGAAGAAAGAGACATTGTGCCCAAGTTAATGGGAGCACCAAGTACTAGTATAGTACTCAGTTATTGGCACCACTACTTAAAACTCGGGAGGCATATTGCACAAATTCGGCGCCCACAATTACCAGATAGCCACTACTAAACATGGGTATTTCTTCAATAACCTTCAGCAGCTGCAGGCCTTCCAGTCTCACTCCCTTAGCTATCCCTACATCTGCTGATGATAGGGGAAAGCGCTATGTATTTGGCTAAGGAAATAATCAACCTTTTGAACTATGTCGTCACTCACCTTTAGTTGTCAACTTGTTGTTTTCATGATTATATTTGTCTCCAGGTGTTTTAAGGTGCTGTAGTTATTTAGCAACGAACTTTGTTAAGTACTAAATAATTAATATTAAATGAGGTTGGGGGAGGCGGGGTAAGTTGCTAGTAAAATTACTGTTTTCTATTAGAGGGATTTTCGAGACGTTTTTGTTTTGGGTAAAATCGAGGTGAAGTACTTACAGCTCGAAAATTTGGCAGTTCTAGCATTTTTACAACATTTAATCTTTATCATCACTAAGAAATAAATATGAAATAATCTCATAATTTGTTGTGATATATGTATTTTATTCTGCATTTGTTTGAAATGGCCAATTCTAACTTTTGAGAGGGAGAAAAATGAGCATGTTGCAATACAATAAACGCTAGATTTTCTTTCGTAATAAACTTAGCATGCTTTCATTTTACGGCATCAGAGTTAACTCAACAGGATAGGTTCTTTACATGAAATCAAATATTATCTGCCAGCGTTGCATAAAGGATTCTATTATTCCATTGTGATACTGATTCTTATTATCACACTTTGGGAGCCATAATATTCTACATATTTTAAAAATCCTCGGCTCCCAAATCCTTTAATGCTTTAATATCGCCCTACCCACCTGTCTACGTATCGGCGCTGTTACTAATCTACAGCTTTCCATAACGTCTTGGCGCTTACGGCCGAAGCTGATTCTTTGAAAAATGCATAAATTGCCGATAATGGCGTTTTGTGTATGCCATGACTAACAATAGCATACTTGACAATATAGTCGATGTTGACATGTTTGGAGGCGTAACAAAACTAATCGACCCCGATTGCAGCTACTACGCGACACTGAGCCGATGCGACAGAAAATAAGGCGATGCGACCACGAGGAGACTTCACGGAAATGCCAGAAAAATGTATGGAGATTACGACACCGGCTTCCAATAATAATAATATATTGTCAAAGTGGCTCGGACTTCAATGCATCCTGATAGATTGACAGGGTATTGCCCAACAAAAAAAGCTTCGAGAGTCAGTGAGCTTATTAGGTGGAGGCTGACACGAAGCTAAAATATAGACAGGTGCTCAAAGGCAGTGTGATTACTGTATGGCATATGAGGTGAAGTGATTCGCCCAATCAGGAGAGTTACAGTTGTGAAGTGGTCTGCACCGACTATGACATATATAGGTTGGTTCCTTGGGAGGGTCGTGAGTTAGATTCCACGATCTTCCAAATTGGCCTACAAGCAACGCGACTTTCATTTTGAAATATTGTGTAGTAGTATTTCATTTTAGCATTTAGCATATCTATAACCACTTGGGATTACACATATGAGGCACGGAGGGTACAATAAATAACATTAACAGAAAGTGTTTATTCACATTAAAGTATAACAATTAGAGGTATTAAAATTGATTGATTCCAATATAGCAAACTAAGTTGGCTTGGGATAAAATTACTGGAGAAATACACATGAAAATGGCGATTTCACGGAGCCAAATCCATAGGTGAATATTCCCACAGCTTTAATAAGCTTGTCCCAAGCCTGAAATATCTGGGTTTTGTTTTAAAAGGGGTTGCCCTTTGTGCAACAATGTCGTACTGGCTACAGATTTGATTATTAAGTAGAGGTATAATGATTTTTTGAGGAGATGCGACGAAATGTTAAGCTGGTTCCCACTTTATATCGTCATCATTTCTCATTAACCAAGCCCATTTAGGTGACGAGAAATGCACCTCGCTTATAGGATGTTACAAATTTTGTTGGTATTTTTACATTTTTTCTTAAAACCTACATCGTTATTTAACGTGTTAGTGTTTAATCGTGTCGGATAAAATTTATTAAGTTCGATTAGGTGGCAAGCTTAACACATTCTTTTACAAGCCGTTTTTCACTGCGATAATCTCGTGTTTTTGCACATTTCATGTGCTGTGCCAAGGGTGTCTCTAATGAGGTATTCCAAGTAATAATAAGCTTCGGCAGCCGGTTCTGCCGTAGGCGCAGCAGTCACCGCAGGCGCCAGCAGGGGTAAGGTGCGGGAGGGACACACACCCCCTCCCTGTGAATTAGAGGATCTCCCAAACTTTGAAATTTGATGCATTTTCTGATCTAGACTAGAGCTACTGACTGGCATGGACAGATACTGGTGTTTTGTATATTTCATTCAAAATAACCTTGGCATATACACATAAGACCAATACTTATCTGGAATGTACATCATGGAATCATAATGACGATATCTTTAATGCCACAATTAAATGAAAGTTTTAGCGGCGTCATTAAATATTAGACCCACAAAAAGTGGTGTATCCAAAACTTGACTGAAACCCCCTGGCTGAAATGAATATCGTTCCATTTTGCGAGGTGACAAAAATATACATCATCCCTTACTTATATTTTCGTAAGATAAATATTGCCCTTAGTCATAGAAGTACTTATGATCTATGTTGGTATTAGATCAGCGGTAAGGATTATGATAGAAATTTCAGTTATGGCTTATGAGTTTCTTTTGCTTATGGAAAATGTCCTCTACATGACAGAAATTGAAGGTCTTAATTAAAGGAGACTGAGGCGGGGAATAAACGTTGGATTTGCTAAATTTCGAGGCGTGGAGGCCACTATCTAGTTTTCTCATAATCACCTTGTTAAATTAGTGACATAGCGGTACTTGCCATGTTCATCCTTTGATTTACAGGATGCTCGACTACCATCAAGACCAGTTCTTGAAGCAATTGTGGTCTACAAAGAGAAAAAGTTGGCCCTGGCATGTTCTGTAATGAAATTGGTGAGCCAAAACAGTATGTTGCTTACTGTTTTGAAAAACTTAAAATGTTTTCACCTTTTTAGATAGCCCCATACATAATCCCTAGTTGTCTTTATGTGAAACAGTATGCATTTTTTGTTTTGTTAAAAAATATGAACAACTCTAGTCTGTGAAGGTTGTGAAAGTATTCTAAATTCTTTAAAATGTTATAAATATGATTTCTTCAGTTATTTTCAAGCAAATCAGCTAGTTATACTGCACTTGAAGTGCATTCTTGTATCATTACAACACATTCCTAATTATTTGCAAAGACATCAGTTAGCAGAACAATAAAAGCCTATGCTGAAACAAAGGCCTGAAACATGGTTTGCTTTCCAGAAGGTATGCAAAAGTATTTAAAGAGTATTTTGCATGATTACATATTCTTTCAATATAATATGACAGAAAAAAGTCGTGAAATAAAAATTGACTGATTGCCTACACAGTTTAATAATTTGATTTTTGATGAGAAACCTAATGATATAACTTCACATATATGATTCTTAGAAATGATTTTGTTTTAGCCAATCACAACTTTTCGTTGTAGAATTGTGCTGCGCCAATACAGATTTGCTAGAAAAAGTGGAAACTCTCCAAAGTAAGTTTGCTGCATATGAAATTATTTCATAAACAGGGAAATTCAGTGTGTCGATGTGAAATGTTTAAAGCCACATTATCGGAATTAACGTTCATTCACGGTTTTCTGTTCGGTGGTCTTCAACTTTTCACATTCGGTTTACTGTAGAAACCTCGAGGTTGAAACTTTGTAGAATCTTCTATATGCGCTTAAAAGTGTTAAAAAATCTGTTTACAGCCGAAATTACTAATTGTAATGATCGGTGTCATTATTTAAGGCAGTCCCAACTCGAGTCCCAATAGACGCAACAATAGTTGATGTCATGGCATGATAAGCTGACTCCGAAAATGCACATGCAGGGACCGGGTTAAATGTTTTCGTAGTACATCAACACAAGAATGGTAGAATTCTGATCACTGAATACTAGCTGGCCAAGTACAGACTGCTGGGTACCCGGATTCAAAATTCCGTAACTGTCTTTTTAAACCCCATTATGATTGTATATTCTGAGCTATATGTTCTATGAATATAATCAGTGCTTTGCAGTGCTTTGCTTGAGACACTGACCATTACCTTTACAGATGTTGGTGTAGTATTTGAAAAATATATTGACAGAAAGAGACATTGTGCCCAAGTTAATGGGAGCACCAAAGTACTAGTATAGTAATCAAGTTATTGGCACCACTCGCAAGCTCGGAGAATATTGCACAAATTCGCGCCGTGAATTACCAGATATACCACTGCTAATCATGGGTATATTTCTTCAATAACCTTCAGCAGCTGCAGGTCTTCAGTCTCCTCCCTTAGCTATCCCTACATCTGCTGATGTTAGGGGAAACGCTTTATGTATTTGGCTAGGGAATAATCAACCTTTTAAATTATGTGCAAATCCTCTACCTTTAGTTGTCAACTTGTCGTTTTCATGATTATGTTGTCTTGAGTGTTTAAAGGTGCTGTATTTTTCTCATAATCACCTTAATATTAGAATTAGTAGGCGTAACGGGTACTTACTTACATGTTCATCCTTTGATTTGCAGGATATCGACTACCATCAAGACCAGTTCTTGACAATTGGTCTACAAGAGAAAAGTTGGCCCTGGCATGTTCTGTAATGAGAAGTGGCGACCAAAACTGGTATGTTTATGCTGTTTTGAAAAACTTAAGAGATGTTTTCACCTTTTTAGATAGCCCATACATTGCAGGGTATGAAATAGAGCCTACCCGGTGGCCCGGTGCCGGCTGATTTTGGCCCGGGCCGGCTGGTTTTAAAAGTTCACGGCCCAATGGGTAGGCTACTTTTTGGGAGTTCTAAATATGAATGTAATGAAGGGCAGTACACTTTTTGCCAGGGCCGGCTACTTTTTATAGTTGCCGGCCCTGTGGTCCGTAAGCAAATTTTGATGAGTTTCATACCCTGATGCCATACATATCCCTAGTTGTCTTTATGTGAAACAGTATGCATTTTTTGTTTGTTGAAAAAATATGAGCATGTCTAGTGTGAGTTGTGAAAGTATTCTAAATTCTTTAAAATGTTATAAGTATGATTTCTTCAGTTATTTTCAAGCTAATGAGGTAGTTATACTGCACGTGAAGTGCATTCTTGTCATTGCAACACATTCCTATTTATTTGCAGGGTATCAGTTAGCAGAACAATAAAAGCCTATGCTGAAACGGAAAGGCCTGAAACATGGTTTGCTCAGAAGGTATGCAAAATGCAAAATTATTTGTATGATTATATATTCTTTCAATATAATGTGACAGAAAAAAGTCATGAAATAAAAATTGACTGATTGCCTACACAGTTTAATAGTTGATTTTTGATGAGGAAACCTAATGATATAACTTCACCATATATGGTCTTAGAAATGATTTTGTTTTAGCCAATCCTTTTTCGTTGTAGAATTGTGCTGCGCAATACACAGATTTGCTAGAAAAAGTGGAAACTCCAAAGTAAGTTTTACTGCATATGAAATTATTTCATAAACAGGAAGATGCCAATATGAATGGTAAAAGCTCATGGAAAGCCAAACTCGGAATTTGTTTGCTAAACTGTGGTTTATCCATTCATATTCATGTTCAAAAGTTGGGAAATTTTACAAAAGTCACAAGAGATACTGTTCATTCTTTATTTCGGATAAAGTACACCTGGTTTTTATGTTTTATTCTGCACAAGGTTGCTTTTATGCTTCAGAATATTTTTTCTTCATGAGTGCAGTGCCTGTGACCTGTTTTCTCTTTACATTACAGACGGAAACGTGGAGATAAAGAAAAAGAAACAACTGCCCATGTTGAAACTCCAGGAAACACTATTGTAAGTCGCCTCACGGTGGATAGAATCGAAGAACTGCAAACACTGGTGCGTGAAGCACAGGACAAGTACAGGTCAGCATAATGTTCAATTTTTTTAGTATTTAAAAAATAGAATTTGAAAATAAGCTCATTTGATTTCATTTATATAAATACAGTTACTAATTTTGAGATAAATCCATTTTGAACTTACTGTCAAACATATTCATTGTCCATCGTCTGAGATTTTTGAGACAATTGTGTCACGCCCATGACAATCTGAGATCAGCCCAAGAGACAACGTGCTCCTGACCCCTCCCACAACAAACACTGATTGACATTTTTTTTTATTGTCATGTGCTGCCACCTGATATAATGATAGAAGTCTTAGACCATGGACATTGAAACTGTCCTAAAATATCAAAAAGAGAAGTGTTATTGAATAGGGTTATATTGAATCTGTAGGGATAACAGTAAAATGCTAGTCAATATTAGAGACAAGCAACTGAGATAACAGAAATTTTGAGATAGGCAATATCTAGTAACAAGGCCTTCCTGAATTAAAATTTTAATATTTCGCAGAAAGCTGAAGCTGGAGATAGAGGAGATCAATGCTGGAAAACATGACGACAAACTTGAGGAGATGTGGGCCGAGATGCAGAGGTCAGTTCTCACGCACCAGTGTCACGCACAGATCTGAAAGTGCTAGGGCTGTGACGGTTATGGTTGGTGTTCTGCACCTTAGCGTACACATAGGTTTTACACAGTATAACAGATCCGACCTCGGTTAACTGATATGGTGTTGACTCTGCACCTTACCTTACACATAGATATAATTTATACATTGAACAATTTGTTAAGTACTCCAATCTAGTATCTAGTACCCAAAGAATTAATAATATGCCATATAAAACTGATAAACCCCCACAGATAATTACTACAAATAATAAAACTTCTATCTGAAACACGTTGAATTTGTACTGGGATGTGTGGATCATTCGGAAGTCGTTTGCTATTTAAATGTGTGAAATGTGATGCAACCTATTCAATTACGAATCTTGATTATTGACAAAAGACAATAAAATGTATTGGTGGCTTGTGATTTAGGAAAAAAATGTTAATGAATGGAATTTCATCAAGGCTATATCCCCTCACTAAACGGCTGACATTATGGGAATTTGTCACATCCAACCAGGGTTGGTCATGAAAAAACCCATTTTAAAAAACCCACCCAAAAACCCGGGTTTTTGGGTTTTTTTTCAGTGGGTTTTTCAAAGTTTTATTGGGTTTTTTGGGTTTTTTTCAAAATGTCTTTTTTTATTTAATAAGTTTTTAAGAGTTCGATAAACCAGGTCTATTTATGGAGGCTAAGAAGATATATGTTGACAAATGAGAATTTTGAGAAATTGTTTGTGTACAAGCACTGACTTACCATTGTTCTAACCAGTAGCTCTAACTGACTTCAAATTGAACTACTAACCCTGACACTAACCTGCTGACACTTCAGAGCAATATGCTCAAGTACTTGACAATGTTCTAACCAACTTCAAAGTGAACTCCTAACCAGGACACTATTGACCTCCACTAATTAGTACAATAATGACTTCATAACAATACCTCCAGTAGTGGCTTTGTATTTGCAGAGCTTGTGCCTTTAACTGGCAGGTGCATTTGTAATGTCTTTTTGACATTTGGAGCCATGTTTTTAATTATCTCTATTTGCAGAGTTATTCTGGGGTGACAGGAGTTGATAATTGCTTAAATCAGATACAAAAAGCAAATAGAAACATTTCCAAGTCTGTCCCACTTAGAAAGAAGTCAAAACTTAACAAACTATTTTATACACTAATTACAAGGGCTAACAAATGCAAGTTGTTATTATTGTTCATTTCAAATAACCAGCCAGCTCCAAGTCTTGTCAATAGTCAAAATTTAATTTGTTTTCAAAATTAATTTACTAAATTCATACCGGTAATTCTGTTTTGATTGGCAATTAAAACATTATCAAATATACTGAATAAAAGTTATAAAATAAATTATAATAAGTAATGATATGTGTTAAGAGAAATGGAATGTATGAAAATATAATATCCTGAAATTGAAATAACCCAAAAAGCCCAATAAACCTATAAAAACCCGGGTTTTTTTCAAAAAACCGGGTGGGTTGGGTTTTTTTAAAAAACCTCGGTTTTTTCCCCAACCCTGCATCCAACACTTCCATACAACCTTGTAGATTTTAGTAAGTGTCATGGTCGATTGCTGATATTGGCTCAGCTTACAGTTGTGTTCCTGATTGAAATAATTCACAAACAATATTAGATATTTGATTTTTTTTTTATTGTTATAAGTCATGACCAATGCAAATAAAATGTGATGACTGAAGGCATACGACAATTCGGTTAATCGACGTTCCATTTTGTAACCGGCACTTGTGTAAAACCTAACCGACGTCGGTTATGTGTCTAACTGTCACAGCCCTAGAAAGTGCTCAAGGCCACATGATTTTAGATTGAATCGTTGTCGTTTACTTACTTTGTTATTTACGTTCACATCTCAATAGCAGTACAAATGTTTGACATGATTTTAATTTGAGGATTGTTCTGTATGTGAGGGTGAGTTATTGTACGGATGTGGAATACGCTTAGTGTTTTGTGGTAATTAAGACTTCACTCAAGTTTTGATGGTAGTCATGGCACTCCTAGTAGAAGCTCCTATTTATAATATTTCAGTGTCCTCAAAAATCCTTTAGATTAAACCATTTCGGACAATGAATCGCATTTTAAGAGTCTTTAATACTCTTTACTGCATACATGTAAATCTAGTTTATTCTTTGGTTTTTGTGTACAATAGCTCAAAACTTCTTCTTTAGTAAACATATGTGAATAATATCTTCGTAATGAGTGAAATCTGTTGTGTAATATGCACAAATTGACGAACAATGTAGGATTTTTTTTTTTTAAATGGCACCAACAGCTTTAGATTTTCAAATAATTTACAAATGTGTTGATGATTTGTGTTTTGTAGAAGCAAAGCGGCAGAAACTGTTGTTGAACAGGATGAAAAGGAGACAAATGTAGACGTTGTACACACAGATACACAAGACACAGAAATATTAGTGAGAACATTCACCAGTTACTTTTTGTACTTCATGTATTTCTTTATCAGTCGGAATATTGTGTTTGAATCAGTTGGTTTAAATAGCTTTCTCTTAATAGATTGCTCTTTTACTCGAATGTTGTTATGTCAAAGTATTCTTGTTTTGTTTCCATTACCTAGATCAACAAACTAATGCATTGCTCTAACATTTTGGCCAAAGTATTTCAACATACATTAACACAAAACCTACATTTCTCATGAAGGTTTTCAGGACATTTGGTAAGCATGACCTGAGGCATCCGCTATTGCAAACATTTGACTCTTCTGTTCCTGTATGCAGGAGGACTGCATCTCACCACTGCCTGTGCTTCCTCCTGATGTGTTAGAAGCTGCTCTAGAACTGCAGTCCCCGAGCCTCTCTGACCTCCTCCAGAAATCACCGGGTGACCCCAATTCACTTGTGAGTAAAATCCATGCACCTGCTTACTGATGTCTTTGTGTTTATCATCATCATGCTCCGTGCATTTAATGTCCGTCGTCCCCTTCAAGAACATTGGGCCCTTGGGCCATTAGTATGCTGGCTACGTGTTGAATGTTTTTATTTTCAATCAAATCATCCGTTATAGAATTTAGTTTACGTGTGATTCAAAGTGTCCAACAATATAAAAGAAAATTAGTTGATTCAATGATTTTTTTAATATATGTTTCATAAGAAATGTATTGAATTTTGAACACAGCAAATAGTCTCATTGTATGCTGAAGTTGACTTTTTCCACTTTTTGTGGAGTTTATTTAATTTAGAAATGTATTAATTTGAAATACATTTAATTCTATTTTGAGTTACCTCATTTCTAAATTATAACCTTCAAAAGAAGAAAAATTGAAGAGCATAATGATTTCTTTACAGTGTCACATTGACGTGTCGACAGTATTGGGAGAAAGTATGAAAGACGAACCTGTCGATGTAGAGGCTGTTGAGGAGACGCCTGTGCAAACTACAGTAGAGGTTCCTGCTGCTCCTGAAGTAGCCAGTTCTGATACAGGTATGCCATTTAAATACTACCCCAAAATTTCGCTTAAAGGCCCATGCACACTACAAACATATGCTATCAATCATCAACACTTTTTATGTCAATCTAAATACCTGCTCACATAAAAAACACCTTAATTGACAAAGCTTTTACAATGTACAAATGTAAAGGCCCAAGGGATTTTATCTGAAAGTTTAGGGTTTTGTTAACTTTTATGCAAACTTTCCTAAACAACAGCAAGAATGAATTATCTTTTCCGTCAGCATTTGGGTGAATTAAATCAGGTAGGTTTTGATGCTAAAATGAAACCATTTACATGAAGCTATGAAACTTATATAAGAAGGAATGAAACCTGTTAACACACATAACAGTAATTTATCGATTTAAAAACACAACTAGTGGTAAATTTCTACTTTATTTCAATTTTTTTCCTTGGTATGTTTTCTTCTGTATCACAAATCATCCTGGTTTTCATTATTTGCGTACAGTTTCCAATATTTATTGCATGTGGAATGGATATTCTCAAGGAAACCCCCGCGTCATACATCACGTGATCACCCCACCGTGAGGTGATAACATTGACACGTGACCATATAAATGCATGGGAAAGTGGCCGTTTTTGACGTGATATTTCTGTACTAAAGTTGATAGATTTTGTTAGTTGTGAATTAAAATACGTTGTATATGTATCATTGTATAACACACTGGACAGGTTTTAGAGCAGAGGCTACTATTAAGAATGTATCCTGGGGCCTTGAAATAGCCGATGTTAATACAGCAAATATTGTACCTTGCCAAACAATCACGTGAATTACTGTATGCCAAACGCTGCTTTTCCTTTGTTAAGAAATACGCTATACATTCCAGACGTTATCTTGTTTACATCAATAGGGCGCACAGTATTTTGTTGTTTATGTTCAACACTGCACACGTGCGTTTGTTGTCACTGCTAGACCCACATAAACAGGAAACGGAAGTGAGGGTTTTCTTGAGAATACAAGCTTCAGATTATATTTTCATTGCCATATAATGATTCATTTTCAATTCAAATCTATTAAAATAGATTTTTTCAAGTGCCTTAAATTTTGTTGAATGGATTTTAGTTTCTTTCAGTTTAAAACATTGAGGTTATTTTTGTAGAACGATTCATTTATGCTTTTTGTGTTCCTTTGTTTTATCTGTTCAGTTCCTACACAAGTAGAAGAGACTGTAGTTGTAGAAACTACTGATGTTAAAGTTGAACCAGAACCAACCAACCAGGTGGTGGAAGTGAAGGAAGGTAAATTCTTGTTAGAGTTTGATTTTAACTTTGTTTATGCACATGCATGTCCATTGGGTCCTATTGAATTGTCATGAAAGTTAGTGGAGATTGCATTATTGAAGTACCTTGGCATAATATGCATATAAAGCAATGTTTTAGTCAAGAAATATCTTATTTTCATATGTAGAAGTGGTAGAAGAAACTGTGCAAGAGACTCCATCATCTCCAAAAGACAATAAGCAGAATGAAGTGCAAGTCGAAGTGAAAGTTGAGGAGGATGACAAAGAATCAACAGCAGATGTCTTTCCTGACACTCCAGTGGCTGCCGTGGAAACAGAAGAAGCACCACCCTCTAGGTGACGTATTTTGCTCTGCTTTCTCAGCAAATCATGCAAGACTCATTTATGGTACGCTGTAAAGTAGTAGTGTTTTGATTATGGTCGCCTTGTTTTCAGTCCCAGCAGCGTGATCTCTGCCGATACAGATGGGGGGTCATCTACAAGGGGCAAAGGTCAGCGTGGAGGTCACCGGCGCAGCAGTACTGGTCGTAGCCGAGGGCGGCCCAGGAACAGAGGATCACGCTCTTCTCGCAAAGCTACCGTAGGTTCATGTTTAGGCGAAAGATAAATACAGCGTATATTGATTGTTGATATGTACTGTCTGGAAAAGCTTTTAGGAGATATATATTTTCATATTAAGAACAGTTGCTCTTTCTCCGGCAAGCAAATATATTATATTGATGAGATGTTTTCTAATTGTTCAGGAGGAAGAGAAGGATGTTGACATCAGCAGTAAAGCTGAGTCGTCCGATGAAGATGATGAAAGTAAAGCAGAGGAAAGTGACACGGCATCAACGGTTCACGGGCGGTCATTACTGTCAGAGTCCATGCCAAACAGTCCTGCCTCCAACTTTGGATCTTCTTTCTCCAGGTGAATATGCAAATACATTTCACAAGGGATTATCATGGATTTCTATTAGCCACAATGCTATACTTTGTCATTTATCATGCTATTACTAATAAAAATTAATAGATCTTGAACAAGAAGACTGGTTTAAACAATTGACAAATTAGGGGCCGTGATTTAACATCACCAGAATTTTATATTGCCATTTCACATTGCCATTTCAACAGTCCATATATGTATTGTTATGTCTTGTGGCGTGCCTTTGTGGTGCACCTGATCTGAGTATGATTTTTGTTTTACATTGATAGTGAGGAAGAAGAGAAAGCGCATAAGATCTGGAAGAAGTCTATTATGCTTGTTTGGCGTGCTGCTGCCAACCATAAATATGCCAATGTGTTCCTTCATCCGGTGACCGATGATATTGCGCCTGGCTACAGAAGTGTGGTTCTCAGGTACACAAAATTGTCTTTCATATAAAATAAATAATCAAAAAACAATAGTTGTTTGACCACTTCTTTTCTCGGCCAAGCAAAGCAAATGGCTGAGAGAAGCTAACAATTTTAAGAATCATTGCAGTTTCATTTTTATTCTATAAGCACCAGTAAAACTGATGTAGTTTGTGCTTTACAGGCCAATGAATCTGATGATGATCAAGAAAAATATAGAAAGCGGTGTTATCAAGATGACTGCAGAGTTCCAGCGTGATATGATGCTCATGTTCACAAACGCAATTATGTACAACAATCGTGACCATGATGTGTTCAATATGGCCACCGAAATGTACAATGATGTCATGTTACATATTGACGTACGTTGCTTTTTTATTCAAATATACTTTACGGCTACTGGCTTTAGTATCTATGAAAATGAAGATGTAGAGGAAGTGCTCAAGTTATAGGCAGTGCTCAAACTATTGGCACCCTAAAAAACTGTTCTTACATTCACTAAACAAATGTTAATTTACCCTCTCAAGCAGTTTTGTCCCCACTACTTCTCATTATAACGTACCGTAAAATGTATGTGTTACCTCAGGGTTCGACATAAAAAGCCCTGGTCTATGTGTTACCTTAGGTAGAGACCTGGTTTTGGCAGTCCCATCAAGTGTTATTGAAAACAAAATTTTAACAAGAATCATCATCCTTATTTTAACAAACACAGAGAATTATGATATTATGTATTGAATTATGCACTTCCCTTACAAAAGGGCAACAGAAGGAAAATATTTTTTCAATTTTGAGTCGGTCTACCTGATTTTTAAAAATAATGTCAAACCCTGTATTAAGAAAAAGTTTGTTTAGCACTTGTATAAATATCAATATGTGTACAAAATAATGAACATTAAGAAAAAGTATACTCCAACTGTACAGAGTGTTGTGTGTCATTGATGGTTGGTTAATAGTTTTTTATTTTTGTGTGTATTACAGCAATATGTGTTGACGCAGCAGATGATAACCAAAGAAAGTGGCAGCATGAAAAGTACTCCCGTGCGGAACAGACGATCAGACCAAGAGGTGAGTCATACTATGGACTGTTATACCAAGTGGTTGTTGTTATTCAAAAAATGATCCTTTCTGATAGTAAAGCTTAGGCCTTTTGCAAAGTAAACATGGAGATCCAGGGGGAAAAAAGAAAAAATTAATGAACTTTAAATAATATGTTTTAATGAATTTTTAATTTAATTGATGAAAAGTGGATTAATTAGTCTAGTTCAATGTTGTACAGATATTAGTGGATGTTCGATATACAACTTAAGTTAAATTCGTTTACATTATTATAGCTAAACCCTAATAAGTTGAACTTAAAAGTGCATGCATGTAGTGTGTGCATGTAAGATTAAAATTAAAAACTTACATTTACAGTTGTTTGTGGTCATTAAGTTTTATGTGTTCTAATTTACTTGATTTTAGGGGCTACAATTTATTATTTCTCGGCAGCTGGTGGTGGGGGCTATGAAAAAATTAAACGATTTTGACGTGATGTTTAAGCCCCGACCCTCAAATAACATAAATTCGTCATACATTCACATCGTATTTCCAAGCCACGTTCCAACCTCACCCTTTTTCAGCTTTTGCAAATTGCAGCCCTCACCCCCAAGTTTTTTCATACCCGACCCTAGGCCCTGATAAACTGTAGCTCAATTAGTGTGATTTTATTTCAGTCTAGACATAAATAATTCATGACAGGTCAGGTACCATATTCGGTTCAGTTAATGTACCTCAGGTTATTAGGCTATAACAATTTACCATAATTTTTTGACACTTTTATGTGTTAGATGCATTATGTTTTTTTTGTGTGTATGTGTTTTCTTTCATCTAATTGAAAAAAGTAGATTTGGACCAAATCTATATATTCTATACAGTAAACTCATCAAAACATATGGACAATATCTTTGTGATATTAAATATCTTTAAGATATTAACATTTATATATTATAGGAACATAGATATTAACATTTATATATTATAGGAACTTTTAAAACAATGCATCTTTTTTTTATTAATATACAAAAATGTTGCTACATTTTTATCCAAACCAGTCTTTGTTTCTTATTTCTAATACATTATGCCATTTCATGTATTCTATGAGCAATGGTGGAAGCGTCAGTTTGTCGATTTTCTCTTGTACTTCATAGTGTCCCAAAGTGTTGAGAATCGCGTGTCTAGCAAGATCTTTCAATTTGGTTACCTGAAAGTATACATGCTTCAGTTGTACCCGGTATAATAAAATTAGAAGATATTCTTTACATCAAAATCATGAGTCCTCTTTATGTTTCTTTCTCTTTTATTCATAAGAACCTTTGTAGGCAACAATTTTTTTTTTTTTTTTTTTTTTTTACATTTGAAGACGACGCTTGTTATTTGGCAGTGGTTTAAATATGAAGGGTAATTTGCATAATATAATGCTTTAGATTTAACATGGCAGACACATGTCAAAAGTGTCCATAACTGGCTTGCATACATTTTGCTTGCAGCTGCTTTTTGTAGATGGCAGATTTTATATCTAGTCAATCTATTTCAACTAGACTACCTTTAAGCAAGAGGAGGCTCTTGAAGAATATGTTATTTACATGCGTATAACCGTTAGGAAAATATTTCAGTACGTGTATTATGAATCGATACATACCTGTCCCCATTCCAGCTCTATTCTATTTAGAATTGGAATCATTTTGCTAACTTTCAATTCCTCATAAATAGTGTGATTATCTTTCAACCACTTCTTGACGCCATAACAGTCTACGCCCATATCTATCAGAAAACAGCATAGGCTGACATTTTTATTCTGTATGGCAGTCACGATGGGAGTAATTATTCCACCTGGTAAGAGAGGACACTTACTCAGTTTGCGAACGTCAAAATTGTTGTGCAAGAATTTTCCAACCAATATTGTATTATCTTGTTGAACTGCTAAGTGGAGAATATTTTGACCGTTATTTGTAACTACATTCAAATCTGCTCCATGTTTTATCAACCAGTTCCAAGCATTTTCATCTTCATAGGATTTAAGAATGGGTGTAAATCCATCATTGTCTTTAATATTGACATCTGCTCCTCCTTTATAAAGAGCATCTAGAAAAGCGTTTGGTCCATAATATGGAAAATATAAAGGATTTCTTAAATTTTCCAGAGCTTTCAACAGGGCATGCATATTGTCATCAGATACAATATTCACACCACTGCTAGTGTTTTCTAGAATGTACTTTACACATTCCAAATTCTTGTTTTCCACTGCAACCATCAGTGGGGTGTAGCCAGACGCATTCTGTGCTTTTGGGCTTATTCCTTTCTGAATAAGATGTTTCACAGCGTTCAAATTCCCCCAAGAACACGCATAGTGAAGCCATGTTTCTCCATTTTGAATTGAATGTAGTGTCTTCTCATGGCTACTAAATGCGTCAAGTACAGAATTGTTGCAAAATTGTGTAGCAGACATGAGGGCAGTGTTCTTATGTATATCAGGCAACTGTGGATTCGCATTGTGTTTCAGTAAAAGCTGACAAGCATCTGCTAATCCTAGTTTGACTGCTTCATGAAGTGGTGTACTCTTTAAACTATTTTGAGCATTGATATCAACATCTAACGATAAAAGATAGGTTAAGATTTCCAAATCATTTTCATATTTCTCAGTATTTCTTTGCGTAGATGGTGTCAAACTTAAGGACCTTTTAAGATTATTCAATTCTTTAATGTTTGAATCTAATGTTAGTTTCATCTTTCTTTTCTTTCATATTTTCATCCGTCTCATCAATGCTGCTCTTCACCCCTCTGCGTTTTCTTTTAGGTGGGAGCACATTCAAGCTACTCAACTTTCTTTTCAATGGTTTAGCTACTTGAACTTTTTCTAACGTTTTGGTGGGTATGTAGTGCACAGCTGTGTGAAGAATCGAATTTTCTCCATTAGTTGTTTTGCAATTAAGAGAAACTCCAAACTTAAGAAACATATCACAAACTTGTCTCACTAGCTTTATACTTTGACACATTATGGCTGCATGAAGCAAATTTCCATTATCACTATTCATATTTTTTGTAATATCAGCCTTTGAATAGTGATTTAGCAAAATAGTAGCAATATCTGCATTTTTTACGGATGTAGCAATAAAAATAGGTGGTTGCCATTTTTCCAGCTTGCTGTCAAGTACTCCATTTTCTATCAACTTCTGAACAGCAGATGAATTGTCAAAAATGATGCTATAGTTTAAAGAGACCCGCAGTGCAGTTTGCCAATCTTCGCGGTCATAATCACTGGCTTTGTCAAGAAGATTTTGGAAACTTCCTGCATTTTTTGTTGTTACTGCCTCTATCATTTGCCTGAAATTAAGAAAAAACTTTTACAATATGTATATAAAAGAAAAAATCTGGTTAATGTAGTTTTTTTTAAATCATAATTTTTTGTGTGGACAAGGCATGTTGCAATAAAGAAAAAAATTAGGATCTTTGCAATCTGAACATAGTATATTTTAAATACATGCAATGTGGTAACGGAAACTTATTTCAATAACAGTCTGAAAACTGATTCTTGCACTGACTATATTTAATAAAACATAATTAAGATAATAGGTTATAGAATGTATGTTGATATATATCTTTCCCCATGCTTGTGAAATTCAAGGTTGTGAACCAGAATAATACCATCATCCCAAGCAGCTCAGTTTGAGTCCCACCAGGACCACTTGATATAGTTAATTTGAAGTTTAGGGTTGAAACTTGCAAACATACCCAATTTACATTAAAATCGAATATACATGTATTGCCTTCAAAGCAAATCTTTTTGGCCATGCATTATTTTTCATGATATTTTATATTCTTGTACAAACCTTTGCAATGTCGTGAAAGGACCGCCAATGTATGGTTTTTCAGACTTCTTCAGTTCTCTGTCCTCTTTATCAGGGTGTCTTTGAAATCCCAGAAGCTGATTATGATGTTCGAACGCAAGTTTTTTCCTCTTGAGATTGGGAAATGTTACATCAAATGTATTTGATACTTTTTGTGTTTGTTTTTTCAAATTTGCCACATATCCGCGTGTTAAAATCTTGCTTTTTAAAATGTGTGTTCTTTCTGGAGGCATCGTTAAACTTATCAAATTCAAATTCTGAACTTTTTTTTTAGGTGATATCGTATTGCTTATGACCTATTTGAAGAAATAGTGTCAAAGTCTTACTTCTATTCTACATATTTGACAGCTTTTATCAATGTAGCTGGTAGATCTAATCAATATCAGTCCTAGTCAATATGTACAATGCCTGTTCATACACGTACGTGTTTGAACAAGATCACTAAGGAGAGCATTGTTTGCATTGTGTATTGTACATTTTTTCCCCACATCAAAATTTATTTTAACAAATTTCAATATCCATTAAAAGTATTTGATTGGTGCATTTGTTTAGACTTTTATTTCTTTTATTCTCTTATTGATTTTTTTTTCAATTGGGATAATTTGAATTTACAATTTTGGTATAAATGATTTTTTTTTTACTTATATTCTAACTATGCTTTTCCCACCATTTATGTACCAAATATATTTCTACTTCATAATTTACATTTGCTTGAGGCTAGTCTAACAAGCCTATGCCATGACTGCTACCTGTCGTAGGATTTACAAACAAAATCATCATTTGCTTTATATTTTGTTAGTAATTTTTTTAACACTAATTGATGGACTTTTTACCTTTGTAAAAAAAATTATGACCTTGTCTCTCAGACAGTCTTTTTGACAGTGATGTCACTCAGGATGACGGGTGATGTCTACTTCCTGACATAACCTGTCATCCTGTATGACGTGTGTGAAAAAGGCTGTCTGAGAGACATGGTCGAAAATAAATACAAAGGTAAAACATCATGGATTTAATCGTCAATTATTTTTTTTAATTTTATACTTAAGTTTACACTCTACCCAACAATTACAATTGTACTCTTTTTTTTCAAATGTGTGGGGAAAAAAATCAGAGTACCCATATAAAAATGTGTTGGATTCGGCTGTTGTGAAGGTGGTCATAACAAAGATTTTATCTTAGCAGTATGTTCTTACCCAGAATAATGTGTTGATTTGATGATATAATATGAGGTAATATCTTAAATATAATTTCTGCATGGCATGTCTTTTCAGCCTGCGGAATCTGGCGGCAAATCATTGCGAGGTCGCCGGTCAGAAGCACCAACACCAGGAGCCAGTAGTGATAAAGTATGCTTCATCTACTTAAAACCAAAACCAACCGCATCATTTAACTGTAAAGAAATTTGATATTTGACTGACCGACTCTTTCTTTTCCATTTAAAAAAACCAATGCCCCTTTCAAAAGACAAAATTAGAAGATCACATCCACTGATGCAGTTGTTTTTTGCTTAAACCAAAGATTTTAAGTGTGACCTTCCATATGCTTTTGCTAGCCATAAGTTTAAAAAATTACAGTACACACAACTGGATTTTTTTCTTAGGTGTGTCCTTGATATTGTTTGTCAAGTTAATAAACTTGTTAGGAGTTCTTAAGGTACTGTCCTTATAAGTATTTTAAAAGTTGAGAAAGCATTATTTTGTTTGTTTTACATGATTGATAAAATTGCAATTTTTTATCAGGAGGAGGAGAAGAAAAAGCGGACATCTTTGGAACCTTCAGAGCATTCATATGGTGGAAAGGTGAAGAAAAGAAAAATCTGATGCATTGAATGAACTATTGCGGATAAAAGGAATGCTGGAAATTTCTATATAATATCAATTCAGATGTATTTCCTAAATTATGTAAAAATTAAATAAAGATTTATAAAAAATGTCATATACATGTTCAATTAAATTGGAAGCTTGTTAAAAAAAACCCATTCAACTATGCTTTTTCGTACATTTAATATGCATGTTTTTTGTACATTATTATTTAAAGCTTTCAACACTTTCATCAATGAGCTAAAAGTCCTTCTGCTTCTGCTAAATTTAGTAAAAAGTTTTCTGTTGATTGTGGCATTTTTCTTTCCCGTAGACTTTCTACGGTTATTACTGGTTGACTATCTCCGTCACTGGTCGCCAAAGCTTTCAGATTATTCAGTAGCTCCGTCGTTTTTATAGATATATCCTGAAAAGATTATGCAATATGTTTATGAAGCTTTTTAATCATTTACTTTGATTGTTTTATAACACTAAAAACATTAGTTTCAAAATTAAAATTACTTTTCTTTTTGTAAGGCCCCATAAAAATAATAAAATGTTTCTCGTCCCCTCCCGCTTGTGTATAGTGCAGCCTCCTGAACATTTTTATTGCCTCCCCAGTGATAAAAAATAAAAGGCCCTCCCGCCTGGCTGCAAACAAAACAGCCCCGTGTCAGAGGCCTGTCATTTGTTTGCTAAGCACGCTGGATATTATACTTCATTGATTATACTAGTTGTTTTAATAAGTGATGTTTTATGATTTTGATAATAGAAAGACATTGTTCACATATACAATTGTAACACATGTAGTTCATTCATGGCCCAATATTCAACTTGAAAAATGAAAGATTTTGCGCGGAAGAAAAATAAATAATAAAAGGTGAATCCCTACTCATTCTTTTTATAATATAAGGACGGAAAAATCAGCAAAATAAAAAATAAGAAATAAAGAATAAAATTGACCTCCCTCCTATGTGTAGGAAAATAGGCAGGATGAGAAACATTTTATTAATTTTATGGAGCCTAATAATGAAGTTTGGCATTGCTTAGATGTGCATGAAATATCTGTTTTTCATTAAGTATCATAAGAACTTTTTCCTTAGTCTCGAGCTTAGACACATCAATGTCAATTATGAATAATTTTACATCTGGAAACCAGTGTTCTTTGGCCCACAGAAAATATACAAATGGGACATCAATTTACCTGGGAGGTGTGTTTTGAAATTTCATTAGAGATATAAAGAAGTTTGATGTGAATACTTCTCTGGCAGTAGGGTTTGACACCACAATGGACCATTAGAATGGTTGTTTATTGTAACATTTCTCTCACCTTTATAATATCTTTTTCTGTCTTCTCTCATCTTTAGCTGCATTTACTATGGATAGTGCAAGGTCCTTATGGAGTTTTCCCATTACAAATACATCTGTAAATTAATTTTCAATTTTTATGTAGCATTAATCTGAAATAACAGGGTTAAGCTCAAATATGGAAGTAAAATGTTAAAGATAAAAATAAAAGATAAATAATTAAAGATTTAACAAAAACACTTAATAATGTAAGTCACATCAGGGTTCCCACCGATTTTATGCATTAAAACTCAATGACACTGAAAGACTGTTTTTCATTTTTCCAAGACATTTTTCTAGATACCTAACTTCATTTAAATATGGTCTCCGTAAAGATCAAAGAGGCCATCAATATGTTGACAATAGATTTCTATTTGT
>CM032668.1:19360851-19412798 GCA_019095985.1 Streblospio benedicti | reverse complement strand
CAGGTACTGATAATCGTCTTTATGAAAGAGGGATTAAGATTTGTGGAAATGTTTTGCAATGATGATCAATTTTTTCCCCATCTTATCCATAGATGCTGACAGTCATGCTTTTTATAAGCCAGACCAAATCTGATGCAAAATCATTTCTTCTTTATTGCTTTAAGCCTCTTCGCTGATAACACTTGACATAAAATATATTTTCATATACTGATAGCAGCCAGGTCCCACTCTCTGAATTATGAATAATTAGGGCCTTCTCAAATAAACTTACGATTTGATTGATAATCAGCTGTTGATAATACCAGCATTATACAACGAAAGCTGCAGGAAGATTTCAGAAGAAATGCATGACTAGCCATGGACCATTTTATTGTAGACGTGAGGAGCGTAAAGATGATGGCGGTGGCTGGCGCCGGGGTGGCGATGACCGTGGTGGTGACCGTGGAGGCTGGCGTGGGGGTGACCGGGGTGCGGACCGACCCTCAGGCGGCAGAGACGATGCCTGGAGAAGAGATGACCGCGGTGGTGCTAGTGACCGCGGCTCTGGTGGCGGCAGGTGGGACAGGTGAGGTGGCGCTTTTTGTACATCCGATGTTCTTTTGCGCGACATCAATATCCCTGAAAGTGAACATTGGATAGCTTTTTTGTTAACGGTGAAATAAGGTTGCTTTCAAAAACTTTTGATAGTCAACTTTAATGATGATTTCATGATGATCAATTTTTTCCCCATCTTATCCATAGATGCTGAAAGTCATGCTTTTTATAAGCCAGACCAAATCTGATGCAAATCATCTCCTTTATTGCCGTAAACCTCTGCTGATCACATTCAACATGATAGATATTTTCATACACTAATAGCATAATTAAACAAACGCAGCAGGAAGAACTTCCAACAGGCAGGACCTCTGAGAAGAGTGCGAGGTATTTAACGCGGTGAACGTGAAACAGTTATCCTACAGCATTGTATCGTTGACATTGCAGAGGTTCTGACCGTCGTGACGACCGTGATGATAGGGGTCCACGCGACGATAGGGGCCCTCGTGAGGAGCGTGGGGGTGGGGCCTGGCGAGGTGGCGGCGAACGTCGCGAGCCGGCAGCGGGAGGTGACAGCTGGAGGCGAGGCGGCGGTGGCGGTGCTGATGACCGCGCTCCCCGTGACGACTGGAGGCGGGGGCCCGCAGCAGGCGGAGCCGACAGGGGAGCACCACCACAGAGACCTGCTGCCGGGGACAAGGCTGGAGGACCGCCGCCCAGAGAGGGTGAGATAGGATTGATGTTTACCACCGGGTTGGGTTTTAAACGACAGAAAATTAAAAATACATTTTTATATGCAAATCATACAAGTAGGCGGTATTGAACGGATGGTACTTAGATTTTTTTTCGATTGTTTAGTTAAAGTTGCTTTAAGTTTTGCGTTAATGTTAGTCCTGGTCTCTTTTGTAGGTCGTCGGGAGGGAGATGATGGCTGGACAACGGTCAAGCGCTAGATTTCTGTGATGGACAATGACCAGTAGCGCACTAAAATTCCTATTTAATAAGACTACCCCAATATAGCGTATATTTACTCAATCTTATTAAAAGTGCATGATGATTAGTGATTTTAATAATATGTTCCTTATAATAACCATATTGTAATAAACTTAAAAGTACTGATATTTACCTATATCATTGCAGTGCAAATACATGTTAGGTGGCATAGCTTTGCTTATGATTCTCTTCAAAAATGTGCTATCTATTTGTGAAGTGTTGACAATTTAGTTTTTGTGTACCATTATGTTTATGTACAGTTATTGTATTATAAATAACTCATTCTGTTAATGTTTTAGCATCCTGTTGTGATTTAATAAATAAAAAAAAAGACTAATAAAAAAAAAAAATGTGGGCTGTATCTTATGATTAGGAAGTTGATTTTGGATGGCAATATTTTTAGTGAAGATTCTGACCAATAGACTTTTTGAACTAATGGGCTGGCAGCAAGTGCATGTCGAGCTTGAATAACATTTTCGTTTACAATTGAAAAATTGTACTGAATATCAAAATAAAATTAGAGGATTTAGACACCTTTTGTTGTTGCCAAAACTAGAAATATTCTGTTAGTTTACAGGGACGCATACTTAAAAATGGCCATTGTGATATTCTCGGAAATAATTCCATTTTAAATTTGCAAGAGTGACAAATTTTTGAACATTTTGAAGACTGTTGGATATTTAATCATAGCTGTGACTGACCAAACGCAAATGCCATTTTATTGTATCTTGATTTTCTAGATGAATCATCTAAATAAACTCTATTGATTTGGAATAAAACTACCCAATAATGTTATTTTGTGAAGATTAATATGTTTGAATGAAAATCTAATATTTCTAATAATCAAAACTGATAATGTTTTTGAACGGGTGGTCGAAAGTGGTAGCACTGGTGCCTGTCAAAACTTCACGGCCTTGAAGAAATAAAAATTTTGAACACTTCTTTTTGGTCCTGGTAGCTATATAATGATATGAACTTTTAAAAATAACCAAATTATGAAATAATGGGATGGTTTATGGTGTTTTTTGTGTCTATCCTGATAAAAGGAAGCACTTTAAAGGCAATACTATAAGAGCTCTTTTAAAATCAACCTGGGGGTCAGATGTCAAATGAATGGTCTAATAACAAAATTGTCAAAATTTAATTTATGCTGTATAAACTTTTATCTTTATAATGGTAAAAATAAGAAACTAGGGGACCGTCTCCTGAAGGTGTGGGGTGTAAATGTGAAAATGTTCTGATGTGAAAACTGAAGAGCTACAAAGGATCATGATTTCAACTATGACGACTGGACGGGGCCCCCACGGTGAACAACACGCACCACCACAAAATGCTGTGTCTGGCAATGCTGGGGGAGTATAGTGAATTTAGGATTGGCACCAAGTTGGGTTTTAAAGGACAGAAAATTAAGAATACATTTTTATAGGCAAATCATACAAGTAGGCGGTATTGAACGGATGGTACTTAGATTTTTTTTTATTTACCAGTCGATTGTTTAGTTAAAGTTGCTTTTAAGTTTTTATGTTCATGTTAGTCCTGGTCTCTTTGTAGGTCGCCGGGAGGGGAGATGATGGCTGGACAACGGTCAAGCGCTAGATTTCTGTGATGGACAATGACCAGTGGCGACTAAAGTTCCTATTTAATAAGACTACCCCAATATAGCGTATATTTACTCAATCTTATTAAAAGTGCATGATGATTAGTGATTTTAATAATATGTTCCTTATAATAACCATATTGTAATAAACTTAAAAGTACTGATATTTACCTATATCATTGCAGTGCAAATACATGTTAGGTGGCATAGCTTTGCTTATGATTCTCTTCAAAAATGTGCTATCTATTTGTGAAGTGTTGACAATTTAGTTTTTGTGTACCATTATGTTTATGTACAGTTATTGTATTATAAATAACTCATTCTGTTAATGTTTTAGCATCCTGTTGTGATTTAATAAAAAAAAACACTGAAAAATGTGGGCTGTATCTTATGATTAGGAAGTTGATTTTGGATGGCAATATTTTTAGTGAAGATTCTGACCAATAGACTTTGGACTAATGGGCTGGCAGCAAGTGCATGTCGAGCTTGAATAACATTTTCGTTTACAATTGAAAAATTGTACTGAATATCAAAATAAAGATTAGAGGATTTAGACACCTTTTTGTTGTTGCCAAAACTATAGAAATATTCTGTTAGTTTACATAGTCGCATACTTAAAAATGGCCATTGTCATATCTCGAATAATAATTCCATTTTAAATCCTTCACCGAATAAAAATTTTTTTTCGGTCTTTATGCTTAAGAAGGTGCCAACTGGTCACTGTTGGCTATTTAAGCACTAGCTGTGACTGACCAAAAGCAAATGCAATTTTCTCTTGTACTATTAAACCAATTTTCACAAAGTATATCTTGTTTTGTAGGTAATTAACTTTTCTATTGATTAAACATGGTATAAAAAAATACTATTGTAATGTTATTTTCTGAAGCATTAATAGGGGAATCATTGAAAATATGCACCAATAATATTCATCTAATAATCTAGAAAACCTTGCCTAAAATTATATCCGTCAATTGCTCGTCAATTGCTCTTTTTCCACACATTTCAATTTCTTAAACAGCTAGATCTCCTAATTTTCAAATAATTATTAAAAGACCTAAGAGCTGTGTCAAGGCGTGGTGGTGGGGGGTCAGAAGTTATTTTAGACTGGCATGAACTTTTGACCCCCCACGGGTTTGCAAATCTAACATATGACCCCCCCCCCCCCCACACACACACACCAATTAAAAGAATGCTTGAAATATGAATTTCCGACACCCCCACTCCCACTAGTATTAGTATATATGTGGCCGAACAAAATCTCACAACCTTTCAACTCATTCACAAAGACGTCTTTTTATAATGATATGAACTTTCTAAAAGAAATAAATCGATCAATATGAGGAAATCCAGATTTAATGCATATATAAGAAAATCTATTTTAAAAAGAAACTGGCATATGACGCAAATAGAAAGTGTAATGTTGGATTGGTCAGAGCAACTTGTTGGAGAGTGATGGGTTGGGCGCCACATATTTAAAGGAAGAGTTTATATAGGCAATACTATAAGAGCTCATGTACTGTAGCTAGCTCTGGGGTCAGATGTAGGATTTTGAAAGGTCTAATAACAAAATGTGTAGGAATTTTTTTTTAAGTATTCGCTGGTCAACATAAGCAGTATAAAGCTTATCTATTGAGGATTTTGATCAGAAAATTGTCATGATTTTCTTACATATGGTGAGAATCTGTACGTGCTATATGCAAACAGAGGGGCATGGAGGTATCTTCTTCCACAATTGAAACGGTGCAGCCTGAAAGGTTCATTATTTCCCAAAGAAAGCTGTGCTGACAACATTCATGACTGTGGAATATTCTTGTATGCAATCTGAAGGTGCTCCCCAACTACAGGAAAATTAGAAAAAAATAGACTTGAAGTTTTTGTGTTTGGTGGAATGTTTCAATTGTTTTCCATAGACGTCTAGGTCCAATATGGATCAATATGCTAGAGATGATGCCACAAAGATCGTTTCAAATATTTCACCTGCAATCCGCCAATCCCCCACCCCTAAAAAGTCTATAAATCAGACCATTTGACTCTACCAATTATTTTACACAAGCACGCACACAAACATGCACACACACACACACACACACACACACACACACACACACACACACACACACACACACACACACGCACACACACACACACTCAAATTTAACACATATGACCCCCCCTAGCATATTTTTTTCAGCCCCCTCCCACGCCTTATATAATGACTCAGACCTAATGATTAATTGACAAAGACAATTTTTTACAACCCCTGGTAAACTTTCATTCAGAAGGTGCCCCTCTTCAAATATTAATAAAATTTAGATAATTTTTCAGTAAGTTGGTTTGAAAGATTCATGGATTACAGAAATTTAGAGAAGTCATGATAAAAATTCACATGACAAAAATTGATGTTACAAAGTAATCTTAGAGTGTTTAGCATAAACAAAAATAGGCGATTTTTTATTACACGTCTAGTCATAATAAAAAATAAATGCACTTCTATTTAAAAGCACCATGTACATTTGACATGAATGAAACAACAACCTTATACATGTGGCGAATCCCCTTTTACTTATGCGTGTGTACCTAGGGAAATAAACAAAGAGAAATAACTGCTTATATTTGATCCAACTTGCTTGTAGTCTTCACAACTGCTAGCAATCTTTATCGTTGGGTCTTTACTCAGACCTGGAACTTGTGCAGGGCTTGCTTTGTCGCTGGGTCTCCCCTGAGACCTGGGATTTGTGCTGGACTTCTTGCTTCTTCCTCTGGTCCAGCTGCTCCTCAGAACTGGGATCCTGCGCCAGTTCTTGCTGCTCCTCAGAATTGGGATCCTGCGTCAGTTCTAGCTGCTCCTCAGAACTGAGAACCTGCGTCAGATGTAGCTGCTCCTCACACCTGGAACTTGTTCTCTTCTGCAGCCGGGCTCCACCTTCCTGGGGCTCCTCTTCTGGGCTGTACTCTTCTCTTCTTCTGCCACTGGGTTCCACCTTCCTGTGGCTCCTCTTCTTGGCTGTACTCTTCTTCTCTTCTGCGGCCGGGTTCCACCTTTCTGTGGCTCCTCCTCTTCTCTTCTTCTGCAGCTGGGCTCCACCTTCCTGTGGCTCTTCTTCTTGGCTGTACTCTTCTCTTCTTCCGCAGGCGGGTTTCACTATCCTGTGGCTCCTCTTCTCTTCTTCTGCCTCTGGGCTTAACCTTCTCGACAGTACTCTTCTCTTCTTCAGTGACCCAATTCCACTTTCCTGTGGTTCCTCTTCTTTCATCAGTTTTCCCCTGCGCCTGGGCTTGTCCCCCGTCTTCTTGGCTTGTCCTCCTCTTCTGGAGAAGCTGTGGTGCTATGAAATTTGGAATCTTATAACCAAATATGGTTGTCAGAATCTCAAGTGTTTAAGTTAGCCTACAGTCATACAAATTCACCTTTATCTATTTAAGTAATTGAACCCCTCCAATCAATATGTGTGTAGATCATGGTCACTTGGTGTATCTTAATCATCATTTCATTCAAAATCTTCAGATATGTCTTGTTAGGTAGTTTGATTCATTTAATCACATTAAGCATTCATTAAACACAAAACCAAAACGTTACATAAGCGCTATTAGCACAGAACCATTGTGTTTACTGTTGACAGCAATCAATGTTGTGACAACCCGGTGTTGTGACGATCGAGGATCGTCACATACATAATGTCCACGCTGGTTACAGTTAGAATATGGATTAACACAATTTGATATACCTGGTACTAGTATGTGATCCAGCATGAATGATCACGGCCTATCACGCAATCCATGGAACTGGTCTCAACTGACTGTATAAAATAAATAAGCTCAATTACACACAAATCTTTAGTTTATTTGAGCAGGCCCTAATTATACCTCACTCAGAGCGCAGTCACTCAGTCCCAATGTTTGTTTACATCTAGAGACACACACCCCGACCTATGGTAAGTCGGGAGGGGGTGACTTTAGATGTAAACAAACATTGAGACTCAGTGACTGTGACTCAGAGGGTGTGGCCTGGCTGCCCAGTCTACATCTCAACCATCCTCTCCTAACCTTTCGGTTTGCAGTATCTGTCAGACCCATGTGCAGACGTGCCCGTTTTTTTCTGAATGACCAAATCTCAAGTCTGTTTTTACCTATTTCATAAAAAGGATTATTCATAAAATTAAGTACACCAAAATTAAGAAGCCATGAAGTGAAACTACATGTACACGTATTACAGCATTTTGTTTTATATGATATCAATGTGAAAGATAGTGGAAGGCTAAGCATAAAAAGGTTACTTTAGTTCTTATAAAGAACTCTACTTGTATTGCAATATTGATATTACTGAATTTTGTGATAGTCAATTGTTTTAAAATAAAAAAGTAAGTTTGCTAGTAACAATCATGGGCTAACTTTCGTTTACATTGATGACATATCTCCTCTTTGGCAACTAATTTTTTAGAAACTGTGAGACTGATGAACATCTGATTTGGACTATCTTATCAACGTTATTTTCTGAAATACCATAGATATATATTTCTGGACACATATTATCTGTGCAACCTCTCAGCTCTTCTGCTTCAAACAAAGTCTCTCAGTATTGATTCCTATTAAATGATGCATGTATCCCCAGTGTAACTCATCGGTCATAAGTAATATTTTCTGATACATAGCATGACATCTGCGGACGCGTAGTCTTATTTTTCCTGTCATCACTTTAACTCGAGAGTGATGGATGAAAATTCATGGTAAGCTGTGGAGGAAGACACGACTCACGATACGATTTCAAGGCATTTACAGATAAGGAATGGGTTCTAGCTTTCCTAATATAGAATACGCAATGTACAGTAGAACATCCAATTAAGACCACGTCTGCAATAAGACCACTTTTCACAGTCCTAAACTTTCACAAAGCTACTAAAATGAGCCTCTGTATAGAGACTGCTTCTCTATTGAGACCACCTGACACTGGTCCCAAATGTGGTCCTATCAGAGAGGCTCTGTTGTATTTGTAGCATAAAAACCCGCCTAAAACAGTAAAAATCTACAAGTCACCAGCTAAAAGTTATCACCATTTTAATGCTCCAGTAAAAAAAAGCTAGAGCTAGTGCATGATATTTGATATTTGTGTTGTTGAGGCTGGTGTGGCTTGGTGTTTTGAAAACGGGGAACACTGTTTGTTCCCGATCGGAAATGAATATAATGAATAAATATATCATGTATGCTACAAATGGCCGTTGTTTTTCCCTTCTTCTTCAGCCTTTCGCCACCGGCTTGTAACACACATGGTGCGGTTGCATGCACTTCCCGGTTAGTATTCAGTACCGGTACTTTGAGGCAGGGGTCTATTCAAACTATCGTTCACTTTTTCCGTGTTGGACTTAACGATCATTATATTAGCATGTAAGATCACTGATGCCATAGTTTAATTTGTGGCCTCTTCATAATCTAATGTGGAATTGTTTGTTATATTCCAAACATCTCACGAGTAAGCTACTAGACATTAAATCAGTGAGCACAGATCTACATCTTGAAGTTCACTCTTCTCATTGCACATGTTTTTCTCACCCCTTTTTGAGGGGCATCTATCACGGGCGTTGCAGAGCAGACGTTATAATGAGTTGCATCTGCGGCTCATTTATTGTGTCGCCAGGTTGCCAATGTATCTTTAGTGCCCTATATGGGGTACCAAAGTAGTGTCGTGCCAATGGATCCATTTTTAACACACCCTGAAAAAGTTCCTGTGTCATGGTTTCCATAAAGACGAAATGTGCGTGTGTCTCGTGTCTATAGATAAAGATAAAGATAGATATAGATAAAGTAAAAGTACGGGATCGTTCACAAATGACGTCACCCGGCGGGGGGGGTACGGCGCAGAGAAAGATGACCAAAGTTGAAAGGTGACAAGGGGGGGGGGGGGATCTAGCATTTGGGTGATGTCACCTTTTGAAAAAAAGAAAGAAAAAGGTAGTTATTTAACAGTATTTGAAATTACTTTCTGACATAAGTGAGTTGTGATAAATCTACTAGATGCAATCACATTGCCATGTTTGCTTTGTATCCTCAATAGATTTGTAAAATTATGTCTAAACTATGGACATATATATATTCAACTGTATTTATGTAACAGCACAGTTAAATCAATTTTAAATGTCATCGCGAAACCATATGTCGCGCACGTGGGGGGCCTTGGGGGGGGCGCTGAAGCAAAGATGACGAAAGGTGACAAGGAGGGGAGGGGTGTGTGAAAAAGGCCAAATATGATGACGTCATTTGTGAACGATCCCTAGCTAAAAAAAAGACCTTGTCGCCGTGCCACCAATAAGACACCCCCCTTCACATATATTATTTATTATTATAGCATATTAGCTGGGGTCTTATCTTTGACGGACTCTACAACATCGGGCCGTACGGCAGTGGTTCGTGTGTAGTAGTGACCCTCCACTTGTTACGGTGTGTGTTGATAAGTCGATTACGTAATGCTGCTGTTTTCTGTTTTGTTTCACACACCAAACGATATAAGGGGTTTCGTTTGCGAAAATATGCTAAGGATGATGAAAGGAAATTATTGGCAGTCTACTGTTTGGTTCTGCAATCACACAATCACACTGCAGGTAACACAATTCCTGACCCCCATCCCCATCCCACCCCTTTCCTCATCCATCCAGTAATCTGCTATGGAGATGTGTCCCTGCACACCAGCACACGCAATTACCCGTAAACTGTACCGGTCGTGCTCATAATAATCCCGCGGTCTGAGCCTTTTAAAATGCTCATCTCACGGTATGCTTTGTTACTTCATACATTTACACACACACCCAAAAAAATCAATCAAAAACAAACAAACAAAAAACACAAAAAATTAAAACAACAACAAAAAATGAAAAAGGAAAGAAAAATAAGAAACGAAAAATACAGGGTTAAAAATATTTTGAAAAACAATTAACCTGTGAAAGTTCGAAAGCAGTTTTACAATTTCTACCAATGAACACCCCCCCCCCACCCAAAAAAAAAAAAAAAAACAAAAACAAAAAACAAAAAAAAAAAACAAAAAAAAACCCACACACAGACACACTATATCGCCATCAATGTCAATGATGCTATATTGATGTTATGCAAGGAAATGCTGAAGAGTTAATCAGTAGAATAGGCCTACAGCATAATCATATCCGTAGACTTCTGTCACCGTTGCACACCCTCTGAGATTTCTGTCTCTAAGTCTAAGATGAATTCTCTGCATCAGTGGGTGCTTGAATTCAGAATGAGCTTTTCATTCACAAGTGCATATCAATGAACGTATTTAATTTTCTCCCGGAAAAGGAATATTATACGTGCCGATATTACAATAGGCCGGAGGTTATATTGATTAGATTTTCTTTGATACAGCTGCCGTGCAAATGAGTTTCATCCATTATTTGCGTATGGATATAAGTTTTTTTTTGCAAAGTACTAATGTAATTAGTTCCCAAATGAAAAGACTTTCCGGATTTGTCTGAACTGCTCACAGAGAAAATGTCTCCCATCGCTCCAATCAGTCATTAAAAGCGAAGCGCTTACAAGAAAAGGCAAATGGTTAAACACGCAGTCTAGGAATAGAAGGGCATCATACAAACGATCCCTCGTCAAGTAATAAGGTGCAGTGAACAGAAGTGGGATTATATGTTTGTTGAAATTACACGTTGAATGTATTTATAAAATATCTAGAAAAGGCGCAATCGTTCCCGGGATATTGTCGTGAGTGTTGTGAGATTACGTCTATCTGCATGCTCACTTTAATGTATGCAGTTGCAATGTGCACGCGCGTTTGTGTGCGTGTATGTCTTTCTCTCTCCCTGTGTGTGTGTGTGTGTGTGTGTGTGTGTGTGTGTGTGTGTGTGTGTGTGTGTGTGTGTGTGTGTGTGTGTGTGTGTGTGTGTGTGTGTGTGTGTGTGTGTGTCTGTGTGTGTCTGTGTCTGTGTGTGTGTGTGTGTGTGTGTGTGTGTGTGTGTGTGTGTGTGTGTGTGTGTGTGTGTGTGTGTTTTTGGTGTGTGTGTGTGTGTGTGTGTGTGTGTGTGTGTGTGTGTGTGTGTGTGTGTGTGTGTGTGTGTGTGTGTGTGTTTAAGAATTATATTAGTGGAAGATCTTGTTTTTTGCAAAAAGTTTATCTGTATGATGAGTTCTGCACATGATGTACAAGCGTACCTCTAATTAGTTACTTAATATTCCATATGGTGCTAATGCATATTTTATATAAATGTGAAATCATGTTAGAATATCGCAATACTGAGCGACCGTTTGTTATTCTTTCATAATTTTGTCTTCTTTTCCAGATAATTATGTAATTCAGATTTGAAAGGAAGAAATGATACAACTATCAACCAAGCCATACGCCAATATGGATAGAGTACTATTGTTATTAGCATGTTCACATACGATACTAATATATATGCCAACCTGTATGGGAATGGCACTTTCAAATAACGAGACTATCAATTTAGAATCAGGCTATCCCATTCCATTGCGAAGATATGAATTCGCAAACAGTGAAGCTTCCCCCTTTGAATGGAATGCTACGAGTTCTTCTGGTGTGACAGCAGTTAATGGATCTGGTGATTCTAATGAGACGGTGATACCCGGGAAAGAAATTGAAGTGCTCACACAGATAAGCACGTCCAATTATATTCAAGACAGCAATGGACATGGAGATATTAACGAGACAGTTTTTGCTCGCGATGCTTACATGCTGAACACCACGGAACGTGTAGCAGACGTTTTTGAAAATGTTTCTTACCACAATTTTAGCGTTGGGTTTGCAACAAGTGTGGACGAAAAATTGCACCACCATACAAATATAGCTGGGCACCAGAATGAGTTGACCGCTACAGCTACTCAGAGGGCATTGACAGGAACGTATGAGGGTTCAAAAATAGACGACAATTTTCAAACAGAAAATGGAACGGTAGGAACAGGAGAGACGCCAACTGACGACGCTAAAATTATCGCGGATGGGGAAGATATTAGTGAAGCTGTGACAGTAGAGATGACTACCAAACAAAACGCATCAATCAGTAAAGATGTGCCTGCTGATAATGCAACAGCTGAGAAAAGACCGAGTAGACACATGAGTGTTCATGGTGTTGGACATACGTTTCCGTTACGTGATGTTACCAATAGTAGCATTTATGAAAAGGCTACCATCTTGATTTCTAGTACAGAGACTGATATTTTGTCAAAAGAAATGCATCCGAACCCGTATGCACATGTTCGTATTGAAAACAAGCAGACCACTAACACACTTTTTGACAAAGATGAAGTGTACAATTTTAGCGCACAGGAGAAGACCACACTCGCACATTTGATTGACCATGAACGTCGACTCAACAGCTCAGCGACCATGTTAGTGAATTCTATCAGTTATACAATGCCTGTGCCTCCTGACAAAGCTAACGATATTCTAAACGATGTTGACGAAGAATCTTCACTGAGAGACATGACAAGAGAGGATTGGGGCGACGCAGAGGCCCTCTTTCCGCTACACAGCATACCTTCTAAGTTTGTACAGCAGGTATACTTATATATTTTTTTAATTGGAGATTTGATTAAGGTCTACGTTCACTATAATATATTGCTACATGTGCTATGAACGATAAATAGATGATACAGTATAAGAATAAGAATAATAATAAGAATATTTTATTGTATGTGTCTGCATGTCTTGATAACACACGCCAGCTGATTTTATAGTACACATCTATTACTTGCTCACATATAATAGGTAAAGTACTACATTTCCTTTTGAAAAATTATGACCGAGAAAAAGTTATTTCACTTGTTATCTATCTATAGTCACTCTGTAAATTGGCCATCAAAACACGCACGCCCTTTTAAAAAACGTTTTACAACTAATTGTTAACTAAATTTTGATATGTACAGTGACATTATACTATGCATTTTATGCAAAATAAACTGATACAATATAAATAAAAAGTGGTTTTCCTTGCAGGTGGCACTGGCTGGTATCCTGGGCGTGCTTGGGCTGGGCGCCGTCGGTGTGGTGTGCGTCGTCTGGCACAAGGCGGGCTTCATACGCTCGCCCCGCACCGCGCTCAGACTGCACGACGTGCAGTACACGCGACACACGGACGTGTACTGAGGATGCAGTATAAGAGTGTCGAACTAGGTAGTGCTGGTGAAAGGTGTACTGTTGACTGTCAGACGCAGTAATAATGACATGGGAATCGTACGTGCAAATACATGTGATGTATGCGCTTGGTGTTTATCTGAATAATCGTCTTGAGTGCAATACCCCACCCCCACCGTCTTTCCCCGTTCAACCCCAAAATAGAAGAAGAAGGAAAGAAAGAATATGAAATACAAAACGAAAATTAAAATAAAAGATTAAAAACAAAAGTGAACAACAGAAAAAAAGAAGCATACATTGCGGATCCGCCAATGTAATTAATGGTTTAACTTGTCCCCTATTGAGTGATTCTGGCTGGGCCACACTTCCACACCTACATTATAATAAATATTTAAATATCACCAAAGTAGAGAACTGTGAATGTAAATAATAACGGACTAGGCATTATACCCCAGTGACTTACAAGGATTCATAAGGATTGTTAGAGCACCATTAGTTGTAATAAGTGTTAAGGAGTTTTGAAAGATCTTGAGAAGGAGGCTGATGCACCCGGCCACCTGTAACATATGCTTTCTTCTGATCCCTGATCCTTCTGAACCTTGAACGGAAATTTGATCAAACCTGCAAAGTGATCGCAGTAGCCCGTAACATCTACCCTTGTTTTGTGTCACGCGAGAACGTATCAGCGAACCCAGAGTTTGTGGCAGACACCAGACACTGACGGGGCCACGGTTGGACACACGCTGTGGCCAAACTCCCAGTACAGCCGTCAAAGTGCCATCTCCATCGCGCCGCTCAGAGCACGACACACGCCAGGTGTATCACAAACGTGCGACCATGACTTACATGGCTTGTGGGCAGGATGTAGGTGACGAGGGGTCATATAGCAGAAATGTGATGGGTGATTTGTCCTACTACATATTGAGTGTGAATTGTACACTGCCTAGATTTAGATTTAAGAGTATGTGAAATGTAATGCAATCTATTCTTGTGACTGGTGATCTGCTCATTACAAGGGCTGTGATTGGTGATTCGTTCCACAGCTTGAGTGTGATTTGTGAACTGCCTGTATTTAGTGTGTGAAATGCGATGCAACCTATTCAATTACGATTCCCGGTGATTGATGAAAGACAGTGAAATGTATTGGTGACTGGTGATTTAGAGGTAGTCAAGTAAATAATTGGCATGACCGTCAAGTAGGATCAGAACGCAATTTTATTGCAGAATATTGTAGTAAAATATGTATATTTCAAGAATCTGATGGGTGCCACCTTTGAGCAATTTTTTTATTGACGCCGCAAGCCAGACCCATGTTTTAGCAGCCCCATGAGTATAATTAGCTTTGTAAATGATATAGATATATCGTGTTTGGTATCACATTAAAGCGTATGTCATGGGGAACTTAATGATATATGTAAATGATCATAAGAAACAAGTAGATATTTGTTTTATTCATTTATTTTCATAAAATGTGAAACATTAATTTTGACACACCTGTAACGTCAACTGTCTGTATTACAGTCTTATTATTACTTATCACTTGTCGAAGTGTCCAAACAGCAGTCTGCGGTCACCAGACCCCCACGGACGAACCCACCACTGCCTCCTCTTCCTGGGGCCTCGCTTCCGGCGTCTCCTCCTTCCTTGAGCGTCAACGCGAGTCAATAGCACTTCACCGGGTTCTTCGTCTTCGTCATCAGCATCTTCTAGATCGGATGGAACGTGAACTTGTAGGTGACCAACATATGCTTGAGGTGGATGGTTTGCTAGTTGGTTTGGTGCATAATTAAGTCCAGCATTTTGACCTTGACCAGCAAGGTGCAGTATTAATATATTGTATGTATTCCTGTGAATGTCTATCATAACATTCAGTGCTAGTCTCATACGCACCAAATCCTCAAATGCAGGGATTGACATATTCCCAAATTTTTATGAAATTTCTTGAAAAATATACACACATACGTCCACTACACTGCGAGGGGTACCAAATGAAGTGGAATCTTCTCGTTTTGGTCATTTATATATGGTCACCATGGGCCCTCTGTCCAGCGCCACTGACCGCGAAGGACGTCGTCGCCGACGATGCCCACGTCGTGCGTAGACCACGGACAAAAAAAACCCCACTTTGTTGCATCATCGCAAACGGAGGGCATATATTGCCCACAGCTACGGCGCACGCAGCCAAATAACGCCGTCCGTCGAGAACACCAATAGAAACTGATAGTAAAACCAACCCCGCACGGCACCTCCGTACGTTGCGAAATGCTCTGTACGTCGCGCAAAACAGAGCCAAATGACTACGGTCTTGATATATCAAGAGTATCAAACGACGTCCGCACACGCCTGGCAGAGCCCAAACGTTGCCTCAACGCAGCCAATTTACTCTGGCCGCAGTTGAAATACTCCTGACAGAGTGGACGACGTACAGAGGATTTTACGACGCCACGCCGCCCAAACAGAGCCAAAATCAGCCAAACGTCGCCCAAACGTCGCATTTCCTCCGTCCGTTGCCTCCGGCCGCAGGGGATTATCCACCGATCAATACTCATGATTCTGTCCGGAGGGGAGGCTCCGACCTTTTTTCCAGCCCTTCGTGGATTCGACGGACGGATCGCAAACAGAGTCCAAAAATCCGTACGGATTTGGTCGACGTTGCGGGACTTTGTCATTTTTTGCCATTTTTTTCGAAAATCCGCCCGGAGCCTGCTTGGTGTAATGGGGGGGTTACTGTACTATATGTACAGTACATTTTATTGATCCTCATCTTCTTAAGAATCTTATACTCCCTCCCCAATTTAAAAATAATTATGAATTTTCTTTGTATGGGAATAAGCACATTGAGTATTCGCCTCACACTTGCAGTAAGATGTGCACGACGAGCCAGCTGACTGGCACCTGCAGTTAGCTGGGGAACATGGTGTTACTGTTTTTCATTCTGATTTGTTAGTAAGAGGGAAGCTGCTTATCATCACTGTTTAGGGGATCCTTCGTTTTGCTAAACAAAGTAACCCGTAAATCATGTAAGAACTCACTTTTCTTTCCGTAGTAAACCGCATGAGTGAAATCAATGCCTGTTCTCAATCAGTCCTCCTCGTCAAAATCAAGCTCAGTAAACACATTTAAATTAAGATTCATTTTAAGCAACAAATTGATGGTTGTTCACCATCTGGATATGAAACGGTATTACAATCTGATAGGGCATGCACAGCCAACAGATCAAAGAATTTGTTTGCTAGTTTTGAAGCTTTAATGTTGAATGGAGACTGAAGTAACTGGCTTGTACAACCAAACGAAGTAAACACGTAGCACGAGAATGAATGTCTGTATCATCAGCACAGACTTAAACGTGTTGTTTTTGTGGCATCATGTGAACATGATTGTGGACGATTTTCACATACCCATCTTCATGATGGCACTCACTGTCAGCACCTATCAGTTGCAGATCAGGACTAGTTCCACTATCATCACATGTGAACTGAATCCGTTTAGATTTGTTTACGTCACTATTCGTGTTTTAGTGGAGAGTGATATATAATACACAATTATACAGTTTATATTTTTAAACCAACAGATACTTATTTACAGAAAACTTACATGACCTAGCATTCATCCATTCATGGTAGGGCTTCATCAGACTCCCAATATCAAACATACTAGTCTGAATAATACTACAGTAATAACAAGCCGTTGTTTGCCCCTCCCCCTTCTGCTGCTTACATTTGAAGAGAGCAAGTTGTCAGTGTACTAGGGAGGTTATATCGTCCAGCATCTCTATTGAGAGAGGTTCAATGTTCTAATAAAATGGCTTCATTCACACCTCTCTGAAAATATCTGTTGTCCACTGTGAGAACTTTCGCTCCATCTGGGTTTATACTATGACCAGAGGAATCAGTGTGAATATGTCTGGAAACTTATGACAATGTGCTACTTGGTCGCCATCTCAGAGAGCGTTCTGTTTCACCAACATCAGGTGAACATCACACAGACTACATCAGGGGCATACTCGTCCTACAGACTACTATGATTGATATTGTCAATCTGAAACGAAAGTCAGTGTTGCTTGTAAAGGGACTTTGGAAGATCGTGGACTCGAACTCATGACCTCCCGGCTATGACTCAGACCGGTCTTATATGTCATAGTCGGGTGCGCTACCATTACGCCAATCTCCCATGACGAAGGACACACACTTCAACTTCGCCTATATGCTGCGTTGCGCAACCACACTGTCTGACACCTGATGCTATATTTAGCTTGATCACCAGCCGCGCAGCCTTGATACGATATACAACCACTGACCTCGTTTGTTGGCATGCTGTGATCAATGCAGGATGCATTGTGTCTCTGAAGCACTTTCTTTACAAATCTGATAAAGCTCTATGTATGGGTAAAAGCTTACAGGTTTTGTGAAAATTAATATCCATTGATTTAAAGTAATAAACTGTATATTTTTGTATCAATTTTCATGATCCAATCTTTAGATGGAAGTATAGTGTCAACATGTACTCTTGAGTTTGCAGCCATTAGCCCTGCTCTGACGTTCATGAGTGTTTTTTAATGCCGATCAAATACCATGTAAAACGTTATCTATAGAGTTCTCAACTACACTTTAATATTTGGACTACACTGATGGAAGAATTGAGTAAATCACTGTACGGTAAAAGGAACATAAAAATATCATATTACATTAGCAACTTCTGAGGAACATTGACTTTAAATATATGCTTGTAAGCAATCAAAACTTACAGTTTATTATTCTTTACATATGTTACTAGCTTCCGTAGACAATATGCTTGAATTTGATACCAAACATGATATGTTTATATCATCTACATGATATGCCATACTCAAAGGGTACGTCTCAAACGGGGAGCTGCTTACGACATCAATAACAAAAATTGCTCAAGGGTGCCAAGGTGGCACCCATCAGATTCTTAAAACAAATATATCATATTACAATAATCTGGAAAAGAATTACGTTCTTATTCTACTTGACGGTCATACCTTGATTGAAAGGCAAAGTTCCTTGACTAAGGCTCGATTTTCATCAAAGCTATATACCCCAATCGCACTGCTCGGTGATATTGTTCTGGTGGGTGTCCGGCAACAAGACTGCGGACCCACAGAATCGTCCCTATACAATAAGGCAAGCAAAGATTATAATTATGTGGACCACTAGTGGATCATGGTGGATAAGTGACCAATTCGCATATTATTCTAATTTTACCTCTGTCTTCTACTGGCTAATAAAGTATGCAATAATAGTTTTCGTTTTTCATTAATCTATTCTGTTTTATTTCAAGTATTTTCATTACTTAATGCGTGACCTCACCAGGATTTTTTTTTTAAATTACAATATTAAACTTCTAAAAAGTATAAAACTATCCAAACAAATCAATTGGGCAGTAAAGTACATAAAATTATTAGATGTGCATTTTCTCTGGCATGTTGGCTTTAGTTGTGTACCCGTTAATTGAATTGAGATTCCATTCCGGGGATTCCATATCCTGGTCCATGGTGTGTGCCTGGGGAATATATCCAGTTTCATGGTACATTCTGGGAGCCCTCCATGCACGGGGTTCGCAACTGGGTTTTATTTTATTTTTTTATTTTTTCGGCTACAATCAATCAATTTTTACCTTTTTTGAACGCACGCCGTCACGGAATTGGTTGATATTTAGCCGAGGGAGCCACATGAAATTCAGCAGCATCCATTATTACCATCAAATGCACTTTCATGACTTGATCCTCTGCATTATTTCATGGAGGCACGAAATTACGTGTGCATGTATCTATGTTCATAATGGACATATAATAGCTGTAAACTAGAAAGCTAAAGTACTATATTTTATTTTATTTTTTCTTTTGGGATCATTTGAACCTCCTTATGTTCAATGATTAACACATTTCCCTAGTTATTGGCATTAAATGTTCAGTTTGAACGTGAGGTTTTGACTTGAATAAATGTCTTTGTGATTAAAAATATTACTTACCCCCCACCCCGATTGTTATATTTAACAAAAGAAAATCATGGGTAAGGGATCATTGACAAAATAATTTAGGCCAGCCAAAATTTGGCTATTTTTGACACTCTTCGGCTTTATCAATTTTCAAGTTAAATCTTATGGTCCCTATGCAATAGACATGCAATGCTGGACCTTCACAAATACAAGCTCCTTTCAATTTTACTCTCACTGTGTTTGCAAACAAGCTCCTACCACTCTATTGATATTTGATATAGCTGAAGACACAGCTTCCATTTAACTATATCAATTGGCACTGACGGGAGTTGAACTCACGACCCCAAGGTTGTGAGACCAGAAGGATACCATCATCCCAAGCTGTTAAAACGTTACTAGGATGAACCGATGTCTCTGTAACCTCCAGCCTACATACTTGGTCAGTTATCATCTCAACCCAGAGGTCGTGGGTTCGAATCCCACCTTAGGGCGGAAATTTTTGGGAGGTCTAGGTTTCAGCTGTGTTAAGGTCTGTGATTCTATGAACAACTGTAACTATATTTTTTCCCAAGCTTGCTTGTGAATTCAATTTTACTCTCACTGTTCTTGCAAGCAAGCTCCTACCACTGTATTGATATAGCTGAAGACACAGCTTCCATTTGACTATATCAGGTGGCCCTGACGGGAGTTGAACTCACGACCCCAAGGTTGTGAGACCAGAATGATACCATCATCCCAAGCAGCGGGTTGTTAAAAAGCTACTCGGATGAACCGATGTCTCTGTAACCCCCAGCCTACATACTTGGTTAGTTATCATCTCAACCCAGAGGTTGTTGGTTCAAATCCCAAATTAGGACGGAAATTATTGGGAGGTCTAAGTTTCAGCTGAAAGTTAAGGTTCAGTGGGATTCCATGAATATTCATATATATATAAGTTTCTGTATATCTATATATATAATATATATATATATATACATTTCTTTGGTATATATGTTATATATATATAAATATATATATTTATATATATATATATATATATATATATATATATATATATATATATAAATATATATATATATATATATATATATGCAATCAGATTTGATATAGTGCTATTATATATATAAATATATATATATATATATATATATATATATATATATTATTGTATATATATAATATATATATATATGATGGTTGTTAATTAGCGGTTTTTATATAATGCCTGAAAACTAGCAGACAGCGGCAGCCAAATGACAGCGTCATGTGCAGTAGTGTGGTGTCATAAAAGACATAAAAAGGAATAAATGTGGGTTCAAATACTAGGGATTACTACCACTTTGCCAATTGGGCTATGTATACATTAGAACATTCAATCGAGACAACCTTCTATAACACGCCACCTCTATTATAAGATGATTTATTCATAACAGTCCCAAGTCTTCATAAAAAGACCATTTTAAACGTCTCTAAAGAGACCACCCCTATATTAAATAACTTGACGCCAGTCCTTGGGCAGTCTTAATAGGGATGTTCTACTGAAGTGTGTGAGAATATCTGTGCCATGGAGAGCATTATGTTCCCATTACCATAGACATTAATTTTTCATCTCATAGCTTTTACATATTAGATGCCACGTTCATTATCAATAATCATATCATACTTGATACTTCGAAGATGCTACGTCATCAGCACAATGACCACAAGGGTGGGTGCTGCAGAAAATGAGTACTGTACTCAGTTCATACACTTTACTCAATATATCCCTGACCTATGTCCATGGAAGGCATCACACATAAACACTAACTTTTCCTACCAAGCTGTGACTAAAATGACTTGGCTCAGACCTAATTTTACACACATGTAAAAATAAAGAAGTGACTGTTTCTGTAGTCACTCTATAGTAATCGGGAGTATGGATGTTTGCAGGATTAATATAAGTTATTACTATTATGGTTGGACGTAAAGGACAGAACCTAAGTATTAAAATGACTATATATGTCTATTGCGTAAGCATCAAAATGTGTCTGTATCTGGGCTATGCCAATGTGTATGTGGCATCAAGCAGGATGAGAGGTTGGTAATGTTAGTACCGGTGTGTGCTATCAAGTCATGGGTGCTGTCAGGATGGGAAGCATGCTATCAGGACTTGGTGATTGGTGTCAGATTTGGGGCTGAGCGTTTTGAGGACAAGGGTGGGTGCTATCAGGACGATGGGTGGGAGTGGATGGTGTAGACCAGTGATGAAGCCCCGAACTAGGTAATATATATTTGCTGTTAATTAGTGGTCTGGGGATGGGGGATGTTGGCAGGTACTATCAGGAAGTGGGTGAGTGGTGTCAAAATGCAAACATTGCGGAGTGGCCTTTATTTTTTTGGATGGTTGGTGTCTTGACTTCCTTTTCATCATAGACTGTTGTTATGTGGTTCTGAAAATCTCTGCCAATGAATCATACTTGATGCTTATGTTTGCTGTGTAGTTAGTGTGTAAACATTATTCATGTGTTCGTAGTTTGTACTCTCTAAATAAGAATACTTATAGCCAATGTTAGGGAAACATCACAATGCCTTGATTTTCACTGGCTATTACAGGGAATGGTCACCCTGCCATGTTTACATAGTCAAAAAACTGCCTTTCAATGAATGACGCATTGGCTTGATCTTGGATGTTGTGTGTATGGGGATGCTGCCAGGGTGCTTTCAGGATGGGTGGTGGTGCTGTCAGAATGGTGTCGTAAGGACAAGGGTGCTTGAAAATACAATGCCGCAAAAACATAGTTATGCACTCATCAAAAGATGTCTTTTTTTCTATGCCCATGGAGGGCATTGTGTTCCCATTTACATGGACACTAACATTTCCTCCATTAGACTTTCATTTTACATGCCAAGTCAATGGATCTAACCAATTTAATTGGGATCTACTTATACGATTATGTAACATGAGTGATCCAATGTGATTCTCAGCATTCCTCTTTGATCACACGGGTAGAAGCTAGTATATAATTAATTGAACAAGATCTAGTCCATTTTGGATTTGTTTATTGGGTACATCAAAGTTTCATGCTTATTGCACTTATCAGCCAAATATATATATGTGTGTGTGTGTGTGTGTGTGTGTGTGTGTGTGTGTGTGTGTGTGTGTGCGTGCGTGCGTGCGTGCGTGTGTGTCTGTGATATATGAAGTATTACAAGTAACTGTTGAAAAAAATAGCATATGATTAATTTAATCTAATTCAATTATTGTATAGGTCTTCAAAATTATTCCAAATTTGTTCTTGGTGTATTTTTTTATATCTATTGGTAAGGTGATAAAAATAAAGAAGTTCTGGATCGAGAAGATAAAGATTTAAAAAGAAAGACTATCCTTGTGAACATTTACAAAAAATTTTATTTGCTATTTTATAATGAATTCAGTAGTGATAGATAATCTTTTTTAATAATGGCTAATAGACTTAAGTAATTATTACATGTCATGAATTGTGTTAAAATGCAAAAGTTTTGAGTTTCGTGTCTTGTCATTGTTGTATTGCGTAGTTGTAGCACAGACCTTAGAATGAAGATAATCTGTTATTACATAATAATCACGATGAAAAATATAGGTAACATTAAAAAAAGCAGCAATGGTAAATGACCATTTCCCCCTATTAAATGCATTGCAAACAGTACACGCAGAGCATTCTAACACGGAGAACAGCACACGGCTTTGTTACATTTTGCTGCTATGAGTTGTATAGCAGCAGCCGCAAGCTTTCCTGTCTGTTCATTGTAAGGTCTGTGGTTGTAGTGCTATGCTGGAGCTCGGGTAGAGTACTCATTTGAGTGCTGATTACTGTATCGTAGGAGGTGTATAGTGTTCAATGGTAGGCATAGTGCCTCTCTTTAAGTTATATTTATGCATTTGTTTTTCACATTTATAATTAGATTATAAATTACCAAGCTATTCGTCACATGATATTCAAATTCGTGTCACTGATATGCTTTGCAATCCGGCCGAGATTTGGGGGCAGGATTTGAGGGAGTAAAAACAACCAATGCGTGGAGGACAAAATTTCAGTAGGGCCCGTTTCATTCGAACTTTCATATTAAAGTTGAGCACATATTTAGCTTTGAGATTAGGTGGTCACATTTTGTATGTATATATAGACGGGAACATTAGATTTTTAATGCTAAATTTGTGTCCAACACTGATTATCTTTTTCGACATTGCTAAATTATTATGATTATTTTATTTTTTTGCACATATTGCATATTTGCACATATTTTTTATGTAATCTAGTTTTATGTTATATTGTTTAATGCATGCATAATAGAAGATTTTTGTATAAGTAACTATTTGCCGTGGAGGAAAGTGAAACTGATAATTATGTTGTTATAACAAAACTCTGTCTTGCGTTATGGTAATCTCATAATTTATTTCACTATTGTCCTTATAACAATGTCCCTTTCAAATTACACTTTTTAAAAATAACTGTTCTTTTGCATCACAATCTCCATGATCTCCTCTATTTTGTGTAGGATGGCATCACTGCTATTGCTGCTGTCGGTATTGTTGTTGCTGCTGCTGCTGTTGTTATAGCTGCTGCTGCTGCTGCTGCTGCTGCTGCTGCTGCTGCTGCTGCTGCTGCTGCTGTTGCTCTCTGTATCATGGATGCTGTTCCAGTGGGTATTTTTCAAATAATCTGCGTTCAATTTAGTGCTGGTCATTTTGATGGTCTCAATCACGGTGTTAATCTCCTTAACAATCTCTATCATATCTGTTATGAAACTTATGTGGTCAACACTGGACATTTCCTTCTTCATTTTCTTGCCATTATCCAAGGGCACTTTTTTCGTTTCGTCATCACACACAGGAACACACAGGAATATCGTTTTGGAGGCATCAGCATTTTCAGTATGAAATTGTTTATGTTCATATATTTGAACTTTTGCCTTTATTGTCTCTTTGTGAGCTAATTTATTGTCATCATTGTTCATCCTTACATTCGTATCATCATGATGTTTCAGTTTCTTATCCTTTTTGATGTTGAACATGTTCTTCTTATCGTCATTAGTTTTTACCTTATCAATTTTTTTGCCATTATCAAAGGTCACTTTTTTCTCATCGTAATCACATTTTGATGTTGTCATGTCACTATCATAGTTGTCACCTTTTTGAACGCTTTCAATGTCAATTTTACGACCCCTTTTCTTAGCCTTTTTGATGTTGAACATATTCTTATCCTCATTCGTTTTTACCTTATCAATTTTTTTGCTGTTATCAAAGGTCACTTTTTTCTCATCGTAATCACATTTTGATGTTGTCATGTCACTATCATAGTTGCCATCACCTTTACTTGAACGCTTCCTCTCAATGTCATCATTTTTACGACCCTTGCATTTCCTCCACCGCTTATACATCTTCACTATTCTCTGTTTCTGTGACTGTAGTAGGAAAGCAAACAAACACTCTATCCATAGAATCATTCCTTTGAATGCCATATATGAAGCTGCAGATGATACTTCAAAGTCACTTGAAATCAAGAATTGTCCTATATCCACGCCTTTGAACATGTACTGTTTGTGATCATCTTTATAAAATCTTACATACTGTCCAGTGAAAATAATTACCAATATAACTGCACAGAGTGCAGTAAGTGTAGATCTCTTCATTTTGCAAAAGTGTTATGAATACAGATTATATAGCATTGTGAAATCGCATTATAGTAGAAAAATCAAATCATTAGAGCACAGTGTATCGTCTCAATGGAATTGTTTGAACGTTGAGCGTTCCAAATGCACGCTTTCAAAAGTGTGCGTTATATTACGTTGTACGTAAGGGTCTAGTCCTAAATTGATTGGGGATTTTCTGATTTTCCATTGCTATTACACTCGAGCAGCCAGCCTCGCTTTGATGGGGCCACGTGGTGGTTAGCAAAGTGAGACCAACTGGTCTGTGTTGCGCGAGACTACAGTGCTGCTAGGAAAATGTGCCCTTTTTAAATTTTTCATGTCACATTCAGTTTTTGACAAACTTATAGAAGCTATATGTGTTTTGATTCAGAAAGAGACGCAGATTCAATTAAAGAGACATGCACAGGTGACTTCCAATGTATATAATAAATCGATGTCATGTAAATGGTACTTGCTAAGTCATTTGAATATCTATTATATATATTTTCAGCTATTTGTATCATTCCATTTCTTCGTAATTAAACCTTTTTTTTAACTTTGGGAAGATGTTTTGTCCCCAAACATTGCATTTTAATTTTAAACTATTGACTGTGTTTCAATTTGCCCCATGTTTCAACTTGCCCGACTCTCCTATACTTGTTTACATATATTGCGTATTTTTGAAATATAGGTTGCTTCAACATTCATAATTCTTAACCTTAATTTTTCCCCCAATGAGAATAGCATCATCTCTAGAAATATAGCCCCAAAAATCTAGTAGGCCTACCTGTGGAAGTGGAAGATGAACTTGTTGGGTGAGAAGAACATGTTGCACAGTAGCACTTGACACATTTGGCACACGGGCTGTTGGTATGGATGCACAGTTAGGTGACGCCGCTAATTTGCATAATAGTCTGACAATCGCGCTGACGTCATATATAAATATTCGAGATGGAAGTTGTTGTCATACATATTTTAATAAGTGTACACCAAAGCTGCTGAGGATTTCTGCTGATATTTCATCCACAAACTAAAATTGTTTGGAATTTAACTGCTTTCATGGTGTAAAACGTTTATGTTAATGGTGGGGATTCAGCAGGTCAAAGTTGAACTAAACAGAACAAAAACCGGGCTGACCGCTTGCTTGACCTGTTTACAGGATAATTCACTGACGACGTGCTATATATTTAGCATTCATTTATTCTTAATGCCCATCCTGAATATTACATAGAAAGCAAAAGAATTTTTGATAGAACAAAGCTGAAGTATAGATATTACTGTACTTTTTAAAGGGCACAACTTTCGTTGATAGAACAATGTGATATTAATCTATCATCAGGTATTGTTTAGTCCAACTCATAGCATGTTTTTAGAAGCAATGTTGTTAGGTGGACTGGACCTTTATGTTGGGTAAACATGGCAAACACATGGTCACTAACAAAGTAATGTATTCTGGTTTTATGTAAGTACTGCTGGACGCTTCATAACTAATTTCAACTTATTCCCGATGCAATTGATGCATGTCAGCATTGCGGCTTTCTATCAAGACCATATGAGGGACTGACTTCAAGTGGCCTCCAATACAGACGAGGTCTTTGGGGTTCATTTTTTGTAACTTTATACAGCTTTACTACCCCGATGAGTAGCCGCATTATAGAGGAAGACTCGATATAGATCTGGTCTAAATATGGAGGTCCATAGTCGTATTCTAAGTTGAGGTGAGTCCCCCTCACCCCCACCCCACCCACACCCCAAACAAGAAAGGTGTTTATTATAGAAGTGGTCTTAATAGAGAGTTGGTCTAAATATGGAGCTTAGCAGTGCCGTCATATTCTTAAGTAGTATGGTCCCAAAAAGTGCATCTATTCTGTATTGAGAGATGGAAGTCGTATTCTCATCATTTTAAATAATTGTTTGGTCTGAAAATGTGCGTTTACTATATAGAGGTGTATTGTATAGCATACTGTATTGTATCACAGCCGCACACACCTGCGCAGTATCTCCAGCTGTATACCATAGAGAGTTGGTCAATGTTAGACGGTCTTATTGGTCGCAGATAGTCTTATGAAAATTTCGATTCATTTCACATTTGACACTTGGAATGGAAATTTGAACCATTTATCATCTATGTATTTTAACATATTAAACATCGAATAAATCCTTATTTACTTACAAACAATTGTACATTCGTAAATATTGCGTGCATTTGCTGTGGAGGCTGAATATTTAATTTTCGTCAATAGTTAAACTGAAGGAAAAAATTGGTTCACGCCACCATTTTGAAAGTCGTCCTCTGTAAACCTGCAGAGATGGGTTTTTAAATACATCTCAGGGTGCCAAGAGGGGGATTAAGGCTGAAAATTTTAATGTAATATCCAATCAAATCGCATTTCCTGTTATCAGCTTTTTTTTATTCATCCTACGTGTAATATAAAGGGTCCAACGAACACAACATAGGATTGAACCCATCAAATTTTATAGTATTTTTTTTTCGATTTAAATTCTATTTTCGGATCTTATGGTTTAAAGTGTAAGCTTTTGATATACTAACATTAAATGATTATCAAACAACCTCTTAGGTCCCTGGCATTGAGTTGAAAAATTGATGTCTAACCAAACACAGAACGAGCGGTTCACCTATGTGGACATTTCTCGTACGTCGTTGTTAATATGACAGCAGTGCTGTTGCCACGGACTCACAAAATACCAGGTGCATTTTAAAAAGTATTGCTGTGGGTTAAATATTCCATCAATTCCTATCAAATTAAAGCAAGTTGACAACAAGTGTATGTTGTTTCTTATTCTTAACACTTGGAACCAGAATATTAAATAGTCATTGTTGTAATACTAATAAGCTGCAAAAATTGACGTGAGTATACTCGGCGGGTAACTCGCCGAATTCCGCTGTCAAATTTAGCAATGCACAATATAAATGCTAAAATATAACAATTTACCTTACACAAGTACATAGACTTATGCATATGGATAGAATCGCATATTACTACAGATTATTTCCATCAAAAGTTTGAATTAATACAACAAATAATAAGTGAGAAAACATGCGATACATTACATTCCCGTGTAGAGCCATAGTGAAATATGCGAGTCAGGAAATAAAACAGCCCATACATTCTCCTTCATATCTCCGACCATATATTAGCTAAAAATATTTCATTATATTATATAGAATCTATAGATGTATGCGTTTCTAACCATACCAATTTAAAAAAAAATTAGGAGGAAATTTTAATCACAAACTTTGTAAGCAAAAATGAGCATTGGGATAAGGATTTGTGATAGCTGCAAACCAATGATCAGAGTATAATATGTTATCACTTGTATGAGGGCAATAGTAATAAAAATGGTTTATAAAAAACAACAAGAAACACTTTTATTTATGAATATCTTTATTTTCACAAAATGGAATAAACTATACAATGTGCATTGACGCTCTTTCTTCAACAGCCTCAAATGTTTGAACCCAGCAAGTAGCTAGATTACTTGCTCAATTGGACCTGAAAATCGATCAATAATTTATCAATAGGCTATGTAATTGACTCTAGAAATGTTCACAAAATTAACTAATTTAGATGTATATAATTGCTGATAGCTCGGTTAATACTTAACCGATTTTGAAAATCTTTTTTTTTTAAATTTTTCCTGTTGAATACCTCTAAAAGAAAAGTTCAAGTAAAAAAAAAAAATCAAAAAATATTTCTAAAACAGTGGGACAGTCTATCTATGTATGGAGGTTCCTGGTGCCGTCGTATAAAAATGTGCGTTTATTATAGAGTATCATCGTCATACCTCACGACTATATACGCGGTATGAACAAGGACTTTAAGGCAGTGTGAGTTATCAAGCCGTGAAAACCGACGATGATAGAGTATAGTCTCTTTATAAAAGTAAAGTGTTATCAATAGCGCGTTGCACCTGCGCAGTATCTCCAGCTGTACCGGCGTGCACTGCACACACCACGTGATGCCGAGCGCCACGCGGCGGTTGTGGATCTCGTTGTAGCTGTAGTCCTTGAGCAGCGTGTTGGAGATCGCGGCCGAAATTGAAGGGTAGAAGTCCACCACGTCGAAAGATATAACACAGAAACACACTAAAGATATCATACAGCTGCATGCCAAACGTAAAAAATAGCCTTGACGCACACAACAAGAAACAGCTAGAGGAGCCACACCAGCTAGTAAGAACTTGCAACTGCCGAGACAGGACCAATTGCCCGCTTGATGGAACTTGCCTTCAAAAGGCTGTCGTGTACCAGGCCGCAGTGTCTGCTGAAGGAAAACCTACAGAAACGTACATAGGTGTAACAGCGACTGAATTCAAGACACGATACAATAACCACAAACAGTCATTTGTAAAAGAAAGATTGAAAAATGCAACAGAGTTAAGTAAATACATATGGAGATTAAAAGCAAACAATAGTGAATATAATATTTCTTGGAAAGTGGTCGGAAAAGCGAAGCCATACAGTAATACATCTAAGAGGTGCAACCTGTGCATCCTAGAAAAGTACTTCATTGTATATAAGGCTCCATAAAATTAATAAAATGTTTCTCGTCCTGCCTATTTTCCTACACATAGGAGGGAGGTCAATTTTATTTTTTATTTTTTATTTTTCATTTTGCTGATTTTTCCGTCCTTAGATTATAAAAAAATTGAGGAGGGGTTGACTTTTTATTTTTTATTTTTTATTCCGCGCAAAATCTTTCATTTTTCAAGTTGAATATTGGGCCATGAATGAACTACATGTGTTACAATTGTATGTGAACAATGTCTTTCTATTATCAAAATCATAAAACATCACTTATAAAACAACTAGTATAATCAATGAAGTATAATATCTAGCATGCATGGCAAACAAATGACAGGCCTCTGACAAGGGGCTGTTTCGTTTGCAGCCAGGTGGGAGGGCTGTTTTATCACTGGGGAGGCAATAAAAATGTTCAGGAGGCTGCACTATACACAGGAGGGAGGGGACGAGAAACATTTTATTATTTTTATGGGGCCTAAAAGAGAGATGGCCACCTTAAACAAAAGATCAGAGATCGTGAGCACTTGCAGACATAAAAGCAAATTCTTGTTAATAAACAATAAATAATGCTGACTATAAATCAATAGATGCATTGATACGTTGTAATACCCAAGCCCCGATTGGGTTGGTTAAGACTATACGCACGAAGTCTGTAGGCTATGAACTCAACTCAGAATTCAGCACGATTTTCAGCACGATTTTCAGCACGATTTTCAGCACGATTTTCAGCAAAACGCACCGCATGACCCCGTGTTAGTACGGGTGACCCCGAACGAATGACGTACATCACGTTCAGATAACTACGTCACACGTACGTTGATAAACGTGGTGGTTGCACCTACTGTACTCAATAATGGATAACGTAACACTTTCATATCGGCTAAGGAGAAGTAATTAGACAAATAAAAACAGTGATGCTTCTATTTCTCAAAGTTTACATAGAAATGTCAGGGTACATTTAACAGTTTAATGAGGATACTAGCTGTCATTGTCCCACTGAACGTTGCCACTTGAAATCCCGTGGTCTGTCTGCGAATGTATGTTTATCAAAACGGGAATAGTTCAATGTTTAAGGTTGTGGAGCTTATAAAACTGCATAATTATTCATGCACCTATGTAAAATTTACTACTGAAACCGTTTTCATGCATACTAGATGATTATTTACAACATTTCTGAGTGGAAACGTTTAAAAAATTGTGTTGTTTATTCCCGGGATCGGCAAAATATCTGCGTAGTTGACACCATCATTTATTCGTTTTCAAAGAAACACACGATATACGGAGCCGACCACTGAGCCCATGCAGCTTTCATAAGACTGCTGTCAAACACCTTATCTGTGATCCGCCATTTGAATTGTCATAAAATATCCCTGGCATGTCGTAATGTAATTTCCCCGTTTCTCCCTTGATATCGGTCGTTGCTAAAAGGCAGACCACCAAAAGAATGACGGCGATGTGCATTTTCGTTTTGTCACAATGTACTAGGTTGGAAATCGAGTTTTAATAAATTAAGAATAGATAAGATGTTTTTATTGTGACAAAACTTAAACATTTTACTTATGAATATTAACAAAATTTGATACCACAGCAGCCTACCAGTCATCACGGTATGCCGGGGTATTGATGTTGAAAAAAAAATTAATTAGCTCAAAAATGATTTTTTTATTATTTTCACGGGCGGGTATCACGGCGTGGTGTATCATATGAGGGGTTTCTCAACTCAGAATTCAGCACGATTTTCAGCAAATTTTCAGCAAAATGCACTGGATGACCCCCGTGTTAGTACGGGTGACCCCGAACGAATGACGTACATCACGTTCAGATAACTACGTCACACGTACGTTGATAAACGTGGTGGTTGCACCTACTGTACTCAATAGTATGGATAACGTAACACTTTCATATCGGCTAAGGAGAAGTAATTACACAAATAAAAACAGTGATGCTTCTATTTGTCAAAGTTTACATAGAAATGTCAGGGTACATTTAACAGTTTAATGAGGATAGCTGTCATTGTCCCCACTGAATTTGAAATCCGGGTGGTCTGTCTGCGAAATGTGCGTTTATCAAAACGGGAATAGTTCAATGTTTAAGGTTGTGGAGCTTATAAAACTGCGTAATTATTCATACATCTATGTAAAATTTACTACTGAAACCGATTTCATGCATAATAGATGTTTATTTACAACATTTCTGAGTGAAAACATTTTAAAAAATTGGTTGTTTATTCCCGGGATGGCAAAATATCTGCGTAGTTGACACCATCATTTTATTCGTTTTCAAAAAACACACGATATACGGGCCGACCACTGAGCCCATGCAGCTTTCATAAGACTGCTGTCAAAACACCTTATCTGTGATCCGACATTTGAATTGTCAAAAAATATCTATGGCATGTCGAAGGCCCGTTTCTCGGATCTTTCCGTGGTCGTTGCAAAAAGGCAGACCACAAAATGAATAACTGATGTGCATTTTCGTTTTGTCACAATGGCTAGGATGAAATCGAGTTTAATAAATTAAGAATAGATAAGATATTTTTATTTGTGACAAAAAATTTTAAAAATTTTGCTTATGAATATTAACAAAAATTTGATACCACGTGGACCCTACCAGTCATCATTATGCCGGGGTAAATTGATGTTGAAAAAAATTTATATGGCTCAAAAATGATTTTTTTTATTTTTTCATTTTTCTCTAATTATACATGGGCGTAATAAAAGAAGATGTTTGGGCCTTTTAAGCAACTTGCTTATGTATGCATATTATTTTTTAGCTAAAGCACGTTTATAATGTACTGTTTAGATCTACAAAGTACTGGGTAATTCCCCCAAGCCCCAATATATTACCCAAGCCCTATGGGTTGGTTAAGACTATCGCCACAAAGTCTTAGGCTATGAACTCATTATCATAATAAAGCATCATTTATACAATTTTATATAAAACGCACTGGATGACCACTGTTACTAGTCACGACCCCAAGCACTGGTGATCACGTTCAGATAACTCGTTTCTGGCCTTGATAAACGTGGTGGGACCTGCTGTACTCAATTATGGTAAACAACCAATTATCGGCTATGGAGACATAATTCAAATAAAATCAGTTGATTGTTTTTCATCAAAGTTTTCATAGAAATTCAAGGTGGCTAGGATACAAGCTGTCATTGTCCCATTGAATATCTCTATTAATCCCCGTACAAATGCGAATGTATGTTTAACAAACGGGGAATAGTTCAATGTTTAAGGTTGTGGAGCTTATAAAACTGCTAATTATTCACACCCAGTGAAAAAAAAATTTAGGATCTGAAACAAATTTTCATTAATAGATGATTATTTACAACATATCTGAGTGAAAACGTTTAAAAATTGGTTGTTTATTCCCGGGATCAAAAAAATATCTAATCGTAGTTGATACCATCATTTATTGGTTTTCAAAGAAAACATATTATGTTGGGAAAAAATAAAAGCCCCATGCAGACTTAAGACTCTGTCAAAGAACGTGGATATCTGTGATCCGCCATTTGATTTGAATTGTCATGACAAAATATCCCCGGCATGTGTAATTCCCATTTCGTCAACGATATTTCCGTATATCTGTATTTTCGTTGCTAAAACGCAGACCACCAAAAGAATGGCGGCAATTAATTTTCGTTTTGTCACAATTATGACTAGGTTGGAAACCAAGTTTTCAATAAATTAAGAATAAGATAAGATGTTTTTTATTGTGACAAAACTTAAACATATTGCTTATGAATATTAACAAATTTAATCACCACAGTCCTTGTTCAGTCATCACCAGTGGATGGGCCATTGATGTTGAAAAAAAATAAGGCTTTTTAGCTCAAATGAATTTACACATTTTCAAACTATGTATGTAAAATAATAACCAATTCTGGTGGTGGTTATAATATCAGGGGTTCAAACCAAATAAACTGCTTTTATACATATTATTTTTAGCTAAAAACGTTTATAATTTTTATCTAGAAAGTACTGGGTAATTATGACCATGTTTGTTAATTGCACATGTTAAGACTATACGCACGAAGTCCGTAAGCTATGAACTCAACTCAGAATTCGTCACGTACAGTCACGATTTTCAGCGTGATTTTCAAGTCAAAACACCCACAGACCGTGTTAAATGCAGGTGACCCGAACTGAATATTGGTCTGGTATCACGTTTAGATAACTTCGTCTCGATACGTTGATAACCGAGGTGGTTGCACCTACCCGACTCAAAAACAGATACTAACACTTTCATATCGGCCAAGGAGAAGTAATTATGCAAATAAAAAACAGTTTAATGTCGATAATAGCTGTCACTATCCCACTGAGCGTTGGCATTTGAAATCCGGTGGTCAAATTCATCTGTATTTCTCAAACGGAATAGTTCAATATTTAAGGTTGCGGAACTTTATGCCAGCTCGAATTCTTCATACATCATGTTTAAAAATAGAATCCGATTTCATGCATAATAAATGTTTACTTACAACATTTTTTCATGTAAAAACCATTTTTAAACATAGGTTGTTTATTCCCTGGATGGCAAAATAGCTGCGTAGTTGCTACCATCATTTTATTCGTTTACAAACATAACACACGGTATATGGAGTTTCCAACCATAGACTGTTATCAAACACCTTATCTGTGATCCGACATTTGTCATCAAATAACTATTTTAGAAGGCACAAACCAAACATCTGTCCGTGTATCATGATAAGCATCTTCTACAAAAATGATACTGAAATATATGAGCTACTGTGCGTCCCTTTGATTTCATCGATTTATGTTTTCCTGCTAACAGGTGTGCCCATAATAATGAAAAAAACATTTTTATAAAAATCACGAATCATGTACAGTGAAGTGAACCTGCACACGTGGACTTACATCACCCATCATAAAAGCAACTATGAAATGTGACAGACAGATGTTATATAGCCATACCCATTCTTCAACTTGTGTTTCATTTTTTTAACCAAAATGTGCATATTTTCGTGGTTAATGAGAAAAGAAGATGTGAATGGAGGAGTGTCACTAGATTAGGCGTTACCAGTGTCTATAACTATATATTTATTCTCTCTCTATACTAATAGTGTGCGTCCCCCATACCAATATTTTCCATATTTTATGACAATCTTTGAGGGTATTCATTGACGTCGCTTCGTGTAGCTTCAGCGCAGCTCACAAAGCCACCTCATCACTTTGTTCATATGTATACATTGTCACATTGTATATATTTTGATGGGACAATCTGCAGTTTACCGTTCCAACAGATTTATTGAAACTTTATGTTCAACTGTGAGGTATGAGGGGACAAAGTGGGATTCTATGATTTTGAGTTCGACGCTCTGCCAATTAAATTGTGTCATTTCAGTTTCCATTTGTTGACACACCGATATTCAATGCACTTAGTAGTCAGAAAGAATCACGACTTATCACGTATCACGTCGTTTTACGTCACGTTTTACGTCACGTTTTACGTAATAAAACACCTTTCAACCACAAATTATCCATTACCTGTGAGTATTGTTGATTTTTTTTCTTTTCAACTGCTACTTTGAATATCTGTAAAAATCAATACTCAGCTTAGCAGTAATGTATAGACAACATGATAAAATATCAATTCCTGCTGCAAATTATCAAAATCAATACAGCATACCATGCACAATATCATGTGTGGATGATTACAGTATTGTGTACTTTTAATCAAATTTCCATAACGTTTTAGTCAACTTTAACTTGAACGGATTTAACAGTAAAAACATTGAACCGTTTCATCATATGTCTTAATTGCCCATATCAAACCAATTTTACTCTAGCGACGCCGAGTTCGTTTAGAACACTTGGATCGTAGTTTATCCATATCCAGTTCAGCATAAAGAATCATCCATATTACCATATAAAAGGATTAGGCCATTTTTTGCGTCGGACAAAGGCTATTTAAACCTAGAAGACGTACAAAATTCAAACTATGTTTAAAATGTTAAGGACAACTTCAGGGGTGGACGTTATAATATGCACGTTTTCAAACCAAATAAATTGGTTTTTTAATGATAAAATCAAGAAAAAAAGTTTTTTATAGAAAGGTTGCACTCAAATGACCATGAACTATGTTAATGATACCACGTAATACGTTAAACGTTTGTATGTCAAACGTACGTAACACGTCACAGTCTCACTTGATCGAGTACAGTCGTACAAAGGAGGCTGGCTGGTCGACGTGGGGGTGACAATGGTGATGGAGACGCATTTATCTACTCCGGACCTGTTTTGAGGAGGGTGTTGGCAGAAAGGGTGTGTGTGTCCATATGGTGGAGGGGTGGGTGGATGGGGGGGGGGCGTCATGGCTGGTGTCCATATGGGTTGGGGTATGGCTGGTGGTGAGGCAGGGAGGAACATTTAATCTGTTCCAGATCTCATCAATTTCAACCCGAGCAGCAGCAGAAGGGGGTGGTTGAGATGCACATTTAATGCATGCACGTGTTTTACCAGGGGTAGGAGGAGCTGGAGGGAGGGATAATAGGGGGATCAAGCATTGCCACATACATGTAGTATGTGTATGGCTGTCGCATATGACTGTGGGAGGAAGGTAATGGAGGTGTATTTAATCTTTCCCAGACCTGTATAGTGACGGAAGTTGGTGTGATGGATGTGGGACAGGGGGAAGAATGGGAAGGGAGGAGCATTTAATGTGTTTTTGATCTCATCCGAGCAGCAGCAGGAAGGGGTGGATTAATTATGGACCTGTTTAGATGGGGATGGGGTAGAGAGGGATGGTGAGAGAAGAGGGGAGGGGGGGGGGGAGGAAGGGTAGGGATGCGTGGGATATTTAATCTGCTCTGCACGTGTTTACCATGGGTAGCAGTTGCTGGGGAAGGGATATTAGAGGCTTAGGCAGATCCATTTTTTTTGGAAAAGGGGGGGGGGGCACTTAAGGAAAAAGGGTGGCGCACTAAGGATTTTATCAAAAATGAAAATGAAGTATTTTGGTGGGAAAGAGCCCCCCCCTCCAGCGCCCACCCCCACCCCATTGATCTGCCTATAAGAGGGATCAATCATTGCTATATTTAGTACATTTAGTGTGTAAATGGCTGTGACATATGACGATGGGAGGACGGTGATTGAGGTGTAATTAATCTGTCACAGACCTGTACACTGAAGCGAACTGGTTCGCGGGATGTGGGACAGGAGGAAGGATGGGGAGGGAGGAGCATTTAATGACCCCGTGTTAGTACGGGTGACCCCGAACGAATGACGTACACCACGTTCAGATAACTACGTCACACGTACAGTGATAAACGTGGTGGTTGCACCTACTGTACTCAATAACACTGAATAATGGATAACGTAACACTTTCATATCGGCTAAGGAGAAGTAATTAGACAAATAAAAACAGTGATGCTTCTATTTATCAAAGTTTACATAGAAATGTCAGGGTACATTTAACAGTTTAATGAGGATACTAGCTGTCATTGTCCCACTGAACGTTGCCACGTGAAATCCCGTGGTCTGTCTGCGAATGTATGTTTATCAAAACGGGAATAGTTCAATGTTTAAGGTTGTGGAGCTTATAAAACTGCATAATTATTCATGCACCTATGTAAAATTTACTACTGAAACCGTTTTCATGCATACTAGATGATTATTTACAACATTTCTGAGTGGAAACATTTAAAAAATTGTGTTGTTTATTCCCGGGATCGGCAAAATATCTGCGTAGTTGACACCATCATTTATTCGTTTTCAAAGAAACACACGATATACGGAGCCGACCACTGAGCCCATGCAGCTTTCATAAGACTGCTGTCAAACACCTTATCTGTGATCCGCCATTTGAATTGTCATAAAATATCCCTGGCATGTCGTAATGCCCCGTTTCTCCCTTGATATCGGTCGTTGCTAAAAGGCAGACCACCAAAAGAAATGACGGCGATGTGCATTTTCGTTTTTTGTCACAATGTACTAGGTTGGAAATCGAGTTTTAATAAATTAAGAATAGATAAGATGTTTTTTATTGTGACAAAACTTAAACATTTTACTTATGAATATTAACAAAATTTGATACCACAGCAGCCTACCAGTCATCACGGTATGCCGGGGTATTGATGTTGAAAAAAAAATTGATTAGCTCAAAAATGATTTTTTTTATTATTTTCACGGGCCGGGTTACGGCGTGGTGTATCATATATCAGGGGTTTGGGCCTTAAGCATAAGTCAGACCATTTAAAGGCCTTGAGATAGGCTAGCCGTAGCAAAGCATGTGATGGAGGATGCGTCAGCCACGAGCTTTGAGTTACAGGTAAATAAAACTCGCTCCCGTGTTAATGAAGGGAAATTTGCCGTATTTTGACACAATATTTATATGGTTTAAATTTATTATTTATCCTATTTATGAATTAGAACTCATTATATACACACTCGCCCACAACATACTGGATGGAGATGAGATTATGATAGACAGTAAAGATATACAAGCTCGTTAGTTCGACCTTATTGTGGCATTATTTTCCAACGTGCACCTAAGTCAAACTCAGCTATTATAACCCGTAAAAGTATCAAAAAATGTCCAATGATATGAATGGATTGAACGCCTATTACTACTGATTGACCAATCCTAATTTCACATTAATAGGGCAGATAATAACGGAAATAACAGCCAAAAGACTATATGTATGGTGGTTGATTTCCGTCAGCAAACTATATAGATCTACCAAGATCGTCTTTCAAAACTAAATCCGTGTTTTGAGTGACAGCTGTATCTGCAATAGAACTCTTATAAGTTATTCCTGTGTGCAAGCTGTAGTAATACTGTTACATTTCACCAATCCTTCAAATGAAAGTTAATTTGGAAAATAAAATAAAGATATTAGGTCTCAAGGACAGGCAATGGTTTCTGCAGACCTGGCTCCAAAAAATTCAACCAATTAAATCAGCCAATTAATTCACCCATTTCAAAAGTAACTATCCCGGGGTAGCACTCCATGCCAAAATCATACTAAGTCACTAGTCATTCAATTGAAATACACGTAGTATATATTAAAACATCAACTACACCTATACTTTGTATTGGAGAGATCAAATAAATGTGAATACAAATTTAAGGGGTTGTTGTATGGTGTTGGGTATTTTATGAAACCGCATGTCAAATAGTCAATGTTGGCAGATTTTTATGGAGCCACTCTGTTCAAATGTCAAATGGTGTCTGCCTTTCATACCAATGATGGATTTCTCTTCAGTTCGTCTCTCTTCCTCTATTGGAAACAAAAAAACGACTAGTTTTTACCATTATGTCATCATAGAGCCATTACCCAATATGGATGATTTTTTTGGAGCCACTTTGAATTTTTTGAGCCATCCACTCTGTTTAAATGCCAAATGGTGTCTGCCTTTCATACCAATGATGGATTTCTCTTCAGATGGTCTTTCTCCCTCTGTTGGATACAAAAAAGCAACTATTTTTTCACCATTATGTCATCATACACCAAATTCCGAAAATGGATGAATTTTTTGGAGCCGCTTTTAATTTTTTGGAGCCACTCTGTTTAAATGCCAAATGGTGTCTGCCTTTCATACCAATGATGGATTTCTCTTCAGCTCTTCTCTCTCCCTCTGTTGGATATAAAAAAGCAACTATTTTTACCATTATGTCATCATACACCAAATGCTGAAAATGGATGATTTTTTTGGAGCCACTCTGTTCAAATGTAAAATAGTGTCTGCCTTTCATACCAATGATGGATTTCTCTTCAGATGGACATCTCGGTCTGAAGGAAACCAAAAAGCAAATATTTTTTACCATTATGTCATCATGCAGCCACTACCAAAATATGGTTGATTTTTTTGGAGCCACTCTGATCATATGTAAAATTGTGTCTGCCTTTCATTCCAATGGTGGATTTCTCTTCAGATGATCTTTTCCCGTGTGTTGCAAACAAAAAAGCAACTATTTTTGACCACATCATCATACAGCCAATACCAAAATGGATGATTTTTTGGAGCCACTTTGAATTTTCGGAGCCACTCTGTTTATATGCAAAATGGTGTCTGCCTTTCATACCACAAATGGATTTATCTTGAGATGGTCTTTCTCCCTCTGTTGGAAACAAAAAAGCAAATATATATTTGACCCTATCTCATCATATAGCCAATGCCAAAAATGGATGATTTTTTTGGAGCCACTTTTTAATTTTTGTGCCACAGTTCAAATGTCAAAAATGGTGTTTGCCTTTCATACCAATGATGCATTTCTCTTCAGATGGACTTTCTCAGTCTGAAGGAAACCAAAAAGCAAATATTTTTTACCATTATGTCATCATGCAGCCACTACCAAACAATGGATGATTTTTTTGGAGCCACTCTGTTCATATGTAAAATGGTGTCTGCCTTTCATTCCAATGGTGGATTTTTCTTCAGATGATCTTTTCCCGTGTGTTCCATACAAAAAAGCAACTATTTTTGACCACTATGTCATCATACACCCAATACCAAAAATGGATGATTTTTTTGGAGCCACTCTGTTCAAATGTAAAATGGTGTCTGCAGTTCATACCAATGATGGATTTCTCTTCAGATGGTCTTTCTCCCTCTGTTGGAAACAAAAAAGCAAATATATATGACCCTATCTCATCATAAAACCAATACCAAAAATGGATGATTTTTTTGACCCACCCTGTTTATATGCCAAATGGTGTCTACCTTTCATACCAATGATGGATTGCTCTTCAGTTCGTCTCGCTCCCTCTGTTGGAAACAAAAAAGCAATTATTTTTAGCATTATGTCATCATACAGCCATTACCCAAAATGGATGATTTTTTTGTAGCCACTTTGAATTTTTTGGAGCCACTCTGTTTAAATGTCAAATGGTGTCTGCCTTTCATACCAATGATGGATTTCTCTTCAGATGGTCTTTCTCCCTCTGTTGGAAACAAAAAAGCAACTATTTTTGACCATTATGTCATCATACACCAAATGCCGAAAATGGATGATTTTTTGGAGCCACTCTGTTTAAATGCCAAATGGTGTCTGCCTTTCATACCAATGATGGATTTCTCTTCAGTTCGTCTCTCTCCCTCTATTGGAAACAAAAAAAACAACTATTCTTTACCATTATGTCATCATACAGCCATTACCCAATATGGATGATTTTCTTGGAGCCACTTTGAATTTTTTGAGCCATCCATTCTGTTTAAATGCCAAATGGTGTCTGCCTTTTCATACCAATGATGATTGGATTTCTCTGTTTTCAAATGGTGTCTCTTTCATACCAATCCTCTTCAGTTGGAAACAAAAAAGCAATTATTTTTTACCATTATGTCATCATACAGCCATTACCTAAAATGGATGATTTTTTTTGGAGCCACTTTGAATTTTTTGCCAGCCACTCTGTTTAAATGTCAAATGGTGTCTGCCTTTCATACCAATGATGGATTTCTCTTCAGTTCGTCTTTCTCAGTCTATTGGAAACAAAAAAAACAATTATTTTTTACCATTATGTCATCAGACAGCCATTACCCAAAATATTTTTTTGGATGAATTTTTTTTGAGCCATCCACTCTGTTCAAATGTAAAATGGTGTTTGCCTTTCATGGATTTCTCTTCAGAATGAAACCAAAAAGCAATTATTTTTTACCATTATGTCATCATGCAGCCACTTTCTCTTCAGATGGTCTTTTTCCGTCTGTTGGATACAAAAAAGCAACTATTTTTGACCACTATGTCATCATACAGCCAATACCAAAAATGGATGATTTTTTTTGCAGCCACTTTGAATCTTTCGGAGCCACTCTGTTTATATGCAAAATGGTGTCTGCCTTTCATACCAATAATGGATTTCTCATGAGATGGTCTTTCTTCCTCTCTTGGAAATAAAACAGCAACTACTTTTTACCATTTTAGTAGATGTATTGATTGAGACACCATTCTGACACAAATAGACCCCCGGAGACCCCATCTGTAAAAAAGGGTAACAAGGCTACTATGTGTTAGTCTCCACCTTAATTTGTAAGAAAGTTTTTACAGGATCATCTTTAATGATGGCCTCGGTCTGGCTATTCAGGATTCTAGTATATCTATTGATTGAGCACCCATTCGAACACCAATAGACACCCGGAGACCCCATATTTAAAAAAGGTTAACAAGGATACTATGGGTTAGTCTCCACCTTGATTTGTAAGAAAGCTTTTTCAGGATTATCTTAAATGATGGCCTGGGTCTAGCTTTTCAGGACTTTAGTATGTGTATTTATTTAGGACCAATTCTAACATCAATAGACCCCGGAGACCCCACCTGAAAAAAAGGGTAACAAGGCTATCATGTGACACCTTAATTTGTAAGAAGGCTTTTTCAGGATTATCTTTAATGGTGGCCTGGGTCTAGCTATTTAGAATTCCAGTATATGTATTGATGGAGGACCCAATCTAACACCAATAGACCCCCGGAGACCCCATCTGTAAAAAAAGGGTAACAAGACGATTATGTGTAAGTCTCCACCTTAATTTGTAAGATTGCTATGAGGCGAAAGTGTGGCGAAATCCCCTTTTTACTTAATGTGTGTGTACCTAAGAAAATAAATAAAGAGATCAATAACTGCTTATATTTATTTCATTAATCACAAACATACTAAATACAAGCAAAATCATATAATCAATATAAAGTCCTGTTTGTAATATTTAAACAGAATAATGTCTTTGGCAGTGATCTTTCAGGTCTACACCCGCAGTGGCAGTAATTCTCGTGGACAACACCTCGGCTCTCAACCTGATGCTTTCGCGGGGATGCCAACTTGCTTCTAATCTTCACACTGCTAGCAATCTTTGTCGTTGGGTCTTACTTAGAACTGGCACTTGTGCAGGACTTCTTGCTTCTTTCTTCGGTCCAGCTGCTCTTAAGAATTGGGATCCTGCGGCAATTCTTGCTGCTCCTCAGAACTGGGATTCTGCGTCAGTCCTAGTTGCTCCTCACACCTGGAACTTGTCCTCTTCTGTAGCCAGGCTCCACTTTCCTGTGGCTCCTCTTCTTGGCTGGAAACTGCTACTCTTCTGGACTTGAACTTCTCTTCTTCTGCAGCCAGGCTCCAGGTAATTATTTTGAAGCTTGTTACATTATTGCATTGTTCTGTATTTATCGTTATCTTATGATATCGTCCGTTTTGTTTACATGTGTGGCGTGACGATCGTCACACTTCTCCCCCCCAGGCATCATCATGATGTTCTTGAGTGCGACTTGCGAATTGGTTGTTCATAATGCTGAAAACCATCTTGTAGATTCTGATGGCAGATTCAGACCGAGATTATTGCTAGACTTTGTGATGGTTGCGTCATCTGTATTCGTATTTGATACCTTGAGATTGGAAGAATCGAATGGATATGGCAGTGCCTGGTTTTGCAATATTGTGGATGAAGATGGCAGATGCAGGCCAAAGTTAGACTTGAACATTGATGGTCGATTTCGACCAAAGATAAGGCCGATGACTTTTCATTTGATTAGGATATTCTGTTAGAAATCCAAGGCCATGTTTTAGTATAAGTGTTATGTATATTAAGAGTTTAGTTCTGGAGTTTCAAAGTGAAGATGTGTTATGAAGAATGACTGATCAAAGATTTTAAAGAAAAGTGATATGAATGGAATGAAGTTTCTTGTGAGCGGGAAACGCAGCCCTTCAGTCGTCTTTTTTCTGGGGGTGGGGGGGGAGAAGTGTGACAATCGTCACGCCACACATGTAAACAAAACGGGCGATATTATAAGATAACAATAAATACAGAACAAAGCAATAATGTAACAAGCTTCAAAATAATTACCTGGGTTCAGTATCTGTGATATTTGAGCATGATTGTTAAATTTATTGAAATTAACGAGTCTCTAGCGAGAATATATAAAAAGTTTGAGATGTTTTGAATATCCGACTCCATGACAGATATAGTCCATCGGAAATGGTAAATTATTGCGCAAGTGATGCGACCCAAATTATATAGCAGCTAATATCTTAATTAAAGCCAAGAAACACTGATTAACACTAAAAAGAGACTATATCGAATCAAACAGTCAATTATATGTCACATATTGCGAACAGACACCTCCTAAAAGCCCTGTTCCAATCCGATGTCCTCGGAACTAGTGGAAGGATACAGCCAAAGTACCGATCAAATTTTGCTATAAAAGGAAGGCCAATCGAGCAGTCACCAGTGCGGGGTGGCGCAGAGCAGTCCTGCGGGTGCGAGTCAGAGGCCGGCAAGACAGAGGCCGGCCCAGAAGACAAGGAACAAGCCCAGAAGCAGGGGAAAGCCGAAGATAGAAGAGTAGCAGTCTCCAGCCAAGAAGAGGAGCCACAGAAAAGTGGAGCCCGGCTGCAGAAGAGGAAAAGTTCAAGTCCAGAAGAGTAGCAGTTTCCAGCCAAGAAGAGGAGCCACAGAACAGTGGAGCCCGGCAGCAGAAGAGAAGTTCAAGTCCAGAAGAGTAGCAGTTTCCAGCCAAGAAGAGGAGCCACAGGAAAGTGGAGCCCGGCTGCAGAAGAAGAGAAGTTCAAGTCCAGAAGAGTAGCAGTTTCCAGCCAAGAAGAGGAGCCACAGGATAGTGGAGCGCGGTTACAGAAGAGGACAAGTCCAGGTGTGAGGAGCAGCTAGGACTGACGTAGAATCCCAGTTTTGTCTGATCTACAATATATACAATACACTACAAAAATATACAATGTACAAAAAGGAACTTCTACAATATATACAATCTATCAATCAAAATAAAGCGGTCAAGATCTGCTTAACCAACTCCCTTTTGCTTTGCTCATTTAAGTGGATGGGGTCATTACATAAGAATTTCTTTAACTTTGCCTGTCCATTACGACACAAGCCATTAAGAATGAATCTATTTCTGAATAATCCACGGTTCTTGCAATTGATGTCGACCACCTTTTTGTCCATATAAGGCCAATACCCGAAATGATTCACGGAAATACGAGATCTAAACCTAACCGTAGCCCCAATCTTGTCGCGATCTGTATATTTATGATATAAGGTATATATACAATACTACAGTTTTTGTGGGTAAACCTACTAGAGCAACGCACACACATCCCGTGGGAGTAAGATTGCAACAGAATGTGATACACTAATATGTCAATCCAGAATTTTGTGTAGTTTTAGGATCCAGCTGATGGCCAAGTGGAAAACGACAGGAATTTCAGACGTAAACTGGTTTCCATAGTAACGTGATTGTTAAAATAGGGATATAGTATATTATGTTTATAAAAAAGCATATGCTTAAGGCCCAAACCCGTGTTAACGTTATGTCTAGTTCATGTACAGGAAATATAAGACATATCCCATAAGACAATGTCACACCAAATCAACACAAAACAAAACAACAAACAAACAAACAAACTGTCCGAATGGGTAGTGAGCTAAGGCATAGACCATTTGATGGCTAGGGGTGGCCAGGCAAAATATTGAAATAAATGATCGCATCCCCCGATTTTGAGAAATAAATAATCTATCCCTAAAAAATGTAAAAGAAAAATATCAATCTTTGGAAAAGAGTAAAAATCATATCTATGCCCTAATGCTCAAAAGATTTGTGCCTATATAGGTAACTAGAATTTTCTCATTAAGGATCAATATATCTCAAAATTTATCGCTCGCTGCGCTCGCAAAATAATTTATAAGAATTTCAAATTGTGTGATTAACCCTGCTTATTCAACACCAGTGTTGCTTTTATATTCATTGTCATTTCATTTGAAATGCATTGTATTATTGTTATGATTGCACGATAGACTTTTTTGTTATGATAGAAATAAAAGTTAACTTAAACCATTAATCAGCACTGGAATCTGTAGTTGATCCGCCTGCACAACCAGTTCAAACACCATTGCCAAACATTGTTCGCCGCACTAGTAGTAGGATCACAAGGAGACCAAGGAGATATATAGAGGAATTGTAACAAAAGTGGTTCAGGAAACACGATGCATCCGGCATTGCTTACAACGTCCAGTGGGCATATGTCGGATCAAGGCTGCAAGGCTGAAAAGCTAAATATAGGGACAGGTGTCAGGCAATGTGATTGTGTAATCACAGCATATAGGCAAGTATGTACGCTTTCCTCTCTCGTAGGAAAGGCTGGTCTAGTGGTAAGACGCCTTGGCCTAACACATAATGACCGGTCTGGTGTTAGCAGGAGACCGTGAGTTCGATTCTATGGCCTTTCAAATACATTTACATGTATACCCCACTGACTTTCGTTTCAGAATGCTGAAGTACAAGTATATGTTAATTCGAGTGAATAGTGACTGACGTTTTAAACTGATAATGTCTTAATTTGGACTGAAATATTGTTTTGTGAAATTAAGAACTGACAGATTTTGTGAATTTTAGTATATGTTTATTCATTTTATACTGTTTTATGATAGTCCGGGTGTATATTGTGGTCCAATGTTTGAATGAAAGAATTTGTTAAACATGTGTAAAGTACATTATTGATGGGGACTACATGTAAATTCTTTATTTTTTATAAAAGGGGAGATGTCATAATAGTCGCATGTATAAACTAACCAACCTCCAGTGTACATATACTGTTTCCTGTATTGTATTGGTCAGTTGACGTTTTACCTCGGAATAAAGAACATCAAACCTCAACACACAACGAATAATAGTGTTATTGCCATGTAACACACACCTTGCCACAGCAAGGTATCATCTATCAAATTTTGAAAATAGATGTGTACTAATGACCACCTTCTCAGGGCAAGATGTGTAACACATTGCACCTGCCAATACCCGTTAGAGAACAAACATGAAACGCACCGGGACCTCATTAATTATTTAGACTATGGCATACAACCTCCAACCAAATAAAGGATACAATAAGTCATTTTTAGGGAATACACACATACTGTTATGCACGATCCGTTTGTGTTGTATCATGTAACAGTTACTCCCTCTCGTGACATGTCCACAATCAGACTAGTGGTTATCCTACCCTGACAAAAAGAGTTATCAATACAGTCCATAATCCACACATACATAGGTCAACATTTAGGTAAACCTATTTACAGATAAACTAATCTCAATTAGAAACCACCGCGTAAAATCCTAACTATCACTTCCATAGGAATGATCCATGTAGATCTAAAAACTTCTAAACACCTTGCCATATGCACTTCTCAGCTTCTTTAACATACAAAAGTGATACAAACAACATAAATTACACCCATCAAAGGAACTACAAATTAATAAATAATAATAATAAAGTACATCTATAATGCGCCACCATCCACATAATGAACTAGGGGGGGAACAATAATAAACATAATAGTAAAAGAACATGACTTAGCTGATACCCGAGAAATAAAAGGTTTCCCCTAAGAATACATTAAACAGACATTTTTTGCAAATTATTCTAAAGGTTAAAACAAATAACAAATCCTAACCTTACTTCTAAAACAACAAGTCCAGAAAAAACACTCACTCCGTTGTACATAAAGTAAACCAAAGTTCAATGTATAAAGTACTGTTTCCTCCACATGGTGTCAGAAGTGTGTGACAGAGCCAACGGTAAAAAGACACTGGCTGGTGAAGTGGAAGGAACCACCAGAACTCTACCTGCCAGTGCGAGGTGACGAGTTGCAAGTGATCCTTTAGCTCATAAACTACTGCATAGAAAGTGAAGCTCACAAAGCCCTTGTAGCTCGGCAACTAAAGTTCCTCCTCCGCTGCTGAAGATGTAGCCGCTGCTAGCACATCTTAGCTCTCGAAGCAGTCTCTTGACGCGTGTTGAAGCTTTGCCCTTGGAACTATCACTGGCCTTGGGACCCATCCTGAAAACAAAACTCAACGCAGCAATCACCATAATAATTGTTGTAATACTTAATAGATAAGACACCCAAAAACACCACTTAATGTGACGCCAAATTAGAAAGGCAAGTGGTGAGGCACAAAACCCACTCAACATTGAGAATAGAATACCCTGAAAACCCTCCCCAATATGAAATAAAACGGGAAATGGTTAACAAATAGGGTAAGGCACATTCTCACTGAGGATTGAGAACATAGCACCACAAACAATAACTCCAGAAAGACAGCTAAGTGCTAATTTTTCAGTGGGACAGCCAAAGAACTGAGTAATAGGAAGCCCAAGTGGTACCCAAATGACTAATAATAAAGCCCCACACGTGGCGGCCAAACCCACAGAACATTGGGATGACAAATAAAGTATACAACTACACTACTAGTAGTAAAGCCCCATTGGTATTGGGGAAATAAACCCACTGAAATTGGGATGACAAATAAAGTATACAAAAATAGCTACTAGTAATAAAGCCAGCGCGCCAAACCCACTAAATTGGGATGACAACTATAGTATACAAAATGCACTACTAGTAATAAAGCCCCCTTGGTATTGGGGGAATGAAACCCACTGAAAAATGGGATGACAAAATAAAGTATACAAATTGAACTACTAGTAATAAAGCCCCATTGGTATTGGGGGAATCAAAACCCACTAAATGGGATGACAAATAAAGTATACAAAAAGAGCTACTAGTAATAAAGCCCCAGACCGGGCAGCCAAACCCACTAAAAATTGGTATGACAATAAAGTAACAAAAAGTCTTTATGGAGACAATGTTTGTTATTAAAAAAGCCCCATTGGTATTGGGCCAATGATTTTTCTGCAAACATAAGAGACATCACAAACAATTGACATAGGTGTCCACAACCAACAAAACACAAAACCAATACATACCAGACCATTATCAGAAACCCCCACAAAAAATCCCGTTGAGGGTGAGGGGCGGGTGTCCCAAAGTAACAAAACCAATACAAAGAATTAACCCACGGGGGCGGCAGACCCCCCCCACCGGAAATACATATCCACCGGAATATTAGGACAAACCTAATTTAAAATACATTTCCACTAAACATTGGAAATAAAAATATACAAATAAACCCACTCAACATTGGGAACATAGCAACATTATTTCCACTCAACATTGGAAACAAAGTATACCAAAATTCCCACTAACATTGGGAACTTAAGCAACCAAAATAACCCCATCCAGAATTGGGAATGAAATATACACATAATTACCACTAACAATAGTAATACTCTACCACTCTCTACCGTTCATAAGTATATTCCCACTCGACATTGGGAATAAAAACACTATTTCCACTCAACATTGGAAATAACATATACAGAGTTTCCCGAACAACATCGGGACCATGCCTGTATATGAACGATAGCAACACTATTTCCACTCAACATTGGAAATAACATATACAAAGTTCCTGGAAGATCATCGGGACCATGCATATGAACCAAGCAACTATTTCCACTCAACATTGGAAACAACATATACACAGCTCCCGGAAGATCATCAGGACCATGCATATGAACCACTCATAAACAGCAGAGAACGGCAAACCATCACCATTAACATGAAACCTACTAGGCTACTGTCACTAACCTATATTGAACATAATTACTAAATATCCCTACTCAACAAAGAACAAGCCTCATACTAAAGTTATAAGGTAATAAAGCAAGAAAGCCACGCCCAAAAGTAGCGGGGACATATGCATTAAGGCGACAAGTGACGCCAACAAACTTTACATTACTATGTTTAAAAAGTTGTGCAGCATTGCTTCACGAAGATTAAAGGTTGTGCTCAATATTCTATAAGCTCCGGAAAATGCCCTAAAATCATGCCTCCATTGTAAACATCGCACAATAAAACTGGGTCACGTTTTATGATTTATTTGCTGAAGGAACACCCGGAAATATGTAACGCAGCCTTAGTCAATTAGCATCTCTAGTGCATATGAACGTGAGTGCTGTTACAGAGGCGAGTTGATCAAGATACCAATATCAAACCGAATGTGAATAGAAATTAAATTTGGGTTTTGAAAAAGAAATATGAAGATTATAGCTAAATGTTACATGCAAAGACTTCGAAGTAAGTGTCACTGTTTAGAGTTAGGTTTTTATATGACTACTGTTTGATATTTTGTCTGCATCACTCCCAAGAATGAATAGAATTTCACAAAATATACCGGCTTTTCAGTGGGCCAAAGTGCAAGTTTAGAACTATTACAAGTAGCCTAGGTTGATATTTGCTAATAGTTTACAGACGTTCAGTGCCGATATATTTAAAAGAAAAATAATCAGTATCCTTGTCCAAGTCTCCCCTAACAGCTGTGATAGCTTCACAAAGATTGAATGAAATCTTCAGTATTACACCACTAGCTTATACCCGTAAAGCAGGAGCCCAGACCACTCAGGCGCTTGCCATGTGACTAGATGACAGATTTAGATGAGCTGTTTGGCATGGTCAGGACCCAACCAATTTGTGGAAATGTTTTGCAAGTCATAAATGTTTGGTTCTAATCATTTACAGTTTGGTGAATGGAACTGGTATTTGAAAGTGAAATAGTTTTTAAGGTTTAAAAGTAACACTAGTAATCAACTAAAATATGTATTATTACTTTAGGTGTGGGCATTGCAAATGTCTAGCACACACACATGGGAAGAGCTGGCTGAAAAGTTCAACACTGAGAAGAACCAGAAGGTGGCAATCAGCAAAGTTGATTGTACTATTGAAACTGCACTGTGTTCTGATAATGGAGTGCAAGGATATGCTACGTAAGAATTTATTTTATATTGATGGTTATAGACCATAAAATTTACATCTTTATGTAGACTATTATTAGCAGTAGGAATATCCATTAAAGATTATGCTCAGTGGCCGAACAAATATGCTTTTTATAGAATGCCCAAGGAACATGATGCGGTCTGTGTATTCTGGAAGTTATTGGCTATAGAATCAATTATCTTTAATTATAATCATCACCTTTTTTTAAGATTGGGACATTTCGATTATTAATCGAGTTATCGATCGGAAAGGTGTTCCGATTATTACGATTAATCGATTCTTGTTTTCTAGCTGATTCCCCATCACAAGTTGTGGCCAAAGTACGTGAAATATGCCTGGAGAATCAGATTATTGGAGTGCATTGATCAGCCCACTGTCTTGAATTGGCTTATAAAGATGGTTCTAAAAGTATCAATCTGTACAGTTTGACCTCAACTTGTCTCACCAATATCTACCTCTTCTACAGAAATAGTTCTTTGAACAGAGCAAACCTCAAAGCTAGCTTTCAAGCTCATGGCATCAAGCCCTTGATGCCAACTACAGTCTCAGGAACTAGCTGGATGCCACACACCCTTAGGGCAATTACCAACCTCATGGCTGGTCAAAAATAATTACTACTAGGAATTATCTAAGAACATGATATTAAAATGTTTAAATCAGAGATCCCCAACAGTATTAGATTTTCTCATAGCATGTAAAAAGACGAAATTGTTGAGTAAATTTTACAAACATCAGTTTTCACATGAAATCATCTTGTTTAATTCGCACCAGACTGTGTACTAATCAAAAGTCTACTCCTCGGCTCCGAAACTTGTCTGTGGTCAGCTTTGAGTGGACTGATCCCAGAACCCTCATGATGAAAACTGCCGTGCATCTGCTTTAAGATTGTCAAAATCATAAAAGCGTGTAGAAACGTTGTTTTCAGTCGCTTCCGTTGATAGAAATGAAAGTCTCGTGTTCAAAGAGGATCTCCTCCATTGAAGTGACAAGATATTGAGTTGAATTTTGTGGCTCGTTTATTAGCTCGCACCAGACTGCCGGGCCCCAAACTAAGGCTGGCTTGCCAGTCTAATCCTCGGTCCTCCTCACCGGGAGGTGGCGTCATGTGGTCAGCTTTGAGTGGACTGACCCCATGCGGTACCTCAAGCTAAGAACTTTTTAAAGAACTTAACTTCACGCTCATTTGTGTACATGATCCATTTTCTCAGGGATGTCCTAACAGCGTTGAGTGACCTTTCCAAGGCGTTCCAAAGACAAATTGAGTGACCTTTTCAAGGCGTTCCAAAGACAAGATATTCTCATAAAACAGGTAAACTCACTCAAAGACAAATTGCATTAAAATTACAGTTCATACTACAACTAGAAATTATAATATTGAAAAAATACTTTTTGGGGATTTATACCTTTTGAATTACAACTAGAATTACTAAAATGTTTGCTTTAATATCAATTAGTGATGGACCACGGCTGTCAAAAATAAATGGAAAAAATGACTACCAGGTTTTTGACTTTGTTGGGCAATGACAGCAGTTTCAAATCTGCCCGCAAAAATCTTATCCAATCACTGCAAAAGTCACTTGTTGTTTGTTTTCTTGATGTTCTGTTTGTAAGTTTGTTTTCTTGCAAATACTAGTACATTTAGCGTGTTGCAGATAACAATTGTCAAAGTTAAAAACAGATTTTTTTCCCAGGCTTTAAGATTTTGTGTACTAAACAATTATAAAATAAAAATAAAATTATACTTATCTTTCTTGCAATGAAATACAAAAGCGTTTTGCAGATAACAATTGTTAAAGTTTTTATTTTATTTATTTGTTTATTAAAGTCTCAATCGTATGTACACACATGTAAAAAGCACAAATAGAATATCTTTAAAATGTACACATGACCATTCTTTATAGAATTATTAGAGACTATATATACGTTAAAATTTTCCTCCTATCTA
>CM032668.1:19320855-19333855 GCA_019095985.1 Streblospio benedicti | reverse complement strand
TCTAAACTCTACACAGTAAAACCGAATCAGAGTACCGCAAAAGACATAGAGTAATGGCTAGATACTTTTACAGAAGATATTCTTTAAACTTTATACGTATATATATATACGCAGTAAAAAAATACGTGATGGATGTACATTTATTCAACACACGCTGATACACATATATACTGTTTATGACTTTGTCCACTTTGATCGTAGTCCATCTTCTTCTTGTAGCGAGCTATTCAATCTTCAACGATAGGTGCCCTCTCTCTCTCTCCAAGGCTCCGTCGGTACTCGTCATAACTCAGCCCCAGCACGCAGCGCACTCGCGATATGAAGGCGAGGCTTTTCGTTGTCGGGGGTGGATAACGTCAGTTGTATGGCGTTGAAGAGGACGGGCTGGTTGACTTTATCGGGTTAATATGCCGAAATGTGATGTGCTCTCGCTCTGTCCGCTACCTTGTCGAGCGCGTTGCTCAGGGATACATCTCTCAGAAATTGAGAGATGCTGCCATTTGAAATGACTGAGCCCACGCAGTTAGCGCTGATACGGATTAAAAAGGTGAGTCTGAGCCGTCGTGATATACGACGAGCTCCAGGAGTGACAGGTAGGCTTCTTCGCAATCTATACTCTTGGGCAGTTGTACGACCAGTTCTTGAACGCCGACTGCTCGCTGTCGGCACAGATGATCATCGCGGGCCCGTGAGTTGGGTGAATGGAATCCATAGCTGCTGAAGCAAGCATTGTGTTTGGTTCGTTTGTAACTATGTAACTATGTAACTAACTATGTAACTATGTATGTATGTCTGTGGACAAGCTAGCGGGCGTACCGATGAACCGATTTCGTTCAAACTTTACACAACTATGAGGTTTGAGGCGACACCGAAGTGATTCGATTTTGGGCAATCTGCCAATTAAACTGAGCTTTCTAGAAGCGTTTTTATGACATTTTTAATAATATTCAATGCACTTAGCCTTCAAGAAAGAAATCAATATTCCGAGCAACAGCAAAATTGATTATTGGATTTGAAACAGATATTGATTATCATCTTGTTATTCAGTACTATTGTATGGCAACACAAATATCTTTTTGCTGGATATATTGATTCTGATTCATTCTGATGTTTTCTCCTCAAATTCATAAATTTCTTGATTGTAAAGTATACATTATTTCAGTATATACAATGTATCTTAATTGCCCATAAGTCAACGTCGTTCTAGCGACGCAGTGTTCTTTGAACACTTTTGATCTAGTTTTGATTTTGGTCACACTACTATATTGATTACATAGTATGTAAATATGTTGTATTGATTTTGTATGATATGCTCATGTGGGGAACAGGGATTGGTTGGCTGGCTGGTATTGTTTTGATGATGTGGCCATGCACTTTTTAGTTTTAGAGGTTGCTGTTGAAGTGACGGGGGGACATGAACTGTGTGTTCTTCCGATCAAGATAGTTATAGCTTCCTTCTCCATACTTGAGGTTGTAATGTGTAGTTTGTGGACTTAAATAATAAGTCATATTGGAACTAGTACCTGTAGAAGCATCTGTGATTATATATTTACCATATTTAGAAATAAAGATTTGCTGCAACCAACAAACTCAATTGTGCTTTGATAACTTGTAAAATTACACCCAGTGCCGCCAGAGAAGTGAATAAGATAGAGTGAGCAGTGTAAGTGGATTTTACAACTGGTGACCACAATGAGATTTGAGTTGTGAACATTTAAAGTAACGTTTGACACAATTCTATTGTATTACTGTGTTTTCATAAATATATAATTACTAACTGTTCCACAATTGCGGATCCCAACTTAGTGGCAGCAGTGTAGGCTGGGGCCTGTTGCATAAATATCTGCGAAAAAATCGCCAAAATTGCGTAAGTCACAGGGCATGCAACATATGCAAACTTTGCTATTGCGGCATTTCATAAACGGTGTCGCCTTGTGTGACGAACGCAAGTGAAGATGTAGTACTTACGTTGCTCAGTTGACATCATTAGTCAGAGTATGGAAGCAGATTCAAGCAAGATCTCAAATAGTGATAATTACTTCTTTCGGTCGTGGTCAAGCTGTGAGACACTAGTGGACCCAACAGACTTGGTATGTTCAAACCCGCCACGAAAATCCAACGCCATGACTACCAGCCATCACCATACAATTACCTTAAACAATATTACTACAAAACATCCACAGCATTAGGCCACATACTCGATGGCACTCCAGTCATATCACTACACGTTCCAATCATCAAGTCAATGGAGCTAATATTTGACATCTACCATATGACGGCACACCCACTTCCCATACTACATTTGGATGTCAACAGACAACAATTATTATGGCTTTGCCTCGCATTTTGAACTACTCAAATGTCAGAAACTTGCACATGTCTGTCATCTGCCAGAAGCGCTACACAACCCCAGCAGAGTAGGCTGTGAATACAACATTATGCTGACCTCGACAACATCAGCAAATGCAATTTCCAAGGCTACGTCCAAGACTCCCTACAATCAACCACCACAGTCGGCCAACACAAATATCTACTGTATGGATTCAACCAATCAATAATCATCAAATGTGCCGATAAAGAACAAACCCAAATGGAAATCACCACCCACACTACAGTCGCACTTGGGTGCTACTGCCACATCACACAGTAGACAACATCTCATAGGCCCTTGTGTGGAAGACTGCGAATCAACAGAAGTAAGCAGCATATTCACAGAATACCCCATAAACCACCAACTAGCACGCAAAATGAATGCACTTAACACATTCAAATTACCAATGGTCAACTTTACAAGCAAGTCCAAACCAGGAACCAAATTCACGAACATGTCATGCTACACAGACCAACTACATGATCTACATTCACGCTTGGAACTTGGAATAAACGCCCAACAGGTTTGATAAACTAGATCAATACAGAAAAAGATCTGGACAACACCATCTTTTGTACCAGAAGAAAAACTTAATGTCATGGCTTGAAATTGTAATACTCGCCCTACTGGCATTGTGGACCATCACTAACGCTGGCACTACTAGCACTCTGGTACAGGTCGTGAGTAGTATAGTTGGCAAACGTGCGTGTTCACGCTTCAATGCACTTACTCCTATTGTTCCTCTTGTTAGAAGGGGCCATTAAGTGTAACTAATTTTGCACCGTCCTTGAAAGAGGGTGAATGACCTAGCCCCATTAAAATTCCAGACATTCCAGGCCTCGCCTTATAGGACAAAGGCCTTGACCACCACCTGTCAAGCACGCCCGCGACCAAAGCCATTGCCGCCGCCGCCGCCGCACGCTAGCCACTCACTCGCTCTCTCTGATGAGCAAAGTTGTTTACTTATTAAATGTATCGTTATCGTATCTGGTTTTCGTAATCGGGGGGAGTGACAATTCCATTTTATCGGCAATTACCGATTGTAATACATTTCACAGTCTTAATTTAGTATGGAACCTACGATCGTTTGGTGGTTGATTTCCATCAGCAAACTATATAAATCTACCAAGATCGTCTTTCTAAACTAAATCAGTGTCTTGACAGGTGTGTCTGCAATAGAACTCTTATAAGTTATTCCCGTGCGCAAGCTGTAGTAATAATGTTACATTTCACCAGTCCTTCAAATGAAAGTTAATTTGGAAAACAAAATAAAGATATTAGGTCTCAAGGATCCACCTGCTATGCAGTATCACTTTATTTTGACGAGTGGGGTCGCGTTAGTCTAGATGTATAGATCAACCAAACGCCTATAGATATTTCTTAACCCGTGCGTTGACAACTCCATTTGTTATTATTTTCTGGTAAGGTACGGCCGTTTGCACGCTCTAGTAATATCACCACATTTTATAACTCGTTTGAGAGAAAGTTATCCCGAAAATTAGAAGGAAGCGCTTTTGTGAGCAACCACCCGCTAGCCAGTATTTGTTTGTGATCCAACTCTCTCGCGGAACGTCAAACGTTTGCTGTCAGGACTCTGTGCCGTATTTTCAGTTGGTAGTGGACGCAAAAAGATGGAAAAGTAAATGTCTCGGCAAATCTTTATTATCAATTATCTCTGTGAATACTTCTAGTATGTTGTAGACCAGAGGTTAGCGAATTCAGACGTTAGTTTTAGTCGTAGTAAACTTACGTAGATCGTGGGGGAATAACAATGGTCAGCGGGGGCTCGTAGACATAATTTTAAAAGTCATCGAGTAGCGTCGATCCCGGTCAGTAGTAAACTTACGTAACATCTTCAAGCGCGATCCCGCATTTAATAGTCTACATTATTCGCGAGGAAGAAGGGGGGACACCGCCGCTCTAGCGTGGGATGGGGGCTCGTGACGGGCTCGATAAACCAACGCTCCCCGCTTCAACGGGGCGTGGGGGTGGCGGAGTACGATCGGTAATCTTGGCCGACCGCCGACGGGGTCCGGAGGTTAGACGAGTCGGCCGCCGACGGCGTCCGGGGTTAGACGAGTAGGCCGTTGACGGCGTCCGGGGGTTAGAAGAGTCGACCGCTGGCGGGTACCAGGATTAGAAAGAGTCGGCCGCCGACGGCGTCCGGGGTTAGACGAGTAGCCCGTTGATGGCGCCCGGGGATTAGAAGAGTCGATCGCCGAAAACTGGCGCCTTATTCGCGAAAATGGGCCCGCCAGTTCTCGGGTATCGACGCCAAAAATTTAGTATAAATTACAATTAAAACGCGACATTTTTAGGGGCGGGCGCGATTTCTTGCTCGTCGACGCAAAAACCACGTCACTGAGGAAGAAAAAAAAGCGCTTAAAAAAGCGCCAAACACGCTATCTTGCGCAGGATTAGGTGTAACCCACGCTTATTAAATAGTACACAGAAGGCAGTGATGATAACGAGGCATCGTTTTTTCAATCTTTTATTTTCCACACACAAATATATACTTTTTACAGAGTACTGGGGAAGACATCATTTTCTAAACTCTACACAGTAAAACCGAATCAGAGTACCGCAAAGACATAGAGTAATGGCTAGATACTTTTTACAGAAGATATTCTTTAAACTTTATACGTATATATACACGCAGTAAAAAATAATACGTGATGGATGTACATTTATTCAACACACGCTGATACACATATATACTGTTTTATGACTTTGTCCACTTTGATCGTAGTCCATCTTCTTCTTGTAGCGAGCTATTCAATCTTCAACGATAGGTGCCCTCTCTCTCTCTCTCAGCCTCCGTCGGTACTCGTCATAACTCAGCCCCAGCACGCAGCGCACTCGCGATATGAAGGCGAGGCTTTGGTTGTCGGGGTGGATAACGCCAGTTGTATGGCGTTGAAGAAGAGGCGGGCTGGTTGACTTTTATCGGGTAAATATGCCGAAATGTGATGTGCTCTCGAAGCTCTGTCCGCTACCTTGTCGAGCTCGTTGCTCAATGGATACATCTCTCAGAAATTGAGAGATGCTGCCATTTGAAAATGACTGAGCCCACGCAGTTAGCGCTGATACGGATTAAAGGTGAGTCTGAGCCGTCGTGATATACGACGAGCTCCAGGAGTGACAGGTAGGCTTCTTCGCAATCTATACTCTTGGGCAGTTGTACGACCAGTTCTTGAACGCCGACTGCTCGCTGTCGGCACAGATGATCATCGGGGCCCGTGAGTTGGGTGAATGGAATCCATGAAGTAAAACTTTTTAGCGTAATCCGGCTCAGCTGCTGAAGCAAGCATTGTGTTTGGTTCGTTTGTAACTATGTAACTATGTAACTAACTATGTAACTATGTATGTATGTCTGTGGACAAGCTAGCGGGCGTACCGATGAACCGATTTCGTTCAAACTTTACACAACTATGAGGTTTGAGGCGACACCGAAGTGATTCGATTTTGGGCAATCTGCCAATTAAACTGAGCTTTCTAGAAGCGTTTTTATGACATTTTTAATAATATTCAATGCACTTAGCCTTCAAGAAAGAAATCAATATTCCGAGCAACAGCAAAATTGATTATTGGATTTGAAACAGATATTGATTATCATCTTGTTATTCAGTACTATTGTATGGCAACACAAATATCTTTTTGCTGGATGTATTGATTCTGATTCATTCTGATGTTTTCTCCTCAAATTCATAAATTTCTTGATTGTAAAGTATACATTCTTTCAGTTTCAATGTATATACAATCTCGAACCAGTTCTTGCCAGTATACAGGTCTGTAACAGATTAAATACATCTCCATCACCGTCCTCCCATCATCATATGTCACAGACATTTACACAGTAAATGTACTAAATATGGCAATGATTGATCCCTCTAATATCCCTCCCCCAGCTGCTGCTACCCATGGTAAACACGTACGGAGCAGTTTAAATGTCCCACTCATCCCTACCCTTCCTTCCACCCCCCCCCCCCTCTCTCTCTCCCCAACCCTCTCTACCCCATCCCCATCTAAACAGGTCCATAATTAATGCACCCCCTTCCTGCTGCTGCTCTGGTTGAAACGGAAGAGATCTGGAACATACTAAATGCTCCTCCCTTCCCATTATTTCCCCTGTCCCACATCCCTCACACCAGCTCCCGTCACTATACAGGTCTTGGAAAGATTTAATGCACCTCCATCACCTTCCTCCCACAGTCATATGTGACAGCCATACACACACTACATGTATGTGTCAATGCTTGATCCCTCTAACATCCCTCCCTGCAGACCATTAAATGTCAATCACCCCCTTTCTGCTGCTGCTCGGGTTGAAATTGATGAGATCTGGAACAGATTAAATGCTCCTCCTTGCCTCACCACCAGCCATGCCCCCCCACCATACCACCATATGGACACCAGCCATGCCCCCTACCCCCATATGGACACACACACACCCTTTCTGCCAACGCCCCTCCTCAAAACAGGTCCGGAGCAGATAAAATGCACCTCCATCACCATCATCACCCTCTCCAGCTCCCTTGGTGTATGACTGTACGTGTGACGTGCAACGGACGTTTGACATAACTGTGCCTTGTGACGTGCAGCGTACGTTTGACATATACAAACGTTTAACGTATTACGTACCTTTAACAAACATGGTCTTGTAAGCAACCTTTCTAACAAATTCTTTTTTCTTGTTTTTATCATTAAAATCAATTTATTTGGTTTGAAATGTGACATTATAACGACCACCAAGTTGTCCTGATTGTGTATACATACTTTGGAGTGTGTACGTCTTGTGGTTAAAAAGCCTTTTGTGACGCAAAAAATCGCCTCTTCCTTTATATATATACTAGCTGTCTACCCGGCGCTGCTCGGGTTGAAACAGAAGAGATCCGGAACACATTAAATCTTCCTCCCTCCCCATCCTTCCTTCTGTACCCCTTCCTCACACCAGTTCTGGATAGAATACACCTCCATCACCTTCCTCCTATCGGCATAAGTCATAGCCATACATACACACACTACATGTATATGGCAATGATTGATCCTTCTATTACACCCATCCCACCAGCTTCTGCTACCCCTGGTAAACATGTGTGGAAAAGATTAAATGAGAAATAAGAGAATTACAGTATTTAAGGTTGACAATCACATACATGTATTTAGATAAGCAAAACATACCAGAAATAGAATTTATAGATGACACGAATATATAAAACATTAAAAATAAAAACATTGAATTTATTTACCTTGCAGAAGTTGACTGTCATGATATCATAACGCAAACAGCATCTTAGTTTAGAAGTCCTTTCTGTTTCCGTTGTGCCCAGCTTTCGTACACGTGCTGCCATCTATTATACGTCATCAAAATGAAATTGTGCAAATTTAAGTTTTGACTTTTTACGACTTAAGGACCAGTATTTTAAATGCTATATAGTGATTAATATTACTTTTATTCTTATTGGGTCAAAGATGAATAGTAAAAGCAATATTACTGTGAAAGACAAAGACTCTGAACAATATTTAGAAACAAATAAATGAAATAACAACCCTAATTGCATTTCAATAAAACTAAAAAATTGGTCCTTAAAATTGTTTTATCTATTTTTTCTGGTAAAAAAATAGTATTTCTTAAGATTCTTTGCAACACACTATTCTTCAATACACATCCCTCACAACAGCTCCCGTCAGTATACAGGTCTGGGACAGATTAAATACACTTCCTTCATCTTCCTTCCATCGTCATATGTGACAGCCATACACACTACATACATGAATATGGCAATGATTGATCCGATTAATACCCCCTCCCCCCAGCTACTGCTCGTGTTGCAACCTGCACGCGTTCACAATGTAGGTAACAGTACGTGTGACGTGCAACGTACGTTTGACTTACACAAACGTTTAACGTATTACGTACGTTTAAAAACATGGCGCTGTACTAAGCAGCATGGCAAACATTTCTTAAAGATTCTTTTTTTTTTCCTGTTTTTATCATTAAAACTAACTTATTTGGTTTGAAATGTGACATTTATAACGACCACCAAGTTGTCCTGATTGTACATACATAGTTTGAAGTGTGTACGTCTTGAGGTGAAAAAGCCTTTTGTGACGCAAAAACTCGCCTCTTCCTTTATACGGGCCGGCAGGCACGGCCTAATGTAGAATTCATTCCCGCAAAGTCCCGGAAATATTTTCAGAAAAGAGCGTTATTATTTCATGATGCCACGCCCACTTCCACCAACGTAACTATAAGAGAATGTGGCTAACGGACTAGTCCCTTTTCACCAGTTAAGTACCGTGAACCTCGTTTTCGAATGTAAATATTACCTTATATGGTCATAGGTTTTGAGAGGTTTGGAAGCATTTTCCTGCCATAGCAAAGCACATATTACACCAACAATAACATCCAGACATACCTACATAAAATATCTTTATTATACAATTGAATTGGAATAGATATGTTCTATATTTTGGCGACAGAATGCAGGAGAACCTTCGAATCGACGTACGGTGTTTAACAGTTTTGTTACGCGGATTTTTAAGCCCCGTCGACGGTGTTTAACGTTATATATGCGCATATCGTGGATGTTTGTGATAAATGAAGTGACTAACAATGGGTATTGAATGAAAAAAGTACTTATGACTAAATCTTTTATCCCGTAGATATAGTTTTAATGAAGTAATGCTTCATTATGATAGACTGCCTCAGGTTTCATGTGGGAGGCCAACTCCGATAAAATTAATGCTCAAATATTACAGGATTTGTATTGAATAATGCTGTCAATAAACAGAGTTGTATGGAAAAGTATTTCATGGTAATTTGCTTATTAATATATAATCATAGACTTTATAAATTAACGCATTAAAATATTCATAATATTCGAACGTGTTTTACCTTGCAGTACAGTGATACATGACCCCGGGTACATGACAGACTAGAATCTAACCATTTTTGTGTTGTCCCGTTTGACAAACTCAGAGTGTTTTGAACTAAATATGTTATTTGAAAAGAAGAACATTGATTATGGCATCAGTATCTAAAGTACTTCACTTACTTTCTGCACTTTTCAAGATGGCACTTGATGCTGTCAATATTTCTTGGAAGACGTCATTATCGACGCACTTTCACCAACGTTCATGCCCAGTACCCCACCCTCTGACCTAGATCTAGTTCTAGTTCTCTTTTTTCTTTTGTATATTCATGATGAAATGTCAAATAATGTTATCAATTATCACTGATTTTTATTGGTATTTTAGAGTGCTATCATATCTAGCTGCTAAACCCCAATGCAGCTGATGCTAACGTATTTTTTACGTAAATGACAAATCTCTTTTAATAAAAGTATCTACAATCTTGAAGATTATTTATTTTTGAATGAAAGAGTGTCGTAATAATTGTATTTTTGTATGTAAGTTAATAGGAAAATGCTTCCAAAGATCTCCAAACCTATGACCATACAAGGTAATGTTTACATTCGAAAGCGAGATTCACGGTACTTACAAATAGTGTCCGGGGATTGCTTTTGTATGTCATTGATTCAAATTCACTCCCACGCAGTTCAGACTAACTTCTTAAAACCAGCAACATTGTATTTGCACGTTTCATAGGACGTGTTCTAAATTTAGAATACTCAGGGTCGCCCATATGTGCTAGATACGCCAAACCCACAAATGTGACTACCGATGATAGTCACTCTTATTTACAAAATAATACTACAGAAATGTCTTTTTAAACGTCTGCAGTCTATTGCTTAACGTATATCATTTGCCTTGCATTGAATCGGCTAGATTACCAATACATGATATATCTACAACTTACAGGTAAGGTACCTCTTAGACGGATATAAATCTAAGTAAATGCACACATATAAAATATATGTAAAAGATGCATGTTTGCATTTAAAAAATATCCTATGATGGATTTAAAATAATTTATTATAAATCTACTGAAACAAAAAATAACAGTATGTTGCATTAAAGTTTATCTGGAAATATTATTTTTTCTTTTGAATATTGAATCATCACTATGCGCTCACCATGTCAGGTTTTTGTAAGTTTACATTTTTATGACAATGTCCAAATATATTATTTAAATGAGAGAAGTAATCCTCAACAACCTGCTGATGCTCCTCCCTCCCCATCCTTCCTCCTGCCCTACATCCCTCGAACCAGTTCTTGTCAGTATACAGGTCTGTAACAGATTAAATACATCTCCATCACTGTCCTCCCATCATCATATGTCACTGCCATTTACACAGTAAATGTACTAAATATGGCAATGATTGATCCCTCTAATATCCCTCCCCCAGCTACTGCTACCCATGGTAAACACGTGCGGAGCAGTTTGAATGTCCCACTCATCCCTACCCTTCCTTCCACCCCCCTCTCTTCTCTCCCCAACCCTCTCTACCTCATCCCCATCCAAGCAGGTCCACAATTAATGCACCCCCTTCTTGCTACTGCTCTGGTTGAAACGGAAGAAATCTGCAACATACTAAATGCTCCTCCCTTCCCATTCTTTCCCCTGTCCCATCCCCCTCACACCAGCTCCCGTCACTACACAGGTCTTGGAAAAGATTAAATACACCTCCATCACCTTCATCCCACACTCATATGTGACAGCCATACACACACACTACATGTATGTGTCAATGCTTGATCCATTTAACATCCCTCCCTCCAGCTACTCCTACCCGTGCTAAACACGTGCAGACCATTAAATGTCAATCACCCCCCTTTCTGCTGCTGCTCGGGTTGAAATTGATGAGATCTGGAACAGATTAAATGCTCCTCCCTGACTCACCACCAGCCATACCCCCAACCCATATGGACACCAGCCATGCCCCCCCCGCCATATGGACACACACACCCCTTTCTGCCAACACCCCTCCTCAAAACAGGTCCGGAGCAGATAAAATGCACCTCCATTCACCATCACCACCCTTCCCAGCTCCCTCGCTGTATGACTGTACGTGTGACGTGCAACGTACGTTTGACATAACTGTGCCTTGTGACGTGCAACGTACGTTTGACATATACAAACGTTTAACGTATTACGTACCTTTTAACAAACATGGCCCTGTAAGCAAACTTTATAGAAATTCTTTTTTTTTGTTTTTTATCATTAAACCAATTTATTTGGTTTGAAATGTGATATTATAACGACCACCAAGATGTCCTGATTTTACATACATAGTTTGAAGTGTGTAATGCCTTGTGGTTAAAAAGCCTTTGTGACGCAAAAATGGTTCTTTCCTTTATATATATATACTATATATATATTTAGTCTCTTTACAGACGCCAGCTGACTTTGACACACAAGGCGGCTTGTCACCAGTACTTGATCGAAGGATGAAGGTCTGTTGTGTGTGTGTGTGTGTGTGTGTGTGTGTGTGTGTGTGTGCGTGGCGTTGACTTCAGCGGCAGTGTGTGCGTGTGCGTGCGTGTGCGAGCGTGCGTGCGTGTGTTTCCCAAGTTTGCTTCTGAATTCAATTTTACCCTCACTGTTTTTGCAAGCAAGCTCCCACCACTGTAGATCTATGTACTGGATGCTACTCTATGATTGGTTAGTCGATCTGTCTCATCTCTAACATTTTTCAACAATTACTGCAGTCCATTTGAGAATAAGATATGGAGACAATAGAGATAATATTGAAAACAAAATCTACAATTATGGGTAGTATATATGTGGAACTTTCAAATGGGGACTGGACTGTGCCGCGGGACTGTGCGTAGTCTGTCCGCGGATGCGTGTGCGGAACGGCCGCAGACACCAACGCTGCGCTCTGAGTTACCTTCACATTACCTAACTTACTTACTTTTTAGTGGACAGGAAATAATATATATAAGTAAGTTTAAACCAAATATAAACTAATCCTCAACAAGACATTTGATGTGATATTAGGATTTTATCACCAAAAATGTTTATCCGTCCATTAGACCTAGGCCTAGTAACCATATTGCTGTTAATGTTTAACCATTGGCTTTTATAGTTCACCTATTGCACCTCAGTGACCTGTTAACCTGATTGGTTAACCCACCATTACAGTGGCCCTAAAAGTAAATAATGGAGAGAATTGAAATCAGGGGATTATCTATAAAAGTATTGCATGTATTAGTATATTCGAATGAAATTTTGTTAGATCTAGTAGAAGTGACACCCAAGTTAATTTTGAGATATGCTTTTGGCCCAGACAGTCCACTACAATCTAGTGACTACAGCCGTATACAATACAGCGTATATATCGTTGCCAGGGTATCTCTACATGGTATACTTAGCCCCACATGTAGGGGCTAGCACTGCACTAGATGTGGTCGCCAACACCTCATGATTAGCAGGTCATCACACGTATACAATTTAGTGATGTGACAATCTGCTGAAGTATGTCGATGTGGAGGTGCGCGCATGGTTTAATCCTTAAAGTAAGTTTATGTGTCAAAATATAGTTACCTGCCACCCTGATGTAGTTAGGACAAGTGAATTGCATGTAATTCACGTGCTGCAATGATAAATTTGATATCTCAGAATTATTCTTAAATTTTGTTTATAGATTGAAACCAAACCAACGTGATGGCTGCCAATTTAGCAGGAATGGCATTCATCCTTATTACAATCATATTATGAAA
>CM032668.1:19303001-19320755 GCA_019095985.1 Streblospio benedicti | reverse complement strand
TTTTTGGAAAATTTATTGTTTTTTTCTTTTTTTTCACCTATCGACCATGTCGGGTTTTTTGGGTTTACATTTTTATGACAATGTCCAAATATATTTAAATGAAGTAATCCTCAACAACCTGCTGGCCGTGCTATGACTTGTCGTTATTATATTATATATATTTTAGCTTTGTTTACCCGGCGTTGCTCGGTTGGAACAGATGAGATCCGGAACACATTAAATGCTCCTCCCTCCCCCATCCTTCCTCCTGCCCTACATCCCCGAACCAGTTCTTGTCAGTATACAGGTCTGTAACAGATTAAATACATCTCTCCATCACTGTCCTCCATCATCATATGTCACTGCCATTTTACACAGTAAAATGTACTAAATATGGCAATGATTGATCCTCTAATATTCCTCCCCCCAGCTACTGCTACCCATGCTAAACACGTCGGAGCAGTTTGGAATGTCCCACTCATCCCTACCCTTCCTTCCCACCCCCTCTCTCTCTCCCCAACCCTCTCTACCTCATCCCCATCCAAGCAGGTCCACAATTAATGCACTCCCTTCTTGCTACTGCTGCTGGTTGAAACGGAAGAAATCTGCAACATACTAAATGCTCCTCCCTTCCCATTCTTTCCCCTGTCCCACATCCCTCACACCAGCTCCCCCGTCACTGCACAGGTCTTGAAAGATTAAATACACCTCCATCACCTTCATCCCACACTCATATGTGACAGCCATACACACACTACATGTATGTGTCAATGCTTGATCCATTTAACATCCCTCCTCCAGCTACTCCTACCCGTAAGCCCTGGTAAACACTATTAAATGTCAATCACCCCTTCTGTTGCTGCTCGGGTTGAAATTGATGAGATCTTGGAACAGATTAAATGCTCCTCCCGTGGACCACCACCAGCCATACCCCCCAACCCATGTCCGCCATGCCCCCCCCCATATGGACACACACACACCCTTTTCTGCCAACACCCCCTCCTCAAACAGGTCCGAGCAGATAAGATAAAATGAATAATGGATGGTAATGTCTTTGTATGATATTTATTGATAATTATTACTAGCACAATGATGACGATACTATGGCGTTTCCTACTGCCACGTAGACTACTACTTCCGTATCCGCGCAACTGCGTACAATCAAAAGAACATGAAATATTCGAAATAGTAACGTTCTACATCCCTCCTTTCAAGATTTACATATGTATACATACAGTTACTTTTGATTTACTGTATACTGCATTATTTCAAATATCACTATTAAATTTACAATTTCTACAAAGACTTTTTTGTTTAAAATTCAACATTGAATTTGCAAATTTGAATCTAATCACATTGAATATACATTAGCATCCTAGATTAAATAAGTTGAACTTTCACATCCATATGAATTTACTTTATACCATATGAAACAAGTGTCAAGAATTAAATCTGTAACTTCATGAATGAGAAATACACTGAATGCTATTTTACTATGAAACAATGAGAGCAATTAGACATTAAACATTAATAACAATTTTGCTATCAAACATAGAACAATAAAATGCAAATTAACACCAAATTAACACTGTCCTTTCTCTCTTTGTTCAGTTTGTTTTATCATATATTATGGCACAAAATCCTCCAGATATTTTGGTCTTATTATGCTTCGGCCACTGCGTCTTGTCTCTGCACTTTTGTTTGGAGTAACTGCTGGAGTCCCTACTGCTGATGGTGAGCACGAGTCTGGTCGTTCTGCCAGCTTTCTTGGTGATGTTGGTGTGGCTGGAGACTCATTTGGACGATCAATTGTCGAAGGTTCAGGACTTGGACTTTCCTCTGTGACTGGCAATAGGTGGCGCCTATTTCTTTCATACTGCTTTCCATTTGATTGGACTACATATGAACGAGGTTTGTTACTGTGCCTGACAATCTCAGCTTCCTGGTCGTATCCTCTATCTGTCTGCATTCTCACTTTTTGTTGGTCGTTTAGTTGTTTTAGGGGTTTTGCACTCTTGTCATAATGTTTCTTCTTTTGTAGTCTTATGTTCTTTAGTTTGGTGCGCACATTTTTCTGTGTTATTGGTGTGAGAAGTTGCTTTGCCATTGGTATTGCATTTCTTAAACGCCGAGACATCAGTCTCTGAGCAGGTGAGCCCAGGTTGCCACGAGGAATATTTCGTAGATTTAGTAGTGCTAGATAGGGATCTGTTCTATCTCGCCGGCACTTTTCCATCATTGCTTTAGCACTTTGAACAGCTCTCTCAGCTAATCCATTGGACTGAGGGTATTTAGGACTGATGTGATATGATCGAAACCCCAGTCACTGGCAAACATTTCAAATTGCTCACTGGTGTAGTATCTAGCATTGTCCGTCATTACTTCAGTTGGAATGCCATGTGCAGCGAAGTGTTTCTTTAACTTCTTAATAATTGTGGTGGAGGTGAGGTTATTGAGTTTATCAATCTCGAACCATCCAGAATATGAGTCCACTAGCACTGAGTAGTTTTCACCATTCCACTCGAATACGTCTGTGGCAGTGATGGTCCATGGGAGGCTTGGCACTTCATGCATTTTCATTGGCTCTTTTTGCTGGTGTGGTGCTAGGGCATTGCATGGATCACATTTCTGTATCTCATTTTTAATGTCATCACACATCTCAGGCCAATAGAGGCTCTCTTTGGCTCTCCTCTTTGTAGCTTCTATGCCTGGGTGACCTTTGTGTAGTTGCTTGACAATGTCCTGCTGTTGTGCTTTTGGCACCACTACTCTTGTACCCCTCATCACAAGCTCATTTTCGTATGACAGTTCATCACGTATGTGGTGGTATGGACGAGCGCTGACTGGTACATCCTTGTAATGCTGTGGCCATCCATTTTTCACCAACTTTTTTATGATTTGACAGGTCTTATCTTCTGCTGTATCATTTTGTAGCTTTTTCAGCCTTGAATTTGACATCGGCATTACTGCCATGACTTCATACTCTTCCTCTTCAGGTTCTGCTGTACCATCATTTGGAAGGTATGCTCTGGATAGTGTGTCCGCTATGTACAGTTCTTTCCCCCGCTTGTATACCAGGTTTATGTTGTATCTTTTCAACTTCATCATCATCTTCTGTAACCTGGTTGGTGCCATGTGGAGTGGCTTCTTCATTATTGTAATCAGGGGTTGATGATCAGTCTCTACTGTGACACGCCTTCCAAAGATGTAGTGGTCAAACTTGTTGCATGCAAAAAAGGACTGCTAGGAGCTCCTTTTCTATCTGAGCATAACGACCTTCTGTCTCAGTCATTGCTCTAGAAGAGTATGCAACGGGTTTTCCTTCTTGGAGACAAGCAGCACCCAGACCATTTTGTGATGCATCCCCCGTCAGTGTAACCTCTTTTAATGGGTCATAGTACTGCAATGCCTGGGGTTGAACAATGGCTTTCTTCAGTGCTGTGTAAGCTGCGTCGTGCTGGTCCTGCCAGCACCATACTGCATCCTTGTGTAGAAGGCTTCTGAGGGGGGCAGTCAGTTCACTATAGTTTGGAATGAACTTACTCAGGTAATTTATCATTCCCAGAAAGCGCTGGAGGCCTTGGACATCATTTGGTGGAGCCAATTCTTCAATGGCCCTGGTCTTCTCAGGATCTGGCTTTGCACCTTCACTTGTTAGCGTATGTCCAACATAAGTTACCTCTGACACTCTGAATTTGCATTTTTGGGATTCAATGTCAGACCTACTTGCCTTGCCCTCTTTTAACACCTTTTCTAGTTTCTCATCATGATCTTTTTGGTTTTGGCCCCATATTAGGATGTCATCTACTATCACACTGCATGGGTAGCCACTGAAAATTTGTTCCATTGCTCTCTGGAACACTTCTGAGCCTGTGGTGATGCCATATGGCATCCTGAGGAATCTGTATCGGGGTGTAGTGAGTAGTGAGGACTCCTCATCCAACATTATTTGCCAAAAACCGTTTTTTGCATCAAGTGTTGAAAAATATGGTTGCTTTCGGCATTTGAGCCATTACTTCTCCAATTTTTTTCATTGGGTGATGAGGTCGCATCAGATATTTATTTAGGTTGATGGGGTCTATGCCAACTTCTCCATTTTTTCTTCACACCCATTGTGTTGGTTCTGTCACTGGTGTAATCACGCCAATTGACACCATTCTATTGAGTTCCGCCTTCACTTTTTCAGTCATTGCCACCGGTACACGACGTGGTGGACATACTATGGGTGTGGCTGATGGATCCAGCTTCATTGAGTACGTCACTGGGAGTTGGCCTAGTTTGGAGGTGTCAAACAGGTCGGAATACTCTGTCATCTCCACTGGCTGATTTTTTAGTTCATGGATCTCTTTCACTTAACTTGATGAGTTTCAATTTTACAGTATCATGTAATCCTAACAGAGGCTTCACATCTCTATTGACAACATGAAATTCTAGTGTGTGTTGTTTTCCATGTCTGTCTGGGCAACACAACTTGATTGTTCCTTCTGTGGTAAAAGAGTCACCACTGTATGCTACTAGACGCACCTTATTTGCGGTATTTATGGTCTTGCTTGTTTTCATCCTCTCTAGCATCGAGGTTGTTAACACATTGCATCTTGCACCTGTGTCAACTTTCAATTTTATCTGATTTCCATCCAGTGATAAAGTGGTATACAGTTCATCTTTTGTCGTCATTTCATCTACGTTGTACTGTAGTTCAATACTGCCAATTTCGAACTGTTCTTCATCTTCATCTTCATAGAAATACTCATCTGCGAGGTCATCAACTTTTGCGACGGCGTTGTTGATATAACTGGCTGCGCTGTTGGTTCTGACCCTTTTGCTGTGTGTCATTGACCATGGATAAACACATCTTAGCATAGTGATTCCATTTTAAACATTTTGAACATTGTTGTCCAAATGCAGGGCATTCTTCCCTTTTGTGCATTTGCTTACTTCCACACTTGTAACAACCACTTGTGGATTTTTGTTCTGGTTTATTTGGTCGCGGCTGCTGTGATGGCTGATGCTTTCTGTTTCTCCTTGCATTTGATCTATTGTAGTGTACAGCATGGACATCTTGCTCTGCCTTTTTCAGATCTTTAATGTGCTTGTCAGATTGTTCATTGGCCCTACATATAGCAATAGCTCTTGCTAGGTCGAGGTCCTTTTCTTTGAACAGTTCTTTCCGTACACTCTCGTCACGTACGCCACATACGATGCGGTCTCTGATGAACTCATCTTGTAGGTCACCAAATTTGCATGTTGTTGCTTTGATCTTGACATCAGCAAGAAATGCAGAGAAACTCTCGGGATCCCCATTTTTATCATTGCCTTGCTTTCTCTCAAAGAATGCATGTCTTTCCATCATCACATTTACTTTTATGCTACACACTTCTTTGAATTTTTTCAACAATACTTCCGGGTCATCTTTAGTTTCAGCCGGAGTTACTACGTCACCATTGTCATTTTTAATTTCTGGGGCATACACAAATGATTTGGCTTTCGTTCTAGCATCTTTGCCTGCGAAGTTCAATAGGAATGAGGCTTTTTGCTTTTTAGACTTGCCTTGTAGGCCTGCTTCAGCATAGATTCTCCAAGCTTCCTCGAATTCCGCGAACGATTCATGAACGTTTTTGTCAAAAACCAGTGGATCCGGACGCACTAGATTTGCTTCTGCCATCTTCTGACACCATGTAGTTTGTCTGTGACGTGTATAAATAATGGATGGTAATGTCTTTGTATGATATTTATTGATAATTATTACTAGCACAATGATGACGATACTATGGCGTTTCCTACTGCCACGTAGACTACTACTTCCGTATCCGCGCAACTGCGTACAATCAAAAGAACATGAAATATTCGAAATAGTAACGTTCGTGTGTGTGTGTGTGTGTGTGTGTGTGTGTGTGTGTGTGTGTGCGTGTGGGTGCGTGCGTGTAGTGCGTGTAAGTTTGCTTGTGAATTCACTTTACCCTCACTGTTTTTTGCAAGCAAGCGTGATCTATGTGCGTGCTGCTTATGATTGGTGTGTTGTCTCATCTCTAACATTTTGCTTACTGTCCATTTGAGAAATAAGATATGGAATTCAATTTTGACCCTCACTGTTTTTGCAAGCAAATGGGGACTGGACTCCCACCACTGTAGATCTATGTACTGGATGCTTACCTAACTGACTTGGTTAGTCGTCTGTTTCATCTCTAACATTTTTTCAACAATAAATACACACACATAGAATTTATTGGCACAGAACAACACAATATGACATGGAAAGATAATATAGACAATACAGGGAATAATTAGATTAAAAATAAGTACACAAAATCTACAATTATTAGGGTAACACGACCTGACATGGAAAAGATGGAAAGTGGGAACTTTTTTCAAATGGGGACTGGACTGTGCCGCACCCACGGGACTGTGCTAGTGGTCTGTCTTAGGGTGACTAATTGAACTGGTTAAATCTGGTCTCACACCCACAGTTGCTGGTAGTGACAACTACAGAGGTGATTACCTACCTAGGCCGACCCGTTTAGTGGACAGGGAAATAATATATATAAGTAAGTTTAAACCAAATATAAACTAATCCTCAACAAGACATTTGATGTGATATTAGGATTTTTATCACCAAAATGTTTATCCGTCCATTAGACCTAGGCCTAGTAACCATATTGCTGTTAATGTTTAACCATTGGCTTTTATAGTTCACCTATTGCACCTCAGTGACCTGTTAACCCACTATTACAGTGGCCCTAACAAGTAATGGAGAGAATTGAAATCAGGGGATTATCTATAAAAGTATTGCATGTATTAGTATATTCGAATGAAATTTTGTTAGATCTAGTAGAAGTGACACCCAAGTTAATTTTGAGATATGCTTTGCCCAGACAGTCCACTACAATCTAGTGACTACAGCCGTATACAATACAGCGTATATATCGTTCCCAGGGTATCTCTACATGGTATATACTCAGCTCTACATGTAGGGCTAGCACTGCACTAGATGCGGTCGCCAACACCTCATACATTAGCAGGTCATCACACGTATACAATTTAGTGATGTGACAATCTGCTGAAGTATGTCGATGTGGAGGTGCGCGCATGGTTTAATCTAAAGTGTTTGCGTGTCAAAATATAGTTACCTGCCACCCCGATGTAGCTAGGACAAGTGAATTCGTATGTAATTCACGTTGCAATGATGATTTGATATCTCAGAATTATTCTAATTTTGTTTATAGATTGAAACCAACCAACGTGATGGCTGCCAATTTAGCAGGAATGGCATTCATCCCTTATTACAATCATATTATGAAAGTATTAGACACAGATGAAGAATTGAAGAAGTCCGTGAAAGGTAAATGAGGATTAATGAGCACATGCACGATGTGGTGGAAGTAATTGCAGGAATGAAAGGCATATTTCATTAACATTTTAAGAGTTAAATTTTAAGATGAGCATTAACGAACCATCATTGTATCTATGAAACGTCGAGATGCTGCGGAGCAGCGTACAACTAATTTGTGTTGTAAATCCTGAACAACACACACTTTTACAGATTACTTATGCAGAGCACATTGAATGAATATTAGCTTTTATACAGAATGATCATGGATTGTTTTATTCTAACTAGGAATCTTCCAGCAGATGATGTATCCAGCAGCTGGAGCATGCGTTGGTGGTGTGGTTGCAGGTCCTCCTGGAGCAATGATTGGTGGAATTGCTGGTTCTGTTTATGGCTATATGACAGTGGACCCTTATGACAATCTCATTAAGGTGATGCCTTCACGTTTTTTTGTTGTTTTTTTTACTTTTGGCTGATATGTTTACATTGTGAATTTGTGATTAGTGACTTAATTTGTACGTTTTGAAATTTACTGGTAGGTTAGTACAAGTAGTCATGTTAGAACTAGCGCCTCAGAGACTAGAGCACTGGAAATTAAGGGTCAATAGATTTATATGAAATTATAAAACGTATTTATATTGTAAAACACTGTTTTGTGTACAGTTTGCTACATGTTATCATTTTACAATGTTTAACAGGTTATACGAAGTTTGAATGATGAAGAAAAGGCCGAACTTGTGAAGCGAGTTCAAGAAATGGTTGGAGCATCAACAATAGAGGGTCTGACTGCATTTTTAGCAACCCAAGTGAGTACATAACATAACTTCTGGTAATCCTGATTTCAATTTCACGTTTATCACTCAGAGATGAATTGTGATGCCAATTAAAAAATGAGCTTGTTTCTAATTAATTAAAATTCAAAAGCTGAAATTTCTATTTAATTCAAACCTGGTGAACTAGCTTCAAATGTCCATATTTTTGTTCTTTTTGTCACTTTGTATTTACCCTATACAAAGAAGTCTGTGTTTCATTAGGTATCTACATATTTCCTCCATTTTGATATGTTAATGTGAAAGTTTGACCACAAATAAGAGTTACGTTATGTTATTGGTCAAGTGGAACACTTGGTTTATTGTGAGTTTTTAAAAGTTTATTCAATTGATAATTCATTTGTATTATATTCTATATCAATTATGATAATATATACATTTTTTTTCACAGGTAAATAGAGAAATCTTTGCCAGTCTAATACGAGAGTTTGCAGCTCAGAAGCAAGGAGGTTAGCGATTGTGCGGGTCTCACAATGGACAACTATATATAAATAACATTGATGTATCTGATGCAATAATCACCATAATCGCCAGTATGTAATAATCGTGATGACAGTTTGACATCATCCTCATCTATTTCGTGCTTATTATTCAATTGAACGATGCATATTGTTTGGGTTTTGAATAAGATTTCCGTGGACCAATGATGTTTTGACTAAGTTGTGAAATACTATTTAATCGTGTTTTGTGTAGTGAGGCTGTTATGAGGTTGTGCAAATAGAACGGAAAGAATAATTGTAACAAGTGCTAATGTTGCAAATATGATTTTGTATGGCAACCGTGTCACTGGCAGATGGTTTTCACTAAATGAAGAGATGCAACCAAGGAATTCTATATCTGGAACTTTCTTTGCTGATGCAGAAAACCCCTATCTTGGGTGTCATATTTTCACTTGTTTTTAATTGTGTCCCCTGCGCCCCAACTACCACTTAATCTGCCAGTGAGTGTGGCCCTGTCTGCTGTAAAGAATAGTCATAGGGGTGGGGTGGGAGGTGGGAATTTACTTCCAAATTGTAAGAATCATCACTTCTATTTTAGTTTGTTTACAGGTGCACCCCACCCCATTCTTCTGTACATATACTTGAACATATGTAAATAATTCCAAACAATGGTTGTGGTCATTAATCACATAATAAACAATGTACACTGTAGTAAGGGTAAACACTTTTACTTCATTTTTATGTTTTCAATAGGACCACAGTGAATATTTTCTAAATCCGAGGTTCAAAGAATTGTGCTTGTTAATGTGATGAGTTGTGCGTTACTGTGATACTGATAATGAACTGAAGGTGCATGGATTTTATTTGGATCATGTTAAAATTACTTTTTGTTTCTGTAATGTATACATGGTACGTTGTTGTTCCTCTCAATAATCAAGGTCAAAAACATTTAATTATAATGTGAATGAATTATTGAAGATGTAGGTTCTATCTTTTATAATAATTTTGTAAAACATTTCTTTTGTGGGGTCAGGTTTCTTTAAGATATATATTTTTGTTATATTAAGTTGTAGATTTATTATTGTGTAGTATTGCATGGCTTTGTATAGAACTTGCTTTCTTAGAGAGCCTTCTACCAACTTCAAATCAATTTATTAAAGGGCTTGGGGCTCTTGGATAGTCGGTTATGGTCATATGCTTGTATATGTTTTACATAAACTTTATAAATGCAATGGAAAATAAATTTCAAACAATGAAATTAAAATAGTGTTAAGACTTCTTGAACAGGTGACATCCAACATAGTCTGACCAGTTTAGACTTAGTGGGAGTGAAGAAAAAATTAATACAAAACTATAACAGAAAATATGAGGGGGGGAAATGGTGAATATAACAGGTGAAACTGGACAAAAATAGTTTCTCATTTAATCTTGGGAGCTTGTTATATAATATGCAAAATATTAATTCATATTTTTTTCTAAATTTAAAAATAATTTAACAAATTTCTTTTACCTAACTATTTTATTAAGGAATGCAAACGCCTATAAATCTACAAAATTCATAACATGATCATCTGACCGTAATACAGTATTTTTCATTTGATATTAGCGCTTTTAAAAAAATGAATACATGAATAATTTTTAAGTAAAACATGATCGTAAAATGCCAATCCATTCAAGAATGAAAGGTATACATGGTCCCATTATGTTACAATGGAGAATTACTTGACATGATATCTATTTAGTATGTATTGCAACAATACTTATAACAACAAATTTATAAAACTAAAGCAATATAAAAGAAGCTTGCAAATTTAAAAGTCACTAGATATCAATGGGTATTAAGCCCATACCATTTAATTTAAAATTGACACGAACAGGCATATATGGCACATATTTGAGTACTTCACTTCGTGAGATCAGTGATTAGTCACTACCCAATCAGTACATTGAATTTGAATATCAAATTAATACTCAGACAAAATTTCAATATCACGACCTGCAATCTAAATACACACAAGGTACTAGAGTGAATATAATTTTTATCACAGTAGAAAATACATTAACCATTAGCATATTCAAAGAATAATGATGAAATAGTACAGAATCCATATTTGAAGCAAACTAGTAATAAGCAGTTCTAATCATATTTTATACATGACATGTTATCATCTTTGAAATGGTAAATGTGAATACTATAGCATGATATATATATACATATATATACATGTATATAACATCATTATGTGTGCATAAAATATACATAAATTATATGGTTATTGCTAGTTGCTTAAACTTGGAGAAAAAAAAATTTCAAACACCTAATCGGAAAGAAATAGCCTTTAAAAATGCAAACACTATTAGAATTTTAGCGTTCAGAGTGTTCTACAACATTGTACATCCTACTCAACAGAGCTAGACTGCAAACTTACTACATGTACATAACTTAACATGGATTTAGCGCAAGATAAAATTCAGATATGTTATCTTTTAATGCATCCATGGGAATATTGTGATGAAAATGAATAATGTAAATTAAAGAGTACAGATTTTGTATGGTGTTCAGAGACAACTATTTCATCTCAGTCCCAAATATTTAAAATGAATTTTCTGCTCTTTCCCCATTCAGAGATTTTATACCATCATATGCAAAGTTCATTAAATTTTATTATTTTTGTTTTCACTGTCAGATTGTTCTTTAGGTTTATGATCTTTAAGACTAATCTTGAAATATCCTCTAGGGTCAAATCTGCTGGAAACAAAAATATATCAAGTATGTCACAGTTCTCTCATTAAAATGCAATTGCAAAAAATCTTTATTGAAGTCCATTATCATTTTAGCATGAATTTCTTCAGAAGTATATTACTGTTATTTGATTCTTAAATAAGGTGCAAATAAAGTCCACACAACATAGTAATACAGTGACAGCAGTACAAAATGGTGTTAAGAAATGTTAGTACACTCAAAAGTAACAGGCATTTGACTATAAAACTAGTGGACAACAACTCTGGCATTCTTGACTTGGAATCAAATCATAAACCATAATTCGTCTGACAGCAAAACAATAAAAGCAGGTTTGCTACTTGACATTGGGTGAAAACTGCATACTGTGGTTGTCTTATTAGGTTATTATTTTTGTTGAGTTTGTTACTTCACTCCAAAAATTGCAAGTAATGGTATAAATGCCAAGACACGGAAAAGTTAAAGAGCAACATCAAGTGGAATGTGATGCACAATACACACTGGAATATTATGAGCTGAGCACTTTTTAGAAAATTCCAGTCACAGGAATTAAGATATCTAATTTGTATTACTGAATAACATAGATCTAGTTGGATCTTTCCCAGATGTTGTAAACAATGTTAGCACTCAGTTCATCATATATACAAGCAAATGACATTGAATGTTCTCCACCACTAATATTTCACATGAAATTGCTCAATTGAATTTCATCACTTGAGTTATGTTTAAAATTATCATATCATGATCTATTGTTTTACATAAATACATTAGGGTTAATTATTGACGAGAACACCTAAAAAAATGTAGGCTGATTATCCATGTCTTAAATACATGACTTCTTTACAAATAACGTATGCATATCTAATGGTCCATTGAAACAAGCAGAGTGCATTGTGGTTATGTTGGAAAAAACACCCTGTACACTAACAAAAATATTTACAAAAAGCATTAGAGTATTCAATCTATATGGCAACGCGTAACAATTTGTATTTTGTTAAAAATAAGAGTCAAAACACATGCATAAACGCAACGGCAGTTATTACTTTGTAAGTGGTTTGTACAATGTCTATACGGCGTAATAATGCATTTTTTTTTCTTACACAACATCTCATAGAGACAATCACTTATTATCATATTCTCTCTACCTACAAAAACTCAAAATGCAATCATCAGCCATTAGCAACCAATTAAATTCATAATCATCATAATCATAATACTGCAAAAACAGGTGCACATAATATGCCGTGTTAATATATATTCACAATTAATTTGCATATCTAAGTTTAGTGTTGTAATATGTCAAATAGTAGGGCAGGAATGAAATACAACACTACCAATAAAACACCTAGTTCGTAACAAAACATATAGAAGGGTCATAGTCATTTTCTGCTAAAATTAATAGAAAAATGTAAATATATAATATATTCAAAAGAACAAACAAGTTTTTCAACAATAACAAAACACACATGCATGATTTATGATATCGCCCGGAGGCACACAGCACAAAACAATTGAATCAATAAACATATTCCTCTATAGCATTTCAATGACCTACTGCTCAAGTACTCATAAACATGAGTACACACAAGTATTGAGCAAATATTAACTTAAATTTGATTAATTAGGTGGGTTCCTTTTATGAGTGTCATCATAATCAGGTTAACTTTGTGCAAGGTATCCATTTGTCGTAACAAAACACAAACAAACAATATAGGGAAAAAGGAAAGAAACAAAAAAAGAAAACTCTAAAACGTCCATACACTATTTAGCAGCATGCTACACTGAAGCACCAGAAAGCTTGGAAGATGGCTGCTTTGCGGTCAAGACATGAGTTGTTTAAAACGAAATCACTTATTTACACTAATCATCTTAAAACCTGAAAGCCAATGTAAATTTTGTTTTCATCAGCATAAACTGCTTATGAATAGGCCTAAGAACGAAAATAATACCAAAAAAAAATGTTCTGGACATAACGTCCCAAGAAGTACCAACACATCATGTCACATTGACACACAAATCAGTCGTCTACAGACGCGCCCCTTGGCTCTTGTGAGCCACTATCATAATTTGGGGCTTCCGTTTGGTTTATGGGAGAGTAGGGGGGAGCCGGCAGTGGGCTCGTTGCCACCGCCCAGGGAGCCGGCGGTGCCTGACCTGGATCGCAGATTGCGCGGGGTGTTGCTGCCGCTGATCACAATGTCCCCATCAACAGTGGAAGGAGACCTAGAAAATGTCATTGATTTTTAGAGTTAACCTATCTTGAAACGACAAGGCAATAAGGGCAACTGCATGTTTTTTTCTAAGGCAGTTGATGCAGTTAGCTATGACAGGAAAGACAGTGAAATTATTCAATTTTTTCTTATAGATCATGTTGGGCTGGGTGTGATTTTGATACAATAAGACCATGCTAACCTATCTAATTTGTCAGCAAAGTTTCTTTCCTAGAATAATGAGCAGAAATAAACCTTCAGAATAATTCTCAATAATTCCAACATTGCGTGATATTTGAATAAACATATTTCCTCGTGCCTCACTAAAACTGTTCATTCACACTAAACTTCTGGGGCAATTTACTTAAATGAGGCATTCATAGTATTTCTAAATAAGTAATATATTTATATATTTCGCTGAAGTGCTTTTTCATTTTAGAATCTTAGCAATAAAAATAAATAAATAAAATATCAGATCAAATGCATAAAGAACTAAATGAAACATGTCAGTTTAAATTGCTATAAAACGGGTTAGATGCTTGTGTTAAAAAAATTTCATTTTTTTTAAAGTGCTGAAATCAGGAAATATGGTTTGCATTTAAGAATTAATGATTAACTTTTCCTACGAATCATCTAAATTTCTTAAAATAAACAAATATTGAGAGAGTATTTCATGTGATTTTTAATGCTCAGAGTTCTCATTTCCTGGGCAAGTACAAGAAATATTTGCTGAATTTGATAGTCAGTGTCCCAGTAAAAGTGAGTCCATGTGAATTTGTGGATCAAAATGCAAATCATAAAAAAAAAAAACTATCAAAACAACACAAACAAATCAAGAATTAGCTGTAGAGACTATTCTTCAATTCTCAATTGCCCAGAAAAGTTGCGCACTTGTCTTTTTTTATTTGATTTTGAGACACAAAAGTTTATGAGTACTTCCGGTATATGTTATAAGCCCATTTAAAATCGCATTTATTGGTATATCATTCAAAATGTGTGTTCTACATAGCATTGATGGTTGTTATGCTGATAGACGTTGGGAAATTAAGTAAATATATCTATTTGAGGCGTGCATTCTTCATAATAGTGAAGTTCTCAGCTTTGCTCCAATCACTGCTGTCTGCAAATTTGACCAAGTACCGGCTTTTGACCATAACTTCGTCAATTTTCACGCTAACTAAAATCCGATTACAGATTCATAATCCCCATTCAAACTTCTATTAGAACTGCTATTTGAGACGTGTATTCTTCATAATATTGTAGTTTGCAGGCAGGTTTTAGTCGCAGCCTACACAGGTCGTCTGTAAAGACCGGTCTTTTGCCCATATCTTCGTCAATTTCAATGCTAACTAAAATCTGATTACAGATTCATAATCCTCGCTCAAAATTCTATTAGGAAAATACTTTCCATGAATGACATAGGATAAGTGATACGTGAAAATTACCTTAGAATACTTAATTCGTGTCAGTCTACAATGACGCCGGAAATAGTAATGAGAATATTGATATTGATTAATTCTACTGCGCAACACATCCCGCGCAACTGGGAATTGAAGAATACACAACTGCTTACTTAAAATTGCAATTGAATATTTGACAAAACTGTTGAATATTGAGCGATATAAGTTAGCAGTTGAGTCACTTAACAATATTACAAAGTTTAACATGAATAACAGGCAAATTTAAACTAAAATAGATAACAGAAATACTAATCACATTCCGTTGAATTTCAATTCAACTGAATTTCAATTCAACCGTCGATAGGGAAGTCATACTCTCCCTTGATTCAGGTATGGATTTACTGAAACTATTCACAACAATGAAAAAGGTATCATCAAATACACTTTGATTTCTAAACATCAAAACTAAAGAAATTATGTTGTAATTACACGCCATCATTTTTCAAACTTAATCAAAATCTACACCATTACAATGTATTATTAAACTTTACAGGCAGTAGATCATGCATCATTATTTGTTCATTGATAGAAAAAATGGCCAAAACAGAAATAGCTGCTTTGCATAATCTTGCTACGGTGCATAGATCATACAAACTATAATCTACAAAAATTCATTGGTGACACATCAAACAAAACTGGCTTATGTGGGTACCTGAGGAAGAAGCCTATATAATGTGGACGCAAGTTAAGTATTCACTACATACGGTTTACTCCAGCGAATAAACACATGGAAAGAAAGTACCGTGAATATCTTCAATAACAAAAGAGTGAACAACACCCTCCCCCCCTCCACCCACCCCTCAAAAAAGGAAAATTTTCTCATGCATTACCTATCATTAATGTACTCAGTCTCACATTATCGATTAAAACAACAGAAATCCTCCACAAATGAAGGATTTGCCACTGCCAATTGGGTTTCGTTATTGAGGATATTCACTGTAAAACAAAAAAAAAGTCGTTCACATAGTCAGTGTGTAGACAAAAATGCGTGAAACCTACCTGGAGTCCTTGGAGTGAGTGACGCTGTCGCTGTCGTGCTGGTGGGCGTTGATGCTGATGGCGCGCTTCCACTCCTTGGCAAACGCGTCCTCGCCGGGGTTGGTCGTGTTGTCCATGTCGGGCGTCTGTGGCTGACGCTCCATCAGAGTGGCGCGACGTGCAGCGATGTAGTGAGAGCGGCGAATCTAGTCAAATGGTGTGGGTTTTTTTACATTCAACTGTCGACTTTTCTAGGAGGTGGCATGATTTATCAGTTTCTAGAAGCAGGTGGAATGATTCATCAACAAGAGTTGTGAGACAGCTAGTATGTGGACGTTACTACGGTATATGTATTATGTATGTGTGTGTGTGCCTGTGTGTGTGGAGGCGTACGTATATCCCCCTGAAGCAATGATAAATCTAAAAATTGCACCAATAGGTCCCTTAACACTTTCATATTTTGAAAAAATGAGTCCCAGGGCTAATACCATGGGTCCTGGCACACATAACTGTAATAAACTATTAATAGTTTAAGGGTCCCATGGGTTGCACAATTCTTTGCATCCTTTTTAAAAAAAAATAATGAATCCTGGACTGCAGGAGTATGTTTTAACTTCAAAACAGACTTTATTTGTAATACTTGATATGATGTGAGAGAGAAAGAGAAGCTTGCATATGTATCTGCATGCACTGGGAAACATACACCGGTATATATAGACTTTAACGGTGATATTTACCTTAAGATAGGTGACATTGGTGAGCGCCTTCACTGAGAAGTCCGGGACGTACTGCGGCTGTTTAGCATAGACACTGTCTGAGGCAGACGAGATCGACGTGACCGACTGCTGCTTAGACAGCGAGCTGATCATACCTAAAACCACGGAAACGTTTAGTGTGCAAATATTGAGCAGTTAAAAAGGTAGTTCGTGTATAATAGGTCCATTTTTTTTCATACTCAGCCCCACACCCCTTCACCCATGGAACTTAATGAATGGTAGCTCCTAATAAGTTGGGATGTTAGTTGCAGGGGTGAGTGGGGGGGGGGGGGGTATACGTAAACATTTGGGCTATATAAGGTAATCCATAGCCATTCTACAAAGTTCTGATTTGGGCCTGATTGATTTTTAGATGACAATTTGAAAAATATAAAATTTTACAAAAAATCAAATGTGTCTTTTAAATATTTCATATATTTCAATTTTTGATAATACTTTATTTTGATCATATGACTATAATCAACAAAAATTACTGTAAATCTATATTTTTTTCACGCATGGACTAAATTAACTGCAAGAAGGAAATTTCCATCTTAACACATTAAAATGTTATTAAAATGTACAAAGTAAGTTAATTTTACCAGTAAGCCCCTGAACACCAAAGTACATGAATGGGCCGCCCTCAAATATCATGTGCTCCTTGCCCACGTCAACTTCCACTCGACCTTCCAGGATCAAAACAAAGTAATCTGCAGCCTTCCCACTTGTGTACTGAAATGATCATCAAAAACAGTCAATCTAATGCTTATCTATGACAATTGAAATGTACATTGAGATATACAATGTCCAATGAAGATGAAAATCAGGTAGGAATTGGAATAAAGAATGGTCGTCTAAAGTCTCTTTATGTAACGTGTTAGTTTTCGTGCATAGATTGAAATGAACATGCATAAGAAAGGACAGCAGCAAAATTATAGAATCAGTTAAATGCACACAAAAAATTCATAAAATACTTGTATATTATTACTATATGAATGCACTTAAGCAGTTAACTAAGTTTCAAGACCAGGGCTCTAA
>CM032668.1:19254512-19302901 GCA_019095985.1 Streblospio benedicti | reverse complement strand
CCAAGGGAATCGCAGCTGCCAGCAGCTTCTTCCTCGGCGATCAAACCCAAACAGGCGAATAAGGCAACGGCAGCGAAGAAACCGTAAGCCGCAGGCAGAGAGCCGAAAGGACAAAAGGGTGGAAAGAGAAGAAAAGCCTGAGCTTACAGAAAGGAAATCCGCCGCAAAAAAGCAGCTGCCGAAGTCACCGAAAAAGGGAGGTCGCACAAGGAGAGCTGCAGCAGCCAATAGTCGCTGAGATGGTGACATAAAATGTACTTTTGAGTACTCAATGTTTATGGGTTGTTTCTATTTTCTATTTGAAATTGTCTGCCGGATTCAAATATGCTGGTCCCAAAAGTCAAAGCCTGTATGTTATTCCGCAAATTAAGGTTTTGTCACAGGTTTCGTCCCATTTTTTGAAACTCACTTCTCCACTATTATCTCATTGGAAATTGCTTTTCAACATTATTAAATGTATTTTAATGCATAGGTTTGACATGTTAAAGGTCAGAGCATGCGAGAACATGCATTTTGTCAAGATAATTATAATCACTGGATGCTGTATTGGCCGAAAAGGGAAAAAATATAGGTCAGAGACTTTGAGCAAGTGCAGAAAGTTATATATTACAAATTTCTATACGGCAGATATGATCAAATTCGTTATTGTATTGGATAACCAGTCCGATTACCTACACTATGACATATCAGATGAGTAAATTGGGTGAGTAGTTGTGATTTCATGGCCTAATACCTACCACTACCCCATATCTACTGAACGTAGTCAAATATGCATGAGAGCACAATCATTTCTCTTCAATAACTTTTGAAAGTAGAATATTTGAATCCTGCAAACAGTTTTACATAAGAAATAATTCGTATCCTTTACTACTGCTACTGCTTACTGTCCACAAGCCCTTAAAGCCAGCCGGCAAAGTCGCGAAGAAACACCAAAGAAACCTGCTGACCGTTTTCGCTACTTACAGCTCTTTTCGCTGCTTCACTTATGCTGCTGTTATTTAACCAAATGTATCTTTGATTTAACTGCAAATATGTTTGTCAGCGAATCGAGTACAAAGTCCATGAAGTCATGCAAGCATAACTGCCCTTGAATTCCACGGTTGCATGGTGGTTGACAGCCAAAAGCAGATAATGTGGACAGGGCAATCTGCATACACTTTTATTCTATGGTGTAGATTTATCTATCCTAGTTTATATACATGAATATACAGTTTATTACATGTACTTTGAACAAAAGGATTGTAATATATGTACAAGAAAACTTGAAAATTTTCACCCATACTTTGGGCTTCCCCAGACTGTCAATATTACCAAACGTAAAAGCATTGACAGTCTGTGGAAGACCAACGTATGGGTGAAACCTTACAAGTTTTCTTGTATATAGACTATATTATCCGTTCGTTTAAAGTGATAAAGTGTATATTTACTGTTTTATATGTTAATATTAATTCTGACTAACGGCCCCCCTGACAGTTTACAGGACCATGACCGTGACGTTTTGAGGTGTCATAACTGGAGCAGCTTGTATGTTAATTTGTTTGGACATTTTTTTAATGTGCCAATGATTTGTTGAATCACAGATACAGAACTCTCAAAGAAGCTGAAGCCAAGGTTATGTTGAGTCCAACACAGACACATGATGGCTCATCAACACTGTGATGAAGTTTAGTGAGAAGTAAAGGGCATACTAGACAGGGGTTACAAACTCACAAACGCTTAAATCCACAAGTTCTATTCAAAAGCGCTTCATACAAATTGATAGCAAATTAGCAATAACATAAAATACAAATATATGTAATAAAATCCAAGCAATTGTTAAACGTACATTAAGAGTTTATAGAAGACATAAGACATTACAATAATAGAATACGACTGAATAGCATAAAAAATATATATGTAATTTTTCAAGACAAAAAAGATGAGTTACGATTTCCTTTAAAGCACTCTAATGACATGGGCAGTCTCAATTTTAAAGGTAGGTTATTCCATGGTCTGGGCCCTGCAACTTGAAAAGCCACGTCACCATACTTTCTATACCCATGGAATATATCTTAATATAAATTACATAATTGATTGAACGACAATGACATTTGCTGATTCTATTTAATGTATTTACACAGTGGGTGATCTCCAACATAATTATGCAAAAATAAAATAAAAACTAGAACATATTTCAGTAAATGTAATCGACTACATTTAGAGCACTACATGTATATGTTTTAGTGTTTACACACATCACCAGTTTGTATGAAGTATAAGCGCAAAAATTGTATCCTAACATTGATATGTGCTAACTGTGCTTGTGATTGGTGTTTAAAGGCCCGAATCATGGCTACAGCTCTCACCTAATTATTGCTGAGGATCGGTCTAAGACGCAAACTATATTTAAATATAATAAATGTAAATTTCGACTCCGATTTATCTCCACATCATTATTTCCATCACAGATTTCCGTTCGCCAGTCTAGTTCGGAATATGTGCCCACTTAGTTCAGTGTCATGGTTGATTACCCCCCCGCACACACACACACACCTCGTTCCATGGTCGTTACCTAGTCGCAACCTAAAAAAAAGTCGTGGATATTGACGACTAGGTCACGACAAAATGCACATATTTGGCCGGAAAAAAATTCTCCTGATTCATGGTCGACATAGGTTTCGACTTGGTAAAGACGCGTATACTGGTGAAGACTAAATCTCAGAAATTGGGGACCCCTGTCTAGTCATGGTGACTGTTTCCGACTTGGTGACGACTTGAGGAAGACTTGATTGGGACCACATCCTGACATGGTTAAGACCTGATGAAGACTAGGTTGAGACTTGGTTGCGATATAGCCCCGATGATGGCAATGTGGTTAAGAGCTGGTAAAGACTTGGTAAAGACCTGGTAAAAACTAAGAAGACTTGATTGCGATTAGGTCTCGAGTAAGTAGAGACTTGAGGAAAACTTTGTGATCTTGGGTCAAAATGGTTTAAAAGCAGTACCACATCCCTCGTACCAGCTCTCAATAGTATACAGGTCTGTCACAGATTAAAGACACCCCCATCACCTTCCTCCCATCGTCATATGTGACCGTCACATACACACTGCATGTATATGGCAATGATTCATTCCTCTAATATCCCTCGCCCAGCTACTGCTACCCCTGGTATACACGTGCGAAACAGATTAAGTATTACACCCTCCACTACTCTTTCTTCAGCCGCCACCATCCCCCTCTTCTCAGAAATTCAGCCTCATCTATACTCTAGTGTAGTCAATATTTCGATGTGAAATCAACAGCACATGTATACGAGCATGGTAGTGTTCGGTTTGCCACATGTCAAACGGTAATGGGGGCAAGATTTGTTGGTGCACTATTCAATCGAAGTATGTTTAAACATGGTCGTGCCCATGTAATTGGTAGGCGAATAGAAGGGAAATACAGTTCCTTATATTCAAGTGACAAAATCATTGATATTTATGGAAAACCATCGATAATCGCCGATAGTCTGCTGAACGATGACAAATTGATATATATATATATATATATGATTGATTATACATGTACAACCAGGGTGAACCCATAGTCAGGAAGTATTGTTAATCCCGCATAATAGAGTGTTAGTCCGGATCATTCCTCCATTCGGAATTGTAAGTTTATAAAAATTGCTTTTGTTTCATTGCTAGTCCCCCCCGTCAACTTTCGTCATCTTTCGCTATCCCTACTCCCTGCTGGTTGACGTCATTTGTGAACGATCCCTACGTGAATAGACTGTCATTGATAACAAATCCATCAGTAATTGCTAATCTGCCTAATTAGCAACATATAGGATAAAAAATGTTCTCTTTTCTGGGACACCTTTAGTGCAGAAAGAGAATAAAGTAAAAAGTAAGCAATGCATTTATAAGCCAAGTATTCACAAAAATTCCAGTGAACCAAGAGCTTGCAAATGTAGTTTCTCGAACTTAACACCTACAAAATCAGGACTAATACCTGAGGTGGCCTACACTTATATTCTATTCTATTCTATTCTATTCTATTCTATTCTATTCTATTCTATTATGTAGTTTAACTCACTAAAACATCAATTAGGAATACCATGTATGTTCATTTGACGAGTGGTTCTCACAAAACAGCTCCAAATCAAGGTAAACTCGTCAGCCTAAGTAAAAAGTTTCATTACCAGCGAATTAGGGGCTGATTGTTCTCATAGGTTATCACACCATAAAACTGTGGAAAGGCAACACATGTGTTTACTCGATGCGCATATCGATTTAACAATGCGAATCTCAGAATCAAGGAAACAAAAGCATTGTTTTATTAACTTACCATTCTAACTGGAGGAATAATCGGGCTTAACACTTTATTATGCGGGATTAACAGAACTTCATGCTTATGGGTTCACCTTGGTTGTTAATACATTTTTCAATCAGTAAAGGCTACCCCCATTCATCATAACTACACAGCTCCTATTGCGCCTGGGATTACAACCGGAAGTGGAGACAATTTGGAGAGAATATCTATTGATTGGGGTAGTAAAAGTGAAAATATCAAAGGCCCGGGATCAAAGGGGTCTCTGCAGTCTGTAGAGTAACAATTTACAGTTTGAAAGCGTTACTCTAAGGGCGCTGTCATTATTTGTGAGGGGGGGGGCGGTTAGAATAGGGGTGGTGGTGAAAAATTTCAGTGCAAGGACTTTGAGGGTGTGTGTGTGGGGGGGGGGTCACATTTGAATGCAAGGGAATTGAAGGGGGGTGTCAAATTTCGGTGCATCATGTTTGAATGTTTGAAGCAAAAAATTCAAACAAGATGATTTTTTTTGCTCTAACCGGGGTAATCACACATATATTAGATCTAAAACTTTCACATATGATTTTAGCATTACTTGCAAACAAATAGCACAAAAAACAACAAAAAACTATAAAACCAAATATCTTTGATACAGTATTATTCTTTCAATAATAGAGGGGGGTATATAGCATTGATGAAAATCAATTCACCAACATTTTCCCCCCTAAATCACCAGTCACCAGTACATTTCATTGTCTTGCACCAATCCCCAGGAATTGTAATTGAATAGGTTGCATCGCATTTGACACACTTAAATACAGGCAACTCGCCATCCACACTCAAGACTTAGGGCAAATCACCTATCACAGCCTATGTAAATGGTAATGAGCAGATCACCAGTCACCAATAAAATGTCCCATCACATGTCATGCACTTGAATACAGGCAATTCAGAATTCACGCTCAAGATTTAGGGCAAATCACCAATCATATTTTTGCTACATGAGCCCCTCATGATACTGATATGTTGTTCCCAATGATGATGATACTGATGAAGAAACAAGAATCGGATAATAGCTCAGATGAAACTGATAATGCTGAGTGATGATGACCATATCGCCGTCCAACCTAGATCTAGAGTGTACCGTATATTAACAAGATCAGCTGTTAACGTGTATGATTAAGCAAAAATAAAATGCTAACGTGATGTACAACTGCCATGGTGAAATTCAAATCGTTGTACGGAAGAGACATTTGTATGTCAGCAGATCCGCCATATATGTATGTGGGCATTAAAGTTGTGATACAGTTTATATTCATGCATGTAGTCTTTACAATCAAATTCATTATTATTAAGTGCTGTGTTGCATTTCACTCTGTGGGCCTATTGAAAGGGGTATTTTATTTATTTATTCATTTATTTATTTATTTACTTACTTATTTTTTTTTTTTTTTTTTTTTTTTTTTTTTTTTTGGGGGGGCGTATTTCAATGCACAAAATGTGAGGGGGGAGGTAGACTCGACCAGCCAGCCTCGCTTTGACGGGGCCACGTGGTGGCTCGCAACGTACAGCTTGCTGGAGCTCGCTGTACGTTGGTCTGTGTTGCGCGAGACTAGGGGGGAGGGTAAATTTTGAGTGCACAACTTCCGGGGCGGTAAATTTCAGTGTAAGCTAATGATACAAATCTGAACGTCCCGCCCCCTCATAAATAATGACATCTCCCTAGATCTAACAGGAAGTGGTTTTAATTTGGAGGACGTTGTGTGCAAAACTTTAAAAATACATTTACTCACACTAGACTTAGATCTTTGCCATATTCTTCATGCTATTCGTTATTATTTTATTTCCAAAATATAAAAACAGTGAATAAGCTTTTCAATTACAAGCAACTTCGATTTAAAATAAAAGATGTCATACTATGCAGGATTGAAATTTAGGATTGATCAGAAGCTTAATTAGATCTATTGATTAAATATTTCTCTTGTAATATCGTTAAAAGATATACATGTTTTATCCAGTCATGGCGTATGAAAAAAAGTTTACGTCTGATATTTTCATTGGAGGATTGGCAAATGATGTCGAAAAAGATGATGTCGAGGCAATTTTTCAACATATGGATGGATTTCAAGCTGTAATTACTAAAGATGGCAGCCGTCAGGATAAGATAGCTTTTGTGAAGTTTACCAATGAAGATCAAGCAGACCAGGCCCTTCAACAAGCTAAGGGGTGCCTCATCAAGAATAGCAAACCAATTTTTGATAGAGCAAACGTCAAAAACAAAGGTGTAACCAATTCCGAGCATGGTGGCGGTGATGGCCCCAGGCAAAATAATCAGTGGAAATCAAGCTGGAAAAATGAATCTGACAACACAAAAACGGAGATATCCAGGGGCCGATCTGTATCCAATGATCCTGTGAGTGTGAGTGATGAAACTTTGTTCGTGACACATGTTGAAACACCTTGTATGTTTTGGGGTCAAGTTGTGGATGCTGAGAAAAACTCACAATTTAGTGAAATGTCAGATAAATTAGAAGTTGTGTGCCCAAGTTTACAGTGTATCAGTGGACTGCCTGATATGAAAAGGCTTTATGCTGCTAAATATTCAGATGATGGAATTTGGTACAGGTGCAAAGTAATCAAATCACTCTCTGAATCACGGTCTGAAGTTCGATACGTTGATTTTGGTAATGAGGAAGAAGTTGAAAATGCTGGCCTTCATGAATTGCCGCGCATGTTATCTTCTATTAGATATTTTGCTCATAGATATGTCCTGTACGGACTAAAGCCTGTATATTTAGATCCTGAAAGCATGGGATACCAACAGGGTAAAAAGAAGCTGCAAGAATTGATCGATGGTGAACACCTGACAGCGCAGGTGTATCATATGGATGGAGCTAAAGGTGTGATCCCTGTGAAAATTAGTGCAGGAGATGTAGATGTTAATCAAGAAATTCTCAGTTGTGGCTTTGCTGAAAGAAGATTTAATGCTCCAGTCACCCAGCAAGCAAACTTTCACCCTTTTCCAGAGAAGAAACCTGGTCTCAAAATGCCAGTATCTAATATAAAGAGTACGTTCGTTGCCAAACCTGATGTGTCCAAACCACCTCTACGCTTTGGAGACTTTAAACAAATACCACCAAATACAAATGAAACGTATGGATTTGGGGTTACTAATGATCCTCGAGAAAAATCTGATGGCATGGCTGGTAACATAGGAACATGGGAAGACCATGTTAACTCACCACCACCCAAGAAAAATGCTCAAAAAGATGTCATGGCATTATCTGACATTGATAAATACGAGAGTCACATTAACACTTTTCAACGGAACCTATCACTGATGAAAAAAGAGCAAGAGCAGAGTAAATTGATGGTTAAATCACTTACCAGTGAAAATGATATGATGGGCATTGCTAATGCTCAACTTAAAGACTCTCTTAAGGAGATCAAAAAAGAAAAAAATGATACAATCCAAGAGTGTCAACAATTCAGACAGACCATCTGTGACATGAATGGAAGAGTAGAAATGGTGAAAGAACTAGTGAGAAAAACAAAAATGTTAAGGCAACTATTTCCAACTGATGCGACTGTACGAGATAATATAGAGTATGCCCTTAGTCTGTTAGTGGATAACCCAGACATAATATGTACACGTGAAATGGAAGTGATCACGATATTAAGAGAAGCAGAGCGAATGTACAATCAGAGTCAAGATGACATCCGCAATGCCAGAAAGGATACTGATATTGATGAACTTATTGCGAAAAGAGACAGATATCGTCGAACTCTTCATCAGTGCATCATGACTTTTGTGGAAGCCATTGATAATTTACATCTTAATCGAAGAAAGAAACATCTCAAGGAATCATCGCTAGCTTTATGGATGTCTCATGGATCATTCCTCAAACAAGATGTGAAGGACACTTTGCCATTGAAGGACATGGTTAATATATATAAGCAATGGAGGGAGAAGAAAGAAGTTGAGTTTATGGAAGTTAGAATAGAGACAAACACATGCTATAATGAAGTAAATACAGCTTTGACTCAAATTCAGCAACAACTTTCTTTGGATGATTTCCATAAAGATAGCGTTGAATCGCCTTGTGAAAATATAAGCGTTGATGCTCTCCTAACTAAATTTGCTACAAAACTTCACAGGGAAATTGAGAAAACTGATCTGAAAAGGACAGACGATGGTTCATTTATTACTATGGCTTTAAAGTCCATAATACAAGCTATTGAAATGGAAATTGCAGACATAGATAGTATCATGGTGCTGTTAACTAATTATACATCACTTCAAAACTTCATTGGCTGCTGGCTTGATGCCAGACCTGATGAGTCTAAATTGAGACAAGTACGCAGTTCAATCAAAACACTGAAATCTCAGCTACGTCACACCCTGGCCAATAAGGAAGATTTAGAAGAGAGTGAAGAGACCGGAGAAGAATTAGAAGAAATTAAAAGAGAGTTGAGTTCTATCAGATTACACCTTCAGCAGCAATATCTTGAAGAAGACACCCTTATTGGCGAACTTGCCGATCAATGCAAAAATCATTTTCCTGAAATAATGCACAAAAATCCAGAGTTTGAAATTGATGTCATCATTGAATATAAGGGTTTAGTGAAACAGGGTAGATCGCTTGATCATTATGATATTTCACCATTTTCATCGGACTCTACTTGTCTTCTATCATCTACTTTCAATGGAACCCCTATTGTTTTAAAGGAGTATATCGTTGACAGTAAATTAGGAACCTCCAAGGAAAATTTCTTACGAAGAGTGGTTGCTTACAATACTGTGTCATGTGAAAACGTACTTCCAATAGATGCTGTTTTCTTTAGTAAGCGACATGCATATGTACAACTAAAATATCTGGGCCAGAATTTGGAACAATTATATGAGAAAGAATCATTTTCTCAACAATTGATACATGGTGTACTTTTGGGTGTTTCAAAAGCAGTAAATGAGTTACATCAACAAAATATTGTGCATGGATCGATTCACCCTGCAAATGTATTTGTTCATAATGGTGAAGGCATGTTAGCAGAGTATGATTTCACCAAATCGATGAAAGAAAGAGGAGAAAAGATCTTCATCACCAAATCTGGATTGAAATTTGTCAGTCCAGAAACTGTAGTAAGAGCAAATGTATCTCGTTCATCTGACCAATTTTGTGTGGGTCTTTTGGCTTTGTGGCTTTTCTTCCCGAATAAAAGACTGCCATGCAACAGTAGTGGTGTTTATGATTTTTCTTCTGTTGATCCATCACATATCCCAAAAGAATTTTTGGCATTATTGGAGAACAATCCAGGGCAAAGAGCAGGTTTAATTTGGGTACTGCAACAGCGATACCTTTCTAACCCAGCACCAATTGAGCAAGCAAGCAACATTCAGGATGATGAAGAGGAAAAAGATACCGAAATATCGCAATTTACTCTTCAGCTTAGGACTAAATCTCCTTCTAAAGAAGGCAACACAAATGCAGAGCTCCCAAGAAAGGGAATATTGAAAGAATGCTCACCAAATGCTGCATTAGATGACAGAAGTGCAGAGGATGCAGCTGAGAATTCTGAAACAGACAGCAATATTGAAACCACAAAACTGAGTAAGGAGGAGGAGACACAAACAGTTGTGTCTGATGCAAACAATGTACAGTTTGAAATAATTAAGGAAAATGAAAATGGAATCTCACCAGACATTATCAAAATCAGTACTGAAAGTGAAAATGAAGACAAAGGTGCTGAAAGTGATCCTCTGGTGATTGATGAAAATAGAAAAGAAAATTTAGACAGTGCTGCAGATGTATGCATTGAAAATGCGACTAATGATGTTCTAGACTCTTCAAGTACTTATCTTGAAGAACAGAATGCAGGAAATGTTGCACCAGAATTGGGAAAATTACAAAGTGAAAATTATGATGAAAGTGAATTGCATTCTAATGATGCAGATTTGGAGCCATTCCCAAATGATTCTGACTTTGAACATGACTTGGATATGCCAGATTTGGAACCTATTGAAGAATGAAGATATCAAGGATTGATTTTACGAGAGATAATTGTATAAATCTTTTTTTTTTAACTTTTATACAATACATGTTGAGATGGTTTTATTTTTGTAAATAACTTTTATTTTTTCTTATTAACTGTTGATGTGATATTCTCACATAATAATGTACCTACATGTAATAGTTAAAGGTAGTGCATGAAGATCAAATCCACAATTCTAGTCTTTACAAACTTGACTCTGCTGATATATGAAAAATTGTGTTTTGCATTCTGAACAAGAAACTGAATATGAGCATACAGAACTATGCATTTAAGCTTGGATGTATTTGTAATATTTAGTTAAGATTAGGATGTATTTGTAATATTTAGTTAAGATTAATTCATGTTTGATGTTGAAGATTATGATTTTTCGAAAATTAGACAGTAGAAGTCACTTGATATTTCCTACATTTTTGTGTGTGTGTATATTGGGATGTGGAAATATAGACTATCAATCTGATATATGAAAAATTGTGTTTTGCATTCTGAACAAGAAACTGAATATGAGCATACAGAACTATGCATTTTAAAAAGATGTATTTGTAATATTTAGTTAAGATTTGTATTTTGTAAATTTAGTTAAGATTAATTCATGTTTAATGTTGAAGATTATGATTTTTTCAAAAATTAGAAAATAAAAAGTCACTTGATATTTTTACAACATTTTTGTGTGTGTATATTGAGATGTGGAAATATAGACTATCAATCTGATATATGAAAAAATTGTGTTTTGCATCCTGAACAAGAAACTGAATATGAGCATACAGAACTATGCATTTTAAAAAGCTTGGATGTATTTGTAATATTTAGTTAAGATTAAGATGTATTTGTAATATTTAGTTAAGATTAATTCATGTTTAATGTTGAAGATTATGATTTTTCAAAAATTAGAAAATAAAAGTCACTTGATATTTCTTACAACATTTTTGTGTGTGTATATTGAGATGTGGAAATATAGACTATCAATCTGATATATGAAAAATTGTGTTTTGCATCCTGAACAAGAAACTGAATATGAGCATACAGAACTAACTATGCATTTAAGCTTGGATGTATTTGTAATATTTAGTTAAGATTAGGATATATTTGTAATATTTAGTTAAGATTAATTCATGTTTGATGTTGAAGATTATGATTTTTTGAAAATTAGAAAATAAAAGTCACTTGATATTTCCTACATTTTTTTGTGTGTATATTGAGATGTGGAAATATAGACTATCAATCTGATATATGAAAAATTGTGTTTTGCATTCTGAACAAGAAACTGAATATGAGCATACAGAACTATGCATTTTAAAAAGCTTGGATGTATTTGTAATATTTAGTTAAGATTAGGATGTATTTGTAATATTTAGTTAAGATTAATTCATGTTTAATGTTGAAGATTATGATTTTTCAAAAATTAGAAAATAAAAGTCACTTGATATTTCTTACAACATTTTTGTGTGTGTATATTGAGATGTGGAAATATAGACTATCAATCTGATATATGAAAAATTGTGTTTTGCATTCTGAACAAGAAACTGAATATGAGCATACAGAACTATGCATTTAAGCTTGGATGTATTTGTAATATTTAGTTAAGATTAAGATGTATTTGTAATATTTAGTTAAGATTAATTCATGTTTAATGTTGATTTTCGAAAATTAGAAAATAAAAGTCACTTGATATTTCCTAGATTTTTTTTTACAATGCTTTCTAACTATGACATAGCTAGTCTAGGTGTTTGTTATGACATAGCTAGTCTAGGTGTCTGTTTATAAAAAACAACAACATAAATAGTGTGTCTTTACACATGATAAAAAATTTATGATGGATAGCAAAACAGAGATCCAGAGTAGTGGTGTTTTATTGGTTGAACAATGTGAAGAGATTAACTCATCTAGAGAAGCCACTAACAATGAATTTCAGTGTAGCAGTACTGGTATAAGGGATGAAAAATTTAGTCTGCAATCAAATTTGAAATCCCATGTAAGAACTTACAACAAGATGCATGATTGTAGTGAATGTGGCAAGTGGTTTAAAAGAATTTTTATTTTGTTCTTCGTTCTACTTTAGCTGCTTTAACACACTCTAAATTAAATTAAAATTAAATTTATGTTGGTCCAAATTTTATTTACTTTACTCTTTTAACATGTTTTTGATACTAACAGTTTCCTTATCAAATTAAAATTAAAATTTTCAAAATGTCAGTTCCAAAAATATAGAATAGCAGAAAAACAAATATCAATGCCAATCAAATTTTAAACCATCTCTAAGCCAAAATATCATATCATATCAATAGACGTCAACCACTCCTTGCTTTGAGAGACATATCTACATCACACATACACCTATTTTCCTACTCCAATCAATTATCTCTGCTTCCATTCCACATCCTATCCTTCACCTATCATTAGTCCGCGGGCTCCGTATAGAAATACTCCCCCCCCCCACAAGGAGTTTTTGCAAACATGTTTTTTTTGGACGTTTAGATACTACTCTTATGGAAAAATGATGTTCGCCAAAAATATTTGATGGCGAAATATATTTTTCGGGGTCAAACAGGGGTCATTGGGTCAAAGTTTCATAAAATTGCATTTATCTCGATAAATAACAAATCTAGAGTAAAAACTTGTATTGACCATAGGTAGGAACATGTGTATGTGGAATCCAAATGAAACATCAGATTTGACCTTCGACCTCTCCTTCAAGGTCAAACAGGGGTCATCGTGGTAAAAATTTGATAAAATTGCATTCATCTTGATTAATAACGAATTTAGTGTAAAAACTTGTATTGACTTTAGTATGTATGTGGAATCCAAATTAAACATAACATTTGACCTTTGCCCTCTACTGCAAGGTTACATTAGTAGGTCAATTTCAGGAATTTTGTTAATATTTCCATTTACGAAAGAAATAAGCACCTTTGAAGTATTATTTGTTAATAATCCATGATATTAGAGAAACAAATTTAATACATCTTCATAATACAATAGTCGTTGCTAAATAATGGAAAAATCAGTGAAAATGAAATCTGAGAAGCAATTCAAAACAAGAAACAAGGCCAATATAAAATCATGCATCATACATTTTAGAAGTATGCAATCTTTCAAAATAGATAATTTATCAGATTCAAGTTCGACTTTCCTATCAAACTTACAAAAACGATTTCACTGGCAAAAGTTACATTGTGACCTGAGATAACTAGCTATTGCAAACATAAATTGTCATGACAATCAACTATTATCACATTCTGACTACTGGAATGCCAGTGCAATTCTGCATTCCTTGCTTCCATCCAATGTTTTCAGCAAATCGAGTGGCTTTAGGTTCTTCACAAATGGTGCATTTCTGTGCATGTAAAGAAGTGCTGTTATCCATTCATGCAGCTTTCTCCCATGAAACTCCTAGTCCATGTCTTCAAACGCCTAAGTGCACTGAATGATCTCTCACAGGAACATGACCCAACAGGCAGGGTGAGGAACATTGTCAGCATGGAAGCAATGTTAGGGAAATATGTCTCATTGCAACTGTTCACTGCATCTAAGAGTGTCTGGTTTACTGCACACAGAGTTCCATTTGCCTCGCCATCTCAGTATTTCCTGTTCAATTTCTGTAGGAGCAGGCAAGTCATCATCGAATTCTTGAACTAGAGAGTCCACATTTTCAGCTGTTATTTTTTCGAGGATGGCAGGTATGAGGTATGCCACGAGCAACACATGTTTTTATTTCAGCTAGAAATCGCTCCTGAAGGTGAGAAAGAATATGATCCACAAATGGAAGAAAGTAATTAACTTTGAAGTGGCTTTCAACCATATCTTCTGCTGCAACTGCATTTGCTCTGTGCAGTTGCCTTCCTGCCCTCCTTGGATGTGATGGAACTACACCAATTTTGTTTGCAACACTTGCAACACGGTCAAACAATTTCTGCTGCACATCAGCATTGCCTCGAAGGATGCGGATTGTACTGATCAATTCCTGAGCACTTTCATGTGCATCGACCAGATTGCATGCTGTAGATTGCAATGCTACACTAAGTGGCCTGACAAATGCTAGTAAATACTGGCTAATTACTGCAGCATATATGAAACTGAATTGCTCCAAACTGTGAATGTATGATGTAGCATCTGAAGAGAATTGTGAGCTTGAAACAGTGGAAATATGCACAAGTGCTTCGTTACTCATGTCTATTTTTCCTTGCAATACAAAGCTGTGATCCTTTAATGTGGCAGTGCCCAATGCAGATGTAAAAGTAGCCTAGTGTAATGAGGTGATCATAACAAAGGTACGGAAGCAAAGGGTTCGAAATTGCTGATAAAAATTACTGTTACTTTTAAAAAATCAATATGGAAAGTTTAGTAAGAGGACACTTGTGAGCATTTAATCAGAATTGTGAATAAAAAATTCAGAAAGACCATCATGTCATTTTCTTAGTGTTAATGCAATAGGTGTGTATATAAAATACACACCTCTTGCATTATAAGTAACAAAATAACTGTAAGTTTTGATCCACTATATGTGTGTAATATATATAATACACACCTATTGCATTAAAACTAACAAAATAACAGAAATTACATATCATAATGTACTCAGTATTCTTTATCACAATGGAAACTGAGAAGTGAAAAGATGTGAAAGCAATATAATATTATTTTGATATTAATCAAAATAGTTTGTTATCGTTCCACTTATCAAGATTTAATAATTTCTGCCATAAAATTATTCTTGTGGTGGAATTTTTAAAGAATTGAGGCAAATCAGATAAAGCGACGAGGCGACGAGGCAGAAGCTAATAGCGACGAGGCATCCACCTCAATTGCCTCATAGTAGCTACGGGCCTGAAAGATACTGTGTAAAGTGATAGATGTAGATTTGAAGGCAAGAGAAGCCAAATACCATGAGGAATGTAGAAGTACACATGAAATATTCATGGAAGATCATAGAAGTGAGCTGGTCAAAAATGAAGCCATTTAAACTGCCGATGAATATGCTTCATTCTTACAGAAAACTTGAGGATGTTGGATCTTTATTCAATTGTACTGTAAGACAGGTATATCTGCCGCAGTGGACCACTCGGACATCAAAACCGACCCGGGTGGTCTGCCTTAAGTGCTTTGTGAATAGTTGCCACAGTGGTAAGGGTCGAAGGTTTAAGTCCTGGCAGGGGCTATGTGATATAGTCCTATAAACTTGGGAAAACAATCCTCTGATGTCAATACTTACAGCAAGTCAATTAATTCCAATATATCTATATATTCTGTTCTAGTTGCCAGTCATAGAAAAATATGTTCAAGGCAAAACGGAAATGTACATGACACACAAGATATCTTTTTACAAATGATCAACGTTGTTCAGCACTTAGTTTCTCTCTACATTTGCATAATTGAATGTAAGTGATTTACATAGGGAACGATCATAAATAACGATACCGACGGGGGTCGTCCATTTTTGGGGGCTCGAAGAAAAAGTTCAGTGGCCTCCCACTTTTAGATAAATAATTTTACCCGACCCCCCAATCAGCATTTTAAAAAGTTGAGTGACCCCCGCACCCCTGCTAAAGCTTTGAACTGTCTTAATTTGGTCCATTGATTTAAAAGTGTATGTATATATATAATCAGTAAATGACTGGTGTGGGAATATATATTTGTATATATTTTTATTTAATTATTCATTTATTTATAATGAATTACTTGAGATAAGGAGGCAATGCAGTTGGTTTATTGACTGTAAACATTCATACAGCTATTTATATGCAGGCCTGTAGCAAGGGTTAGAAAAGTGAGGGGGCACAGAAACATATTGATGTGAGCTGAAACGTGGTGAAGCCAAACCTAAAGGGGTCCGGAAAATTTTAATTTTTGCAGTAAAAATGATGGCGCGAGCGTCTGTGTCGATCCTAGCACATTTGAGGGGCGTCCAGGGTGGTTTTCCCTCTGGGAAAATTTTGAAAATTGGAGACTCTCTGAGAGCAATTCTGGTGCATTTTCAAGCCAAATAAAGATTTTTTTCCCAAAAAAGTGAGGGTTGCACTTTTTAATATTTTCTCTATTTCAGACCAAAATCTGGAAAAAAAGAGAGGGGGCACGTGACCCACTGGCCCCACCGCTTGCTACGGGCCTGATATAGTACATAACAGCAAAGTTAACAACATAATAGAGTTTGGCCATTGGACAGGATACACTATCAAACATGTTCAGTAAAACTACGTGTCAAAACTTACACACTGTGTTAAATTGCATATTAGATGCAAAACCAGGTTGAGATATACACTTGATACGAGCTTCAACACCACTCGTAAAAAGAAATGTTATTGTTGAAACAACATTTGAAAAAGTCAACACATTTCTGACTGCTGTTCCACTCATTCATGAATAAATATGTTTTATACAAACATTTATGTTATATTTTGCTTTTTTACAGTCTTAATAATCATATATAATATGAAATAATCGAAGCAAAAGTCATCAATATAGTCATTGCATTTCTGGACGATTGCTAAAAGAATATATTTAAAAAAAAGTGTAGCTTCATAATAAAGTTAGGCAACCCCCCCAAAAGGAATCAGAAAAGTTGGATGACCCCTCCACCTTTTTGGACGACCCCCCCCCCCCCTTCGGTATCATTATTTATGATCGTTCCCTTACTTCATAAATGATATAAAATCCTTTTTGCAAATATCTAAGTACTTGTAATTACAGGACAAGTACACAGGCTGTGGAGGAACCTTAGTAGGTCAAGATTTATCTTTTATGGTACCATTCACTAAAAATCCAACATCCTCAAGTTTTCTGTGATCTGATGAAACATATTCAAAGGCAGTTTCAATGGCTTCTCTTTTTGAATATGGTCAGAGTAGACATGATTGGGTGTTTAAAGAATTAACTTTAGTCCAAAATGGTTTATCATCAATTTCTTAGTTCAACCTCTAGATGTGATTTCCTTTTAATAGCTGCTTTTAAATATGTGAGATTTGTGAATTTGCTGTAGCATTCTCTGTGATAACCATGGCGTGTATTTTTGCATGATTAGTTAATAAAGTATTAATCAAAATAAAACATAAAAGTAATCCTAATCTAGAAAACAAATACTTATATTATAGAATACAAATGCTTATATCAATAAAACTAATTTATCGTGGATTATTAACAAATGATACTTCAAAGCTGCTCATTTCTTTCGTAATCGGAAAAATGAACAAATTCATGAAATTGACCTACTAATGTCACCTTACAGCGTAGGTCAAAGGTCAAATGTTATGTTCAATTTGGATTCCACATACACATGTTCCTATCTAAAGTCAGTACAAGTTTTTACTCTAAATTCGTTATTAATCGAGATAAATGCAATTTTATAAAATTTTGACCAGGATGACACCTGTTTGACCTTGAAGGAGAGTTCAAAGGTCAAATCTGATGTTTCATTTGGATTCCACATACACATGTTCCTATCTAAGGTCAATACAAGTTTTTACTCTAGATTTGTTATCTATCGAGATAAATGCAATTTTATGAAATTTTGACCCGGTGACCCCTGTTTTGGCAAACATTATTTTTCCTTGAGAGTAGTATAACGTACAAAAAAACATGTTTGTGAAAACTCCTTGGGGGGGGGGGGGGGGGGGGGGGGGGGTATATGGAGCCGGCCGATTACATCTGTTACTTGTTACTTTACTATAAATTTAAGGTTTATTTAAAAAAAAGCGATTTGACCATTCACACAAGAAGCCACACCGGCAGAAACCTTATCAATGTGTGTTGTCTAAGAAACTGAAAGTTTGAGTTATAATGTTTTCAAAATTACAAATAAATTAAAGCATAAGGATGTCTTACATGACATGATTATCATCTAAATTTGTTAAGAATGCATATTGGAACTTACGAATGCTGTATGTATTGGATGGATGGTTAACTTTACAAAAATTCTATCATATAGAGTACAGTGGATAAAATCAGATATTGTTACTCAAAAGTAATATATCAAAATAAATTGTCAAAAAACTTTTCAGACCAAGCAAGACATAATCACTAGATCTTAAAACATTATTGATAATCCTGCTCAGTTGCTGCTCATGAATGATTATGGTTTTAAGTAGCTAGTGTATATATGGTTTCTACCCAGTATTGAAAAAAATATATATATATTTTGATACCTTTATTTCGAGCAAACAAAATAGCTGATAATCAATGGTAAATATTGTCCTTCAAAGGTTATCATCTATTCAGTATTTGTCATGCATTCAATACAGTAATATGTATATAGTATGAAGTTGTGAACACACATTATTGTCAAAAGTTACAGATATAGAGACAATTTTCAATATATGTCATGTAAAAAGAAATATAACAGAATGATTGCATGATTATTGTTACAACATACAACTTTCTGACCTGAGTAAAATTAATATTGATCCTTATTATATTTTGGACATAACAACACAAATTCATAAGAAATAACTGCAAGTTGATCATTTCTGTCTCATTTTGGTGTAGATATTTTCACAATATTTAATAGTTACATGATCTACAAGTATTTTGAATATTCAAAAAACAAAACAAACAAACATATACTAAGTAGATCACTTCCTCACTGAATATAAATATATACATTAACGCTATACATCTTTTGATAGATTAAACTGCTGATTCGTAAATGTGGCATACACTTCAGCAGGTGCTTTATAACCAGTCAAACCCAACTCATTCTACAAGCGTTCCACTCCAGAAGATTAAAAAAAATTATAACCATTTCAATCACACATAAGACATTTTCTTTATAAATGAATCAATGGATCATCCTTCAAGTGAATCTAACTTTTATATCATTAAACAATAAATACTACTCTATTAGAATTACACTCCTGGGACTTAAACTCCGTAAGTTACAGGATGGTGGACTTTGCGAAGTCGTGGCTTTTTCCTTCTTATTTTTGCCCTAGTCTTGTACATGTGAATGATTAAAAACACCAGCACTAATGCCGTACCCAAGAAAGCAATATTAATGGGAAAATAGTGAGCAGTAAGTTGGGAACTAGTCCTAGGCACTCCAGCTGCTGAGAGGTCTCCCCATGGCAGACCATCTAAATCTGCCTCTCCCAGATCATCATCACCTCGTGGAAGAATGGGCATTGGTGGATCCATAACCAACGAAAGAAGTTTGACATGCTTGTATAGATTGGTTGGAGCAGATATGTTTAGAGGACGAGATGGTGCCCAAGCCTGTGATGAACATGTGGGTAAAGCTCTAGGCTGTGGTGTGCCTAATTGGTCTCTTTGTAGAACTTTGGAATAGCGATGGAGATGGTTCCCATCCATACGCTCGGGCAGGTCTAGACTGTTAAGTAAAATATTTGGGTTCTGCTTATCTCTAAGTAATGGAGCTACATTGCCATGAGCTGTAAACTCCAGAAGTGCATCTAAAAGCCAAAAGCAGTCTTTCTGCATATGACTTGTATCCAGACAGTTAGAATCACCATAAAGTGCTATTCGACCCTGTTTTTCTTTCTCATACAATCCCAATATTGGCACATTGTCGATGGTCAAAGCCTCTCCTTTTACAACTTCATTACCTTGATCTTTCAGTTTTTCACTTATGACTATTCCGTCTTTGGGGAAGCGTGCAATATTTGTGCCTGAAGCGTAGTACATGTTGTGATCCCCCAATGTAAAATGCCCATCAAATACCTCATCACCAAAGGCCATACCCCATGAGGCCATCAGTTCATTCAGTGCAGGTATATTTGCTCCACCAGTGTCAGGCATCCACCATTGTCTTGTGTTCTCATCATAGAACCTCACCTTCCTCATAACAGATACATTATACCAATCAGCAAATATGATCACAGAGAGGCCATTGTCAATATCTCGCTTCAACTTATCGATCTCCTGTGGGAAGTACTCCTCTTCTGGGTCTACAATCAACAAAGTACCATATTGCTTGGCATTAAAACACATGAACGACGACCCAAGCACTTCAACATAATAGCCTTGGTTTCTCAAATGTTGATACATATCTTTGAAGTTGGTGTGAATATGGTCTCCATTCCAGTCTAGAGGATCATTTTTCATACGCAGATTATCCCTAGGGAAGTACCCTGGCGGATAACGCAGGTTGTGGAATTGGTCCCATAAAACACGCTTGTTTCGTGGAGGTGTAGGGATGATTTTTGCCCTAACTGGCAGGCTCACTGTGCTGATGCGAGGCTCACTCTCATCCTCATCTGGTGGTGACTCAATCACAACTGTCACCTGTCCCTGAGCAATGCCTTCCCAATTTTCTGCCTGTTTGGTCACTGCAATACTCACAGCTAAATAGCCAGTCCAGGGCCACAATGTGGCAGAATACTGGAATGCTACCTCTATTTGATGTCCAAACTGTGGTGTGTACGGCTCCCACACAGGCTTCTCTTTTAGTCTGCCTGTCACACCCATACCATTGAGAATGGTGACATTGACAATGATGGGCATTCCTCCATAGTAAATAGGCTGAGAGCAATAGGGCCACATATAGGGACACTCAGTGAGGTCAATATAAGCGGGATACAAGCTTGCTTGTGGCTTATAGTTCCGCAGTACCTGATAAGCTTTGATGAGATCAAGTTTTCCTTGGCCTTGTTCAAACATATTGATACCAGGCAATCTCCTAGCTGATGCCATCAACGATTGTTTCACAGAGGCTGGATTCACGACGCTAGCTCTGTTAAGTACAGCACTCATCAATAATGTCACCGCTCCTGCCACAACAGGGGAAGCCACACTGGTACCCGACAGAGAGCGACAACCGCTTTTTAACGCTGAGCCTTTGACCGATGAGCCATAAGTGACAATGTCTGGTTTGAGACGTCCATATCCAGAAGGCAGTTCCCATGTAGTCATGCCACGCGAAGAAAATTTGGCAATTTGTTGTTCAAAGTTGATACCTCCCACACCTATGACGTCCATTTGGTCTGCTGGATTGTTGAGGGTTCCATACAGAGGTCCGTCGTTACCAATGGCAGACACCATCACTACTTTGTTTGCTGTTAGTTCCCACACTTTATCAACAAATGGACGGTCCATGAAGTCAGGTCCACCGATGCTCAAATTAAGCACATTGACTTTCTTCAAAATAGCATAATTGAAAGCATCAAGAAACCATGATGTGTATGAGACTTGACTGTTGGTAAACACTCTGAAAATGTAGAGATCCGCATCAGGTGCAAATCCCAAGCATTCCTTCTGACTCGCAATAACGCCTGCCACAAATGTACCATGGCCAAGATCATCATCCAGTGTTTTTTCAAGGGTCCAGTCTGTGCGATCTTTGATGCGTCCTTTTTTGAAGTGGGCATGATCCTCTACCAATCCGGTGTCAAATATTGCCACTTTTATTCCCACGCCAGTAAATCCTAAACCCCATAGAACTTCAGCCTGAAGAGCACTGGTGATCTGTCTATTTGGCAATGACCGCATTAACCGTCTGCTTGTACGTTGAACAGCAGAGTTTTTTCTTTGACTTTCTTCACAAACCTTATCTCCTTTTCTGCAAGGTCCATTAGTTTTAAACCTGTCTCCTATGAACTCATTTTCACCACTTACATCTTCTGGTGTATACTTAAGTGATCTTAATACCATTTTATGAGGGGTCACTCTTTTTATGTTGGGGTGAGAGATAGCTCCAATATTCACTGAACTTTCATTGTTACATTGGCTTATAAATCGTAGCACGTCGAAATCTGCGGGATGTCCTTTTAATTTGGCATGATGAGGTAATATTTCCCAAGTTAGATGTAACAGATCAGCTTTGCGGAGAGCAGCATGAATGCAGCTATAGCGTGCATCCTTTGAAAAGTAACTTTTGAACCCAATGATGTATTCATTTTCTAAAATAGAAGTACTGTAATCAATTTGTACATTCATTTGATTATCATTTGAGCAATTCAAGTGTGATTCCTTGCCACCAAAGTGTACATTGTTTCCCACATGATCATGAAACTGTTCAGAAATGCTATTGCCATTGTTTGCAATTTGAAGTGTGAATGTCATTATAAGAATATACAGTGATTTTACCCTAGATAGGTTCATTGTGGAAGTAGAATGTATTATCAAATGGTTATATATCCATTTTAACTTTTATAACATCCATTTATTCTTAATTGCTTTCCTGCATCCATTATGGTGAAAGTTTCTCCCGAGTATGGATTCTCATGTGCATGCCTAAAGGTTGCAATTTTCACCAAAACACTTGTCACACTCATTAAACTTGTAATACTTCACAACCAGTATGACTTTTCATGTGCCTCTGTACTTTCCCCTACTCACTGAAAGATTTGTCATACAATGTACATGTATATGGTTTATCACGACTGTGAGTTCAAATGTGCCGCGTTATAATTTCACACACACTAACGTGACAAACGTGTCCATCCTGTGTGAGTTCTCATGTGATTGATCAAGAGGTCGGTAAGTCTAAAAAACTGCCCCATTCACGACATTCATATGGTTTCTCAGCATTGTGTGTTCTTACGTGGACATAAAGATTTCCCTTCTTATCTTATCCTCTTCAGTCTTCTGACTGAATAATCTCTCACACACTAAACATATGACGTTGCCACCACTGTGAGCACTGATATGATTTTTTTGTATCCAATATCTTCAACATCTGCATAATCTGTCTACTTGTAGTCTTGTTGCTATTCAAGTTAACTATGTTGATACACTGAAAGCACTATCAAACGAACTACACAATAAATCTTTAATAAATAATAATTAACTGACATAAATCTGTGTATTTTAAATCAATTTTTTATCACTTTAAGATATTATTCATATGAAATGTAATACAATCATGTTACAACTAAATATAGATGCAAGTGAAATACTGATATCTGAAACTGAACACGTTCATAATTAATAGAATCAAATATACCAAGTTTTGGAATTTGATACATAACGACCCCACTATCTTTAATAGTAGAACAGTTGGCATTGTGATAGACAGTGTAGCTTATTTAGAGTTTAATAACTAATCAAAAAAACAACTTCATGGAAGTATGAATAAGACCAACACACACAGTTGAGACTAAAGGCGGCAGAAATTGAGTTACTAACTTGGGTGAGCTACATGCAGGTGTGTGTGTGCGCGCTCCTGACTAATGCCCTCTTTTTTTATAAATAGACAATCCCTAACACCAGCCACAGCTAGCAACAGACCACAGAATTATAGAAAAATAAGTGTTCATTTAATGGTAAAATATCCTCTAGAACATATAATAATACACATTTTATTTGCCATCAAAATGTTAGAACATATAATAAACATGTGGGGGGTCTTAGGTCAAATTGTTAGAGGTGAAATTTGAGAAACATGGGTGCTGTGTCAATTTTTTAGGAGCTTTATTCTCGCTGATTTTTTTTTTCTTTTTTTTATTATTATTCTGATCATGAAGTTACTCTTGACGCTGGTTTTGGGCATGTAGTGTGGCCATGTGAATGATGAAATATAAAACAGTTCAAACAAAAATGTACTACTATTTGGTGTATTTATTCATAGATAACAATGCTTTCAAATAAATGAAAAATAACAAATAAAAGTACACATTTACACATTCAATTCTGTTTAAAGATACTATCATGTATGACTGAATTTGAGAGTAAACAATAAAACTAGACTATGACAAAAACTCTCACCCAAGCATCCACAACCTGACAAAATGTTGATATAGTGTCATAAGAATATTGCTATCAGTTTTTATGATCTACGAATACTATAACCAAATATTGAAATGAAGTATTGAGATGAAATTTACAAGCAGATACACACTTAAGCATGGTATATCAATTTATATGCCTTATCACTAAATATTTGAGCAAAATATTATCTGTCCATCTCATGGTGAATCGTCCTCCATCCACGAGAATATGTTTTACACTACGTTGAAGCAATTGAATAAGGTTCTAGTCCTAGAATGATTGGGGATTTTCTGATTTGCCATTGCTGTGTGCAGCTACCAAAGTGTGCCCTTTTGAAATCTCTCATGTCTCATTCAGTTTTTGATAAACATAGAGAAGCTGTATGTGTTTTTATTCGAAAAGAGATGCAGATTCAATTAAATTCCATGCAAAACATACATTTTTAGTCCACACAATACTTGGTTGCCATGGAAATCTGACTGGAGGTGATTTAGTTATCACAAAGTTTACACCCCAGACAGCAAAACTGGCCTCATTTGGCCTCAAATCCTTCATATCTATAGCGTTTCAATACACACTAGCATGAATTTGCAGTGTGTCCAACATATTAAAAAATTGACAACCTTGCGTGTGTGGATTTCTTTTAAATTGATTTGCAACAAAAAGTACCTATTTTTCGTCACCTGCAGAAAGCCCAACAATGGTGGTTTCCCAACAAACACCACCAGTCACTCACACCCTTTTCTCCAAAATTAAACTCTATGAATCTACTTGAAAATTTGCAAGCAGGTACAAAGTGCACCCTCTCTCAAGTATGTCCCGAATTACTGCACAAGCAACCGCCATACACCATATATAGTCAATATTTCTAAGTTTAAGGAACTATGTTGATTGCTGAACCCGTAGTAACATTGTTTACAAACAAAAATGCGTGCAGCAGCTATTATTTTTAGGACTAGACCCATAAGTCTGAAATAGATCAGAATGGTGGTAATGGTGGTAATCACAAAATTAAGTTTTGCTGAACTTTTTTACATTCTATTGCACACATAGGAATTACTGAAACTAACACAACCTATAATATTCATAGTTCAAATTTACACACTTTACTTTTCCAAAAACATTCTCGCTTTACAGTATTAACAATAATTATTTTCACAAATATTTATCTAAATGTAACATTTATATTACTGTATAACTGGAAATGTTTGCGCACGGTTTAATACGCGAATTTCGTGGGTAGGTGTAAAAATGCAGATTTAGATAGTCAGCAAACATTTATAGCCTATGTAAAGTAGGTCCAGGATGGACAAAAATAAAATAGTCACAAAATTATTCATAGATGAAAATCGCAAAATCTGATAGCCATGAATGACAAAATTAACATGAAAAGTACAATGGAAATTGATTCAAATTATGCTTAATAATTTTCTATATTTTACAGAATATTGCAGGCAAAAACTTGCATACTAATTTGACAGTATTGTATCAAAATAAATCTATACACTTACAAAATCAACATAATCTTGACTGTGATCCTTTCTTGATCTTGATCTATGAATCTCAATGCCGCAATCAAACTTTAGCTGGTTATTTAATATCAAACTAAAATCTTTCTCATGTGGTACAGAGTTCAGGTCTAACCCATATCTTTCTAATATTAGGCCTCTGTCATCAGATCTTTGTTGAAACTAGTATTTTCCGGCCAGTATGTTTTTATAATTCTATCATGTCTACGATAGACTAGTCAGTGTTGGTCTCTGCTCATAATCTAGTTCTTTGTATCCAGGAATTAGCTTGGTTGCCCTCCATTGCGTATTCTCTAATGTCTCAATATCTTTCTTGGGGTATGGAGCCCAGACTTGGTCGGCATATTTAAGATGAGGTCTAACAAGTGCCTTACATAATACTAGAAAGCTTTCTTCATGAACATTGTTGTAGGTAAGCAAATAGATCTAGATGTCAGAGTCTAGTCACATGTACATTTTAGTGACATGACGAGACTGACGTATGTCGAGACACTGGCGACCGCATCTATTTCTTTAATCTTATCACTCTCATGATTGAGTTTGCCTTGTTTATTTTTGCTGACACACTACCAATCTTATCAAACTTCATTCACGAATGATTCAATCACCTGTCCATTCATACAAACTGTCAATGTTATCATATGCGTAGATCTAGGTTTTGAAGTGAAACCTTTAGCAGGCTAATATTTGGCTTTACCACGTCTGGGTCCTGGGTCCGGGAGGGTGTTTATATATATTACAATCAAAACATTATGAAAATGCACAATTTGCTAATGAGATCACACAGACACAGTCTATCCATCCTCACGATGCACAACATTAAATCCCACATTGTCATATAGAGTCCACTGTCATTAGACAAACATATATGTTAGAGTATTTGAATTTTTATCAAAACACGACATTGAAAACAAAAGCAGTACCACTTCTAATACTAATACTACTAGTACTTTGGCTTTGCAATACTTAAGCCAAATGCCATATTGATTTTCCAATCCCGTTTTTTTTTGTGTGTGTGAAGTCAGTGCAACCTACTTTTTGACACCTGCCTAGATCTACCATCAACAATCCCGGGCAACAATCGCATTTTGGTTTATCCACACAGTGTTATTGACAAGTCCAAAAATTATCATGGTCACATAGGAGATATAAAATTCGATGCAGATTCTTATTTTCACACTTTCAGCTCATTATATCTTTTATTTGGCAAAAAAGGCCGCTTTTGACAGCTACGGCACACACTAGTCTAGACTAGTCAATCCGACTTCCACGTTTGAGTGATTTTTATTAGTTCAGTTCGACAGAAACATAGTGATCTAAACACTTATTTGTATCGCATTCAACAGATAATAAAAATATATTAAGGAAACCATTCAAACTATCACCAAGATAATTGATTATTATCAGTAAAACATGATTTTGTATTTGAAGCGGGTGGGAAAATGGGTGTTCTCGTGTCCATGTTTACGTTGTTAAAAAGAAAAGGGACTAGTCCGTCAGTCATGTTCCCGTAACGGGTCTTTGTGGAAGTGGGCGTGGCACCATTGAAATAATAAGGATAAGCTGGCTCCAAAGTAGAAAAATTTCCGGTGTGATTCAAACTTCCGGGTGTTAACAGTACATATAGGGCAGGCACTGGCGTGCCCGTATTATTTTTCTTCAAATATATGCCTAATTTTTTCCAACGATACCTTACCATTCACCACTTTCAGGAAAAAAAATTCAATGTAATGGAACGATCATAAATAATGATACTGGGGGGGTTGGCATTAAAAAAAAAAAGGTGTGGGGGTCGTCCAACTTTTCTGATTCCTCTTTTTAGTGGGGGGGGGGGGCAAGGGTCGCTGAATTTTTTCATCACGCTACGGCATAATTTTTCAAATATTTTCTTTTTGAAATTGTCCAACATTGCAATGACTATGTAAAGAACTTTTGCTTTAGGGACCTTTCAGTATTTGTGACAGGGTGGGGTAGGAGGATTTTCCAAAATTGCTGTGAAAAAATTAAATAGCCCCCTCAAACCTCTGTGAAAAATTTGTTAACCCCCCCTCAATTTCATGTGACAAAAATTGATGACCCCCCACCCCCCTCCCCTCACCCCCAACAGTTAACGCAATCATTGTTGGTTAACTAAAATCCGATTTGATGGATATCCATGATATAAAAAAAACAGTAAATTTTAGTACAGAATCTCTAAAAAATCTAGGGGCAAATTTTATGTGAAAAATTTGATAGCCTCCCCTCCAAACATTGTGACAAAAGTTCATGGCCCGTCCTAAAATCCTCCTACCCCACCCTGTCATAAATACTGAATGGTCCCTTAGCGGAGGGGGTGGGGTCACTCAACTTTTTAAAATGTTGATGGGGGGGGGGGTAACTTTTCTTAGAGCCCTATAAATGGACGACACTCCCGATGTCGTTATTTATGATCGTTCCCTAAATATTCCTGTAACACCACCATCAAAATCGTCTTTGTCAATTCCAATTCAATTCTAGACCAAAACTACTTTAAATATTTAAAGGTCATTTTCAAGTATCATTTATCGTATGGCATCCATGGAAAGAACTTTCCTTTAATATGGTATTTATAGTATATTATGAATCTGTAATCGGATTTTAGTTAGCATGAAAATTGATGAAGATATTATATTATATGGGCAAAAGATCGGTCTTCATAAAAATGGCAGACGACCAGTGACTGATACAAACTTGCGAACTTCACTTTTATAAAACATGCACGTCTCAAATTTATGTATTCACTTCATTTTCCAACGTTTATCAGCACGGCAAGAATATATTTTATGTAGAATACACATTTTGAATGATATAGCACTATTAAAATGCGAGTTTAAATGGGCTTATAACACCCCCCCCCCCCCCATAGGCAGATCCAGGTTTTTGGAAAAGGGGGGGGGGGCGCACTTAAGGAAAAGGGGGGGGGGGGCGCACTTGAGGGTTTTCATGAAAATGAAGTATTTTGGTGGGAAAGGGGGGGGGGCGTGCACCCCCTGCGCCCCCTGGATCTGCCTATGCACCGGAAGTATCTATAAAAATATGTTTCAAAAATAGAAAGAAAAGAAAAAAAGATGAGTGCGCAGCTTTTCTGCGCTACCTGGAATTGAAGAATACATTTGCATGCAGTGAGACTAAAATGGATTTGTGCCTACATACACAAGTGCGCCATTTGAACAAGTGTTGTTATAATGAAGCACACCCATGTGTCACTTTAACAGATGCAAATGCCAGCTGAATTTATTTTAGATATATTACTGGCGAATTTTCTGATACCATAATGTAATGATTTCTTATCATTTTGATCCACGTGGAGTACAGTACAATCCATGATGTCCTAGTCTACACACACTGGAATGTTTTAAAACAACTCACAACAGCACTGGGTCCCCCCGAACCCACCGCTGTAGTGAACTGATCTTCATCAACAACAATGTTCAGTATCCACTGTCTCTCTGGTATCCGGAGCTGCTGTGTGTCCAACGTGGTGACCAACTGACCACTCCATGAGAACACAAATACACTGACCGGGTTGTATGACACCACATACAGGTGGCGCCGGTTACACAAGATGGCGTTGGAGGGAATAGGCAGAAACTGTAATTTGAGGGTGTGGAGGAGACGGCCGTCATGGTCGTATATACACAGGTTTTTGCTGTTCCAATCTACAACTGCTGTGGCCTGTGAGTCCGGGTGTCTGCAGATGGAGGGGTTTACCCACCTGACCCCGGCTGGTGGTGTGAGCGTCTGTAGCAGCTGCTTCTGCTCCAGGTCGTAGATCTGGATGGTGCCATCCTTCTCAAACGCCACCCAGTGGGTGCTCTCTGCACCCATGATGTAGCCGTAGTCTTCCTGGATGGTGGAGACCAACTCCAGCTGGGAGTTTAGTACGTAACTTGGACCTTTATCCCAGATCCTTACCAGTACATAGTTATGATTGAGGATGTATTTCTTGCACTTAAAGCCTAGCTTCCCTGGTAATGGTTTTTGATACAAATCAATAACCACCTTACTTTTGAAAGCAATCTTTTTGATTATTGATCGACCTTTAAAACACACAACAGCCTCATTAGTAGTCATTCCAACATCAGCGTAACAAGCAGGCTGTATGGGAAAGTCTGAAAGAAGTCTAAATCCTTGCTGTTGTTGAGTTTCCTTCCTAACATTAGGCTTGGCTACTTCAGCGGTTTTGTGCTTTTTAATTGTGTATGGAAAACTGTTCACATCTGGCAGCTTGAGTGTAGGTTCGGTGACGTGTCCTAAATCAACAGTAAAGTCATCAGTGATCTTCCCAACATCAACCGACCAGAACTTTGTAGGCCATCCAGTAGACTTTTTGAAACTGGTTACAGAACTTTGCAATTCATCAAGAAAATCTTTAACTTGTTTCAAATCTCTATCAATTTTTTGCAAACCTATTTTTTCCAAAGATTGCTGCAATTCTTGGAGATCAATTTTGGACATGAATTGGAGAATCTGAGCATGTAATTCATCATACACCTTGGAGATAGTGGCAGTGGTGTTGTGGTACCATCTATCTGCCTCCTGGTGTGCCTTGTCACGCTTTGACTTGGCATCTTTCATCAGAGAATCTTTGGACAGTACTAATTCTTCCAGCAGTTCTTCTGTCCTCTGCTTGCCTTCCATTTTTATGTCGGTGACCTGTTGACAGGCATCCTTGTGCTGTGTGCTGTACGTGGTGAGTACATCTCTCAACTTACGTATCTTGTGTGTTTTGTGGGGACCTTCACTTAGAGACACAATGCAGTCATGACAAATGGGATCTCTGCAGTCATCGCAGTAAAAGTCGCACTTTTCTCTTGGATGCAAACTACACATTGCTGAACTTGGTTCTTCTGGGATCTTGGCTTTGGGAACAACGTTTACTTCAGCAACATCATCATCTGTGTCAACTGCAGTAAATGGAGCAAGATGATCCAAGAGATTAACTACAACAATGTTTGTTTTAAGCTTCTGAACCCCACCTGGAGGAACTGTGAAGACTTCTCTGCAGTTTGGACAAGGGAGTCTCATCTTCTGCTTGGACTCGTAATATCTCTGCACACAGACCAAACAGAAGGTGTGCGAGCAGTTCAGGAGTTTGGGCAGTCGGTCGGAATCATTGTATTTCTCTAAACACAACTCACAACTAAGTAAGTCTAAAAGCTCCGAGCTTGGTACTGCTGCTGTTGCCATGGTGATTGATGTTTATGATGAGAACAATAGGAACACTTTCCCCACTCTTCCAGCAAAATGAGAATCTCTTGAAAAATGAAAGTGTGAAATACTAAAGTTTACTTCCTGACTGTATTAGAATGACAATTATATCAAAATTTCTGTAGTTTCATAGTATTTAAAACCTGCATTCAGTAATCATATGATCCAATCCGAGGTATACTGCATGTACAGTACTGTACTGATAACACCATGATCCGACACATGATAAGACAGTCAAGAGGACAGAATGACGAAATGTACATTGAACCAATAGAAAGATTTATGAATACCTAATACAATATCATGCATCCAATGACAGATTTGGACACAGGTATATCATCATCTCTCTTGTAACCGATGTGCCAAATTTGAAGATTGTGTCTCAAAATAAATTGACTTTATAAAATACAATGTATGGTGAACTTATAGAAATTGACCTCAAGTGTCAAGCGTCGCGTCTATATTTAGACTGGAAAAACCTTATGTCGATACTGAAGCAATGCAGATGTCATACAGTGTGAAAGAGATTCCCAAAGACCGACGATGACTTCCCAATTTCGTGGAGCTTACGAGTGTAAACTATTTACCCTAACTCCTGACACAAGCTGTCAGAGATCAGGCCGTACACACCTGAAACTTCTTGTTGTGTTATTTGACTTTGTTCCTAACGAGTGTGTTTCCAAGTCGCAACATAGATACTGAAGCAATTTAGATGTCACGCAGTATGAAAGGGATTCCCATATACCGACAATGCTTCCCCGATTTCGTGGAGCTTACTAGTAATCCCGACAATAGAAACTTCTTTAATATCTAGAACCTGTAGGAAAGAGATAGCGAGGTTCTACTGTATAAAGACTTTGTACTATTTCCCCGTCACAATCCACCAGAAGCGTGCTGCTGTACACAACAACACAGTGGGCATTCTGACTGCACAGTCCCCTTTGATACAGCCGCACACACCACCCCAACCGATAAATATTCTCTTCAAATTGTCCCCATGTCCGCCGGGTGTAATCCCAGGATGGCGGAATTCTTGGTGAAACGTTCAGAGCAACGGTTGCTGTGGATACAGAGCCAGCTGGAGGGTTTATTCGGGTGTATTATTGTAATATTCCCGCTTCAATTGGCCTTATGTTTCATATTTGGTGTCAAATAAGTTAATACTCTGGATGTTTATGTAGAAACTTTTTACTGCACATTCTAATAAACGTTTCTAGGTGCGTGATTATACAAATCTCTATCACATATCAAAGCAGCAAATGCACGCTAAATACCGACTTTCATTTGAAAGAGTAATGTCAAGAATGCTGTGATGACAGCTCTGAGCTCTGTGTGGACGTAAACGCATGGACTAAAACTTTTATGGGACAAAAAATACATGATTGGTCAATGGAAATCAAAATACACCACGGCTACTTTATAACACTCCCCGGTAATACTCTCAGGAGCAACACTGACGTCCTCTGGATGCAACAAATGGCAGATTCCTACACCAATGTGTTCCGATAGATTCGTCTTGAAGTAGCAAGGTAACATCTATTAATTTTCTATTGATAGATCTATCGACCACCTTCTCAGGGGAAGATGCGTGAGACACTGCTAAAGCCGCAATGGTGACTGTGCAGTAATTATGACTGAGGGTAGCCGAAGTGTACTGCTGAATAATAGGAATGGTGAAGAGTGAAAAGCTGCTATGTTTAGAATCTAGAGCGGTGGGTATTTGTGTCTTGAAGATTTAATGCACATTTCCTGATTACCCTCCCACAACTCCGGCTGAGTCATGCAAAAACCTACTTGGAAAACTATGGATAAAGCTCCTGAAATAACATGGTCACAAATTATGTAAAAACTGACCCGATTCTTCTGGAGCGTCATGACAAAGGAAACGCAACATTCTTCATGTTCGTGTATCTATGAAATAAGAAATTAATGATTTCACTTAGTAATCACAATAATAAATCAGTATGTAGCATACAAAGACCACCTTTTTTTAGGCTGGTGGATATTTGTGTCTAAGAAAGAATTCTATATGAAATTGTTTTTTTAGGGGTTACCATTTATCAAGGCCAGGGGAAAGGGTCGGGAAGGAAAAAATCTAAAATGGTAAGATTTTCAGGTCCTCCTTCTGTTCCTTAAATTACTAAAACTTTTTAAGGGCGGTCCCTTTAAGTTTAACCCAGATTTTCAAGCTCTGGTTAGTACTGCCCCCTCCCCTAATTAAATTGAATTTTTTACCCCTTACCCCACATGCAATATCAGTATTCAAAATATTTTAGACCATAAGTTACTATCAAAAACAAACAAAAAAGTCATTGATAAAATTTCTGAAACACATTATTGTTTGAAACTAATCTATAATTTATTGAAAACAGAATCACAAAATTTCCGCCAATAATGATTCCTCATTCTGAGTGAGCATGTTGTTCCACACAGAGAAATGCATGATTAAGCTTGAAAACAATGGTGAAAACTTATGTCTAATTGTAAGACTTTTGTCCAGTTAAATACAGTGTAAATAGCGATAAAGTCTATACATGCTCGATACATGCATCCCCATCAAACAAAATATACAGTATTATATGTAATTAAGTCATTAAACTTATGACTCCAAGTCAGGTAAGGACTATATCACATAGTCTCTGGTGGGGTTCGAACCCTACCAGAGCCTATGTGATATAGTCCTTACCAGACTTGGAGTCAGAAGTCTAATGACTTAATTACATATAATAATATATACCCAAGTCAATTACATCATAAATCATTTAAAAATATAGTGTTTGTGAAAGATTACAATTATTCTAAATGAACCTGCACCAAAAATATGTACAATGCTTATAGATGACAACAATACAAAAGTTCGGGTTGAATAATCACAATTAACATTCGGCTCCAATATCTTGTACAAATTTAGATGTTTTCAAGATATTCTATTTATTTGTCTCAAATCTTGTGTATATTTTTATCACCCACTATAAAAACAACCATCCAAATACCCATGTATTTTGTCACACAAGGGGCTGGGCTGTTACATCATTGTTCACGTACATCGGAATTTCCAATAATGGTCTATGCTGTGATGTGGTCCTAGTTTTGGTGTGCCCCTTTCAAATGGGGAGAGTCCTTGTGCACTGTACATACTCCATGATGTCCTAGTCTACACACACTGGAATGTATTAAAACTGCTCACAACAGCATTGAATCCCCCCCCCGAACCCACTGATCTTCATCAACAATGTTCCATATCATCTCTCCCTCTGGTATCTCGAGCTGCTGTGTGTCCAGCTTAGTGACCAACTGACCATTCCATGAGAACACAAACACACTGACTGGGCTTTGTGACACCACATACAGGTGGCGCCGGTTACACGCGATGGCGTGGGAAACACAGGCACAAACTGTAGTTTGTGTGTGTGGAGGCCGTCATGGTTGAATATACACAGGCTCCAGCTGTTCTGATCCACCACTGCTATGACCTGTGAGTCCAGGTGTCTGCAGATGGACGGCCATGACCACTCGACCTCGGCTGGTGGTGTGAGCGTCTGTACGCAAGTAGCACTGTCTATATCACATACTAAATATTGATTTACTCAGCTGCAAATAGCAAATAGCACCAAATACACGCAGACTTTTTTGCTGCTAATTATTTATTGATCCATGATTGTGCATTCTATGACTAGTTAGAATGTTGAAATTGGACTATAAATAGCCTTGTAGAAACCACACTTTAATTGGCAATGTGCCCAAAATCGAATCACTTTGGTGTCGCCTCATATCTCAAAGTTGTGTAAAGTTTGAACGAAATCTGTTCATCAGTGAACGCTTTAGCTTGTCCAGGGACATATATACAGATACATACACGCTTACTGACATACAAACGAACGAAACACAAGGCTTTCGCTTCAGTTACTGAAGCGACGCAATCAATATATGTTACCAATAGTATTTCATTGAGATAAAAAGTATTTGTTATAGTTACAATTGTTTACATAGATAGTAACCAATTTGGTATCCAATTATAATCTTATTGTTGATGTATGTCATATGTTGATATTTATTATGCGTCGTCTAATTTTGAAAAGGAAACCGTAGAGTTCAAAATTGATAAAAAATAAATTTAAAATCCGAATTTTATTAGCTATTTTTGAAAGAAACTCAGGTAAATGCATTTAAGTAATTGAATCATGAGTTTACTTGTACGCTAAGAAAGTATTTTGTTCATAAAAAAACGGCAGCTGATATATTTTTAACAAATATATAATTGAGTTATTCTTGTAGTGCCTGTATACCATGTAACCATAACATAAGCGAGGGGGCACATTCGACCTTGCGGGCATGTTCGCCGCAAGGCGTGTTGAGGTCTGCGGTGTCTAGACGTTTCCCGCAAACATTGACAAAAGTACAGTCGTTGCCGTGGGCACATACGCACGCAATCTCGTACCCCGAGATTTCTCGAGATTGGTGCACGCATCTGCTCTCATCGAAATCTCTGGCACAGTTGACGGCAGCTATTTTGTGCAAAATTTGCACATGTTTTATTAGGGGATAAACCACACTCTTTTTACACAATGCATCATCCATATTTGCTCTCATTTGATTAATAATTTGCCACGTTTGTACCATATTCACGGCGTTAACGTGCATTAAACGCTCGATGTTTTGCGACCTATTTTCAATTTAGCTGTCTTATAAATCGTGTGCTGTGACCTTCTTCAAACGTTTGCCGCCATTACATTTTTTGATGCAAATTTGTCCCGCTTCAACAACTAAAGGGTTTGTCACACCAATATAACGGACAGATATCGGATTTATAACTGACTGTTTTTTGTTTTTTTTTTGTTTTTTTTAATTGTACTCCGTAGACAGAACGTCCAATATAATGACATTTTTATACCGGACGCTGCGCGGCATCTCGTCGGATAGTCAACGTACGTTCCACGCATTGACGGAAGCTCGCCAGAACCTTACCGTAATTTTACCGTATTCGCATCACGTCCGCATACAGCCAGCAGACGTCCGCTTCAGCTGATGGTAGCTTCACCCCCCCCCACCACCACCAAGACACAGAATTCAACTTAAGTGACTTGGTGAACACCCCACAACAGACCCCGGCCAACATATCACTGCCAGAACCGGCTCGTCAAGTGCCACGTCAGCTGCCTGCCCCCGCCAGACTGATACAGATGGATCACTGACCAGCTGACAGACTCTCAGAATCCAGGAGTACCTTCTTTTTCAAAGTTACAATTGTTAGATCAAATGTATGCATGTAGTCCCTGTATAAATTGATGTTTACAATGTTTCAATTACTAATAAATAAAAATATGTTTGAATGGTGAACATTTGCTCTGTATTTTCTGGTTCCCCCCCCCCCCCCCAAAAAAAAAAAGATATAAAATAAATAAATAAAAATGCATGATTTGTTAACCATTTCATTTCAACAGAAAAAATACTGTGGTCATAATTACATGATTTAATTTCATCTTTAGAATTTAAAATAATTTGGCCCATTTCAGAAGTTTGAATACTCGTCAATGCATTTTTATAACGTACAGAAGACTGAACGCTCGTCAATCGGGTTTAAAAAGTTTTGAGCCTCTTTCAGTACGAATGGAAACATAGGTATCGTACATTTTAATTTGAGTGTTTTCTGAGCAACACTCTGTCACGTTTAATGGGAATAAATCTAAGTACATGTGCTTTAAAACAAAAAGTTACAGAAGAATGCATGTTCCTAATTTAATCACGAGGCTCAAAACTTTTTTAACCCACTCAGCAGGTGTATATTGTAGCAAAGGCCTATGGTCAAAATGCATTGACAGCGTTCAGTTAGTGTTGATGTTCAATGTCTAGTTCAAATACACATTTAATTCAGATAATTCTCATTTATTCATACTTTTATAACATCAATACCAATTTTATTATACATGTTAGAATAACGTGAGAAACAATTCATACAGCAGGTGCATGCATACACTCAGTCTAAAAATGTCAGTATAAAGTACATAGTAATCCTGGGTGTTCTTAAGCTAGGCGTGATCAGGGTCGCGGTCCTTGTATTGGTCTTCAGGGTCTGGGAATGTGTTCAGCCTCGCCTACCATGCGCGCCTGCCAGGGAACAGAACCTGGTGGGGAATTGCACCAGTGCTTCAACAGGTTACGCTGGGCCTTGCCTTGCTTCGAAGCTCTGTTGGGGCCTTCCACTTATGCATACTGTGTGTCCTGCAGGTTTTAGCCTTGCCTCCATTCACCAGGGATGTGGTTGTTGTCAGGTCCTTCGCGGCCCAACGGCCTGTTCTGCAGTTGGGGGTACCTGGTTCTCATGAGGTTGTGAAAGAAGCAACATGCGTTGACAATGAGCCTAACTGTGTCACGATCCTGGGCCATAGCGCCCTTAATTTTCATTCTCCAGTTGGTTAAAATATTTTTTACTAACATTATTTTAATTTATTATTTACAAGGTACTATATATGACTTTTAGGAGAATATTGTGATTGTCTAAGTCTCTTAATTGTCCGAATTTATTCTTCAGTGCTCAGGGTTTAGTATAGGATACTTTAAATGCACATATATTTTTTCTGTACAAATTAAACTCTACTTACATATATATACTTTTGATCTATATAATGCTTTGTGTGTCATCAGATTTGAAAAAAAAACCGCTCGTTTCATATATTGAAAACCAAATAATAAAATACTGATATTCGTTTTTATTTATTTCATTTAGGCACATTCTGGAATATACATAAACAGGAATTTCTTCAGAATTTGCAGACAAAACACGATTTCTTGTTATATAAGAATAATACTTTTTATATTCCATATACATCGATATCTGACAATCAACCAACACAGAGCTTTACCATTGATATCAAAGCATTCAAACTGACAAATATTTCTTATGACATCATCTAGAACATTCCAGTTACATAACTTGTCAATTGCATTTCAAGTTCTTCACGATCACAGCAAATTAGCCTTTTTTTGAACAAAAAAGCTATAATAACTCTACATTGTACCTCTCCATTTCATTATTTAAAGTGCAGTAGGTAGACAATTATAGATACTTACCGATATACACTATTTTACCTCATTTACTATTCACCTTTGTGGGTATTTACATATGCATATATACATGGTTTGATCGAATTAATCTTCTCGCAAAGTAGTTATGTAAATTATGTAATTCATTATTTAGAGTTAAGTGGGCAGATCATTGCCTCGCAAAGTAGTTATGTAAATTATGTAATTCATTATTTAGAGTTAAGTAGGCAGATCATTGGATAGATTTAGACAGATTACTTGTCAAAATGAACATTATTATCAAAGGATGTATGTTTTTAAGCTGTTCATTATTTACAGTCGTGTAGGCCTAAAATTGTCTGCTGCTGATAGCGCCTGCACATGCACATACAGTAGAATCTCTGTATCAAGACCACATACGTAGTGACTGGCCTCGCCAGAGAGGTGAATGGGGGCTCACTTTCATGAAGACGTGGTACCTTGAAATGCAATGGTCTTATCATAGAGGTAGTCCTAACAGAGGGGTGGTCCAATGCGTGAGGCGTCAGCATGGTCAGGGTTTACTATATTGCGCTTGCACCAGACCATACAGCACCAGACCTACAAACACAGACGTAAGCTGGACCCCAGAGAGCGGGTGAGCTTACATGAGCTTTGCTTACTGATCCCCACTATGGAGGCAATCTTTAAGTGGTTGACGTCAACTACTGCAGTTTTGAATAAAGCATAAAATATGCCAGTATTTAAGCAGATAGCTGTCTGATTTAGCCAAACTCAGTGACATGTGATTCAACCACCCATTATGGTAGATTTTAGCTTGTTTATTTTAGGCGTTCTTCTAGACTGCAATAGTAGCACAATTCACCCTTTTAGCCACAAAAGAGTTAAGTCATAAGTAGTCTGCATAATTCGGCATAATATACTGACGGAGTGGGCTTAAATTATCGCAAAGTGCAGAGGGTCAATAATTTATCATCCATCAATTTGAATTACTAATACACCTGTCACACGCAGTTAAATTGCCAGAACGAATTATTCGTATGTCTAATTATCTATATTTTTATAGAATGCACAGCAAAAAAACACAACAACAATTGCATCAACCTACACGTCTTAAAATGTCACATCTAAAAGCCTTACCGGTAAGTTGTTTCAGATGGTAAGAGATCCTCAAAATAATAACTCGTCATAATTCAATATCAATGAAGGCGTCTGGGCCCTGCAAGGGTCCCCTCCAGATCTTCCACGCGAAATAAAGTCATTATTATGACTATGTTTTGTGCATGTCATCCATGGGCTTTCTGGCATACAAACTCCCTGAAATAGATTGGTTTCATTCCCTACGATCTGCTATTGAACATAATAGGTTAAGCCATTGACATCTAATATGAAAATTCTATGTTCAGCTTTTCATGGTACACATTGTACCAGGTGCATATCTCAAGGTTCTTGTGCGGGTGGGTGGAGTGGGGTGGGGCATTAGTATAGTAGATCCAGGTTTTATGAAAGGTACATGTTTTTTTTTTCATCCAAGTAAGCTGTAAGGCTTTTGAAAATAACTTTTGGTGTTCAAGGAAGGGCGCATAGGTCTTATATTTATGGAATTTGTGACATCTACAAATGCTTTTGGACACGCAAGACACATTATGTCCACTATTTGCCCCCTCCCCCGACCTTTTCTCACAAAACCTGGATCCGCCTATAAATTCTACTTATCAGAACTCGAAATAAACAGCTTCCTCTGGCAACTGCAGACACTGTACCAACTGTAACAGTTTACAGGAAGTGATGTTTCACAACCACGTCTCCGCCCACGTGCGATCCCCTAAACAAACTGCCTGTATAACTCCTGTCAATAACAGAGAGCGGCGCATTTCTGCTCGCACTCTCTTCGATCAACATGGTCGTGGCGAGAGTTGGGCAGAAAAGCTCCTACCTGCTGATTCTGTGCATGCTGGGATGCGCAACGGCACAACATGGTGATGTCTTTCCGGTGTTTTAGTGTCTATGGATATAATTTGCATGAAGTTTTTTTTCTTTCTTTTTTTCCTTTTTTTACTTTTAGGAATGATTTACATAGTGAAAGTGTTATGTCAGTATACACGTGTAAATGGTCTGGGAATATCTCCAAAAAGATTTTCCTTGTGTTTTGGGGTTCCAGACATAATGAGTATGAAGGAATTTTTTTCTAGTGCATTCTGCAACACTTTGAGTTATATTTTGATAATGATGTGTCAGTTTATTTTTTTGGAATAGTCGAGGAACAAAAGTGAAATTTTGTGATATATCGGACAGGCTCGCGCAGTTGTGATTTTGATAAAGTTGCATCCATGTATAGTGCGTTCTGTAAATTTAAACAGGCAAATGAGTTCGCAATTTTAAGTATGGATGTTTAAGATGTTGCTAAAGGATTTCAAATCGAGTGGACACAATTTTATCAATATAGGCTCAATGCTCAAAATTTGGGAATTATGATCATGACGATGCCATGAAAACACTATTTACTGTTCAGTGGTGGGTGGATGCTCGTTTGTGTTTGTATTTTGGTTTTGTGATGTTGTTGTGAAGTTTTGTGAACTTGTTGGGAAGTGCCTATGCGTGTGCAATACTCTTTTTTTAAACTTGTCGTGTAACCAACACAAGATTTATTAATGCAACATTTATATCTTTCAGGGTTATAATAATCAAAATGCACTATCAGGCTGAGCCGCCGTAACAAGCGTCATTTTGCAGCATTATTTTACAAAATTCTATAACTAAAATAAAACCTTTTTTCACAGGGACTGTAGGATATTGTTGTAAGCATTACATGTGAAAGAAATTCAGCATTTGCGAGAAAAATGAATTTCTTCACATTATATTTTGATGCACTGATAAGTGTACTACAGGAAACATCCAGATTTGTACTTTCAGGTTAAGACACTGCAGCAGTTGTATAGGCTGTTTTAAGTTCATCTACGAGGTACGTATGTTTTATAATAAGTGCTTATTTGGGTTAGGAAATACTGTATGTGTGTAGTTGCAATAGCACCTCTATAGACTAATCATGACCACCTTAAAGAGACCACAAGATTATATAAGACAACCTCCTTAAAAACCGATTCTTTTTTTGCTCCAGAGACGATATTGAGCTCGAGACAACCTGAATGATCGCAAAAGTGGACTTAAATATAGAGAGGTTTTATGTATTTGTGCAGTTAACTTATTACAGTTAACTTATTTCTGTATCAATTCGTTTAATTGCTTACATGTATGTACTGCCACCTAGCGATTGAAATCAAATAAATGGTGATTTTCAAAATAACATAACAATAACCGTGAAAGTTTCGTTAAGATTAAAACAGCCTTTCTGATACTTTACATATTCTATCAAGCCACATGGTAAAATTATGTGTGTTACTCCTTTACTTACTAGTATACACGTGTAATAAAATTATCTCCATTTAGACCACCACGGAGACTGTCCTCAAGTATCCTCAACGGAGAAGCAATCTTGTTTGCGAAGTTCATGTTGGTCAGTTCTTCATGAAGGTATGTGACTCAGAGAAATTATCTTAGAAGTGGCCCTTATAGAGATGTAGTCTTAATTGGAAATTCTACTGCGTACCAAAGGCATCAATAAAAACTAGTTGAAGTGTTTTGGTGACAGTATATCTGATTAACGTCTTTGAAGACAACACTTCGTGCAGATTATGACTGAGTTAAGAAAACAACAGTACTTACATGTACGTGTTTATAAGGCACCGACGCTATAGCAGAAGCCCAAGTATATAACTCTTCAGCTATAAGTAAAGTGAACTGATGTACAAGAGAGACTACTAACAAACCTGTTTTATCTATTTCAGACGAAACTTCTTTACCGCTGATATTGGTAACATAATGCCCACCAGTTGAGACTCGAGATCCTTGCTTGAATTTTTTTATGGAATTTTCTGCATTTTTGGTGCTCCCGGATTAATCATGGCTCAGTTTCATACGGATATATTGATCAACATGGCACTTCATAATTATTATAGCAGCTCAGTGACTTTTAAAGACCATGAAGCAGCCTCGGTGAACAGGTTAGAAATAGGCTATAGCATGTAGACAGAATTGATGTGAGCTAATTAGTATGTGACACATGTGACTTCAACGTGGATTGTGTATAGCACACACAACTGTATACGATGGGAATATACATAAAGGACTATGGCCAGTTCAAAGGATGAATTAGACAGTGCGTTGTGACATATAATATAGCTGTGTTTGTATGGTGACACTTGGACACAATAACGTGGGTCATAACGCAAACAGTAAGACTCACGAATGTAAAAAAGATGTTTAACAAAATACATGTATTTTAAACTTGCATGGTTGGTAGCTCTTCGATCAGTACTATTGTTGACCAAGAGCACCTATGTTAATGTGTTTAATTGTTAGTAAATAAATATTGAATAAGCGAAACTAATAAAATGATTTATAATCGTCAGTGTGTGTTGTTTAATTTATCTAGTACTAAATATACTGATATACTACATTCTAGTTAGGCTTTTGACAAAATAGTGATTGAGATGGGGTGTGAACGGTCGTGCACGTGGAGAATATGCAACCACATGGCAGGGTGGGGGTGGGGGGTCAATAGTGTTAAAACATTTCATCTAAGATTGTTGTAAGACGAGGCCTGGATTTTCATTATATAGGCTCGCTCAAAGGGGGAAAGAACATTATACACCAATTGGAAAGCTTACAATCTCAGCTTTCCAACCATGTATGATGGCATTGCATAACGAGTAGATTTTTATTACAAAAATGTGTTTGAAAAACACCACTTCGAATTCATTCGGTTATGGCAATTTACTATATATCAGACAAATGCTTATTTTTTAAGCTCTGCAACGGTTCCTAATATATATTTATGTGTACCAATCTGAAGAATTTACATACATGGCTGGAAAGCTGAGATTTCAAGCTTTCCATGATGTTCTTTCCCCCTCCCCTGAGACCGTCCGACGTCTACAGTCGGGCGGTCAGGGTCATACTCGCGAGGAAGGCGCATGGCGTGACGAAGAGTATGGCATTGTCTGCGTGACGGTATGCAGTAACATGCAAATATTGACATAAGCATATTCATTTTAACTATTTCTAAGTGATGAAACGAATAGCTACAAATGAGGCATTAAAATGAAAATAAGTAAGATAGAAATAAAATAAGTGCTTGCAAATAATAATAGTATGCAGACATACGAGAGTCACGGAGCAATTGGAAATTGCGCCATACAAAATAAATATATCAAATATAGCGTCAAGTCAGAATGGTACAACAATAAATCAAGAAATGTTACTTAATATAAGATAAAGCAGAGCATAAAATATTAAAATAAAATATATAATGTATATATAAACGTATGTTCAAAAGAGGTCCGTCGTGAGGCGGCGCGTCACACGTGCAATCGATTTGTCAGCGGCGACGGTGGACGGACTGGCCGGGTGACTCCGTGGGTGGTCTGTGGTGGGCGATTATTGAAACCAGCTGGGTCAGAGGTGTGACGATAACAATTAGCACCATCTGCGGGGCGATTTCCTTGCGTGTCCTGTGTGGCTCCTATTTGTCAACAAGTGGTTCCATGCTTCCGTGTCGGCGCCGGGCGTGTCCGCGTGGGTGAGGATAGCGTCACTTGTGTCTCTGGCTGCATACCGAGTGGACGCGTTCTTTGATTCTGTGCCGAAAAGATTTGATTTCAATATCGATTACTAGCAAGGATGGATAAGAAATTAACTTTGTATATGCGCGTGACAGACATCGACTACATGAAGGTGTCCGAGCTGTTGAACTTTAGTCTAGAGGATTTCAGCTGAAGCTTGTTTTGTCGGATGTATGATGTTTTATTGTTGATTATGGTACTCGGGGGTGTTCTGAGCAAGAATCAGGCGGGTGCCACTTTGGCACCCTTGGGCAGAATTTTTTACGGTTGAAAAACAAAATGGCCGCCGTAGCCTTCAATGTAGAACATAAAAAGCTCATAACTTACTTATTATTGGTGATAGAAAGGTGATTTTGGTGTCTCTTGGAATGTTTTGAAATTCAAGGAATCTATTTATTAACTTTGATTTTACATAGATATAATATGAAACAAGTTAGATTGTGCTGGATGCAAAATAACGGTATAAAAACAGCAAAATTTCTAATTTTAATTTTGAATTGTACATATTTTCCCTGAAGAGGACACAATTGTGTTGAAACGTTGGAACTATTTAATGAAACATTGTGAAATTTCTAAATTACGTTTTTCTATGTCTCCACAAAAATACAGAATCTGACAAAACACAATTATGAGACCATCTGTAATGTCCAAATTAAAACAATTTGCATATTTAATATGGCTGGTTTGGTTTTTATGATGTTCTGACTTCTGAGGGTGGTGGCCATCTCGAAAAAAAAAGTGTCCAAGTTTGTAAAGTTTACAACTAAGCAGATTTTGTTCAGGGACCTAGGTACTATAAAAATATACTAAAAAAACTCCATAGAAATCGTAATTTCTAGGTTGGTAAAATTTCTACTGTACTAGCTGATTGTTTGCAGTAGGCATCTTTCACATCACCGCCGGCGACTGTCTCAGATACTTAGGCTGGCCAATTAGACGTCTTCCGCCGGGGACCAGGGATTACAGTCGAACACTGCCATCTGATTGGTTCTCTACGTCACCGTAGCACAGCTACAGTTCAACCTTCTTTTAAAGACGTTGCCAATATCAAAGCAAAACGCCCCTTTTACGATCATTATTTAAGACACATACTTTTATTTCATGTACGATAATGTGAATGATCATAAAAATGTAAGTAGAAAAAAATATGTATAGAGCAAATTGTAAGATGTCCAGTAACAGAGGTTGTGCAAATGATGTCGACACGGCTCCTTCTAAGTCGCTGCAATCCAGCTAAAGTGAACCCCAGGTACAGCTCAGCCGTTTTAATATTATCCAACCAACTGACCAAGATGAATCCAATTTGAAGTTGAAAATCATTTGGTATTATCATAAACTAGTACCGTGGCTAGGTGGGTACTTGTTCAATATGATATAGAAAATCCCTAGAGCTACGAGAAATAAAGTGTACCAGGGCTGAACACGTTGATAGTAAGCAGTACAATGAAACTTGTCATTCTGATGTGCATGTGATTTGAACATAGAATTGTGATGTGAAGACTATGTGTCGAACATGCTGTTTCATTATATTATCCACGGGGATGTCAAATGCTACTGCGCCAATATGTAGAAATAACACGATCCTGCTTTATAGCTTTATGAGAACATACAAGGAACATGAACACAGAACATAGAAGGACTTCTTATACTGACAACGACACAGTAAAACAGTACAAATAATACTATATGTAAGAAATACTATACACAATAAACAGTATGGTTTATAGTAAATAAACTTTATACACAGAAAATACCATGGCACAATCGTTTTCTTATCTTTAAAACTTAAAATAATAAAACACCATAGTAGAATCATAACATGAATATGCAATTCTGGAAAATAAACACTAATTAGAAACGAAATATACACAAATGGAAAAAAAATCCTTCAATGTTCGAATGAATGACCTCACCTTACAGGCGAATATAATTAGCTATACCAAGCCACATGGTCATTGTAACGTGAGTTTGGGAAACGCTTCCTTGTAGAGCCACGTAATGTTTGGAAGTTTCCTCCGGCAGAGACCAGTGAAGAGCCTTGTTCAAACTTAGACATAGTGTCACCTGAAGTAGAAGGGATAGTTACAAGAAGACACAAGATCAATTACGCCCTAGTACTGCCTCAATTATAAATGAGAGCCGCGATGAACAAAACAATGGACTAGCCTGAGAGGCGAAACCTCAGAGGGCTGAACTTCCTTTATCACCTGAATTAATGCATAAAAAAGTTAGATGGTTCTACATGTGTGCCATCTGAAATGCCTGGTGACATCCAGCCTACTGTATCTTCTGAAATACGGAGTGACATCCAATCTGGTGTGCCTTCTGAAGTACTGAGTGACGGACCATCTGCTGCTCCGTCTTCCTCATTTGAAGCCCTTCATGAAAAAAAATCTACCTTCTCATTCAACACTTGAAAAGTTGCCTGATCCACCACGTAGGAATCCACATAGAGACATTGTTAAGCCTATACGGTTCCGGAAAGATATCATGTAGGTGTGTATAGGTGTTAGAAGTGTATTAGTAGTATTGTTAGTTGTATTACTAGTTTTTGCGTCGCTTCAGCTCAGCTGCTGAAGCAAGCATGATGTTTTGTTCGTTTGTAACTATGTAACTATATATGTATGTATGTCTCTGGACAAGCTAGCGGGCGTACCGATGAACCAATTTTGTTCAAACTTTACACAACTATAAGGTTTGAGGCGACACCGAAGTGATTCGATTTTGGGCAATCTGCCAATTAAACTGAGCTTTCTAGAAGCGTTTTTATGACATTTTAAATAGTATTCAATGCACTTACCCTTCAAGGAAAAAATCAATATTCCGAGCAACAGCAAAATTGATTATTGGATTTGAAACAGATATTGATTATCATCTTGTTATTCAGTACTATTGTATGGCAACACAAATATCTTATTGCTGGATATATTGATTCTGATTCATTCTGATGTTTTCTCCTCAAATTCATAAATTTCTTGATTGTAAAGTATACATTATTTCAGTATATATCTTCATTGCCCATAAGTCAACGTCGTTCTAGCGACGCAGTGTTCTTTGAACACTTTTGATCTGGTTAGTTGTATTGTTTTAGTATTAGTTGTATTATTGTATTATTAGTAGTATTACTGTATTGTTAGTTGTATTATTGTAGTGTTGGTTGTATTGTTATATTGTAAATGTACGTGAGTTGGCAAACATTAGTTTTGCCATTCTTTTTAATTACACTTGTGTAGTAATAAGTTGTTGTTGGACCATTTAATTGCTACGGCGTGGGTTATTGACATATACTGAGTTTATGGTCTGAGACCTATATATATAAAAACGACTAAATATTTCGTCATGCTACAGACTGCGTATCACGTGTATGGCCTTTTCCCGCCAGTCGCATGAGTCGAAGACACTACTACTTTTAAAAAAAGCTTTGTGTGTAAGTATAATCATTATTACATTTCCAATGGAGACCTAAATGGAGTGCTTAAATGGGTGGTAATTCGTAGCCATTACTAGCATATTCATTAATGTGTTATGAGGCTTTTTTCATGTCAAATATGTTATTTGTAGTACGCTTTGGTTCCCGCCATTATTTCCAGTGTGGCAGTGGAAGTCCAATCTTGACAATTCTTGTACTCGATCCCGGCTTTTACTTCATTCATCAACATTCAATGGCCATGCATGTGCAATGAAAAATGCAGACAACCGCTACAGTAGCCCATATAGTAGGTGGTCAGCGTACGTCTGTAAATATGTACAGATCATTAATTGTTCTCTTAAGAGTGTCCCGTTAACGGTTATGTAGATCTGTCGCTTTAACATGGACCATGGCATGGACATGGTAGATGTGGGCGCCATCACATTTCCACACCTTTAATCCTACGGATGCCAGCACACAAATGTGTGTTGATCATCTACGCCAAGACTGGAAAATTATTTTAAGAATTTGAAAATTTACCTAGTCCAGGGAATGTGACTCGTTCAGTAGAACACTGGCCTCCTGCGGCAAATGACTCAATTTACACTCGCCATGTTCAATCAAAAAGCCATCCTTAGTTATTAAAGTGTTAGATTAAAGTAATCATACTCGCCGACTATGGCGAGTGACTTTGAATTTATACTAGCCACCAAATTTACACTAGCCAAGGGGGAGTGGCGAGTTTCTAATCAACACCCTGCTAGTCTATGTGTATAAATTCGCCTGTTGTTTCTTATCTTCACCATTAGGTGGTTATATTATTTTATCTTCATGTACAAGAAATTATTTAAACTATTAATGTTGCAAGCAATTGTCACATTTTAAATTTATTACACCATTGAAAATACCATGCCCTCTTGCTAACTGAAATGCAACGTCATGTGATGCTGCATAATTGAATGATTTTCGCCATGGATTTCCAATGCCAAACGTCACAATTAACACTGAGCAGTTAGGCAGCCTCTTATGCGCTCCGTGCAAGTTTACGTCTGACAAAAATCATTCTGTTTATACCTTTCTCGCCTTCACGTGTTTTGTTGTGATTATAACGGCCTCCTATTGCGTGATATTTAAATTGCTCTAGATGTATTAATATGAAAGAAATGTTCAGAATACACAGACCACATCATATTGCTTCTAATCAAGCATATTTGTTGGGCCACTGAGCATAACCTTTAAGATAATCTTCTTTTTCTCTATTTAAGTGTCAATTGTCAGCCGAGCGCATCTAATTAAGAAACTGCTATTTTTTTGTTTTGTTTTTTAACTTTCTGTTGTTAAAAGATGTTTTTTTGTTTTGTTTTTTTCTTTACTCTCAAGCTTTTGATTTTCATTTCCAGAATATGTATGATGATCAAGAGAACTCGTCAAAGAGTAAAGATGATGTCATTGACATTCCTGATATTGATGAAGTTCTTGATAAAGGATCAGGTGAAAAGAAAGCGGATAAAAGGCTTTCAGTTGAACGAATTTATAAGAAGAAAACT
>CM032668.1:19062549-19254412 GCA_019095985.1 Streblospio benedicti | reverse complement strand
AATCATCGTAAGATTTGAGATTAAAATGTATCTTCATCCTGCATACACTGTGTATAGAACAGTGCCCACGGAACTTCTGTGTGTTTCTTTAAAAATATTACGATGAATGAATGAATGAATGAATGAATGAATGAATGAACGAATGAACGAATAAATTAATGAACGAATGAATGAACAGGCAGATATTTTACAATAAATAATGTATTCTTATGGATGAGCGCAATTGTGTTTCATTTGTTATTTGTTACTTTTGTTGTTTTTGTTGTCTGCAGGATAGTAGTGGCGCCACCTATACTTTTAAGGTAGAACTATGAATTTGAATTTTCCAAGCTTTGGCTGAGCTCCTTCACCAAAGATTTTATGTTATCTTTTTAGTTACAAGCCATTTAATCCTCTCTCTTTTTTTGTTGTATAACACCTCTTTGTTTCGAATCTAACCAACTTTGTGTTAATAAGGTATTTGGGATCTAAATTATACGTGTAGCTTGTGTAAGCTCGATTTTGTATAGTAATCAAGTATTTTAGACCACCGTGTGTGAGACTTTTTCAGCTAAAATGGTGTTAATGCAGATGTGTTCCATTTTTTAAAATTTGAGTAATTAAAATCCATCATAGAAAAATCATATGTAGTATCATGCTGCTTTAGTAACATCCTATCAATATTTAGTACCTTCAGGGGGAACGGGGAAAAAGAACATCAAATCAGGGCAACTTCATCAAAGTCAATCTTATTTCTGTCGTTTCCGTTAGATCATTTGATACATGGAATAAAATCATCAGTGTTTCCTAAAAAAACAACATGATACAAAATATTTTAGCTGGAAAAGCCTCTAAAGTTCAGAATGTGTGGTGATTGTACAATTAACACATAATCAACACTGGTATTAATTTGCTGTAATTAATACTTGCTCCCCCCAAATCCACTTGTAGCACTGGCATATACAGGTTTTCAGAAACAGGCATGACCAGGAATTCCATAAAATGTGTACAGCAAATGCATGCAGCTGTGCAGCCAAAAACTCTTTCAGGGTGACATATTTTGGGAAAAGACGCCCCCACCCCTGACTGATTCCTGGATCTGCCAGTGTGTAGATAATAGACTATAAGTAGATTGTACTTAAAATCACATCACATTTGCGTAGTGATCAAATCAAAGTTGATGGAATATCTGATTATTTCTAAATAGTATTCCTCATAAGCCATAATTTCTTTATCAATTCTTGTAATATAAATATTTTTAGGCAGGGGCTAAATTAATCCTCGATTTGAGGGTGAGGTCTGGGTACTTAGTCTACAAAGCAAGTGTCGCCTTTTAATTTGAAATATGATAGAGACTAGAATGATACATGTTGGTATATTTATATAGTTGATTAGATAGATATTACAGATATTAGTACATAAATATTTGAAATTCTAGGTTTTCTGTTTTGATCGAAGAAACATATAAGTTTATGATTATAAATAAAGTGTACACGTTCCAAAATCCAGTTTTAATTAGAGAACTTCATAGTATGATGAACCATGTAAAAGCCATTGGGAGAAATTCACCTGTCATTTCAATTTTTTCAAGGAAAGATAGCTAAGATTAATATCAAATTATCAACCTATTATCAAATCATTGCAGGAAGTCTTCGTTTGCTTTAGAGAAAGACAACTATGGCAATGACAGTTTAGGCCTTCACCGCATTATTTCATTGGTGTTGATTTTGAACAAACGTTTCCCATGTTTTTATATGGAAGAAATCAATTTGTTAAAGGTGCTAAAAACGCGCAGGCATCGGTACAATAGCTCTTTGACGACGTGGATTTGGTGGTTTGAAATTTCAGCCGAGCAATAATGGTATTGTTGAGCTCAGAGTAATAAGTTCAAGTGTTGAAGTAGCAGTACTTTTAATAAGTGGATAAAGGCCAAAGCCAGTCAAATGATCATCATGTTTTCATACGAGATATTCATTGGGCTTTCTTTTGATACACACCATGGATTTCATGTGTGAACAGGCTTTTGAAGACGTACAACAAAAGAGATAGCGGTGAACTCATTGAAATAAGCTCATAAACTAGGGCAAAAGAAGACCGTCTGGTCATACTAATCGGTAATTATTATGGGAATTTCACGGGGAATTAGTTCCCGTCTTCTTTTGCAGACAGCATAATTCTCAAGGTTTAACTTTGTTAATAGGAGTACTATAAGGATCAGCTGAACATGTTGAAATAACTTAAATATTATCAGCCAGACAGAGAAAGATTCATTGGTGTTTTATATGTGCATTAAGTCATTTCTCAAAGTTAATTGGATTTTTATGTGATAAAAGCACTGAATTTAAACGGATATTTGAAGGAGCAGTTTTGTAATTAATTATGAGTAATTAAAGCTAATATGGATATTTTTTAGACTTTCCAATTTGATTTGATGTTATATATGCATTGATTATTGATGTACATGCAGATTGAAGTATTGGGATAGTAACCTAATGTAAGACTTATTTTGATGTGTGGTGATGAGCACATTGAAGCCTGCACTTTGAAATTGGTAATGTTTATATGAGATCAGGAGCTTGTGGTTTGCACCATGAACTAGTTCTATGCAAACATACAGTAGACTCTAAGGACCACCTTTGGGAGCAGTGTTAGATGGTCTCAATAGAGAGGTGGGCTTTAATATGGAGGTTCATTTTGGTCGGTTTATGAACATTTGGCAGCGTGAAAAATGGTCTTATTACAGAGGTGGTCTCAATTGGAGGTTCTACTGTACATGTATGTTCAGAAGGAAAAAAAAAAAGTCTTAAACTTTAATGATTGCTGTGTGAGGTCTTTTTTAGTCTGCTCCATTGAGAATGTATAATATTCAACCAGTCGTGTATGTTGAGCTGCGAAATGTTGTCGGAAACACGGAATGTTCAACAGGGTAACCAGGATGATATACATCATTCAAAAGTTCAACGTCTATATTTTTCAATTACATAGTTATAATGTAACCTTCAGACCATTATAGAAAAAATTGAGTATTTACTTTGCAAGGACTTGTTCATTGAATTATACATTTGGAATTTTAATCATAATTTTGCATTTTTAAATACTAATTACCTACAGCAAGGCAGATTGTCATGAATGATTGGCACATTACGTATGCAGAAGTTCTGGCACTGAGATTGCTAAATTATTGATGCGGTTCCCATCTGAGAGTATTCATAATGCCCCATACCTGCTAAATTGTTCTTCAGAGAAACCTACAGTGACCTGTGAAAAGGGCAATTTAATTTAGCATTAGGTACTCTCCCTCAGTAAAACAAGACCCATGTAGTACTTAGGTAGAGTCGAACCTATGACCACTACAGTTGTGGATGCCCGTTGATTTAATGATGAAGACAAGCACAACGTGTACAGTTGATTAAATGGTTCAAAAATCCAGCAAAATCGTAATAGCTTATTTATAAAATAAAATTGTACATTGTTTCATGTGCATGTACCATAGAAATTTATGAACGTATTAAGATGCACAAACATCTCATATTTACTCGGCATGCGATGCGTTACTCTGATAAAGGCCACGTTGAAATGCCCCAGCGTAAAGTGTTCACTTTACGACAATGCCCGGACGAGGGTTTACTGTAAGCAGACGCCTCGATGGCAAGATTTCAACAAGAGGCCGGCGTGGGAATTAAACACATGGTCCCCTGTGATGAGTAACATGGATTATTTGCATTGCCATCGCATGTTGTGATGGTTGTCTTCATCAGGGCAGGATCCGGGTACAGTTATTGGTACTCTACTTAATTAGGTGGATCTTCTATCTTTAATTTTCATTTTCTAGCTCAAGTAGTTCATGGAGAGTGTCTTATTTTGTAATCAAAAGTCAACTGATTCATAGTTGAAAAGAAGCTTTAGAAATGGATAGTGAATATGAATAAAGAAAATGACTTCTAATTGTTAGCTAGGAAAAAATGATGCGTACTAATTTTTTTGCATTTATCTGATTCAGTGATTTGAAACTAGTGTATACATATATATAATTTTTTCATATCAATATAGTTTTTTACAAGAATCTATTTATCAATTCATCTAATACAAATATAAAAGTTCGTTCAAATACATTTGATCAGTCATATGAAATACCAGTAAATACTTAAAAATAAACAAACTTTATCCTAGTAAGAATAGTGATGATAACTCTTCTCATAAAACATAATTTGTTATTAAACAAATAAGTTAATATACCTAGACATTCCAATCTAGAACAGCCCTTTGATAGTGTTTGTCCACATTTTTTTATGTCAAATGAAAATCTTTAGGCTACAGACCTACATAGATTCGAAAGACAAATTACAAGTAGTATATATCTCAATAGAATTGTCTAATCATGATATTGAAACTGAAAATAAGCATTCATTTGCTAATCATTTTTTATGATCACCTATGCTACATGTAACTACTTTCTATACTAGTAATCTGCCCCACCTCTGCTGTCTCGCCATGTAATTTTCATCATATAAACCTGTATTGACTGATGTGGCAGGGTTGAAATAAAAATTCCCCCATGATTTGAGCTCTCACATGGTCAGTTGTAGGGTGAATAGAGGGGAGTGTGGTGTGAGTGGTGAACAGGTGCTCAAAGGATTAGGGCAGAGCGAGGTAAATGTGGTTTAATGCTATTTTACACACTGTAAATTGATATACGTACTCGGATGTACATGTGAAAGAAGATATCTTCAGATATGTATTGGATTTACATGAACAAGAAGCGAAAGTGATTGTCGTCTAGATTAAAAGCATTACTTTATTTGAAAAAGGTTACCACTTTAACTAGAAATATTTAAAAGTTTAGAATATATAATTTTTAAAAGAAATCGTGTATTTGCTATGGTTTGAACAGGTAAAAAGCACATTGGAGATGTGAATTTCTTCTTATTCTAGCAAATTTGCATTCCATGGATAACATATATTTGAAATAAATTTATCACTATGGTTGGGATACATTGGAGAATCAGGTGTTTCAAATTATATGTAAATGTATGCGGTTTTGGTATTTTAGTGTAACAATCTTGTATTATACATTTACAGATACGTTTCAAATTCAATGTGATCTGCAATTTTAGAAAAAAAGAATGGGCATCAGTATGCTCAAGCTATTTTGCAACGGCTGCCTATAAATGTTATTTGATTTAATATAATGTTCATAATGCTTTGAAAATGTAATTTTTTTACAGATGACAAAAAACTCCAAAATGTGATATATATTGAGTTGATAAGAATTTTGATTCATTGTAACCAAAAGCAAATAGTTGAATAGTTCCACAAAGAGCACTTGTGAAGTAGAATTTGCCTTCAATAATGCCTTAACTCTAGTTTCCATCCACTGGTTTGGTTTATAGATCATTTTTCATAATAACCATGCAGTTAAAATGAACAAGTAATAACTACACTATGACTAGAATATTGACGAATTTTATAACATAATTATTGAATTATGTAGTAAAACTAGCATAACTACAAAAAGAAATGGCAATATGAATCCTGTCTTATTTCCAATGCTCATTTTTATAGATATACAAGAAAACCCAGAAGACCTCAATAATACCAAGTTATAAAAAAATAAGCTCTAAGCTTTCTTCTGTTTTATAGGTGATCCATGACATCAAGAAGATTTCAGCTCTGCAGCGAACCCCAGAGGATGAAGAACCACCTGCGGTATGGGGCGAGTCGGCCCGAGCCCTGGAGGGTGGAGACCTGACGGGTCCAGAGGCTGACAACGAACAGGGCCTAGGGCAGGGCACAGGCCAGGTAGGCATGGCGGCTGGAGTCTGTCAACTTTGACACCTGTTTTATGTATTAACTACAGTGTTTTTACTACAAATAAAGACGTTATGAGTGATGGTAGGGGGGACATTATGGATGTGTGTATGAAAGAATGATAAAATAGGATAAATGTTTGACAAAGGGTGGTATAAAAGTACTGTATACTCGAAAGTTTGCACACAAGTTGATTTGCGAATTTCGTGGGTAGGTGTGAAATCGCAAACTTAGATAGTCAGCAAAAATTATTAGTCTATGTAAAGTAGGTCCAGGATGGACCAAAATCTCAATATTAAATGGTCACAAAATGATTTATTGTTGAAAATCGCAAAATTTAATAGCCACGAAATATTCTAGTTTTATAGTATATACTGTATTAATTTTATTTGCATTTTGTTTGATTTTTGTTGTCAAGCTTTGGAATAATACTATCATTTAAATGTTTTTCAGGATTTTGAATATATAGAAGAAGGGAACAACATTGACACTGAAGACCTCATAGTAGAAGCTGACAAGTTACATCAGGACAGTGGAGAACCTTTTGACATTATAGCACAGCAAAATATTGTGAACATGGATAGAGGGCATTATGATGAGGCAGACAATGGAGTACATTGTGACGAACTGGACAGTCGTGTGCATTATGCACAGCTAGAGAGTTCAGCAGTGAACGTTGACGTGAATGGTGCTAGGCATGTGCAAGCGGAAAACGGCTGCTGTCAGAACGGTGATACGTCACATGTAAAAGTGGACGCCGGTCAGATTGTTCCAAACAAGGGTACTGTAAATCTTGTCAACGGTAACGATTCCGTGGCGAAGAATGATCACGATAGTGTGCAAGCAACGATACAAAATACGACAAATGGTGACTACTTCTATCATGAGAATATTGTGAATGAAAATCGAGCGGCGGATATCGCTAATTTTAATGCTGAGGATGAGACGAACGGACGGGGCGTGCGTTTTGACGACATCGGGGACAAGTATGAGCGGCGCCCGCACCCTGGGGGACCCCACCCCGGGGGCCTGGCAGAGTGGCGCATGCCGTCCAGTGACAGCGGGGACGCCGAGGACAGGTGGCCTGTTACCATGGTGATACAGGTATGGCTTTGGTGTAATACAGTGAATGTCCTCAACAACAGAACCCAATTTGCAGTCACAATTCCTTCCTTTGTAGAGGGTTTCCCTTGTTTACTACATCATTTACTTACATTATTATAAGCTAATGCATGAAAATAGTTTCCTTTATTCAGTTTTTCTTTTGTTTATTCTTCCTTTGTTGAGGACATTTACTGTATTGAAATATTATCACTGACTTTAGTGATTTGTTATGGTGTTTTTGAATGTTTTGAATGCATTGTTTGTATGCGTGTGAAGTCTCCCATTTAGTCACTTGTCAGCTTCTAGGACTAGTACCCATTTTAAAGTTACTGGTCCTGCTGAAGTAACTATTTAGGCCCTAACTGGGAGACTGGTGTGACTTTTTGAGATAATGACTGCTCACTGTCAAATGTTAGGGTTAAATAGGTTTGTAAGCATAGATTGATGCCTGCACAAATTTGTATAAAAAAGAAACAATAATTATTTCCTATTTATCCAGATGCCGCACCAAGTTGCCAATGAATTATACCTTGATTTATATGTGTTTCCCAGTGCTTACGGATACATTTTCAAACTTCTCTCTCTCACACACGTCTTTTTAGCAAGCATATTTCTACCAACGATAGACATAGCTGGAGACAGGTTTTACAACCCTAAGCTTCCATTTGACTACATCAATACCTTATCAATCACAAATCGGCTCATTTAAAGGTTATACTCAGTGGCCGAACAAATATGCTTGTATAGAAGCAATGTGATGTGGACTGTGCATTCTGAAAGTGTCTTTCATTTAAACAGCATATTAAAGTATGTAGAGCAATTTAGATACTACACAATAAGAGGCCAGTGTACACTCAAGTAAACATGTGGCGAGAAATGTAAACCGAATGATTTTCGTCAGACGTAACTTTTGCACTGTACACGTAAGAAGCCGCCTATCTCTACCATGTTAATTGTGACGTCTGCCATCAGAAATCCACGGTAACGTCTGGTGAAAATCATTCGATTATGCAACATCACTTGACCTTTGTGTTTTAGTTAGCAAGAAATAGATATTAGATGTGTAAAATATATATATTATTTTCCTTACACTTGCAATGGGAAAGGCATTGTTCATTGATACTGGAATTGACGGAAAAAAAATATTTTGACAGACCATTATCTTTAAATCCATGATTTGAATTCTGAGTTTGCGCTGTAGGAGCAGGAGGAGACAGAGACCGAGGTAGAGACGGACCACGCTAAGGCCGTTGTCGTTTGCTCGCCGGCTGCAAGGGCTGCGTGTCCGACGTTCTCAGCAGCGAGACCGGCGTCTACAACAGCTGTGAGGTGAGGGACGCTAAATATATTCTATTGATAAGCATACGGTGCGCATATGAAAAGCAAATTTAAACAAAAAAAAAAAAATTAATAAGTTTAAACCCTGCACAATTTTTTCGCAGTTCTGCACGTGTTTCTTTTATTGCTCACTTTGACCACACATAACATGATATTACAACGCGCCTGGCATCTGAATAACTTAGTCTTACAATATGTCGCGATGTAGGTGAAATCTTAGCAAAAAAGGAGCAAGATTTGTTTAATTCAATTTGCGTAAACAGGGGGTGTGCTTAATGGGGCAGGTGACTGGGTGAGCTTTTATAAGAATGAATGCGGCAAAGTACCGTAAGAGCACGTCATAAATAGGAATGACAAATTGTTAATCAATGTAAATGTAAATGTGCTGGTTTATAGTCGTGATTCTTTTTGTGCTCTCAACTTCACATTTACACCAAATCATTGGCAAACTTATTGATCATTAATTGATCATCTCCATAATGTGTGCATTGCTAATCACCCACACAATCACTCACTCACTCTTTCAATCCAATGACGTGTACCTGATTAACGTGTAGGTACCACAGAGCTGTGTGCACACTATTTAGGTATGAGTTTGCTTTTTTAACACCCACCACCAGACCCGACTGGGAATCAAACCCACGACCTTCTGGTCACGTCCAACTCCCTATCCACTCGGCCACAGAAGCACAGTGTGGTTATACAACTGATAGAGATTACTTTTTGGATTTAGATAACTAACATAATATTGATTAAAAATACTTGAAATCTAAAGCGTAGGCAACACATCTATGAAAATGTTGTGACCAGCAATTGAAATTAAAATTACATGTACTGTCATCCATCATTATTCACACGGATGTTCTGTTATTGACAGATTTCAATTAACTCTAGAAGATTCTCATCTATTCATTAGTAAATTTATTGATTAAGTTGATGTTTGATTGATAGCATGTTAGATTGATGAATTGATTAAACATCTCTTGTTTTATCAACTGATGGAATCAGTGATAACTCACCTGAATGGATCAGTCCACGTTTGTGGTTTGTGGAGTGGGAATGGGATTTTAAACTTACACGGTTAATTATGAATTTTGAATTTAGATCACAAATTGTATCTGAATTGATTGTTGATGTTTCAGTTATATTTTTTTATCATATTTAAGAAATATTCATGTACTTAAAGTTTTATGTGTAGTCTACAAGAGTAATATACTACAAAATCATGACAAAACTGAAAAATTATATGAGAAGTTAAATGAATTGAGGTATTTTTGGTTAAACTTCCGTAGATGTATTTTTAAAAATCTATGAGGCTGGTAACATTTTAAGTCAGTCAACCCTAGGGAGCAGATGAAATTCCCTCAAAATTGTCCATTGAATGATGTATTGAAGCGACTTAGATTGAATGTTGTGCTTTTATCCATCTTAACACACCTCCCATTCTGCCCTACGAGGACTGATGGTTTTAAATATGTGCTTCCATGGCTAATGGATAAGTAGTAAGACTCATGATCAGAAGGTCGTGGGTTCGATTCCCAGTTGGGCCTGGCTGTGGGTGTTGAGCAAACCTACCTCTAACAGGTTGCAAACTGCTTTGTGTTACCTACACATTAAATAGGTACGGGTCATTCAATCGGGTGATAGCTAATGTGATAAGCACAGTTGCGCTACAGTTGCATGAGCTGTATGCTCCACAGGGAGTTGATAAAGATATGTTGAAGCAAGTGATTCAAGTAATATGAATGTCATCATTATTTGATTATTCTGATTTATTTATTCATCTATTGTTTTATGATTAATAGTATTTTTTATTATAACTTTTATTCATACATTTATTATTTTAGGACTAACGCCATAATGTAATTCATGGTTGATGATGTATGGCGGTTTTAGCAACTGGTTATCTAGTGTGACAAGGATGCTGCCAATGATCTAGTGTACAACGAAGTCCGTGAAAGCACGGCAAATACTATGAAATGCGACTGTAGATAAGCACGTTACATTTACATTTACAACAAACCCGTCGGGTCTGATGGTGGGTGTTGAGCAAACCCACCTCTAACAGGTTGCTCACTGCTCCGTGGTACCTAAAGTAAAGGTTTTTTTCCTAGTCAAATCGGGTACCAGAATGGAATCCCGGCTCATAACTAATTTGTGTCAGTGAACTGCATATCCAAATAAATTGAGTATTGTTGGGAAGATATTTCTCATTCTTTATCACTATCAAAACACGACCTACACATGATATGTTAAAATATACAGACCATTTATCTTGAAAAAATGACTGCAATTACCGCCATCTTTGACTTTTGACCGGATGCGTTAGGATTACGCCAGGCGTGAACGCCAGCCAAATTGTCTTATGTTATAACTGACACAAATGTCCTTTATAACTTTCAAACGGCTCGACCAAATGTCTTTGAAATTTTGTAGAATTACTCCACATATACAATGCTCTGGCATCCTTAAATCTAGTAATTTAATAACCACTGGATCTTTTATAATTAACATCTTAATTAAGTATGCAAAATACACCATGACGTCCAAGCTCCAGCCCCTTTGTTTACATGTCTGCACGGTGCCTATGGTGGGACTTCTGCACTACAGTTACGTTTTGGCCGATGACTGATACCACCCTGTTGGTGCGCTCTCTTTGATGTTCATTGATTTTGGAGCTTTTTCTTAGTAGTTTAATAAAATCAATAGCTTTTTCCCTAAGTAGCAGGTGTGCTATATTCATGAACATATTTGAAGTGGGTCAAAACTAGTCCATATACGGAATCCGTAGCAGTATAGACAGTCCTTATACAACATATTTTTACAAGGCAGTTCTGGAGGTCGATATCGACTGAAAATACATGCAAAAGACTGGTAAATCTTGTTACCACGAGCAAAAGTGACTACATGCGAGACCGCTTGTAAAGACACGTGTAAAGATAGACAGAAAGATGGACAAACAAAAGTCATGTGGAGAGATGATAAAATAAATGCTATTGTTCGGTCGAACTGCCGCATCCAATATACGTATTGGAAGAAGATTTCAAAAAAAGGATTCCATTGGTGTATACCATCTGTTTCTAGCTTTAGAATTAGTCGGTTATTTAACAAAAACTGATCATCTTCAAAGTGTTTTTTGCGGTAGCAGCCATGCGCATGCGCGCATGTTAATTGTGCATTTTTAATGAGCAATAGGTCATGAGTTCAAATGTGACGTCATGGTGTCTCTTTGCATATCTAAACGGCTTACTAATTAATCTAATTATATAAAAACTGGATTAATAAAAATAAAACAAAGCATGATGATTGATTGATTTATTAGTCTACTATACGTAGGCCAAAGCCCGGCGGAAGCAAACCATCCTTACCACACTAGAAAATGGCCCTTTAAATAGGTACAGGTCAGGCGAGTGAACGCTAATGTGACAAGGATGCTGCCAATGATCTGCTGTAGAATGAAAGTCGCTTAGAACCGACAAAAAAATGTGAAATTGGGAAAATGTCACCCTGAAACCCTGTGTTTTTTGTTAGGGGCCGCCCCAGCGTAAAGTGTTCACTTTACGACAATGCCTGGACGGTGGTTTATGTAAGCAGACGCTTTGGCAAGATTTCAACAAGAGGCCGGCGCGGGAATTAAGCACATGGTCTCCTGTGATGAGCAACATGATTATTTTGCATTACCATCGCATGTTGTGATGGTTGTCTTCATCAGAGTAGTTCTGAGTGGCAGTTATTAAATTGCAATACCTCTTAATTAGTGGAATTTTATTCAAAAGTCAACTGATTCATAGTTGAAAAGAAGCTTTAGAAATGGATAGTGAATATGAATAAAGAAAATGACTTCTAATTGTTAGCTAGGAAAAAATGATGTGTACTAATTTTTTTGCATTTATCTGATTCAGTGATTTGAAACTAGTGTATACATATATATAATTTTTTCATATCAATATAGTTTTTTACAAGAATCTATTTATCAATTCATCTAATACAAATATAAAAGTTCGTTCAAATACATTTGATCAGTCATATGAAATACCAGTAAATACTTACTTTATCCTAGTAAGAATAGTGATGATAACTCTTCTCATAAAACATAATTTGTTATTAGACAAATAAGTTAATATACCTAGACATTCCAATCTAGAACAGCCCTTTGATAGTGTTTGTCCACATTTTTTTATGTCAAATGAAAATCTTTAGGCTACAGACCTACATAGATTCGAAAGACAAATTACAAGTAGTATATATCTCAATAGAATTGTCTAATCATGATATTGAAACTGAGAATAAGCATACATTTGCTGATCTTTTTTCATGATTACCAAAGCTACCTAACTATAACAGTAATCAGCCCCACCTCTGCTGTCTCGCCATGTAATTTTCATCATATAAACCTGTATTGACTGATGTGGCAGGGTTGAAATAAAAATTCCCCCATGATTTGAGCTCTCACATGGTCAGTTGTAGGGTGAATAGAGGGGAGTGTGGTGTGAGTCGTGAACAGGTGCTCAAAGGATTAGGGCAGAGCGAGGTAAATGTGGTTTAATGCTATTTTACACACTGTAAATTGATATACGAACTTGGATGTACATGTGAAAGAAGTTATCTTCAGATATGTGTCGGATTTACATGAACGGGAAGCGAAAGTGATTGTCGTCTAGATTAAAAGCTTATAATATTTGAAAAAGGTTACCACTTTAACTAGAAATATTTAAAAGTTTAGAATGTATAATTTTTAAAAGAAATCGTGTATTTGCTATGGTTTGAACAGGTAAAAAGCACATTGGAGATGTGAATTTCTTCTTATTCTAACAAATTTGCATTCCATGGATAACATATATTTGAAATAAATTTATCACTATGGTTGGGATACATTGGAGAATCAGGTGTTTCAAATTATATGTAAATGTATGCGGTTTTGGTATTTTAGTGTAACAATCTTGTATTATACATTTACAGATACGTTTCAAATTCAATGTGATCTGCAATTTTAGAAAAAAAGAATGGGCATCAGTATGCTCAAGCTATTTTGCAACGGCTGCCTATAAATGTTATTTGATTTAATATAATGTTCACAATGCTTTGAAAATGTAATTTATTTACAGATTACAAAAAACTCCAAAATGTGATATATATTGAGTTGATAAGAATTTTGATTCATTGTAACCAAAAGCAAATAGTTGAATAGTTCCACAAAGAGCACTTGTGAAGTAGAATTTGTCTTCAATAATGCCTTAACTCTAGTTTCCATCCGCTGGTTTGGTTTATAGATCATTTTTCATAATAACCATGCAGTTAAAATGAATAAGTAATAACTACACTATGACTAGAATATTGACGAATTTTATAACATAATTATTGAATTATGTAGTAAAACTAGCATAACTACAAAAAGAAATGGCAATATGAATCCTGTCATATTTCCAATGCTCATTTTTATAGATATACAAGAAAACCCAGAAGACCTCAATAATACCAAGTTATAAAAAAATAAGCTCTAAGCTTTCTTCTGTTTTATAGGTGATCCATGACATCAAGAAGATTTCAGCTCTGCAGCGAACCCCAGAGGATGAAGAACCACCTGCGGTATGGGGCGAGTCGGCCCGAGCCCTGGAGGGTGGAGACCTGACGGGTCCAGAGGCTGACAACGAACAGGGCCTAGGGCAGGGCACAGGCCAGGTAGGCATGGCGGCTGGAGTCTGTCAACTTTGACACCTGTTTTATGTATTAACTACAGTGTTTTTACTACAAATAAAGACGTTATGAGTGATGGTAGGTATGGATGTGTGTATGAAAGAATGATAGAATAGGATAAATGTTTGACAAAGGGTGGTGTAAAAGTACTGTATACTCAAAAGTTTGTGCACAAGTTGATTTGCGAATTTCGTGGGTAGGTGCGAAATCGCAAACTTAGATAGTCAGCAAACATTATTAGTCTATGTAAAGTAGGTCCAGGATGGACCAAAATCTCAATATTAAATAGTCACAAAATGATTTATTGTTGAAAATCGCAAAATTTAATAGCCACGAAATATTCTAGTTTTATAGTATATACTGTATTAATTTATTTGCATTTTGTTTGATTTTTGTTGTCAAGCTTTGGAATAATACTATCATTTAAATGTTTTTCAGGATTTTGAATATATAGAAGAAGGGAACAACATTGACACTGAAGACCTCGTAGTAGAAGCTGACAAGTTACATCAGGACAGTGGAGAACCTTTTGACATTATAGCACAGCAAAATATTGTGAACATGGATAGAGGGCATTATGATGAGGCAGACAATGGAGTACATTGTGACGAACTGGACAGTCGTGTGCATTATGGACAGCTAGAGAGTTCAGCAGTGAACGTTGACGTGAATGGTGCTAGGCAAGTGCAAGCGGAAAACGGCTGCTGTCAGAACGGTGATACGTCACATGTAAAAGTGGACGCCGGTCAGATTGTTCCAAACAAGGGTACTGTAAATCTTGTCAACGGTAACGATTCCGTGGCGAAGAATGATCACGATAGTGTGCAAGCAACGATACAAAATACGACAAATGGTGACTACTTCTATCATGAGAATATTGTGAATGAAAATCGAGCGGCGGATATCGCTAATTTTAATGCTGAGGATGAGACGAACGGACGGGGCGTGCGTTTTGACGACATCGGGGACAAGTATGAGCGCCGCCCGCACCCTGGGGGACCCCACCCCGGGGGCCTGGCAGAGTGGCGCATGCCGTCCAGTGACAGCGGGGACGCCGAGGACAGGTGGCCTGTTACCATGGTGATACAGGTACGGCTTTGGTGTAATACAGTGAATGTCCTCAACAACGGAACCCAATTTGCAGTCACAATTCCTTCCTTTGTAGAGGGTTTCCTTGTTTACTACATCATTTACTTTACATTTTTCTTTTGTTTATTGTTAGGACATAATGCATGAAAATCAGTTTCCTTTATTCAGTTTTTGAATGTTTTTGCATTTTTGTTTATTCATTTTCCTTTCAGCTTTGAGGACATAAATACTGTATTGAAATATTATCACTGACTTTAGTGATTTGTTATGCTCACTGTCAAATGTTTTTGAATGTTTTGAATAGATTGATTTGTTTGTATAAAAAAGAAACAATAATTATTCCCATTTAGTCACTTGTCAGCTCCTTCTAGGACTAGTACCCATTTTAAAGTTACTGGTCCTGCTGAAGTAAAACTATTTAGGCCCTAACTGGGAGACTGGTGTGACTTTTTTTGAGATAATGACTGCTCACTGTCAAATGTTAGGGTTAAATAGGTTCAGTTAAAACATAGATTGATGCCTGCAAAACAAATTTGTAAAAAAAGAAACAATAATTATTTCCTATTTATCCAGATGCCGCACCAAGTTGCCAATGAATTATACCTTGATTTATATGTGTTTCCCAGTGCTTACGGATACATTTTCAAACTTCTCTCTCTCACACACGTCTTTTTAGCAAGCATATTTCTACCAACGATAGACATAGCTGGAGACAGGTTTTACAACCCTAAGCTTCCATTTGACTACATCAATACCTTATCAATCACAAATCGGCTCATTTAAAGGTTATACTCAGTGGCCGAACAAATATGCTTGTATAGAAGCAATGTGATGTGGACTGTGCATTCTGAAAGTGTCTTTCATTTAAACAGCATATTAAAGTATGTAGAGCAATTTAGATACTACACAATAAGAGGCCAGTGTACACTCAAGTAAACATGTGAAAGCGAGAAATGTAAACCGAATGATTTTCGTCAGACGTAACTTGCACTGTACACGTAAGAAGCGGCCTATCTCTACCATGTTAATTGTGACGTCTGCCATCAGAAATCCACGGTACGTCTGCCGAAAATCATTCGATTATGCAACATCACTTGACCTTGTGTTTTAGTTAGCAAGAAATAGATATTAGATGTGTAAAATATATATATTATTTTCCTTACACTTGCAATGGGAAAGGCATTGTTCATTGATACTGGAATTGACGGAATAAAAAATATTTTGACAGAGCATTATCTTTAAATCCATGATTTGAATTCTGAGTTTGCGCTGTAGGAGCAGGAGGAGACAGAGACCGAGGTAGAGACGGACCACGCTGCGTCGATGTCGTCTGCTGCTCGCCGGCCGCCGCGCTGCGTGTCCGACGTTCTCAGCAGCGAGACCGACGTCTACAACAGCTGTGAGGTGAGGGACGCTAAATATATTCTATTGATAAGCATACGGTGCCCATATGAAAAGCAAATTTAAACAAAAAAAGAAAAATTAATAAGCGAACCCTGCACAATTTTTCGCAGTTCGTACGTGTTTCTTTTATTGCTCACTTTGACCACACAGAACATGATATCACAACGCGCCTGGCATGTAACTTAGTCTTACAATATGCCGCGATGTAGGTGAAATCTTAGCAAAAAAGGAGCAAGATTTGTTTAATTCAATTTGCGTAAACAGGGGGGGGTGCTTAATGGGGCAGGTGACTGGGTGAGCTTATAAGAATGAATGCGGTAAGTACCGTAAGAGCACGTCATAAATAGGAATGACAAATTGTTAATCAATGTAAATGTAAATGTGCTGGTTTATAGTCATGATTCTATTTGTGCTCTCACAACTTCACATTTTACACCAAATCATTGGCAAACTTATTGATCATTAATTGATCATCTCCATAATGTGTGCATTGCTAATCACCCACACAATCACTCACTCACTCTTTCAATCCAATGACGTGTACCTGATTAACGTGTAGGTACCACAGAGCTGTGTGCACACTATTTAGGTATGAGTTTGCTTAACACCCACCACCAGACCCGACTGGGAATCAAACCCATGACCTTCTGGTCACACGTCCAACTCCCTATCCACTCGGCCACAGAAGCACAGTGTGGTTATACAACTGATAGAGATTACTTTTTGGATTTAGATAACTAACATAATATTGATTAAAAATACTTGAAATCTAAAGCGTAGGCAACACATCTATGAAAATGTTGTGACCAGCAATTGAAATTAAAATTACATGTACTGTCATCCATCATTATTCACACGGATGTTCTGTTATTGACAGATTTCAATTAACTCTAGAAGATTCTCATCTATTCAATAGTAATTTGATTAATTAAGTTGATGTTTGATTGATAGGGTGTTAGATTGATGAATTGATTAAACATCTCTTTTTTTATCACCTGATGGAATCAGTGATTGCCCACCTGGATGGATCAGTTCATGTTTTGTGGTTTGTGGACTGGGAATGGGATTTTAAACTTACACTGTTAATTATGAATTTTGAATTTAGATTGGTATTGAATTGGATTGTTGATGTTTCAGTTATGTTTTTATCATATTTAAGAAATATTCATGTATCTAAAGTTTTTATGTAGTCTACAAGAGAAAAATTATGACAAACTGTTGTTAATGGATGCACAAAAGACAGGTATTTTTGGTTAAACATCAGTAGATGTAGATTTATGTAAAAAAATCTATGAGGCTGGTAAACATTTTAAGTCAGTCAACCCTAGGGAGCAGATGAAATTCCTTCAAAATTGTCCATTGAATGATGTATTAGTCTTAGATTGAATGTTGTGTTTTTATCCATCTTAACACACCTCCCATTCTGCCCTACGAGGACTGATGGTTTTAAATATGTGCTTCCATGGCTAATGGATAAGTAGTAAGACGTGATCAGAAGGAGGTTCGATTCCCAGTTGGGCCTTGGGTGTTGAGCAAACCTCCACGCCTAACAGGTTGCAAACTGCTTTGTGTTAAAATTAAATAGGTATGGGTCATTCAATCGGGTGATAGCTAATGTGATAAGCACAGTTGCGCTACAGTTGCATGAGCTGTATGCTCCGCAGGGAGTTGAGAAAGACGTATTGAAGCAAGTGATTCAAGTAATATGAATGTCATCATTATTTGATTATTCTGATTTATTTATTCATCTATTGTTTTATGATTAATAGTATTTTTTATTATAACTTTTATTCATACATTTATTATTTTAGGACTAACGTCATACGTATAATTCATGGCTGATGTGTATGGCCGGTTTTAGCAACTGGTTATCTAGTGTGACAAGGATGCTGCCAATGATCTAGTGTACAACGAAAGTCCGTAGAGCACGGCAAAAACTATGAAGTGCGACTGTAGATAAGCACGTTTACATTTACATTTACAACAAACCTGGTCGGGTCTGATGGTGGGTGTTGAGCAAACCCACCTCTAACAGGTTGCTCACTGCTCCGTGGTACCTACACGTTAAATAAGTACAGGTCAGGCGAGTGAACGCTAATGTGACAAGGATGCTGCCAATGATCTGCTGTAGAATGAAAGTCGCTAGAGCACGACAAAAACTGTGAATTGCGACTGTCACCCTGACGTTTCCCCGTGTTGTGTTTGCAGGAGGCGCCCCCCGCCTTGGCGAGCCCTGTACAGAGTGACCGCGGCATGGTCACGTGTGTCGAGAGTCTGGGGGAGACGGACATGGAGACCTGTGTGGAGAGCCCAGTCTCAGAGACAGGTACGTCGTGTTCATGCGTCTTCTGTCATCAATGTAGGAGGCACAGGGTCAGGATTAGGTGGAAAAAAGCTACTGGTCAGCAGGACGAAATTACCTTCTAATATCTACTCATCCTGCAAAAAACTGTCCTTGTCCTCCTTTTACAAACTCTATCTGTATGCCAAATTCACCAAAATTGTTACTCGTCAAAAGGACGAGTTGCTAAAACTTTGCACTCGTCCTCTACTAGTTTTTACAAGCGGACAAGTGGTGAATCTTGACCAGAGGCACCTCGGAGGTAGTCTTTCTAAAGGCTCGTATTATATTTAGTTATTTTTGTATTTAGTTTGGGTGTAATTTTTGTGACGATATAGTGCATTTTGTGAAAGAGGCCAGCTCAGGGGTAATATCCAGGGGGTCTCATTTGAATATTGTGCCATTTCTATGGGTCACAAAAAATTAATACGCCGTGTTATTTTTTATCAAAAAATGACTGCAATGTGCAGACGATTCTCAGGGATATAGTAATGGGTCTAAATTTTGAAAAATGCTGGTAAAATTTGCCGCCTTATGATGTGTGAATATAGCTATACTTAAACCATTGTACCTTTATTTAAATTTTGTGATTTTTCAGCATAAATAGTGTTGGGGATGATTTTTGAAACTAAAATTTGTGATTTTGGTCCACATAGACCCATTGATTTTTTGGCCAATTGTCCCACTAAAGTTTAGACCAACAAGAATTTTTTATGTCCTGACACACTTTTAGAGAAAAAAATACTATTATTTGCCTTATGATAAGTGTTGTTTCTAAATCGGGGATGATTTTTGTTTTATATTTCTAGATAGCCATTTATGGGTTTGAAATTATATGCACAGATATTGTTAGTGTAAGTTTAATTTTTGTTTGATACTGATATAATTTTTTTTGAATATTTTGTTGATAAAATGTTGACAGTATGTAGTTTCATTATATAATAGGTATAGACATGGGTCACTTTTTCATCGTCAAGGTATAGACATGGGTCATTTTTTAATGCCAAATTAGTATATCGATGGGTACCATTTCGACGCTCAAAATGGCACACCCGCATCCACTTTTTGAGGAGAGACCCCCCACCACAACCACGAGGTAGCCAGTATTTATACGGCTTTGGTATAAAAAAATTTTATCTGCGAAATTGCGAAATTTACAATTATATCACTGCACATATATACACACTCAATATGTCACCAGAATCAAATTTGTTTTTGAAAGGCAAACACTATTTGTTATGCGTATTTTCTTATTTTTTATTTTTTTTTTTAGATATTTTGTTGTTGTATCTCATACAGCTAATTTTTAACATACAACATTGTTGTTCTTCATCAAACATATAAACAATAACATGGATTTTTATACAATGTTAACACTAAAAAAAATCACCAATTACTTTGTTATGTTGTTCTAAAGCGAAGAATACAATAGGAGCTGATAAAAGTAGAAATCTGACTACATTTTTTATACAATAAGACATATGTACATCTGTTTGGAATTTAGAGGAGCTAAAGCATGATTTGTCACAAAACTATCAGTTACATAACATTCACTCATTTATATAACAAAAATACATATATCGGGGAAGACATAGAATTACTCTATTTATAGCTACAACATGAAAGCTTACAGGTACCGTCTCACTCACTAACCAGTGTACTGATGAGGTGGGATCGTATTTTTATTTAACTTAAGTTATTCCAATAAATATATGCTATCAGGATTCTGCCAAAAGATTTAGATCTTGTAGAATATGCTTTAATAGTCTAGTCATTATCAACATGTCACTGATATCAGAAATAGAGATAATGGTTAGGATCTTTGCCTGCCAATATTGAATACGGCCCCACTCTGAAATTGACTATTAGCAGTCATGAATCTACAAATAAATCTATCGTTCTGTGGACTCTTTGTGATAGCACAGTTTCCACAAAGTTACAATCACCAAGTCAAAGATCTCAAACACAGTAAGAAGGCTAGCTCCTAAAAACAGTCCTAGCTGACCCCCCAGCTCTCCGAACAGGGCCGAGGCCGGGTAAGACACCTGCTGGACAGACTGACTGTGCTTGATATACGCGTTAATTCTGATTTCCACATGTTCATCATACGAAAATCTTGACACAGTTATTTCATAGTTGGTTTTATGGCAGGGATCGAGGCAGTGAGAACAGTTGAAATTAACATTACAGCCATAGCATAGAGGAACGTCAAATGATTCCTTTGGAAAAGGTAGCTTGCGACAGTTGCACGCTTTTAATATTGCTAGATTCTCACATTCAGAGACGCAGGCATCACGAGAATAATCGTAGCTGTAATGCTTAAGGGGATTTACAAACTGGTAGCTTCTGGTGTCGAGACATTGTGAATAGGGCGGCGGTAAACTGACAGTTTCCGTTTTGTGAATCGATATGATATTTACACCTGGTGTGATACCGTTTATAACAGATGGAAGGTCTGTAACAAAATCATTGTCATTGTGAAATTTTACTATGTGATTGGAAGTCCTTCCTGACCAATATGAAGAAAAACTTTCATTACCGTACCGTTTGAGACGAATGCTTAAGTCATTATTAGACATGATTCTATTGCCGTATGAATCTACAAAGGTCAACGTAGTACACCTACCAAGTATAGGGTGTAGTCGGTAACTAACATTACAATAGATATCATCGTTGGTGTAAAAGTACTTTGCACATTGTGAGAGTTCACCGGGTAATACATCTACGACGTCAAAACCACCATCTGTGATTTGTTCATCTTGTAGGTCAGTTTGACCTGAAAAGAGTTGCCAGACTTGCGAAAACACACATTCTCCGACCTCTAAATGTTCGCAAAATGAGGTAATATTTATGAAATCAATCAACTCTTTCAGAACGTCACCCATGTGTGGCCATTCTTTTACTTTTTCTAAAAATGATTCACTTGTGTTGCTGTTGTCATGTTTCATAATGGTTGAAATGTGTTCACGTAGATAGTCATCATTGTCTAAGTAAGCCAGAGCCCCATCTGTAAGGGAGGCGCTGTAATTTCTGTTGACAAACCCTAGCCCTTTGTGTAGAATATTCCATCTGATGTATCGGTTATTCTCCAATCGGTTATCCTTGTGAAGTGGAATATATGTTCCATTATAAAACAGAGCTTCAATGTACTCTTTTCTAAAGGATCCCGGAGGACATATTGTAACAGCTGGCAATGGTCCAATAAACTCTACCGTTGAAAAAGTAGTCGAAGTTTCATTGGACAAAAATCTGAGCACAGCACAATATGCGAAATACGTCCATGATGCTGTTCCAGCTAGAAATACAAATATCCACAATGTCTTCCGAAAAGGCTGTGTTTCTCTCGAGAAGATGTATGCCAATCCATGGCAAGTTGACGTCTGTGCATAATCCACTACAGCCTTGGATAAGGGTTGCTCTATATCACCTGAACTCTTAGGTGGTCCAGACATAATGTGATTTTTTGATTCGTCTTAACAGCAAGTCAATAATCGAATAGTTCAATGACAATCCGCTATCACATGGCTATTTCGGTTTGGTTTGATTCTCTACATGTTATCCATGTATCCAATTGCATTTTTTTTTTTATAAGATGATACATGTAATATTTTCTTCACAGAAAACTTTAACTTGGGATCGTTTTGTTATTTTTATGTGTAATTTGTCTTCTGTAATCATCCATTGATGACTCTAGATTTCAGTCTGTTCTGTAAGCTATATCCATGTACTTTCACCTTCCACGAGCTGCAGTCCACTGATGCAGTGCCTTATGACTGATGTTTGTTCTATGCTCATAATGTTAATGATGTCATAATGTATAGAAAGAACAGGCTAACAACCTTCTGCACTCCAATAAAATAGCATAGGACGGACATGTGCCTCATGGATGATGAATAAAAACACTGGAAGCTTTTGCTGCATTAATGTTTCATAATGTTAGATATTAGATGGATTGTACTTTTCGTCCCAATACTCTGAGTATAATTTGTCATTTATTAATGTCAAATTATGACATGTATTTGTAGATGTGCAAATGCTGTTTTCTTGATTAAAAATATTTATTTTACAAATTACTTATTAAATGAACCTGCGTATTTAGAAAAAATTCTTGGAAAAATGAAAACTCATTGAAAAGTCATGGAATTTCAATGTGCAAAATCTGTGGAAACCCTAAAGTTAAAACATAACTTTAATTGTATGCAAATATCTGATTTATTAACTTCAGCAGAGACAGATCCAGGACATTCATAGGTAAACATGTTCTGAAAGATTTTAAGGAATTTTGAAAAAAAAGTGAATTTTGCACAAATAATCTCAATATTTCTTCCCTCAAACCCACATCCTACCTGGATCCAAAAGAGGTCAGAGTTTGACCCCTACGCAGGGCTGAAGCCAGGATTGCAAAACAGAGGAGGCAAATATATTGGGTATTGGGCGAGGGTGCAGACAAGCACCATAGGCTGGGGGGGTTGCGGGCATGCTTCCCCCACCCGTCCCCCAACAAGAAAAGTTCTTAATTTAGACCCTTTTTCATAACTTCTAAGGCTATCTATGACAGAAAAGCGCAAAAAAGATTAAAAAATCTCTCCAATAACAGGGTGATCTCCATAAAACAGAGGAGGCAGTTGCCTCCCCTGCCTCATATGTAGCTACGGCCCTGCCCACGACTCAGCTGTCACTGTTCATTGGATAACGTAGTAGATCCAGACCTCGTCCCTCCCACCAGCGAGCGCTATGGGGGGGCCGGCGGAAGGTGCGAGGATCGCGCACTCTCCCGGGGGGTGCCAGAAGTAGCCCACACAGCCGGCGGTCAGGAGACAGTGACCGGTGCAGGTGGTCAGCTCACAGCCGGGGTGGTGGGAGTGCAGCAGGTGGCTGTGCAGGTCGGTCGACATGGCAGATGCTTTCTCCACTGCGTAGCCTATGGATGCACTTAAAAGTATCCTTATTTGGATATAAGAACAATAATATGAAACCTATGGACGGACATCGAGCATTGCACAGTCGCTGAGTCCCAATGTTTGTTTACATCTAGAGACACACACATTCCGACCTACCGTAGGTATAGTAATAGTAGCCTTACCTATGGTAGGTTTGGGGGGAGGGGGGTTGTCTCTTGAAGGAAATAAACATTAGGACTCAGTGACTGTGGAGCATTGCTGTACCATCACACCAGTAGTCCACATGACTTTTATGAGAGCAAACAGAAAAGGCCTGTGTATTTTCACAGATTATCTGTTAAAAGCACTACAGAGCCAGACTGGTGACTTGTTGCTAACAGGGCCGGTAACTTGTCAACAATAGATAACTAGCGTTTTGGCATGGATGTGAAGATCAAAGAATTAACATTTACAGAATGAAATATATATAAATGCTACCTGAGTTGGACATGGGATGGTATGTGGGATCACAAATAGACAGAAATGTCTGGAAATCCAGCACCGGATACAGGTACATCAAGGATCCATTGAAACAGCTGCAAAAACAAGGCTTACATCAACTGCGGTAAAATTAGCCACTGAATTATGAAATAGCTGCAAAAATCTACTTCAATTTAGAATGAAAATCAATTATGAATCAATCCTACCTTCCACCACTGTATGTCAGTGTCTTCATAATTGGATAGACCTTCTTCAGCCAGGCGTTCTTACAGCTGCATACGTCCACCTTTGTTTTCTCAATACTTATCTCCAATGCCGTCACGTTCTGCACTAATATTGGTGGCAAATATGTGATGTTGGTTTTATAAAGACGCAATTCCTGCAACTTCGGCAAACCAGTCGGGATCTCGGGGAAGTGTGTTAGTTGGTTTCCGCTAAGAATCAAAATTTCCAGGTTACGCAGGGGCGATAACAGCTCTGCTGGGACTCGCGTGATTTGGTTTACGCCAATGTGGAGATTTTTCAATGTCGAAGCTAATGCACGTAGATCCGGAAAGGCAGTGAGCTTATTATTGGTCAAGTCCAATCCTTCAAGGTGGATCAATGGCTTTAGCATTTCTGGATTGACGGTCGAAATCTGATTCCAGCTCAGTTTTACGTCTTTCAATGTTGAAGCAGCGACAGAGAGATTAGGAAATGCTGTTAGGTCGTTGAACTTTATTTGAAGGTATTGGACTTGGTAGAATCGGGAAATATCTTCTTGGTCGACTTCTGTCAGATGGAATCGATTCATATATACGGTTACTGCATCATTGGTGCATTGGGTGTTGGTGTATGTGCAGCTAGGAGCTAGAGTGCTTGAAGGTGTAATGAAAAGCAGAAAGAAGTACAAATGAATCGTACTATGTTTAAGCATCGACATTATGACACCATGTAGACATTGATGATAGCCACTTAATGAGTGAATCAAAGCTGGATGATTTCTTTTGTTGTATTCCCTTTAGTTCATGCATGTATCCTCCACGTATCTATCACAAAAATAACTTTTTTCCCATTAATCTTGAAATGATTTGATGGACTGTTGCAATGTCTAGCATTTCATGATCATGTTGTTGAAGTTGTATTACATTTAATGTACACAAGTGTGTCCTAGCTTGTAAAAACGTGACGTGTCTGTTTTGCAACGTCAAGTCCTAAAAGCTGCCGAATTCAAAAGTGAAGCTCTAGTCCAAAATGAGACTAGATCCTAAAAAACGCAGACATCCATAAAAATGACCGCTGACAAAAATTGTAGTGATTTGTCTGATCAATCAAACAAGCACAAAGAGTCATCATTGTAGAGGGTCTTGTCATCATGAACTTTATGCATCCATAATGTAAAACATGTTTCCTGGCACTTATCAGACGCATTTATTGTGTACAGTTTTGTATGCAAAATTACGATGTCGATATATGGCATTTGAATTAACAGAAAATAGCTATGATTTAGTCTTTTGTGTCTTTGTATTGACGCACAACTCACATGATTCTTGTTGAGAAAAGTACCCATACAAATATTGATTTTGTTTGCCCCGGTGTGCGTGCGAGAGAAGTCACCGAAAATGGGAATCGGGTTTGGAGGTGGGTGTTGAGCAAACTCATCTCTAACAGTTTACACACTGCTCCGTGGTACCTACACATGAAATAGGTACAGGTCAGGCTAGTGAAGGCTAATGTGAGTGATAAGCATGTCTGCACTATGGTAGCAATGTGCTGTATACTCCCTGGGGAGATGAGGAAGATATAGTGTGACAAGAATGCTGCCAATGACCTGGTGTAGATGTAAAGTTGCTAGAACACGGACTGTAAATAAGCACATACATTTTTATCCAATCATCGAGTTGATTTCATTAAAAAAAATGAAAATATGCTCAACAGAAACATTCCATGGACTCGCATAACAACTGAACTATATAAATCTTCCTGATAGTAAAATAAAAAGTTGAACAATTTTAATGATCAAGTGATTACTTTCTACATGGATTACTCTTGCCGAATAATAAAATTCTAATATTTAATGTATTTTTGTATGTCTTCTTCATATGATATTTAGTGTAATCTCTAAAAAATAAATTACGTAAAAAAATATTGAACACAGGTATTTTTCAAAATAGGATGTTCATTGCAATCTCTCTATGATAACAGCATTGTCCTTTTTATGATGTTAAAATTAATTCATACCAAGAAATGCTATTGATCAGAAATAGATCTGTGTGACTTCTATCATTGCATGATTATGATGCCAATTTAAATATTCATGTCTCTTTAGAGAATTGCAATTAACCCTTTAGCTTCTGAAACTCTGAAAATAGAACAGGAAATTGAATGTCCTCTTTATGTTTGACATTTATCAACAAGAATCTGAGTAAATGTGCTTTTGTACAACATATTGTGTAAAACACTAACAGTCTGAGTTAATGTTTCGATGCAACATGTATTTTTTTTTACTGTAATTGATACAAACCAATCATCAACATGATAAATAGACATGGACAGCAGCAGGAAATTACATTTATATTTAGTAGCTATTTTGTTTGGATTTTATTTTGATGACTTCCATTTAGATGATAATATATATAAGTGAGAAGTTTGTTCAAGTCCAGTCTATAATGTACAACATGATGTAAAGTTTTTCAGATATCTTTAGATGTATTATAATTTACAACTTTGTATTATTGAAGTTTATTACAGTACAGCTGCAGGTAAAGCCTGCAATACAATACCTATAATCAAGGGCTCTGTTACCAAATGAATGCAAAATCAGCAAAAATTCAGTCTGAACATTCAGGTGCACTTGGAAATGCGAGTTTAAATGAAAATGCAATAAATTGCATTGTTTATAGATCTTAAAATTGTTTTTCAAGTGGTGATGAGCCCTTATACTGTTCTATTGCAGTTCAGAACCCAGCGACGAAAGTGTTAAAGTAAAATTGCTTTCATATACATTTTTGCATCTCTGCCACATCTACCAGTACAGAGATTTAAATGATACAAATCATACCCTGTTTTTTCAGGTCCCAATGCTGCCCATAGTTTAGGATCCAGCGAGCAAAGTGATAAATATGTAAAATTGCTTTCAAATATATTTTTGGACACTACTCCTCAGCAGGACAGTAACCCTCACATATTTCGTCCTGCAAAAAAAAACCAGTCCTCCTTGCACAAACTGTATCCTAGTATGCCAAATTGACCACAATTGCTACTCGTCAAAAGAACAAGTTACTAAAACTTCGTCCTCCAGAAGGCATCTGACGTAAGTGGCTAAAAAACCTTGAAATATCTTTGCCACATCCACATTTACTAGTTGAATGATACAAATATTATCCCCTGTTTTCCAGGTCCGGACGCTGCCCCTTCCTCGGCGCGCGACTCGCTGTATCTGGCCGAGTGTGAGAGCGAGGACGGCTACGAGACGGCGGCGGCTGGCGGCGGGGGCGGCATGTTTCCCCCGTCAACGGTGCGCGCCCTGCAGGGCGTGGGCAAGAGGGACAGCTGGGGCGACCCGGTCAACCGGCTACTGCCGCTGTCGTCTGGGGGCAACCGAAGGAGGAAACCGCCTCCGCCGAACAGGGCGCGGAAAGAACCCCTCACCGTGGATAAGGACAAGACGGCGGTGTTTGTGGGGGATGAGGAGTCTGATATGGATGTGGGAAATACGACGACCTCGGAGTATTCGACCAACACGCTGACGAACAGTTCGACGATCGACTCGTTTGATTCGGAGCTGCTGCAGCTGTCCACCGTATCGGACACGACTCCCACGGCCGCCCGACCCAGCGCGCAAAAAACAACACCGCCAAAACCGAAGCACAAAGCGAAAAAGACGGCAGCCAGTAATAAAAGTAGTCCCAATCAAGCGGCGGCGGCGGCGAAAAGTAAGGCAAAGTCGACGAAAGAGATGGACAGAAAGACGGATGATGGGGAGAGTGATTTAGTGTGCAGTGACAATGACAAAAGTGAGGTGTCGGCGAATACAATAGCAAATATGGACACAGCGGTGGCGGTGAGGGGCAGTGAGCAGGCTGTGTACGCCGAGCTGAGTCGCTCACAGCAACAACAACCAGCGAGTATTGATTTCCCCAGCAGACGACAACACACTGCATCGTTGTCGTTGTCGTCTGCCCCAGCGGAGGGGGAAATAACGGGGTCAATGCCCGCCGCGGACAGAAGTCCGTCGTCGAGTCGGGACGTGAGTCGGCAGTATCCGGGAGGCGCGGTGGTCAAGTCGGTGGACGGCACGGCGCTGGTGGCAGGCACTAGTCAGCAGGAGAACCGGCGGTCACTCGCGCTGCCCATAGAGCCCGTCCACGCAGCAGCCGTGCGCCACGGGTTGACAGGTGCGGTTAAATTTTGCAATTTTCGTGTATAAAGTAATCAAAGCTTATCATTCAATTCAAATTACCCAGTGGTCTTTACCATATAAGTAATAAAGAAAATCCTATTTCAACACTAATAATAGGGATGTTTCATGAGCCACCTTTTCATTAACTCTATAGCTAACTCTGTAGCTCTATACTGCAAAACTAGAATATTTCGTGGCGATTAAAGTTTGCGATTTTTATATCTATAAATTATTTTGTGACTATTTAATGTTGCGATTTTGGTCCATCCTGGATCTACTTTACATATGCTATTAATGTTTGCTGACTAGTCCAGTTTGCGGTTTTGCACCTACCCACGAAATTAGCAAATTAAATCATGCACAAACATTTCTAGTTTTACAGTATGTTGCTATGCTTGATACGTACATAGAGCTACAGGGCCCTATTAATAAAAAAATGTGCAAAGGTGGGTCATGAAATGTCCCTATTATTAGTGTTGAAATATGATTTTCTTTATTATTTATGTTAAAGACCATTGCTTAATTTAAATTGAATAAGGTTCGATTACTTATTATTTAAATTTAATTTTCATCCATATTAAAAACCCAACTTCTAATTGTGCATGTATATAAATATTTATAAACTAGCTGGCCATCTGTTTCATTTCAATACTGTGCACTCATTCTATCCTCTACATAGATTTTCCAAACTATACTGAGCTGTAACTTTTATTACATTTTGCACTTGTAAGACTAGATGTCCGCCCTGCTGTTTCTTTAATTTCCAAACCCAACAATCCCTTCTACTCTCTGTTTTCTATGGCAAGCAAGCTACTACCACTGTATTGACATAGCTGACCACAGGTTTTACAACCTAAGTTTCCATTTGACTATATCAAGTGGCTAAAACCTGTCTTCAGCTTTGTCAATACAGTGTTAGGTTGCTTGCCATAGAAAAGAGACAGAGTAGCATTGAATCCACAAGCAAACTTGGGAAAAATAAACATACAATTATTAAATACCTATTTTATGATAAATCCAGCATTTTAACTTACACTGACTTCATTCTTGAAGACGCTCATATGACAAGACCGAAAATTTTGAAGCGTAAGTTAAAATGCTGGATTTATTGTAAAACAAGTCTTTGATACTATCAGAAGAACTCCTATGAAATTGTATGATGATTATACAATTGTTCATAACTCCCAACACTGATTTTGCTTCCATTTGACTATCCTTGTAAAACCTGTCATTAGCTATGTCAAAACAGTGGTAGAAACTTGCTTGCCATAGAAAACAGAGAGAGTAGCAATGAATCCACTAGCAAACTTGAGAAAAATAAATACACACTTGTTGATAACACCTCCTCCTCCCTCACATTTGAAGATGGTCTTTGGATGACAAGACCGAAAATTTTGAAGTATAAGTTAAAATGTTGGATTTATCATAAAACAAGTCTTTAATACTATCAGAAGAAATCCAATGAAATTGTATGATGTACACTTGTCGCTAACCCCAACACTGATTTTGCTTCCACTTGACTATCAAGTGGCCCTTAGTGTTGTAAAACCTGTCATTAGCTATGTCAAAACAGTGGTAGTAGCTTGCTTTCCATATAAAACAGACAGAGTAGAATTGAATCCACTAGCAAACTTGGGAAAAATATATGTATACACTTGTTCCTAACCCCCCTCCCCCTTCCAGCCCCAGCCCCAGCCCCTCCAGCCCCGGCTGCCGCGCCAGTGGTAGTTGGTGACTCTCCGACCCACTGTGAGATGGAGCACATGGCTCACTATTACCGCACCACGCGGCCGCGCGCCAAGCCCACGGTCCCGGTGGAGGTCGTCACAGCAACTGTGACCGAGGAGCCAGCAGCAGCAGCCGCGGGAAAGGTATGACCGCTAGTCTGTACACACACTGCTTCGCCAGAAGTATCCGATGACAGATTGACCTCTCAAATGTTTAACCAAAGAGTGAACACACCGCTTCCCGCATATCTGTCTTAACGGAGTTTCATGAAACTAAAGAACCTGGGATTGGTTAGAATTTTTAATGAGCAATGGTTATGCTTCAGAGGTCATATCTTAACATCTGATATCAGAGTGCGTTTTCCCCATAACTTTCTTCGATCTTAAAGGTGTCTCAACTCTCACAACTTAACCTTGTATGGTACAGAATCAAGGATGCCTTTCTGAGATGATGATAACACAATACATGTAGTCCATAATGTGTTTTATATACTCATAAAATGCAAATATCATGCTTATTTGTTTTGGAGTTAGTAGTGTTCAAAGCACCTGCAAAGTGCAGTAGCCTACATCAATATCATTATGGTACACATAATTATGTAATCTTATGAGGTAGGTACAGCATTTTGCAGGACATGATGTTTGAGATGTTTATAAGAAGTTCATAGAATTCATAGAATTCATGGAATAGCAGGTGTCCTAGATATGTGGGTGCATTATGATCGCACGTTGCTCACTTTAGTTGATTTGGGACCATACACAAGGCCATTATGACTTCTGGACAGTCCATGTCAATATTAATATTAAACAAGAAACTTTTTAACAACACTGTTCATGTTTGGTCATACTTTTTCAATATTTGAAACCAAGTGATGTCAAGGGTCGCTATGGCAATGTGGTGGATGTGGTCTCTATAGGTGTTCTTTATATTAGAGGTTCTACTATATACTTGTACAGTTCGATGGACTTTTATCAATCGCTGATAGTCTAATTTATTTATGACTTGAGCAATTAAGTAATTCTTTTTGTACAACTTTATGTGATAGCTTCCTTTGACCATTTGAAATTTGGATATTTTATTTTCAGAAATTCTATAACACTATGTAATAATGAATGAAAGTTTCTTCTTTTAGGAAAAACCGAAGAAGAAAGGCAGCATCATCGACAAGATGAAGGGCATGGCGGAATCGCTAAGTGGCAAAATGCATTTACTCGGCGGCGGTGGAGGGCTGAAGAGCCCGAAATCTCCGAGAAGCCCCAAGTTCTTCAGGAGAAACAAGTCGCCGAAGAGGAAAGACGACGATTTGAACCAGAGCTCAAAGAGTTTGAACTTGTCCACGTCGGAGACAGTGGCTAGCTGCGGGAAGCGGGTGTCTGTGGGTTCGGGGCCGGCCGTGTCTGAAGCCGAAATGAGGCTGCGACAGGAGGAAATCGAGCGCAAGTATTCGATAGTGAAATCAGCCGACACCGGTGATAACAACGCGGTGCAGAATCACGCTCCGTTATCTGCCGGACTCAACGACACCGCCGGATTGGTCGACGCCACAGACACAACGGCCCCGACGACCGTGATCACGCGGCGGAACTACGACCGCAGTGTCTCTCACCCGCAGGCAATGGACGGTGGTCAGTCCCGCTCCTCCAAAGTGACCGCCGACTTCAGCGGTCAGCCCATCACGGTGATGATCCCCGCCGCGAGTCACGCGAACTTCCGCGGTTCTCATTCACGTCTGGTGACCGTGGTCGGCAATTCAGCTTCTTCTTCGCCAGAGGAAGCCGCGTCGTCGCACATCGCACCTGTGCACGCGCACTCGCCACACGCGGCTGCACCTGTCAGTCTGTACGAGCTGGGCAAAGACGCGTATTTGATGGTCAGTGACAGTCCCACCGGCGGTCATATTGCACCTGTGCACCAGCACACGGACCGCGTGGCGGCGTCGCCGACTCGCGTTACGTCGTACGTCAAACAGACGAGTTTGCCAGCCAGTTTCACCACTGTGCAGCAGCAGCAGCAGCAGTATTCGGCATTGCCAAATCCGTACGTCGCACCTCGCCGCATCACCACCCAGCAGCCTGTGTCGATCATCCAGCCCGCGGCAGCCTCCGTCACACACAGTGCGCACTCAGCAGCACCACACAGGTAACTCGGGCTCTTTCACTAATACTGGAATCTGGTCTTTAGCTTTACAGTGAATATCCTCAACAAAGGAAGAGTAAAAAAAGGAAACTGTGAATAAAGGAAACTTTTCTCCTACATTAGCTTATAATAATGTAAGTAAATGATGTAATAATCAAAGGAAACGCTCTACAAAGGAAGGATTTGTGACTGCAAATACGGTTCCGTTGTTGAGGATTTTCACTGTATTATTGATACAACTATTAAACTCAAAATACATGCATACAATGTCAACTTAGCTCTTTCATAAGTAATACTGTCCAAAAGTTTTATTTTTTATTTGGCCTTCCATTCACGGCGCTGTCTCGCTCGATGCATATGGTAATTTAGGGTCGGAATTCTGCATTACATCTACATTGTACGTCAGCAGTTACTTTTGGACTTCTAAACTACAATACAGGAATGTACATGACAGTTTGTTCCAAAATATGCTAATCAAATCATATAGTTGTAGGGAAATCACATAATATATTGATCTTGTAAACTTAAAGGCGACATTTACATCTTGCAGACCTGATATATTGATATTAGACTTGAAAAAGACAACATTTCCATTTGCCGTTTCCAGGCCAGACCCTGCGCTGTCCCCGCCTCGCGTGGCCACCATCTGGGACCCCCGGTGTCCCGAGGCCTTGGGTGGGGCACTCAGCCACGACCCTGGGGCCATCCACCACCGCGCCATGATCACCCCGACACAGACCCCGACACAGACCCCAACACAGACACCGACACAGACCCCAACAGACAGCAGCAGCCTCTCTCACACTGCAGCAGGTGGGTGGAGTGTTCGCGAGACCGCATTATCATATTTTACCAACAAGTAGAAGACATCATACATTTTGTAATAAAAAAATACCCCAAATGTTTTTTGATTAGCTTTTTTTTTATCATGTAAATACACATGTATACAAATTTAGCTTACTTTTTCCTAATCCTCTTGACTATAAACATGCTGCGCCTGTCTTAGGCATTGCAATATGCTGTATGCTCCCCAGGGAGTTGAGAAAGATACCAACGACCTGGTGGAGATGTAAAGTTGCGACTGTTAACACGCAAACATTCCCCTGTTTTAAGGAATGTTCGTTGATAATGTTTTTCATTTGTGTATATTGTATTTTTTTTTTTTAGTTCTTGTTGTTTTTTCTTCTTCTGCTGCCTTATATCCGAAAAATAATAAAGTCCTATTCTAAATTTAAATTTATTTGCACATGTTTCGGCATCTTCAGTGCCCTTCTCAACTTTATAAAGTTGAGAAGGGCACCGAAACATGTGCAAATAAATTTAAATTTAGAATAGGACTTTATTATTTTTCGGATATAAGGCAGCAGAAAAAGAAAAAACAACAAGAACTAAAAAAAAAATGCGACCACATGCTGCATACCATATATCACAAATCTTATATATTGTATTTTATTTTAATTAATTCTCTGGACTTGCTTCCGAAATAAAATACTTACTTACTTCCATGTTTCCCCTTCCCCTGTCTAGAGCCTCGCGCCCGCCGCGTCTCCTCCACATCCACAGCCTCTCTCCGCTCCGACGCTCCCGCCTCCCCCCGCCTCGGAGGTCAAAGGTCGTCAGCCACAGCCCAGTCCCCGGGCTCACCCAGGCTCGGACGGTGGGTGCAATAAATCTTTATCAAAATTATAAATATAAAGTAACTTGGTAAACAGCATATGAATTCATGTTATACACTACCATGATGGTAGTATATAACATCAACATTTGTATTTGAGAAGGAGTCTGGTGACTCGAAACATGTAAAAAAGGTATATAAAGAAAAGTGTTTATCATTTAGAATAGTTGACAGCAAGAAAATGAAAGAGACAAACTAACATGAGAATTATAAAGTACATTGTATTCTACATACTTGGTATGCAGCGTACGGATTCATTATTCACTGTCCTCCTTCATTCATTTTCTTGCTGTTTTTGTTAACATTTGAATTTGAAAACGGGTCTGTTGACCAGAAACATGTTAGAAATAAAGTTTTGATATTTAATGGTTGAATTGTATTTGTATTTTAATAAAAAAAAAACAGCAAGAAAATGAATGAAGGAGGCTAGTGAATAATGAATCCGTACACTGTATACCAAGTATGTAGAATGAACATTTATTATTAAAAAAATTATGTTTTTTTGTTTGTTTTTTTAACTGTTTTTGACAAGGATTTGGTTTGAAAACATTAAAATGAAAATTAGAAATTAAAGAATTATAAAATAAAAATTAAGCAAAAATCTAATATTGTGTCAGCATAAAAGAAAATTCAGAAACAAAATTATATATTTATTGGCTGTGTCTTGACAAATGCTGCAAAAATTATGGAAAAAGTGTCGTCAAATTTGGGCAGCACTATCAGTGTGTAGAATGATCTTTGTTCAATGATTATGAATAATTAACATGTTTTATTTAAGGGGTCCATAGGAAAATATATATAAACAAGGTTGTTTGTAATTTAAAAGATCAAGACTAGTATATGCTTCAAAGCTAATCACAAAATTACTCTCATTTTTTCCAGTTTAAAACTGACATACTTAACATGTTACTAATTTTACAATATTAATTCATTTAAAATTATAATGTATGAATTTTTTTTGATAATGTCAATACTTGCCAATAAGTCTTCATCCCGCCACAAGGTGGCAGCACATGACAGTTATGTCATTTTTATAAATATAAATCCTATGAGTTATGCGAATAGAATAGATTCATTGGGTTTCTTTTGTAAAAGAAAAGAAAGAATAAATCAATGCAATTGTAATAATCCTATGAGTTAATGTTCAAATCGTCTTGCAGTGTTCCGTACATGGGCATGCAGGCGCGGGGCCCAATAGCCAGGATGCGAGGAGGGGGCCCCCAGCAGCCTCCCCCAAAACCCCCGCGGGCCCCACACATCATACAGCAGGGCGACGGTAGGTTCTCTCTCACAGGAGGAAAGGGTGGAAATAATGGACATACATATGTGATGATGAAACAGAAATGCTATAGATTGTGAATGTTATTCTGCTCAGAGAAAGCACAGAATATTTGCATATTGCAAATGTTTTCTGCTGTTCCCTATAAAAAAACATCAAAATGTTAGAAGTCATTATTTTAAAGCCATTTGTTGTTCGCAGTACAGGTATAAATTTTGCAGTATGATACCAAGGCTGCTTTTGTTGAAGCAGACATTATTGATGTAAAAATAAACCTACAAAAAAATGTGTTTTATGTCATGCAGTTGGTCATGTAGTATGTAGTTATTGCCGCATGTCTCAATGTTGTCTTGCCCATAATTTAAATCACATCAGGTACCACAATGTCTGCATTCTGTTAGCAATTTCATGGCACAATTTTAATGTTGCAAAAGTAGGTTTATTGAACTACGGTGCAAGGATATTTTACAGCATTTGTACCTACCTGGAATTACATGTAAATATAGGATAAATTAATTTTGAAAGTTGTGTATCTGTGGAGTGCACTGATGAAGAAAAGATTAAACTTCATTGCAGAGAATGAATTGAAGTGAATAGGTAGATATAAATGTAATCCTTTCAAAATCATTTTTAGTTGACTAATATAATCATTCAAAATCTACAGGAGGTTATTGCCATTGCTTTTTTCGCCTCCATTTATTTTACAAATGAACGTAGACACCAATGATAAGTCTTTTCAACCTAAAATATCTTTAAAAGAACTACATGTAGTGTTCTTTTGAAGACCATTTGGTTGTTTATTCATGATACTAGAGTTACGCGTTTGCGATGAGACATCAATAATCTGACGCTAACCACTCCCAGCAGACGGCATTGTGGACTACGCTGACGTGGGAATGAACCTCATATCGTCCATGTGTCCGGCCCCCGGTCAGATCACCCACCGGACAGGCCACCACAGCACCCCCCTCAGCACCCCCGGGGGCGGGGAGCCACGCAGCCCTACAGGACCCACCACACCCAGGGGCCGACAGGCAGGCAACTCCGGTAAGTGAACGTGTGGGAGAAAGATCGATTGATGAGCAACTAGAGTGCCAATGACCTGGTGTAAAATGTAAAGTCATCAGAGGAAAATACTTGGATCACAACTATAAAAACCACCACAAGTAAACAAAATTAAGATTTGAGAAAGGTGGAAAAAGACAATTGGAGACATGAGTTTGCATTATGAGTAAGCATTCAGTTTGCATTGTGATTTCAACTTCTAATTGTGTTGGTTCTCCATAGTTTCTCTTTTTTTGCAAGTAGAGTGGAATATAAATAATAACTTTTCATCACACATTTTCTGAAATTTTCATAGTTTACACTCATTTGTAAATGACATGTAATGTCATTTGTTCTTATTGACTTTGCTCTGTTATTGATGCCAAGATCCCATATATAGATAGTAGCTTACTGTAAATCCTTGCTATAGATTTTTGATAATTATCAACTAGTCCTATTGAATTCTGAACACAATGCCGTTAGTTGGTATCAATAGACACATTGTGTCTTGTGGTTAAAGTCTTCAGAGTGTGAAATATCTGTCTATCAGTTTATAAATGTAATCAAACACATGTCATTGAAACATATAGAATCAATTCACTTAATGGATAAGTTATCAGTATGCAATTGATGAATCTTGTCAATCTTCAAATAGCATGATGAACCATAAACTTCTACCAGATTATATGAAAACAGCAAGTGCTATTCCAGGTGATATCAATGATACAGTAAATACAGTGTTTTTCAAATGAAATAAATGAATAGCGATAATTTAAAATGTGCAACTTACAAACTATGACAAACAGACCACAAGAGAGATACACACATTCGCATTGCAGATGAGATAAAAAGCGGTAAGTGGTTGAATAGAAGCACTAAGCACTTGTTTGCGTGCGTTGTAGGCATGAACGCTATCAGCAGTCTGTGTCCGGAGGTCGGCGGATCGTCCAGGCGTGACCACGACCACCCGGCCACGGCCACACCCGGATCTCCCATCAGGTACTGGGGCAGCAGGGCTGCAGATACTGTTTTATATGTCAACATATATGAAGTAACATCACCAAATATACACATCATAGCCATCTACTACGGTAATTTTAAATATTCTAATGTTTTTACAATTATTGTTAACTGTCTGTATTTATATCATACATTTCAGTTGTAAATATGGCAAACTAAATAAATAAATAAATAGTATGTGTATAGTCACTGCTACATGTATATAGTTATCAAAACAACTTAACATATTTTTTTATTCCAAAATTTCAAGCCCATTGGCTTCTTACTAAAAACAAAATCCGAAAGAAAACAAAATTTTAGATTTTTTGATAACCATATACATGTAGCAGGGAATATAATATATGCATACTATGAACCCCTATGATACATACCTAATTAACAGAACTTCAAATATAATATACACTGATAGTAACATTTGTATGATATTTATTCAAATCAAACAATCAGTCAGTCAAATTCTAGATTTATTTGGTCAGACCCTATAAGTGGCGTGGTTGCCCAGTCTATTAGAGCTGAACAAAAACTTGCTACAAAATATCATACCACTGAATTTGGAATTTATGATTATGTTACACTAATGCTGTTTTACATGTCATTTTAGAATTCTGCAGAGCCATATCTAAATTCATTTATCAACATAGATGACCAATCCACCCTTTTTCGTGCAGAGCATTGCACACCCTTGTGGTAGAGGTAGTCTGCCAAAACCCAATTTTTTATTGATTAATCAGTCAATCAATCAAATCCTGAATTCATTGGAGCAGGCCCTAATTATTCCTCATTCAGAGAATGTAGCCTGGCTGCCTAGTCTACATCTCAACCATCAGCTACAAGCCTTTCTGTCACCTACAGGATCTATCAGATCCATGGCCAAAAAAGCCCGATCTTTCTCAAGTTTGTTTTGGTCTGATTAAAAAAACCATGACACATTGTATATATTATCGTGTCATCTCTCTCGCAAAGTAAAAGCGATGAATTCCTCAATCACCAGTTTAACAAAAAAAAATCTACCAAAAACAGTGAAGGCAATTCCCTGCCGTGCATCATATGTTCATGTCACTACGGCCCTGGTTTGTCATCTATTCCATGAAGTAAATGGTGGGGGTCACTCAAACTTTTTAAAATGTTTTCATTGGGGGGTCAGTTAACTTTTTTCCCTAAAAGCGCTGACTGCCCGTCTCACAGGGTGTTGATTAGGCACTCGCCACTCGCCCCTGGCTAGTGTAAATTTCTGTTGGCTAGTGTAAATTCAAAGTCACTCGCCACAGTCGGCGAGTATGATTACTTGATTCCAACACTTCAATAACTAAGGATGGCTAATTTGGATTGGAACATGGCGAGTGTAAATTGAGAGTCACTCGCCACAGAAGGCGAGTGTTCTATTGAACGAGCCACTTTCCCAGCACTCACCTGCCTGCTGAATGAACCATTCCGCGTGTTCCAGAGTGGCGGCTGCGGACACGTCTGAGGACGAGGACTCTACGTTTTACTGGGACGACTCTGACGGGGGCGAGTCTCCGGCTCGGCCCCGGGGCGGGGACCTGCCCCTGCCCCCCGAGTACGACCCCTACCCCGACTGGATGGCCCAGCTGCCGGCGCGGCTACACGACGCCCCACTCACCACGCTCGCCATCCCAGGTACAGGGGTCGGGACGGGGGTTTTACTGTGATTTTGTGCTGCTGTGTGATGAATGGCTATTGCAAAATGATTATTTTATGCATTTACAAGTTTTTAGAATTTTACTATAAGTTGATGTCCTTATGTATTATATATTGGGGTGCATTGTGGTCTGTTTTTAGGATGGAATTTTTACTGTGAATTTGTGCCGCTACTGGTGATAAGCTGTGATAAATGGCTATTACAGAATGATTATTTTATGCATTTAAAAATTCTTAGAATTTACTTTAAGTTGGCGTTCTTATCTAGTAAGGAGGTGTATAATTGCAAAAAAAAGATGGAGTGCATTGTGTTCTGATTTGAGGATGGAATTTTTACTGTGATTTTGTGCTGCTGCTGCTGATAAACTGTGATACATGGATATTACAAAATGATCATTCTTAGAATTTTACTATAAATCGGTGTTCTTATTAACAAGGAACTGCATAATTGCAAGATTAATACATTCAGAAAAGGAAAAAAATATTTCAATTCATATTACAAACGAGCTGCTGATAAGTTGTGATAAATGGCTTACAAAATGATTATTTGTTGTGCTTACAAATTCTTAGAATTATTTACTATAAGTTGATGTTCGTATGTAGTATAATTGCAAGATTAATACATTCAGAAAAGGAAAAAAAATCAGTTTACTATTAGTTGGTGTTCTTATGTATTATTGTAAGATTTAATACATTCAGAAAAAAAAAAAAATTCAATTCATATTACAAACGAGCATTTCGAAATTAGGTGTTTTTGATAAACCCTGGTATAATAAAGCAGCAATGAAACGCTGCCTTCCGAGCGTTCACAAGCCTCGATCGTGTTGCAGGGAGCCACATCTCGCTGGCGATCGAGAGTGACATGCGGACGGACATGGACTTCTCCAAGTGTAACTACGAGATGGCCGAGTTTCTGCGCAAACTGCCGGACCTGGCCATCTTCAACAGTTTCCGCGGCCTCATGAAGGGCATCTGGAAGGCCTGGATGCCCAAACAGGTCGGTAGTTTCGACTTCAACCATTTAAAGGTTATGCTCAGTGGCCGAACAAATATGCTTGTATAGAAGCAATGTGATGTGGACTACGCATTCTGAAAGTGTCTTTCATTTAAACAGCATATTAAAGTATGTAGAGCAATTTAAATGCTACACAATAAGAGGCCAGTGTACACACAAGTTAACACGAGAAAGCAGAAATGTAAACCGAATTATTTTCGTCTGACGTAACTCGCACGATGCGCGTAAGAAGCCGCCTATCTCTCCCATGTTAAACGTGACGTCTGCCGACAGAAATCCAATGTACGTCTGGCGAAAATCATTCGATTATGCAACATCACGTGACCTTGTGTTTTAGGTCGCAAGAAGGCGTGTTATTTTTAAAGGTGTCATAAGTAGTAGATGTGGAGAATATATATATTATTTTCCTTACACTTGCAATGGAAAAGGCATTATTCATTGATACTGGACTTGACAGAACAAAAAGTATTTTGACTGAGCATTATCTTTAAAGGCCAACATCAACTGATTGATGGATTCTGCCTTGTGGTGGTGCACATGGGATAAAAAACAATTTAGAATATTTACAAATGGAAACATTTCATTAACATTTACATTAACATTAACAAAACATTTAGTATGTACAAGTGTTTTGAAACAGTCAAGAGAGTCAGCTGATGTTATATGCTGTGGTAGGTTTTTCCAATCCTTTATGGTACGAGGATAAAATGAATTTATCCGTGTTTCACACCGGGAGTACATTGTTTGGAAGGAATGTTGATGGATCCCTCTTGATAACATGTTTGGTGTTATTAGTCTATTTTCTACATTACTCGAGTGTCGAGTCAGAACCCTATACATCATAATAAGACGGACATTCGTGCAGTGTTCTTGTAGTGAGGGCCATTGCAGTTCCGCGAGCATGTCACTAACACTGGACCTATTATTATAACGGTTGCACACATAGCGTGCGGCGCGGCGCTGGACCATTTCCAATCTGTTTAAATCCACTTGTGTGCTTGGGTCCCACACTGCGCTAGTTTTGATTGATTGATTGATTTATTTTATTATAGTGACATGGGTTTTAACATAATTCAAAATGCCGTCTTCGCTCCCTAGGTGCTGTCTGTGAGCCAGCAGCTAGAGTGTGGGGTTCGATTCCTGGACGTGCGCGTCTCCAAGCATCGGCAGGCGTTCTACGCGGAGCACGGGCTCTACACACGCAGACTCACACACTACCTCAAACAGGTAACGTTGGTGGATCATTGGGTCTCTACTTTGAGACAGGTAACGTAACATATCATTGGGTCCTATTTTTAGATATTTGATATATCATTGGGTCTCTATTTTTACAAATTAGTTTATTATTTTCTTTTTTTTATTCTTCCTTCTATTTCTGCTGCTCTTAAGTCGGTTTAAATTAAATCTATGTTGTTCTGAATGTTTTTTATATCTATTTACTCTATTTACTCTTAACATGTTTCAATACCATCAGTATCCTTCTCAAATTTGAATTTCAAAATATTTCTTCCAAAAAAAGGTTTTTTCAAATTTAGAGCAGCAGAAATAGAAGAAAAAGTAAAATAAGAAAGAAAATGCGACAACATGCTGCTTACCATATTTCACGAATCTTGTATAGCATATTATTGGGTCTTAATTTTAAGACAACACAATATTTTTGGGTCTTATCTCTAGAGATAACTATATCATAGGGCATTGACATCGAAATATTGCATATTATTGCGTATTTTCATGTTTCATCACTCTGAGTATCATCATTATAGAAGAAATATTGTAACTCAAGTGTATCATAAACATTCCAAACACACCAGTCTGAGAAGTCCAAAAGCCCAGTCACAATGCAAACCACTGTACTGCAAGGAAACCAAGAGCGCATTGTGTATTTCTGTAGTATGTTCCCAGGTACACACTCTACACACCCAGCTAATGTCATTTCTCATTTGCACCAGGTACATACTGGAGGTGTCAAAAGGAAGCTACTTTCTTACATTTTCGCATGATAAACACAATTATTTTTATGATTCATTAAAATCATATAGTGATCTATGGTGCATTATGTTTGTGGCATAACAAAATGCACATATGCACATCCTAAATATTGATAGTATCTCCGATTAAATCCTTGCTTTAGATTTTGGATAATTATTTACCAGTCCTGTTTTTAACCTGGTTCCGGTGGCAGAGTGCACTCGTGAGTTAGCCTAAACTGCCAGGCGATTTGGTGCCGTATGGCTGTGGGTTCGAATCCCACCAGAGACTATGTAATATAGTCCTAACCTGACTTGGAGTCATAAGTTCTAATGACGTAATTACATATAATATATACCCAAGTCCATTAAATCATAAATCATTTCATATGCACACCCATTGCGTAGATCATAGGTTGTGATGTGATTTGACCCCTGCGTTTATTGACTAGGTGGGTAACTAATAAAATAGAAATATTGATTTTGTGATAAATCCATAGAAACTCACTGTCTTAATATTTTCGAACATTTTCCATGTCCATCTTCTGAGACTTCAACAAACACTACTGGCTGACTTCTTTTGCTGTCACGTGTTGCCATCTGGTGACAGGAAGAGAAGTCTCGGAAGATGGACATTGAAAATGTCTGAAAGTATCTAGACAGTGAGATATATATGGATTTACCACAACATCAATATTTCAATTTATATTCAATCAACTTCATCACTCACCAGGTGGCTGAGTTCTTGGAGCGTCACCGGCGGGAGGTGGTGCTGCTGCACTTCACTACCCTCAGCCAGGTCGAGGTCCGCGACAAGCGCCGCCTCGTCACCATGCTCTTCCAGGTACAACGCAGGACGCACACGCCTTGGGGGGCGGGGGGGGTTAAAATGGTGGGGGTCCTCAGCCCACGCTTCATTCTGAAGGGCAAAAAGTGCTGATCACCGCCAAAGCGTGATGCTCTTATTGAGGACGTGATCTCTTTATAGTTGTGCTTCTAATCAGCCCCCATCATCATGGGGGTGTGGTAGTATACAGGGCTTTTTGATTTTAAATTTTTAGCTAAACCGCGTACGACAAAATAAAAAAGCAAAATAAAAACAAAAAATAGTTAAACTATGAGATCAACATGAAAACTTCATTTATATAATGTAAGTTTTTCACCATAGTTTGGCCAAAATACCAACTTGTATTTTTGGATATGATGATCGAAGTTTGGCCAAAAATATAATAATTTCATGGGAGGGGTGTTTTTGTGTGAGGACACCAAACACTATACCTTACACAAACCTACTATTATATAGATATATTTGTTAGTAGTAATGTGTATGGTATAGTGTTTGTAAGTATGAAGTATGATAGTGTTTATAATGTTGTAACCATAGCATTATATGCAAAACACACCCCTCCCATGATGCTGGGGCCCATGGTCTTAGTTGAAGGTTGTATCTAATTATTGAGGTCCACAACAGTTTTCTTTAACTACCACTGGTCCAAAGATATATGAAACTTGCTTATAATAAAATAAAAGGCTGTTTTATTGCAATTTTTGACTGCAGAAGGAAAGGAAAAATCCGGCTTTGACTATGTGTTACTTTAGATTTTTTAAATACCTTGTGAAGCAATTATGATGGGATTCTGCTATTCACAATCACTAGGGAACGTATTTTCATGCGAATGCAATCGTGAAGCTTATTAGTTTGTTGAATATAAGTTGAACCATTACATACATGTACTTGTTGACAATGCATAAAATTCTAAATCCACTAACTGTATACTATAAATGTATTTGTAGGTGTTTGGAGCGAAAATGGCCAAAGTGGTTCCCGTGGAAACGCTGACTCTCAACCAACTGTGGGCTCATCGCAAACAGGTGCTTGTTACCCCGCTCTATGGGTTACAATGTGAGAGACATGGGCATAGTTGGGACAGCCACTGACCTAAATCAGTGAAGAAAGCGTAACTTCCATTGGGCAGTAACATTGAAATGCACAGGAGATCATACAACACCATTGATGCTTATGTAGTAAAGATGCGTGATGATAATGTAGTCATGGGATGTGAAATCTTGACCTGATATAGGGATTATTTAGATGTTTCCAAAAGCATATAAACACAGCTGTTCCAATTATTGTCTATATGCCTCTTAACAAAAAGGCTATTTCACAAAGTCTGCAAATGTTGAAATTGTCTGTAAGTGTGCGCATCTTTCCAAGCTATGAAAAAGCACAAAAATTCTGATGTGCATGCTGCATTTCAGTGTGAATCATTTCCAATAATTTACAGAATAAGTGTGTTGGGAAAAAGAAATATATTGCCGCCCAAAAATTAGTAGAATAGAATCGGTGTAAGGAAGATAAAGCTCACATTGAGACTGGGTTTAGTTTGAAGATGTTGAAATTGTCTGTAACGTGCATCTTTCCAAGCTATGAAAAAGCACAAAAATTCTCATATGGGTGCGGCATTTGAGTGTAAATCATTTCCAATAGTTTACAGAATAAGTGTCTAAAGAAAAAAAAAATATGCGGCCAAAAAGCAGTGCTATTTACGCGTTACAAAGCAAGCAAGTGAAAGATGGCTGCAGTATTTCTGCACATAGCAGCTACACTTATGATCTATGGTGTATGAAGTATAGTACAGACAGTATTATGAAGTGTTTATGTTTCTGCGTGTGGTGCAGGTGCTGGTGCTGCTGCCTCGGGAGGACGTTGACCTGCTGCAGACCCACATTTTCTGCTCCCTCGTGTGGCCCGACTCAGTTCTCACCCAGAGGGACATCAAGGCGCAACAGGTGAGAAATCACACACAGCGCACGCCGTTTACACCAAGGCCTCACAACCGCACGTCAAGTGGCAAAGGTTGATAGAAGAGTACAGAGGCTCAAAGTACGAGAGAGTGCAACGTTTACCCAACGCTAGCCACTTTTAGATGGGTTATAACTTCATCCATGTTGCACATACACTAAAAGAAAGTATATGCATACGAACTACTAAGAAGAATAATGCGTTAAGTTGATGTTTGTTCGATTTGCATATTCCCAGAAATGTAAATGTTCTAACACTGTAAATAAAACCATGTCACATCTGTGTAACGTTTAATCTCTTGGTTCGACGTGAAAAATGACGCGTATTACGTCGCAATGTTTAATTGTAAACATTGTGGCAAAATGTGTGAAAAAATACAAACAAATGCAAAATGTTCCATATTAATGTAATAACAGGATGAATACACAATCTGGACATTAAGAAAAGTCAACATGAATTGGTTTTAGTGGCCAATAATCGCCGATTATCGCGATAGTCAGTATATCAAAGCCATGTTTGTATTGATTTTCTTATTTTTTGTAATATCGCCCACTATCGCCGGTTTTGTGTTCTTTCTATCGAGAATTGGCTTCCCCACCCTTAGTGAGTGTATAACCGATACCATGGAATATCGTGGTAGCACTATCCATGCCGCTCCCTGTTTCAGGCTGGTGAGCTGGCTGCGCAGCTGGAGCACATGTACGCAGCGGACCGGGGCCCCGGGGCCCTGAGGCAGCAGACTCCCCGCCGACTCCACCTCACCAGGGCCGTGCTCGCCCCAGACACCACCATGGTGTTTGGAGACCACCAGTACAAGGTGACAGGCTCAATCTACGCTGGTTATTACCCACATAGCAGTTGGTTTTAAGTACTTCTGTCATCTCAATCTACGCTCGCTATTATCCACATAGACATTGGTTTTAAGTACTTTTGTCATCTCAATCTATGCTGGTTATTACCCACAGCACACTTTGTTTTAAGCATAGTAAAACTTCCAATTATGACCAAATCTCTAAGGAGGCCATTTTTATAATAAGACCGTTTCTCACGGTCCCAAACCTTCACAAAGCTCCCAGACTGAACATCTTGGTAGAGACCACCTCTCTATTGAGATGACCTAACACCGGTCCAAAAGGTCGTCCTAACAGAGAGGTTCTACTGTACTTTTGTGATCTCCATTGTCGGCAAATTATTAAGTCTCTGGCAGCAACACAGAAAAAGACCGGTAATAACCAGCAATGAGAAAACCATCTGTGACTGTGTGTAAAAAATAAACAAATTGCAAATGATCTGAATCGATTGTGATAAGATTTGTGAAATTAGCAGCAACAAATTAAGAAATTAGCGTCAAGCCATTTTGGCAGCTGACAATGTTACGAAATTATGCTATCAGCAAATGCTCTATGAGTCTCCATTGTGTATACGACTGGCGCTAATAGTGACTTTGACCTGTCTGAAGTCTTACAACCACACTCACCACCTAGATTACTGCGTTCATCAAATAACCGATTGCCTAAACACTTTAGATCAAGAACCCAGTCTTACGGTGATAGAGCATTTAAAGCATTATGGAATAAACGTCCACTGTCCATTCGACAGTCCAAATCTCTTGTATCCTTTAAATCCCAACTATAGCACCATTTGTTTAAGGAGGCCTACAAGCGTACGTGAAACATTTAGTGGAATTTACGCTATATAAATTGTATTGCGTGTTGCAGTCGATGCGGGAGTTGGCCGGGCAGGAGACCAACCCGGCCGCGTGTCTCTTCGTGGACGGCAAGGTCCACCTCAACGTGGTGCTGGTCGACTTTGTGGGCGTCACGGACGTCGTGTCGCGCGTCATACAGCTCAACTACGTCAAGCTCCGTGGCGCCGGCGGCACCGACACAGGTCTAACGGGGGGGAAGGGCCCACCGTGATTCCCTACCAGAAATCATGAGAATGGCTGTCAATTTCCTTTGAAAATTTTGAGAAATTGTGAAATTGTAGTAAAATTGTGAAATCAGAATGGTTATTAGGAAATCAGTAACTGGCACTTGAGAATGGGGTAAATTTCCCCTCTCTCTCTAATGGAAGTTGCAGGGAAAGCTACTACTGTGTTTTCTTTTGAAAAGGGCATTTATTTTTAACAAAGTATGAAGCATTAGTCGCTGGATTTTAAGCGGCTGGCTTTGAAATGCTGACGTCCCTCTACGTTTTTTGTTTGCTGGGTCGATCTATCGATTACGAGAATGATGACATCACAAGTAGGTTCGATTTCTGCCTGTGTATTGATGGTGAGGATGTTAGGCGGATTGTTTTAGCAATGTTTAAGTTGATTTCAATTAAATGGTATTGACTAAGTTCTATTTTAGGAAATGTTCAATTTTATTTTAATGTCATTCTGTGATTTGTATTCTTTTATATTTATATGTTGTTTTTAGCTATAGATAAAGAACCTTTTTTGTGGAATATTGCATTGAAACAAATACCAGGAGCTGTAATAGTGATTTATGAATATTTTTTAAAGTACCCGGTATGTTACATTTACATGTATAGATGATTAATTGTTAGATGAGTGGAAGATAAATGAATGTAAAATTTAATAAAACTTGTGTGTATTCCTTTTCTTTCTAATGTTTTTAGAGTCTATATAATTAATACATGCATGGCAAATTAAAAAAAAACAGTGACTAAATAAGTGCTAGCCATTCCATTCTAAAGCCTATTATAGGGCGCAGTTTAAAATGTGTGTATAGAAATTAAACATTGTTTATATGTTTTTTGAAGGTAGCTATTATGCTGTCACTGGTCTCTGTATATATATATTCATTCTTACATGTATTCTGAGCTGTTGTTTACATTCAACAAACGTCTCAAGGTGTTGAAACCGTTGTGAAAGCTGGTTTATTGTCACTGCGGCCTTTTGAAACATACGGTAGATCCATTGAGGCCAGAATCCTTGAATAGGGGTTTTGAACGCCCTGCAACTGAACATATTGTATATACTGTTGTACACTACAATGATTATACAAACATCATAAAAGCACATCAATTTCTAGCCAAATATCTTACCATTGTGTAGTAAACTCTGGTGTATTATTCTTAAAATATTCTTTGATTTTCTTTCTTCATCTTTCAACTAGCAGTGCTGGACCATTGCTAGGAAACATGCTTACTCTTTTTTATGCTTTATGAAGAAAAAATTAGCAAACCCTATAGTTTGAGCATCTGTTTTCAGTTCAGGGCTACATCAGTACATGTGTAATTAACACACACTTCTAATGTAATTCAGCCGCCGTTCACTTGAGATGTTATTTTGTGTTGTACATTGACTATCTGTGATTTACATGTATATAACCATGTGTTACTACAAAACCTGGTTATTTCAATGCATTTTCTATTCTATGGTATTTAGAACTGGTCACAATTTTAGTCTATTTTGTCATATTTTGTAGTGGCAATTTTGTGTTAGGTGTGATGTACCATAATTTGTAATTGATTCTATTTTAGGAAGATTTTATCGGTGTGTTCTGAATATTTCATGTTTTGGGATAGAGAAACACAACGTCCTCTAAAAGCGATGTTGTGTTAGTGAACAATGAACATTTTATATTTCTTCAAGGAACTCCAATGTATTTTTCTTTTCTGAAGAACAGATGGTTGTGTTTATATATTTTGTTATCTATTTCAGCAAAACTAGCACTTATTTATGACATTTTCTTGCTGTAGAGATTCTAATGTCCGATTTTAGCAAGTTCAGTCTTTCATTTCAGTGATTTCATTTTGTGATTTTCTTAAGTTTGTGTATGATTATGTAAATAGTGTATATAACATTTTCCCATGTCTCAATCAAACTTTACTAGGAAATTTATTGACATTTTGTGGTTCTCCGCTAGTCGTATATGTAATTTTTACCAAAACATTAGCTGCATATATCAAACATGGATGTTACTATGTGTAAAATGTAGGATGCAGTTTACCAATTGAGTAGACTATAGGGTTGAAGAAATATTTTGCAATGAAGTTCAACATGTAAATGAAGATGTTTTGTCTTAAATCTAATACTTATATTGTAAGGCATTATATACTGATTAGGAATCGGGAACATAGATGTCTTTTGCCATCGTATCAACTCCTCTTCACTACCTCTCACAAGTCTCATGCACAATCTAACCATGCTATATGTAAACTTGATTAGAATTAGTTTGTTGAACATAACTTTGTACGCAAAATAGGAACAAAGTGTTGGTTGTAGATATCAACGTGGAATGGATTAACGCGATGGATGATAATGGATTTTGTTTTTTGGGAAAATGATGTTAAAAATTGGCCCCAAAATAACCATCAGAATGAGAGTGTTCAGTTTACCGAGTTTTGGTCTCGCAGGACGATGTGTGGTTTGTTTGACAGTTTGGTGTGGTAGCCATAGCAACGCTTTGACATTGATGGCTTTCACCAGAGGGATGCAGCTTCAGTTGCTCCAATCCTTTGTTTCAAGCAGGTTTGAGTATAAAAAGTGTACTGGTATTTTGGGTGTGATGTGTTGATATGTACCATGTTTTCAATGTATGTTCTAATAAATGATATCATCGTATTGAATACGATGGCGGCCACAATGTGTTATAATAATGCATAACAATATTTCCAGTCATTGTTACTTCTTGCCTATTCTAGGAATTGTAAGATTTTGGTTTTCACTTCTCTGTACTTAGATCAGTCACACTGAGTCAGGTGGGACACAATAAACATGGCAAAATAGTCTGACTAGTTTTGTTTTGAATTTTCACACATTCAATTGAAGATAATGCTCAGTCAAAAATATAAGTGATCTGTAAAGTTCAGGATCAATAAACAATGTCTCTTCCATTGGAAGTGTAAGAAAAATAATACTAATATTTTTCATCTTAATTATATTTTACACCTATAAAAATACCACAATATCTTGTTAGCTAAAACACAAGGTCACGTGATATTGCATAATCGAATGATTTTCGCCAGATTTACCATGGATTTCTAACGGCAGACGTCACAATTAACAGGGCAGAGATAGGCGGACTCTTACGTGCACCGTGTGAGTTACATCTGACGAAAATCATTTGGTTTACATTTCGCTGCTTCACATGTTTTAATGGTCACTAGCTGGCTGTTTATGTTGTGGTATTTAAATTGCTCTACATGCTTTAATACGTTGTTTAAATGAAAGAAATTTTCAGAATGCACATTGCACATCATATTGTTTTTCTACAAGCATACTTGGTCGGCCCCTGAGCATAACCTTTAAATCCCTATGGATAATAATAATGTCATAGCTGTTTCTATATCACAGACACAGAGGATCAGAATGATATTCATTTACAATCTACCAGTAATGTCTACATAGGCTAACACAGAACCACTTAATCTGGAATCAAGCACTTCAAATTCATGTAGAAGCATGGTAGTCAAGGCTCTTGTAGATTTATACTTAGAAAGAATGAACTAACTGTCAACATATATAACCCATCATGTAATGGGCTATTTACAATTCCCTCAGCAAGGGGTACAGCCAATTTCCATAGTAAATAAGGCATATGTTCCAAAGAACTAACCTGGTCATGCTACCGCAACTATTAAACAAGGGTGAAGGTTTACATTCAGTTCACAAAAAAATAGTTCAGTGCAAAATTGATAAAAAGGTGCATTGATATGAGTTATAAAAAAATTATAGACTGGATTGTGATGTGTGTCAATGAATAAGGAAGAGCACGTTTTACTTCAAATCACCAGATATATACTTAAACAAAAAAAGCTATGTCCCATTCGTGAAGCGTCTGAATAGCGTAAAGTTTCTAGGAAAATTCATGGCATTAAAAGCTCTACGCTATCCATACGCCCAATAATATGACCTTTGTGCACTCTTATAAAAGCGGCAAGGCAACGTAATGTCTGCATAAAAAAAGCAGATAAAAGTGGACAAAAGCGACTGATTCACGTGCAGCTGAGGGTACCTGGTCCTCATCAGGTTGTGCAGAACACAGCAGGTGCTCGCCTTACGCAAATCATCAGCTATTCACACGTTTTTGTCAGCAAATCTGACGTTTTTCATCTGCTTTAATACTCTAACTGTCCGAAAATTTGTAAAATTTATAAAATTTATAAAATTGCATCTAATCTCAATCATTGTTTTTTATTTTATTACTCTAGCTGTCCGCTAACTTGACACCAATGTGTTTTTCTTCTTTCCATCTGCTCTGGTCTGCTCACAAGACCCAACTAAGAGAATCTTGTCTGAATAGCGTCTTAATAGCGTGTAGTTGGCGTAAAAGATAATCTTCCTAGAATTGTTTTTAAGCGTACGAATAGCGTACATAAAGCGTAAAAAAGCTACAACGTAGCGGGTGGATTGCGACTGTTGGCGTGGGTTCACGTACAAGACATTTTTCCTACATTTTACAAGCTATCCAGGCGCTTTTCTGACGCAAGGCTCAGTGAGACATAGCCATTAAGCACAAATTTAAATACAAATATTTGAAATGTGGAGAAAGTACAACTCCCAGGGATATACAAAAAGTCTGTGGATGTGTGTACACATATGGATGAAGTTACATTTAATATTTATTTGGCAAAATAAACTGGAGCCACGGTTCCAAGAAAAGCATGTGATATTTACACACTGCTGAATAATTAAAAAGTGAATAAACATTGATTTGAGATACATATATAACGCCCATGTTCCACTTGCAGATAGGGGTTTCAGGATTCTCTTAGTTGGATTATACCAATAACAGGTACTTGTGATTGCATAAAGTTAGAATGCAACAGGTTTTGAAATTCAAATTATTATGATATCCTCGCTCAGTTAGTATGCTGGCTATTTAATTTCTCTCCTGCATTATGATGATAGAAAAATATTGAGGCCTTAATTTAATCTAATTACTTCTCTTTAAGAGATGAATTGGGGTTACAATTAAATTGAAAATGTTTCACAACCTGATGTACCAGTGCACTGTATATTGTATATTTGGCGTTTGGAGAATCCGATTTTGTTCTTGTGTATGGACATTAGAAATATGATTTCTAAACATTGTTCAGAGTGCTTTACCAATTCCAATAAGGAAAACAGATGGTAAAAGAGCGGTTTTAAATGTGAAACCGGTACGTGCATGTTTGCATGCATATTGCAGGTGACACCATGAGACTGTTGCTGGTTGCTGCAGCCTGTGTTCTGTTACTGTCTCTAGCGGAGGCAGACAGACGCCCGGACGGTGATAGACGTGTAGGAAAGGACGCTCAAAAAAGAGGTGCTATTAAAGCCCACTGGGCTAAACATCGAAGATGAGTTTATCCTTAGAATATAAGCCACTAGGGCTTATAAGTGCGACATTTTTTTTTTAATTTTCAAAGGTATCACACAAACTGTGGCGTTTTTCGTCCACACTGAACCCCCACGAGTGACCAAAGACACATGAAAATAAAATAATTCACCTCAAGAAAGAGGTAGAGGTAGAAAATAAACGTAGAAATAGATAGTTTTATGTTAGTCTTATATTAGAAAAGTGGGGGCTTTCTTGACCTGATTTTCTTTTTTATTCTTTTTTTTTAATAGTATTGCAAATTCAGTAGCATCATTTGTGAAAAAAGCACAAATCTCAGCAAAGCACAATGGCTGGGGAAAAACGCGAAACAACCACTGCCGATAAATAGCGTAAAAAGTATTAATCTAGCACACAAAAATATTTTGAATAAATATAATCTATGGTAAGGTCAGCCTGCCAGAGTTCTAAAGGAAAATATACACGGGTGTGTTGGAATTAATTGACTTCTCCAAGTCTATAGGGCTATTTCACATAGCATCTCCCGGGTCTTGAATCCTGGACAACTACCGTGCTGACAGCAAGTTCACGGAGTAAACCAATCAGAATGATAAAAATTACAATGTAGATCTGGCAAAAAAAGCATATCATTTCTTCTGATTTTTAGGTTGATATTCAGTACAAATTTTAGTTATGATAGAAAATGTCACTCCATGAACTTGCATGCTGTCAGCACATTAATTACGTGGTATCTGTAGAACAGAGAAAATCTGTCATTGCAACTGTCTATGACAGGATCATTAACACCTTCAGCTAGAGTGGCTTAATGCACATGCCTTTTAATAAGCGAGGGGCACATTCCGCCTTGCGGCCGTGGTCGCCGCAAGGCGTCTTGAGGTCTGCGGCGTCTACGGCACTTCCCGCATGCATTGACAAACGTCGGGACAAACGTACAGCTGTGGGCACATATACGCACTGCCTCTGTGCGTTATGAGTGCATCGCCACTGGGGATAAATTTATTGGGGTGGCCGTGATATCAGCATGCGCCGAACGTGCGTTTAATACACTCACACATAACTTGCGTTCCACGCACGCCGTATGATTACTAAAGGGCGGTCCTCATACGTTCAGTCATTGTGCAGGGAACGCACGACGCCGGTACTGTATCTGTACAGACAACGTGCGGTAAATGTAAATGTCTGGTTTATGGTCTTCTTCCCCGAAGGATCAGACGATTCTACATCTACACCAGGTCATTGGCATCCTTGTCACACTATATCTTTTTCAACTCCCTGTGGGTTTTTTTTTTTTTTTTTTTGGGGGGGGGGGCATACAACACATCTTTTGGCTACCGTACACATTAGCGTTCACTCGCCTGACCTGCCCCTGACCTGTCCCTATTAAACCTGTACACATATGTACCACGGTGCAGTGTGCAGCCTGTTAGAGGTAGGTTTGCTCAACTCCCACCATCAGACCCGACTGGGAATCGAATCCACGACCTTCGGGTCACGAATCCGACTGCCTATCCACTCTGCCACGGAAGCACACTGTACACTCACGGATCCTCACGATTTCTATACGTTTTTGGCAGTAGACTGGCTGTCGACCCACCTTGTAATGCAAGGTGTAATGTGATCTATGCATTAATTGCTTGGTAAATAAGTGCCATAGTGGTAGTGGTCCACGACTCGAGTCCCGGGAGAGACTATGTGATGTAGCTCTATAGCCTTGGAGAACAAATCCTCGAATACCAATAAGAAAATATTCATCTAATCATTAATGAGAACCCGTTATATACATTTTCTCGACATCTCATGCTAGATTCTCTTTGGTTTATGTGATGAAAATGTTAACCGCATGATTTTCCACTGGCCCCTGTGATGTTGTAGATGGAGACGCTCGCGATGGAAGCAGACAGATGGGAGACGGAGAGAGACCCCCGCCACGGACAGAAGGTGCGAGCTGGGACTTTTTCAATATTTTACTTCATTGGACATCTAAAAGTATATGATGGCCCTATGATGCAGTGTTAAATTTTGAAGATACTGAAAGATACTGATACTGAAAATGTATTTGCACCTACAACCACAATTAAAACATGTTTACAGTGTGTGATTAGTTTTCGAAATTATATATAAAACGATATCAGTATGTATGTTTATTGTCACTACAAGATGACAATAACATGTACACTGTATACGAGGGATCGTTCACAACTGACCTCACTGGCATGGGGGAGGGGGTGGGGAGCTCTAGCATTTTTCAAAAAAAGTTGTAGTTATATGTTAGGTGAGTTGTGATATGTACTATGGAGGGGGTGGGGTGATTCAAAGATGACGTCAATTTACTAGGCGGGGGGTGCCGTAAAGTTGACAAAAGGTGACAAGGGGGGGGAGGGGTGTCAGCAAGGCCAAAAATCAGGTGACGTCATTTGTGAATGATTCTGAATATACAAAAATTTGCAAATTACGAAAATAAATTAACCCTGACCGTACGCAAAAATGAATAATTTTCCCCGACATTCCTAAATTCTCTTTGATTTATGTGATGAAAATGTTAACCGCATGATTTTCCACTGGCCCCTGTGATGTTGTAGATGGAGACGCTCGCGATGGAAGCAGACAGATGAGAGACGGAGAGAGACGCCCGCCACGGACAGAAGGTGAGAGCTGGGACTTTTTCGTTATCTTTACTCAGGGCCGTAGCCAGGATTGCAAAACAGAGGAGGCAAATATGTTGGGTGAGGGTGCAGACAAGCACCGTAGGCTATGGGGTTTTGAGGCATGCCCTCCCCTCCCCTCCCTCCCAAGAAAAGTTTTGAATTTAGACCCTTCTTGAAAGTGATCTCCAAAAACAGAGCAGGCACTTGCCTCCCCTGCCTCATATGTAGCTACGGCCCTGATTACTTCATTAGACATCTAAAAGTATATGATGGCCCTATATGATGCAGTAGTAAATTTTGAAGATATTGAAAGATACTGATACTGAAAATGTAATTACACCTACAACCACAATGTAAAACACGTTTACAGCGTGTGATTAGAATTCGAAATTATATATAAAAAGATATCGCTATATATATATATGTTTATTGTCACTTCAAGAAGACAATAACATGGTGGGGTCTAACATGTATATTAGGGATCGTTCACAAATGATGTCACCTGGTAGGGAGAGCGGGGGTGCTAAAAGATGATGAAAGTTGACCGGTGTGGGGGTGGTGGTGGTGGGGGAGGGATCATTTAGCACTTGAGTGATTTCGCCTTTTGAAGAAAAAAAAGTTGTAGTTATTTAAAAGTATTTGAACTTAATTTCTGACATGTTAGGTGAGTTGTGATACATCATGGAGGGGGTGGGGGTGAGGCAAAAACGACGTCAACTTACCAGGACGGTGGGGGTGGGGTGGGCCGCAAAGTTGACAAAAGGTGACGAGGGGATGGGGGCAGGGGTGGGGGTGCAGGAAAAAGGCCAAAAATCAGGTGACATCAATTGTGAACAGTTCCGAATATGAGAAAATTTGCAAATTACTAAAATAGATTAAACCTGACAGTACACAGAAATGAATAAAATATCCCGACATTTCATCCTAAATTCTCTGGAATTTCTGTGATGAAAATGTTAACCGCATGAATTTGCAGGTGGAGACTCTTCTAAGGATGGAAGCCACCAAATGAGAGACGGAGACCGCAGACGCCCAGGTGCTGGGACTTTTTCAATATTTTTACTTCATTTTAGACATCTTAAAGTATATGATATAGTAGTGAATTTTGAAGATACTAAAAATGTTATTACATTTACAACCAAAATTAAAACATATTTACAGCGTGTGATTAGATTTCGACTTTTATATTAAAAGATATCAGTATGGATGTTTATTGTCACCACAAGATGACAATAACATGTACATTAGGGATCGTTCACAAATGATGTCACCTGGCAGGGGGAGGGAGGGTGTGTAGCGAAAGATGACTAAAAGTTGACAGGGGGGTCAAGCACTTGGGTGAGGTCGCCTTTTAAAAAAAGAAGTTGTAGTTATTTAATATTATTTGAACTAATTTCTGACATGTTAGGTAAGTTGTGATGTATCATGGATGGGTGGGGTGAGGCAAAAACTTACTAGGAGTGTGTGTGGGGGGGGGTGGGGGGTGGGGGGTGCCGTAAAGTTGACAAAAGGTGATAGGAGTGGGGGTGGCGGGGAGGGGTGTAAGCAAGGCCAAAAATCAGGTAAAATCATTTGTGAATGATTCTAAATATACAAAAATTTGCAAATCACTAAAATATATTAACCCTGACTGTAAGCAAAAATGAATAATTTACCCCGACATTTCATCCTAGATTCTCTGGGATTTGTGTGATGAAAATATTAACAGTATGATTTTCCACTGGCCCCTGTTGTGTTGTAGATGGGGACGCTCGCGATGGAAGGAGCCAGGTCAGAGACGGAGAGCACAGACGTCCAGGTGCTGGGACTTTTTCAATATTTTTACTTCATTAGACATCTGAAAGTATTTGATAAAGTAGTAAATTTTGAAGATACTGAAAGATATAGCTAATACTGATACTGAAAATGTAATTACACCAGCAACCAAAATTAGAACATGTTTACAGCGTGTGATTAGATTTTGAAATTATATATATAAAAATATATCAGTGTGTATATTGATTGTTACTACAAGATGACAATAACATGTACACTGTGTATGAGGGATCGTTCACAAATGATGTCACCTGGCGGGGGGACGGGGTGTAGCGAAAAAACTGACAGGGGGGGGGGCGTCTAGCACTTGCGTGAAATCACTTTTTCAAAAAAAAAGTTGTAGTTATTCAATAGTATTTGAACTTAATTTCTGACATGTCAGGTGAGTTGTGATATATACCATCGAGGGGCTGTGGGTGATTCAAAGATGACGTCAATTTACCAGGAAGGGAGTGCCGTAAAGTTGACAAAAAGTGACAGGGGTGGTGGTAGGGAGGGGTGTAAGCAAGGCCAAAAATCAGGTAAAAATCACTTGTCAACGATTCCGAATATACAAAAATTTGCAAATCACTAAAATAAATTAACCCTGACCGTATGCAGAAATGAATAATTTCCCCCGACATTTCATCCTAGATTCTCTGGGATTTGTGATGAAAATGTTAACCGCATGAATTTGCAGGCGGGGACGCTCGTGATGGAAGCAGCCAGATGACAGACGGGGACAGGCGCCGTCCGAGGACAGAAGGTGCGAGCTGGGACTTTTTCAGTATCTTTACTTCATTAGACATATAAAAGTATATGATGCAGCGGTAAATTTTAAAGATTCCGAAAATGTAATCCCATGTACAGTAGAACCTCCAATTAAGACCACCGGCTCTCTATTGAGATCGCCTCTATAATAAGACCACTTTTCACTGTCCCAACCCCCCATAAAGCTACCAGAATGAACCTCTGTGTAGAGACCACCTAACACTGGTCGCTACGGTGGTCTTAATATTATAATAGAGAGGTTCTACTGTAGAACCAAAATTTTGAAAATTAAAACATGTGTATAACGTATGATTAGATTTCGAATTAAATAAAAATATCAGTATGTATATTTATTGTCGTAACACTACAATATGACAATAACATAATATACAAAAAGGTCCATACCACTAAAAGAAATTAACCCTGACCGTGCGTGCACAGAGGTGAATAGATCAAATATATACAATTATGACTCACATGATTAGGTGGAATGATCTCTGAAGGGGATGGTCCTCGCTCATTGAAAGAATCACTCGGAAGTAGATTGAGGGATCTGCCCAAACGTATGCGTGACTTACCAAAGAGAACCAAAAAAGGTGGAACAAAATTTATATATTTATTCATTTGCATCAGACTTAAAGTCCATATTACATAATAATTAAAACGAGTTAAATTGATGGTAAAATTATCGCATTACTGTAAATATCACAGATACCAATATCACACATGCAACTCCCAACCTAATTAGACTACTTATTGAAGAAAAGTCCTTGAAATAAAAATAAGTGGATTCTACAATTCTCCTGATAATACTGCATAGGCAGATCCAGGGGGCGCAGTGCCCCCCCCCCCCACTTTTCCCACCAAAATACTTCATTTTCATAGGGTTTTTCATGAAATCCCGTAAGTGCGCCCCCTCTTTTCCTTAAGTGCCCCCCCTTTCCAAAAACCTGGATCTGCGATGAATACTATCATAAAACGTACTAAATCTCGACATAAATCTGTACGTTGCTTTTCGTAACAGAATTTTAAAATGATCAATACCATTAAAAACATTAATATGAGATATACTAGCACCCTTTTGGACATCAAACAGAGCAACAACTAATGGTTGTATGTCTGACAAGGTGGTCGCGGAGGACGTGGAGGCAGGAGCGCTGGAGATGAGAAGGATGCCAGTCGGAGACAGAGGAAGGGCCCGGGCTCGAGGAAGATGCCGAAGACACGAGATGGGAAAAAAGGACCAAAGACAGGACAAAGAGGAGGACGAAGAGGATAAATATTGACCTAATATATGTTAATCATGTGAGATTAAATAAAGATGTATCAAATTGTGTACATACGTGTTATTTTAATCTACATATATATTAAGAGGTAAAATGACTTCATTGTTGATAGACTTACAGTGTATATGCAACTGAAAATCAGATCATATGCATATATATGCTCAGATCTTTTATGTGGCATGAATAAAAAAGTTTGCACAAGATGACTTTGTTTGGTTGCAATTGGATATATTTTCAACAAATATTTTTTATTGCAAAATTTAGGAAACATTAAAATCAAACCATATGATCAATTTTAGAATATTCAATAAAATGCCCATGTATTTTCCTTTATCACTCAAATGCATTGGCTTTTAGTCGGGAGTGCTCATAAAGTACTGGGGGGGGTAATTTTAGAAACTCGATAGTTCAAGTTGAAACTTTTCTGGTCCCGGGTTTCTGGTCACCTCCCCTGGCATAGATAAAACTTTTCTGGTTCTCCTTCAGTTTTACCGACCCCCCTCCGTACTGTATGTACTTATGTACACCCCCCCAAAAAAAAAATGTATATACACACACAAAATAATCATGTGTTTGTGGTAATTCGTGAGCAATCACAATGTATAATCTTTGTTGTGTTTCTGCATGAAATAAGCAAAATTAAACAACCTAAAAAAAAAAAAAGACTTCTTCTCAAGTTCCCACAGCTTCATAAAGAGACCTACTCTTTATTGAGACCGTTTGAGATCAGCCCCTGGGGTGGTCTTATTAGAGATGTTCTCCTCTATCATGTATCCATTACGTGATCCCTTCCTGACGTCATTCACCATCTCCAGGAAGAACTCTGTCTGTGCCGCGTCTCACATGAGCAGGCTCTGCGTCCTCTGCTCGCTGTACCTCCTCATCTATTGTTAGAGAGCATGTATTGAAGAATAGTGTCATAGGCAGTTCCAGGGGGAGGGGCTCAGGGGGCGCGCCCCCTCCCCCTTTCCCCACCACAATAATTCATTTTCATAGGGTTTTTCATGAAATCCCGTAAGTGCACCCCCTCTTTTCCATAAGTGCACCCCCACCATTTCCGAAAACCTGAATCTGCCTATGAGGGTGTTGCAAAGAATTTTGAGAAATACTATTTTTTTACCAGAAAAATAGATAAAACAATTTTAAGGACCAGTTTTTGGTTCTAGTGAAATGCAATTAGGGTTGTTATTTCATTTATTTGTTTCTAAATATTGTTCAGAGTGTCTGTCTTTCACATTAATATTGTTTTTACTATTTATCTTTGACCCAATAAGAATAAAAGTAATATTAATAACTATATTGCATATCAATTAATGGTCCTTAACTCGTAAAAAGTCAAAACTTAAATTTGCACAATTTCATTTTAATGACCTTTAATAGATGGCAGCACATGTATGAAAGCAGGACACAACGGAAACAGAAAGGACTTATAAACTAACGATGCTGTTTGCGTTATGACATCATGACAGTCAAGTTCGGCGAGGTAAATTAAATTCAATGTTTTTGACAGATTTTTACATCGAATATGTTAAACATTCATTGGAAATTATTTATTTTGTAGACTATCTGACAAAATAAATATTTACATGATATTGTATTGGAAATTTATCTAGATGTGTTAGGATGGTTCTTTAAAATATTTAGTCACTATGTATATCATCTGGACAGTCATTGACTGACCCACCCCACTTGAAAGAGGACGTTATCAATCTTATGAAACTGCTTGGAGGTTGACGTACGACGATGAAACTCAACGTAGTAGATCTAGATCTGAGACCTACCATGGTACTCTGTGTCCAACAGTAGACTTAAGTACTACACCGTGACCTAGATCATGGGGATGCAGTATATTTGTTTGTATGTGAGAAATTGATTTGTGGTCTTACAAACCAACAATCATTTTTGATAAGCTACATTCAGACACAACTATAATAATATAGATCTACTTATGTATGTAAGTTGTATAAAATAGATCTAGATCTAGTGTGTGTGCTCGGACCTCGGTGCCCTCCCCACGGCATAGGCACAGACTCACAGTAACTTGAATTTTTTTTAAAGGTTTTTATATAGATCTCTAGGTGTCTGTCAATACCCCCACCCCACCCCACCTTTTTTAAGTACAGTGGCCTTGCCCTGCATTGGGGCCCGGCCCGGGCCCTGCTTGAGTGGTTCACGACCATGATGACAAATTCAATCGCAAAAAAAGACAATATCCCTGACAAATTCATATAAAATGAGTGCACGATGTGAGACAATTAATTATATTGATTCTATGCCAGAGATTCAAGGCAGTGTTCACCGCTCATTGGCACTGAGGCACTGTGACTGACGCATCAAGATCTAGCAGCGGGACGATGTGGTGCTCTCTACTTCTTGTACTCATCATGTACTCTAAAGGTATTAGTAGCCTACAGTTGTATATTTTTATTTAGTATTAGTACATGTGCAATAATTGTTTCTATACATTAGTAGTACCTAGTACAAGGCAGCGGGGTGATTACGGGAAGGACATTAACTTCTAAACTTTACTCCTAGCATTAGAGGGGTGGTCTGTTTCAGGACAGGGTAGAGCAATGCTCAAGTAATGTGGGCAGTGCTCAAGTTATGGGCACATTCTTCTAAGGGTAATTTATTATGCATATCTCCAAGGGAACTCACACGTTTGGTGCTAAAGGATGTGCCCATAACTTGAGCACTGCTCATAACTTGAGCACTGATTTAGTGTAAAAGGACAGGTGCAGACTAGCTGGGGTGCGGTCATGCATGACGAGGGGTAGATCTACACAGGTAGAGATTGTGGTGCTAGCATAATGTGGATGGGGAAGCTGTCAAGACAGGGTTTTGGGTATTCAGCTTCATCATTTGACTCAATGCTAATATGTAAAGATAACCACTCAGGGCAGGTTTTAATAGTCCATTCACTGCTTTCATCACAATCTAGTATGTTTCCCAATAAATTCATGCTCATAATACAGGGATAAGCCAATTAGGATTTTTTTTCATACTCAAATTAAGTTATAATACAATACTTTCTTCATAGCAACATATACTTATATGAATTAACACAGCTAATGAATTTGTTCATCAAATTAAGTTGTTTTCTATAAGATTTTTATACTAAAGTGTAATAAAAAAAAATTATTTACTTTTGAAACATAAAAGTCCATGGCCATATTCTGGTTGATTCCTCAGTCTGAACGAACAAAACTCACATTAGCACCTTTTCTAGTGTTTTCACTATACATGTGTAACTTACATATGTTATAGAATTTTGTTAAAACAGAACAGATTATAAAGTTGAAAAGGTACGAAAGTTTAACTTTTTAACTTTAGAATCTGTTCTGTTTTAATATGATATGATACGAGCAGCTCCAAGAACTTTTTATAATAGAATTTTGTGTCTAGATTTTGAATCTGTAATCGGATTCTAGCATAAAAACTAGCGAGGTTGTCATTAATATAGATATATATGTTTTGTGTATTTTCTCTAGTTATCACCTCGTCAAGAGTTGAATCAAGGCTTATTGGACATTTACTGAAAGATTATCATATCAACAACCGACCAGTGAAAAACCCATCTGAAGCGCTCAACATTGATGTTGATATTGTACTCAACCAGATTATCTCACTTGTAAGTTAATCTCTTAATATACATGATATTTATGTTTAACTTATTAGTGGTAGATTAAAACATACACCCTGTTAATTAAGTATACACTTGCAGTATCTATTATGAAGCTCGTCTATGATACAGGTCTTTCTTTTTTTCTTTAGCATGTCGTGATAGTTTATATTTACACTTTAATCAATGTTAACTTTTCCATTTTTGTCTAATAAAATGTTCATGTGGTCAGCTGAGTGGTCAGATAAAATCTCATTATATACACATCCCAAGTTTGATGAAGCCTTGACTGCCTTGTGGATATTATTCAGATGGATTATTTTAGGATGAACGTGAATTATTGCTGACAGCCAACTACTGGATTCGACTGGTAAGGTCATCATATTTGACATTCATATGAAGTTAGATATTGTGAAAATAGAGTTCAGCATTACAGATGAGTTTAAAGAGATTTGTTGGCTATTTGGAATCTTGACAGAAGGATTTAGATAGTATTTGAACTAGCATGATACATCGTATCATAAACATAGATCGATGAAATACACAATTGTACCAAAAACCTATATTTTCCGCAGCTCCGCAATAAGCTCATCCAATTCGTCCTGTCTGATGGATTTTGTTATGTGTTTGCTGGATAAAGACACGATGTTTATTATAACTAATTACATTGTATACAATATGAAATACAAACCAAGCTATTGTTCATGGAGGCACGAAAGACCTGAATATTCATCTCTTAAGGCCGTCAAAATTTGATTCCTTGTTTCGGATTTTTTTGAGGTTATATTTTTTCCTGTTGGGGGGCTCCAGATATTTCTTGTTTTGGGGTAAGGCGGATCAGAATAATAAAAAAGAATGCCAAAACTATTGGGTCAGGTGGAAAGTAATAAAACATATCTGCATATGCTTGTATTTTTAAAATGTATTTTATAGTTAATTCATTAGAATGTAAACATTTGATGCATATTTTATTGTGACAATAAAACAAATACTATTAAACATTTTGACAAGTAGTCCAGTGTCTTCTTAGACTGTGCACTCTTCATTAGCTCAAAGGCATCAGGACATCCAATGGTCAATGCATTTTCTGAAGGTAGTGTAACTATTGTAACCTTTAGGTTTGGGCTCTAAGAGTTTTCAAAATGACTGATAAGGGGATATCAATATCCAGCTCAACCCCACCATTTGAAATCAAGTACACTGGACCTCTTGAATACATGGATAAGGCTGCTTACAGCGATACAGCTAGGTTTTTGAAATTTGGAATTCATCTACCCATTTTGCTCATAAGCCGTAATAAACAAGCAAGTACTCTGTCTGGTGTGGAGATGTATACCTCAGTCGGATTTGGTGCAGAAAAATAAAAAAAATGTAACACACCGTTTTATTTAACCATCAGGACCCCTGACAGTGCATCGGCGGAAATCTCAAACAAGGAATCCAGTTATCACGGCCTCAATATAAATGCAATGATACGTGTACTTGGAATAATGACAAATATATAGACAGCTAAAAATAATCTATTTTAAGCCTACATAGGGCTACTATCTTCATGACATATGATACATGTAATTAATCATTTCAGACATGGAAGGATTCTGCGCTTAAATGGAATCCTTTAGTTTATGAAAATGTCACTACACTCAATATTCTAACAAAATATATATGGGTACCAGACTTCACACTTTACAACGAGTAAGTTTCTCATTCAATTCATGCACTTGGTTGTTCTAAACAAATGATCACAAATGTTTCATCAATATTGTATTAATTTCTACTCTTGAAATATTTCTTTGTTAGTTGCCTTAAACATTATGATGCTGGTATTTTAGTGTCAGTGTATATCGGGTTCACTTAGATAGTGAATTACCTGCCGTCATTGACCACAACGGGACTGTGAACTGGGGCTACCCAAGAGTATGTATAAATATGATTGTATATAACTATTATCATTGAAATTACCGGCATTTCATTTACACACCCTCTTGCACCACCCTAATGCATTCAATGCCAATTCAAATTTAAATGATTACACTTCTGTTGTTCTCGCTCTATTTGTAAGCAAGTACTGTTGTCGAATTCTGTTGCCCAAGGCACGTAAACACATCCTGCAGGTGAAAAATATTCTAGAACACATCTTTTGAAGTTTAGAAATGCAAAAATGTGAGACCCTTTTTAGCAAGAGAGGGCCCGTCACTGATGGCATATGATTAATTATTCATGTACACATTGTTCTTCAGATCTACCAGTCCTACTGCCAAATGGACGTCAGTCTGTTTCCATATGATTCACAGACGTGTGAGCTCGTGTTCGGTTCCTGGACTCATAGCAGCATGTTTTTGGACCTCACTAATAAATTCGATTATGGTGAGATTTTAGATAAGGGCATCTTACATCAGAATGTAATGACATTTTAATTACCACTATTACATGTGTATTATCATTCTTAGGGAGCAAGCATAATTAATTGTACAGGGGGGCGGTCATTTGGTATTGACGACTCATGACGAGATAAAAAAATTGAACGCCCTCCCTAACTCTCTACGTTGAAGATGAATACCCTCCCCATATGAACATTAAGAAACTGAGCACCCCCCTCCTAACTGGATAGTTATGAACAATAACATACTTTCGTATTATAAAGTATGATATTGGACAGATTCCCTGAATTTTTTTTAAAGTGCATTGCAATGAACCATTCACTGTCGATGGTCAATGAATACATATCTCGCAATCTATTTGACTTGTTAATATTACAATACAGTTAAATCCAAAAGCATGCATATTGCAGGAATGCATTAATTCGCAACAAAAGTGCGTAAAATATTACCCTTTCAGTTTGAGAATTGAGTGCCCGCCCTCTCACTTTGAATTAAAATTGAGCGCCCTTCCTTCTGTGATGAAAGAAAAATGAGTAATGTACAATTTATTATGGTCGCTCCCTTTCTATGTTCTAGTTGTATAAAACATGGTAATTTTGATTCAAATCAACCAGCAGGCACCTCTTATTATTTTTTATGACTAGGACTAACAACTGAAGCCGACACTGTCAAGTCAGAAATACACTAATAATAAATAATGTTCTGTTAATTAGGTATGCAGTATTATATGGAATCATTATTTTCTTTGTATATTTCTGTCAAAATTTTGTGAACAGGAAGCTGTTGCTTTGAAATTTAAATGAATATATTTATGTACATTCTAGTCTTTTTGGAATAATAAGCAGTGACAGAAATATACAAAGAAAATACCAATAATAATGTTCTTTCCAATGTGTTTGCAGGCGACATGAGGCATTTCATCAACAATGGTGAATGGGTGTTCTCGTCGTTTCCGGTGGAGAAAAAAGTTTTACACGGCTACACACTTCTCGCGTACCAAATCAACATCGACCGGAAACCATTATACTACATTGTCAACCTAATCGTACCCTGCCTCTTGACAAACATTTGTGGTATCCTTGTTTTTCTTCTCCCTCCTGGTAAGTCTGATCATTTTAGCCTTTTGTACGCAAAGTTTTTTTTTTTTTCTATTTGTAATTAGAATGCAGACCAGATTAGAAAATAACAAAAACTAACCGGCCTATTATATTGCTTGGTTACTGCATCCGTGAATCTGTGAATTGTTGGTGAAAATCTCAACTGACATGTTATTTTCAATACCAAATTTGTGAACAGGCAAAACTATTTTTATTTAAGAGTCGAATCGCAATTTTAATTCAGCTGACAGACTGCACAAATATTTTTACCACCCTCACTGTTAAATATTCCCTCCATTTTGTCTGCATACACCCTGGTAATTACACCAGTAGGAACTCTGCGGTTATTATGAATGAGGGTGGCCTTTCTTTTTCTTTTTTTTCTAATATTTTTAAATCACAATTACACATTCAACATTTAATATACTATATATAATATAGGATTAAGCATAATATAATCATATGGATCTCCGAGATGGCAATCCCAAAAAGATTTGTCTAGTAGTTAAGCTTATGAGTTCAATTTATTATTATTTATTATTTATTTTTTGTTCTAAGAACAAAAGGTCTGGCTGGTGATACATGGTTAATTGGCTTTTAAAAGTCATCTAATATTAAATACCAAGTTGCAACAAAAGTCTCATATCTGTCATTAATGAGAGATAGCATTTTGAGGATATCCAATTTCTTCTTTAGTAGATTTTTAAAGTGAAGGAATGAAATTATGTTCTGATTAATTTTCATGTCATAAATATACTTCTTGGCAAAAAGAATTAAAGAGTTCATACTATTTATAATTAGGTCATTATTATTGTTTGGTATGCCAAATATAATATCGCATACATTTAAGTTAATGTTTACAGAGGTAGCGTGACTCCACCAAGCCAAGAGCGAGGTCCAGAAAGGCTGCAATTCGTTGCATCTATATAAATCATGTTCTATGTTATCTATTTCCTCACAACGATTACAATTTAACTGTGTTCCTTTTCCCTCCAAATAAATAGTAGACTATTGCATGCAATAAATCTATTGATTACTTTATATTGGAAGCTCTGTTGGTTTGTATCAGTGGTGATCAAATATTTTTTTATTTTATTTATCTATTTATTTATTTGCCATATGTACAGAAGATATTAATAATATAAAATTCAGGTAATTTACAATAATCATAAAAACAAGAACTTTTAAAATCACATATATAAGTAGTAATATAAATGGCTGGGGTGGAAAGAAGTGGATTACTTATCAAGTTCCTCCCCATGTGTATAATACTTTTATGACTATAAAATTATAATAGCATTTGCTTCACAAAATGATTAAAACAGTGATAGAAACAACAAGTCACAGTAGGCCTATGACTTGTGTAAAATACAAACTGAAGAAATTGACATTTTGATTAATTATAAATGATATTTTCCTATACAGTAATCCTTAAATAGTTTTTTATAAGTGAAATAAGTTTTAGCTATTTTAACATCAGTAGGTAATGTTTTCCATAAATTAGCACTAGCATATTGAAAAGTACTTTTAGAATAATTAAATCTCCCCGGACTTTGAAGGGGGATTTCTTGCTTTGCTTCTGACTGTCCGTCCATGCGGCCGTCCAAAATAAACAGGGTGATAACCCGAAGACTACTTGAGCTGTTGATTTGCAAATTGAATATGTCTTGTTTGAGGAAAAAAGTACCTCTCAAAAAAACTTGTTTGTACTTTGGCCTACTTTTGACGAACTTATGAGCGTTACGTAAAAAACCTTGTTAACACTCTACAGGGAGAAGTATTTGACCTATGGTCACCAAACTTCATATTTAGCTTTGTTGTACTGCTCTCCAGAGCTGATTAGATTTTGATGTACTTTGGCCTGCTTTTGATGAAGTTACAATGTGTTTTTAAAAACAAATTATTACGTAATTATTGTTTATCTGTCTCCTGGGGACAGTTTATGACTTATTATCATCAAACTTGACATTTGCTATGTCTATATCACTCTCCTCACTTGATTTGATATTGGTGTACTTTGGCCTACTTTTGATTTTTTTTTTGAATATTCGAGTAAAACTATTGTTACCACTGCACCACTGCACTGGGAAAAGTATTTCATCTATGGTCATTAAACTTTTCAATTAAGTTCACTATACTAGTCTCCACAGTTGAACTGACGTTGGTGTACTTAGGCCTACTTTTTACAATCTTATGAGCGTTACGTAATAAACCTTGTTACCACTCTACAGGGAGAAGTATTCGACCTATGGTCACCAAACTTCATATCTAGCTTTGTTGTACTACTCTCCAGAGCTGATTATATTTTGGTGTACTTTGGCCTACTTTTGATGAAATTACGATGTGTTCTAAAAACAAATTATTACGAATTTGTGTTTATCTGTCTCCTGGGTAGACTTTATTACCTATCACCACCAAACTTGACATTTTGTATGATTTGATATTTGAGTACTTTGGCCTACTTTTCAAAAATGGCCTGATCGGAGAAGGGGAGATTTACGCCGTTCCTGACGACTACTTGTTAGTTTTAATTTTACGTGTAACTCTGAAATCACTTTTGTTTCGTGTATTATAAGGATGAAAATCGGTACTTTTATATAGGTTTGTCCAAGATAGATTTGGCAAATCAGCTATTGTTATTTTAAATACAGTAGAACAGATCTTGAATTTATAAATATCTTCTAATTTTAGGATTTTATGCTTCTTGAATAATGGAGATGTATGTTCTCTCCTTCTTATTCCACAAATCATTCTTATTATTTTCTTCTGCAGTACAATCACTTTGTTTAAGATATTAGCATTAGCTGTTCTCCAGACTACAATACCATACTGAATATAAGAATATACAAATGAATAATACAATTGAATTAAAGAGTTTGTGTCCATTATCTTCCTAGCTTTTGCTATTAAATAAAAACTTTTACTAATTTTATTATAGACATGATCTATTTGGTATTTCCAAGATAATGTATTGTCAATAATGATACCAAGAAATTTAGATTTTATTTTTGAGTTATAAAGCAGCAGAAATAGAACAGAAACTACCTCATTGATAAGAGTTCTAAGAATATTGATTTGTGTAAATGAGTTTCCAATCAAAGTTGTACTCGGGATATATAGACTCCCACTTATGAACAGCAGAGGGTATTTGGGTTTTCTGTAGGATGAAATGGGAGTAGAACTCTTTAGAATGAAGTTTTTCTAATGATTTAATTTTATTGCCAAGTTTGACAAAGATGGTGTCTCTCTTATTTTTAATAGATCTTTCTTGTTAATGATTCTTATCCACGATTTTGGTATAGCACTAATGAGGGAGTTATATTGCATGACATTAATTATTAAACCGGTCTTGTCTTGTAGTTCTTGTCTGGATAGAATAGTACATTCATTAGTTAATATATCTTTTATATGAGATATGCCATTAATTTCCCATGTTTTGAAGTGAATAGGAGTATTATTTATCTTTATAAATTCATTATTCCATAAGTACTCATTAATTACTTCAATAGAGGAACTAGGCCCTTTAAGATAGACTTGGGACCAAAGACATAATAACAAGAAGTATTAAACAGCAAAGCTAAACACATTAAATGTCTTAAAACAGATGACAATAGAACAATCAGTGACCACAAAGAAATACTAAACGAGCAAAAGAAGTACTACAAAAATTTGTTGACAGAACAAGCAGCAAAAATAAAATAGATAAAAATTGTGAATTTCTTAATAATTTACCAAAGCTTAATGAAACAGACAAGAAATACTGCGAAAAATAATATTATAAGATGAATGCAGTAAAGCTCTAAAAGAGCTATCTAATGGAAAATCCCCAGGTTCTTGCGGATTTACAACAGAATTTTATAAGTTCTTCTGGATTAATATAAAAAATGCTGTTTTCAAAGTCAAAATTCATTTATTATACTGACAGCAGTAGGAATATCCATCCAGAGTGGTTTTTCGTGCACTACTACTTACATTAACAGGAAAAACTTTACGTTGCGCCAGTGCCATTTTTTTTAGTCACTTCGGTCGAAGTCCCCGTGATGGGAAGTCACAACATAAAGGTTTTCCTGTGAATGTAAGTAGTAGTGTACTAGAAACAACTATATAAGAACAACATGTGGTCTCATTTTTTTATTTATTTTCTATCTTGTTTGTTGTTCAAATATCAAATATTAAATTACAAATTAGATTTTTTAAGCAGAGTAATATTTCTCACGCTTCTCAGTTGCGTTTTGACACTAACTACTATCACAGTAGTTAGTGTGAAAAGGCACCTAAGAAGCATGCGAAATATTATTCTGCTTAAAAAATTTAATTTGTAATTTAATATTTGATATTCGAACAACAAATTAGAAAGAAAATAAAATAAAAAAATAAAAAAACAACTTTTTCCTTGTTTTCTGCTCTATTTCTGCTGTTTTATAATTCAAAAATAAAATCTAATTCATGTTGATCCAAATTTATTTATACATGTTTCAACACATCCAGTGTCTTTTTCAATTTAGATTAAAAAATTTCAAATACCAGTTCCAAAAACATAGAATATTACAAATATTACGTTTTTTAATATTCTATGTTTTGGAACTGGTATTTGAACATTTTTAATTTAAATTTAAAAGGACACTGGAGGTGTTGAAACATGTATAAATAAATTTGGACCAACATGAATTAGATTTTATTTTTAAGTTATAAAGCAGATGAAATAGAGCAGAAAACAAGAAAAATGCGATCACATGCTGCATACCATATGTCACAAAACTTGTTTAAAAAAACAACTTGGTCATGTTGATTGTTGTCTGCTGGTTTCAGACTGTGGTGAGAAAGTGACCCTGTCCGTCACTGTGCTCCTCTCGTCCACGTTCTTCCTCCTCCTGCTCACAGAAATCGTGCCCGTGCAGTCGGACGTGTTTCCACTCATTGGTAAGTCTGTGGCTCCAATAATATTGGAATACTTGACTATATTTGACATTACTATGTGAACCCTAATAATAGCAGAGCACCAGTCGCTGAAACCGGCAATTCACATAAACTGTTTTTTTGTCTGACATGAAATGAAACTTGACATCCAAACATTATCTACCCTGATATAGTGACACATTGATACCACCAATGAATGCTTTTTAAAATTACTTTTTACTTCATAAAAAGTGACATTTTTGTACTTTAATGTCACCTAAACAATAAACTCACGGATTGTGTGCATGGTTGAACAGTGTAATTGATGCTCTAGGGTGTGGAAAAAATCATAAAATATAATAATAGTAGGCAATGGAATGAAAGTAGGGCCAGGATGTTTTGAAGTCATATACTGATTTTTTTTTTTATTATAGGACTTACCGTGTTAATCATATTGCGCTGAAGTTACATTCACAAATGGCCCCAGAAATGTCAAACACAACATTATTACCAATCATGCATTTTAAAGACAGCTATGTGCCAATATTTTGTGTGTGTAACTATTTTACTATTATAGTGACTGGTTTTGTTGCAGGAAAGTGAAAACTAATAATCGTAAGGACCCGAATAAGTAACATAGGCATACAAATTTTGAACCAGTTTTAATAATCGTAGGGGTATGATTATTAGAGTCTGCATAGTAGAGGATTCTTTCTCCAAGTCTATAGGGCTTTATCACATATATCACCACTACCCATGTGGCTCCTATTCACCAAGCATTTCTGGCTGGTGCATTTAGATCACTAGGCCATCTTGACAGACCTAAATAAATCATTCTGTCATTCCAGCTCAAGGTTTTAATCATCCAGTCAAATATACATGTAGTACATGTAGCCTTGTTGACTATAGATTCTAATAATGCTCTAATGTCAATACAATGTACTTACACCCAAGTTAATTAATTCCAATATATCTTTGAACATTATTCTCTCTTTCAAATGACAAATGCATGAAGAAATTGTGAACCTATGGTCATTTTGTCAGAACCAGTTTTGAACCTTAACATTAAACAGTGTTTGAACCTCGCAGAAAAAAGTTCGGGTCGAGCAGGGCCCTTAACTTTAAATAGTTGGGGGCCCTGACCATAAGTTGAGGGCCCTGCTGTGATATGTGTTTGAAATATTAGGAAAATAAAGTGGTTGCATTTATAGACACATGTTTGAACATGATAAAGTATGGAATTCACTATAACTCACGAATATTCACCAAAAATAGTTGAGGGACCGCCGGGCCCTCAAGTCCTAAAAGTTAAGGGCCCTGGTCAAAAGTTGGGGGCTCAGGGCCCTCGGGCTCCCTACTATTTCATTTACTGCATTAAATCATCATCATGACTGTTGTAAATTATGGAACAGTCTACCAAATTTCCTCAAATCTGTTAAAACAAAAAGTGATTTCAAAATAAAATATAAATAATTTCTGTTAAAGAAGATGTATGATGAGGAAGTGAATGAATTACTGCTATAAATATTAATATGCTTCATCCCTTTTCTATATAATAATTTACTATACTCTTTATGCCAATGTATACTTCGATTTTGTCAATTCATCTTTAAATATTTCTGTTTTGGTCCACCATGGAAATAAGTTAATGAATATATTTATATTCAAACTTTGTGGTGTCAACAAATTTATAAATACATATGTATTTGAACTAGTCAATTGTGCGTTTAGTTTTTAAGTATATTTCCTAATCTGTTTGTGGGTGTAAAGTGTAATTATAAATAAATTGTATCATATTGTGTGCTTCAGGTCGTTTCTTCCTGGCGCAGCAGCTCCTCCTGGTGCTAAACACGGTCGTCACCGTGTTTGTCGTAAACATGCACTTCCAGGGAGACTTCGGCACGCCTGTGCCAAGGTAGAGGGGAGTGTATAGCCTTGATGAAAATCAATTCACCAGCATTTTATTCCTAAATCACCAGTCACCCATGCATTTCATTGTCTTTCACCAATCGCAAGAAATTGTAATTGAATAGGTTTCATCACATTTCACACTTACATAACTAGAATAGGATATACACCTTATCATAAGGCCTACGTTTATTATTAATAAATTGCATGCAACACCCCCCCCCCCCCACGCTATAGTATAAGGATTAAATACAGACAGTTCACAATTCACGCTCAAAATTTTCGGCAAATCACCAATCACAGCCTTTGTGATGAGCAGATCACCAGTCACCAATAATAGGTTCCATCACATTTCACGCACGTAAATACAGACAATTCACAATTCACAGCTTGATAGGAAGTGGGATCTTGACAAAAAGGGCAAAAAAATTAGAGATGTGGGAAAAAAAACGAGGGATGTGTGATTTCAAGGAATGGGATGTGGGGAAAATGCCTTAAAATTGTGGAATTTTGGAAAAAAAGGCCAAAAAGATAGGGATGTAGGAAAAAAAGCAAAAGAAAATTAAGGATGTGGGATTTCTTAACTCCTTATAACCCCCCCTCTCTTATAGCTGCTCGATGAGTTGTTGAATTTACCCTTATTTTTTATAATTAGCCTTATTTTATTTTCCATATGGGTATTTGTTTTAGGGTGTTTATAGTTCAGCATTGAAAAAAAGCTAGTGATCTTTATCCTGGAAACTACCAAATGATGATTATGGTGAAGAGCAATCATGATTGTCTTTTGTACTAAATTGCATGTAAAAAGTAGGAGTGTGTCAATTAGCAATTGTTGCATTCAGTGTATTACCTGGTATTCTTGCCCTTTTAGAACAGGCTGTAAGTTTGTACTCAAACAAAACTTGCGTGGAAACCGTATTTCCCGGTTTTAAAGCCTAAAATTAAATTACTTAGCATTTGTATTGTTGCTGTAGATACAAAGACATCTAGCATCTTTCGTATTAAGAATGCACAGAATATGTTGAAATACTGAATGTTTTCCTTTCAGGTGGCTATATGTTTTGATGTTCAAGATCTTGTTCAAGTTTATGTTCATGAAGAAGTTGGCAAAGAATATATTAGGGGTCGAGAACGTGGATGAAAGCAACGAATTGCGAGTCATGAGTGAAGCGAAAATTGAAGTGACAACAACAGCTCCATCTAATCCTCCTGCAAACACTGATGAAGATAGAGAGAAGCAGAGCAAAAAGCGATCCTTCAATCCCTTTAAGCGGTGCCATAAGTCTCGTGTTACCAATATGGAAGATGAAAATGTACAGTTGACCAATGTTTCCCACAGCAATAACATTAAAGAGTCTTTACGAGACAAGATTAAGAAACTAGCTGAAACACTAGATGATGACAATGTTGAAGAGATTCAGGACAGAATTACAAAGCTAGCAGCTCAGCGCCAGTGGCAAGTGATCGCCATTATGATTGACCGCCTCTTTTTTGTACTGTTTATTGTGATAACTCTGGTGGTGGTTTTGTATATAGTGTTCACCCATAATTTTTCCAAGAAAGCCACCGCATTTGACCTCCTTTTAGGCACCTCCTTTTAGACGTGTTCAATCAACAAGAATGACATGTAGATAGCATATATACATGACATGTGTATTATTCAATATTAAGTACAATAATTATAGAAAAATAGCCTAGTTGATTAAAAAAACATAATGTCATTATATCCTCTCACCTATTATGTTAATTTCAATCAATAATAGTCAAATGTTAATTATTCATATCTGGTAGTTAAATAGTATAGTGTTTGTATACAAACAATTTACATTACTATTCTCTTTTAGAAAAAAGTCAACAGAAAATTACATTCTGTATTTCTCTTCTTAATGCCTAAATTTATTTTCTCAAACTTATTTCAGTGGGTTCTTAAATAATAGATAGTGTACCATATGTCCGGGGTAGATGTGTATTATATAATACATCCATCTCTGAGCAAACTATTGAGTTGTTTAATTGGTTTTATTTCCTATATGATATTTAATATAATTCACAGTTGCTGCCCTAAATAAAAAAGATTCTGCTCAACAATTATGGTGGATTTGTTTGTTATGATTAAATAAATCATGTGTACTTGTGTATTGCAATTTTAGGGATAGCATTTCATGTGGTAATGTCACTTACATAATAGAATGTTTTTCTCCATTGAGCCTTTTCAATGCTGCCTGTACCACAGGCAACTGCATCAATTGACTTTGAAAAGAGATTTACAGTTTAGAATGTAAATACTATCATTTGATTCACAAATTATTGAAAATAGAGTTATTGTAAGTACAAATATGTATTTGGCCAACAAGTCACAAAAGTGGATGACACTGATTTAGTGGAGATGGGGTGCTGGAGGCTTTCATCAAGTGTTTTAACTACATGTGCGCAAATCCATTGTCCATTGTATATGTTTTTTTGTAAATATTTTTGATAATTATCATACCCCTTATATTACCATATATAGAAAGACAAGTTGTAGAAGGACTTGATTTCTTGATTTCTCATCTCGCTGGAGGTGGAGGGTGTCTTGGTAGGGGGGGGGGGTTAACTCAGGGGTGAATGGGTACTAGTAGTGGGGTGCCACAGAAGGTCCAAAAAATCATACCCCTTAGTGAAACCAGTGAAACTATGAAAATGATACCCCTAGTGAAACCACCGGATGAAAACAATGCGGTATTATCCCAAGGGGTATTATCTATGTGATACTGTAATGAAAACAAGATTTTCTACAACTTATATTTACCTTTTATGCTTTTTTATGGCCCAATAATGCAAAATCACATGAAAAGAGAGCTAGATATTGAACCTCGAGATTGAACCTCCCTTAGTGAAACTGGCTGGAATGTTGAAATCATAACTCCTAGTGAAATTGTGGGGCTGAAAAGGGTAACCCCTATCAGTGGCACATGCCTCATAGGGTGACTATGGAAGTACCCCCCACCCCCACCCCCGAGGTTGGGGTCTTACCTCCCAAAATGATTTTGCATGTGCCACAGGGGTCATAAAATCAGTAACTAGAAATATAGTGCAACCGCCGAAGATTTCAGACCCAAAAATATAATAAAGCTCGATCTGAACGTGTACTCAAAACTATGTCTTAAGCCACATACAATTTTTTTGATAATGCTCAGTCATAACGTTTCTAAAGGATGATGTGAATTAAAACAAAGAGAATTTTATTACCTAAAAATATACTGATTTGTCAATGATTGCATGAAAATGTCAAATATGTGACCCAAAAATATACAGAATTTTGAAAAATTATGACCTAAAAATATAATGGATGTGGGGAAATTATGACCAAAAAATATAATGGATGGGGAAATGACCCAAATTTATAATGGACAGCGCAAAAAGGTTCACCCTATCCTGTGGCACGGACGCATACCCGCCCAACCTATTGAAGACCCGACACCCCCGCCCCCACTCCCAAGCTTCATATATAGACACCAAGCATGCATACTCAGATATTAATGAATATCGTGAAACAGACCCCCATCACATATACATTTATTAGTTCATCTTAACACAACACAAACAATTTTACAGTTGACAGTTTCGGCAACTACTGTTGCCATTTTCTAAACATCTCTGCGCATGTCAAGGTCACTCAGCACGACTTCCGATGCTGAAAATCGGGTCGTACACGTGAGAGAGATGAAAGGCCCCCAATTTCTCGGTTCATGACCTGCTTCTGTCCTCGTATCTTTATCGCCTCCCTGATGGTTCTTGTTTTCCTTTCCCCCTCCCTATCCAGTACACTCACTTCCTCCCAGTCTATCTCATGATTGTTCTGTTTTACATGGTCTGTGATCGCACTCTTGCTGATTTGGGTTAGGGATTCTTTCTTCGCTGCTCTGGTGAAAGATCCCCCACTGTTCTGCTCCACATCCTTCATGTGTTCTTTTACACGGGTGCCCAGTTTTCTGCCAGTTTCCCCAACATACACACTCTTGCAAGACTTACAGGGAATTTTGTACACCTGGCACCCGTGTAAAAGAACATAATACTTAGCAAAACAAATAGCTTTGAAAGTTTCTACTGTCAAACCAATGTTGTAATCTCTTCATAATTCAGTCATTTTTGTGTGCTTTCCTTATATGCGAGACATCATATATATTATAACTATTAACAAAATCAAATCTTGTCGTAATCTCCTTGAAATATCCATGCTATCACAATGTGTCACACCAAAGAGGTAGACCATGTCATAAACTAAAAAAAAATAAAGTCTACTGCACTGTACGTGGTTCACAGTGGTCTACAAAGAGGCATTTTTACAGTATATCCTTCTGAGGCATAATGGTTAATACTCCATTAAACAATTATCTATTATTTGAACCAAACATAAACATTGTAGAGCAATTTTGAATTTTTACACATAGGACGTTCGAAGGGTCCCAAGTTTGAAAATTCAATCAAAAAAAGAGCGGTTTAAACAAGTGCAAAAAATTCTAAAAAAAAATCAGCATGATCTATGACCATGGGGTCAACTTTTGTGAAGTGCCGTGAAAGGTGCTATGAAAAAACATTATTATGGAACACCCTAACCACATACCACGGTGCCTGATTTATGGTTACTAATGTTCATGAGCAAATATGTATATCAAAACTTATTTTTTTCCTTAAGTAAACATACATGTATTGGCAATTTATCTTTAGATGCTTATCTCTGACTATGTAGTGTTATACATCTAACGTATGCGTTCCCTTGGAGATGTACGTAATAACAAAGATATTATAGAACTATAATATCTTTGGTAATAATCAACCCTTCGATTTATGTGCCCATAACTTGAGTACTGCTCATAACGTGAGCACTTCCTAGAGGTGTTTTACCCATGAAATGAATGTAAAATAAAATAAAAATCTTTAATATTACCCTGGCATAAAATAGACAACCCCCCTCTTGTACTTGGTACAAAATTGATGACCCCCCTAAAATATCTGTACAAAAATAGAGAACCCCCCCCCCTGGATTTCCTCAGACTCCCCCCTGACTTAAATAATGAGCACTCCCTTACCAGAATACAAGATAAATCAATGTATGCACTGTGTAAAAATTGTGGGCCAATTTTCAATAATCAATAGACAAGAATACTGTGTGTGGCTATGATAATCAATAGACAAGAATACTGTAAGTATATATTTTTTTGAATTACTGTTCAGTGTTACAGGTCAAAAATTAAATAGAGTACAAAATAATTTGAATGTATAAAATATAAACATTAATTGATTTGTAGACAATGAATGTGAGTATATATGTAAAGAAAAATATTAGGGAAAATATTTAGACATGGAGAGGGTCTACAATACAAATAGTAAAGAATACTTGTCTTGAAGTAATTATCATTTATTCATTATTGATACTACTAGTACTAGCTGTAGGCTAGCTAGTCCTATCTCCAACATTCTATTAGATAAGGTTTGTAAAATATGGTATGCAGCATGTGGTCGCATTTTCTTTTGTTCTTTGTTCTACTTCTGCTGCTTTAGTGATCTAAATTAAACTAAAATTAAATCTAATGTTGGTCCAAATTTTATCTACTTTACTCTTTAAACATGTTTCGATACTAGTACCAGTATCCTTTTCAAATTAAAATTAAAAATGTCAAAATATTAGGTGCAATATTAGGTTTTTTGGACCTAATATTTTGAAAATTTTAATTTTAATTTGAAAAGGACACTGGTAGTATTGAAACATGTTAAAAGAGTAAGGCATGAACCACTTGATAATTGGGGGGTGGCCAGGCATTTTAGTTTCAAGTCCAAATATTTATTTTCATTTTTTTCAGAGAATATATATTTTTTTCTTTGATTTTTAAGGCACAATTTTTTTTTCAGATTCAAGGAGGCATGATCATTTATTTAGATATAAAATAAACATTGTAGTCAAACTTTATTTCTATCTACATCAAATACATGTATTGGTTACAACGTACTGTAAAACAAGAAACGCTTGAACATGAGTTAATTTGCAAATTTTGTGGCTACCGTCCAGACCTACAAAATAAAATACAGGGAATTCCTCTCATTTCAAACACCTCTAGCCAATGCGGCCAGTGCTATAACAGGAGCACTAGCCAAATATTATTGGCACCTGTCAAAATTTGGCAGGTGATATTGAAAGGGCACTGGCCAAAATGCAAAGTTGTTGAAAAAGGGAGCACCAAAGGTGCGGTTACAAGTGCCGTAGGCGCGAAGTATAGCTAGGGCCCGGGGTTCTGGGGGCATGCTCCCCCAGAAATCTTTTGAAATGGATGTCTCTAGAAGCTCTCTGGTGCATTCCTTTTCTGAGAAAGCATTTTTTTTTATTTTGATGAAATGGAGGTATTTATATCATGTTTTGTTTTTCTTTGATTTTACACGTTATTACGGTTAACTTTAACACATACATGTATTTATTCATTGCTTTCCAAGCAAGTCAGTGTCTGTTAAAAGATCTGTTAAAAGAGTATTATTTTTTAACTATTAGTCTGTTTGACGGGTTAATTTTCAATTGTACTCGCCAAAACTTGATGGAAAAGGCAATCGCCAAAGAGGCAGGTGCTAATTGAAGCCCACTCACCAAATGGATTAAGCACTAGGTTTTGGCTAGTGGCGAGTGTTAGAGGAATTCCCTGAAATAGTCAGCAAATATTAACTAAAGCCTAAGATAGGTAATTCCAGGATGGACCAAAACCACAAAATTGAAGTAAAAAAAAATTATGGATTGAAACAGCGAATTTTAATAACAGCAAAATATCCTGGTTATACAGTACATTGTACATACATCAAGACAATATTAGATACAAATTTTAGTCTCTTTTATATATAATGCCATACTCCTTTGATATCCAACCACAGATTAGTTAAACTGTGACCATGGGAACCAGTTTCTTACAGATTCCAGTGCCAGCCTTCTGATATTCTTGCAGGCCATCATAATAAGCATGCCAGCTTCCTTTGATAAATATGTCTGCAACGAAATGGCTTCCATTCCCATATGTTATTGCAAGTAGTGTGTATGGTATGAGAAACCAAAAATGTTTATGCTGTTTGGGACGGAATTCCAGGGGATGTTCATTGCATCAATGGGAAAGAATATTGGCATCACATGCACAAATGCTCTTGGCTGACTCTGTCTAACACCACCACACGCCTCCTCTGTTTCACTCATTTGAGGAACACACTGCCTCACACTTGTTTCATTTCAATGCTGCTTCTAGGCTTGGTGATTCACAACTCAAAGGTATGAGAGTGATGATGTACCTTTTCTGAGCATTTTACTAGTCAAAATGGTTTTAATGATCTATAACAAGATTAAGCAATAGCTCATGCATATAGAATATGTTAAAGGATAAATAATTTTGTCCACTTCTAACTTTCTGCATTTTCTGCAAAGCAGTTTCACAGGCTGTGTTTCATTATATCTTGAAAAAATTACCTTTTCTGAGGTGTCAACTGGTCAAAATTATTTTAAATGATATATAACAACATGCATATAGAATATGTTAAAGGATAAATAATCTTGTCCATTTCGAACTTTCTGCGTTTTCTGCAGAGCTGTTTTGACAGGGTAGAGATTGAGATTGAGATTGATTTTATTCAATATCATTATGGCAAACAATAATAATACAAAATATCTGCTTATACTTACATTAAAAATAACAGCAATGTTATGGTTTCAATATACAGAGGTGACAAAATATATAAATACTACTGAATCTTTAGAAATACTGAGTATGGACTACAATATGATCCTGGAAAAATTACAAATACAAAAACATGAAGAAAAGATAAATTGTGAAATTATGCCTAATGATAAAGAATATGGTTAACACCAAAAGTTTAAGATATTAAAAAATATCTAGCAACTTATTTCCATGGTGGACCTATAAAAAACAACATATCTTTCAAATTGGCATCCAAATCGCATATTTATCTGATAATAAATAATCCAAAAATAATTACTATTACTGTTTACTTAGTATAAATGCTATTTTCAACTTTGATCATTTCATTAAAGAGATATTTTTTACATTGGGATTTAAATTTTTTGCTATCACATGATTTTATATAATTGGGTAACTTATTCCACAGTTTGACACCATTCCATTTAAAAGTAAGCTTGCCATGAGAATTTACCTGGGGCACAGTGAAAGAATTATAACTGTATCTTGTATTGTATACGCGTTTATGTTGTTCAACATATTCACACATATATGATGGGGCAGAACAATTAAAAATCTTATACATAATATTCAGTGTGGGTAAGTTTAATTAGATATCCTAAAAATGACCTTTTCTGAGCAATTTACTAGTCAAAATGGTTTAAATGATATATAAAATCATTACGCAATAGCTCATACATATAAAATATATTGATAGGTAAATGATATGTTCCATTTCTAACTTTCTGCATTTTCTGAGTTTACTCCAAAGCAGTTCTGACTGGCTTACTTCATGTCATAAACATTATCTTTTCTAAGCAATTTACTAGTCAAAATGGTTTTAATTGATCAGGCTCCCCATTTCAAAACAGTTTGACTCTCCAAATGTTTTTTCAGATATTACATCACACCATTTATAGAATAAAAAAATGATAAAATATATGTGGGAAACATATATCTTTATATTCATATAATTCTATGGTTTGATTATATGTTAATCTTATACATCAATACTATACACTATTTGTCATAAATCTTCCTAGTGCAACACTAAAGATTTAAATGCTGCAAGCAATATACTATAAACCTGTTATCACTAATTTTCTTCATTCTCTGCAATTTCTGCACTTTCTGCATTTACTGCGTTTTAGGGTGTCCCTAAGCACACGTATTACTCCTTACCACCTTAACCAACTATACCATATAGCCGTGATCAATTATGTTTGTGTAGGGAATTAACTCTTTATTCGCGTGTTTGAACTACTCTGATTAAGGCTGACATTATGTCTCTTGTGGACCAGATTCTGGAAAATTTACAAAAATTTTCTGATCATTTTCGTGCTTACACAACTGTTATGAACAATGTAATTATTATGTTTTGATAAATATAACGCGTAGCTACTGAATATGAACAGAAATGTATAGAAATTGGATAATAACTAGCGTGGGAAATGCAATAAACACACGGCTGAGCGATAAAATATGATTTTCTAGAATTCAAAATTAGTTTTGCTTTCTAAAAATGTTTATCATCATGAGTCAAGTAGATTATAACGTCAAAAAGTTCGTTTATCACCATAGTTGGTCAAATGTTCTAAAAGTTCACTGATTTATCTGACGTGTGTGACTAATTTTGTCACTTTTTACAATAGATCTACTTTTCAATTTCAGTGACAGCATTCGACTGATTAGTTGCCGGTTAACTTTATCTCGGATTAAATATAGATAATTCTAATTCCTTATCCCAGACTTTATATATGGATATTATATAGAGAAAGTCATCAAAATGTTCAATAAACCACATAATAGGCAAGACTTCACAGCTCTATACATAGACCCCACAGGACACAGCACCCTAGGAAGCTATGACAACAGTAAATCAAAAAGACAGTCATGCTGGAGACATTGGAACCGTCTGTCCAGTCTGCAAAGATCAGTTATTTGTGTTATAGTCATAATAGGGCTGTTGGCAGGAATTTATATACTGCCCTCTATTATGAACAATGAAGATGATGAGACATTTCAAGAGTTAAATAGACGGGGTCAGTCCCAAAGAGAGATGGATGCAATAATAGAATCAACTAAAGAAAATTTTGCCAAGGATGCTGTGGAAGATATCAAGAAAAGGGCACTTGAAGAACTTAAGAATCAAAAGCCATCAAAACGAGGTCCCCCAAAATTGAAAGGAAATGCAGATAGTGAACCTCGAGATCAACTTCAGAATCCTGCTGATGACATAGGCAAGCTTGCTGGAGATGCTTTCTCAGGACCAATCAATGAAAAACAGGAAGCAATTGTTGCTGCATTTAAACATGGATGGTCAGCTTATAAAAAGTATGCTTGGGGCAAAGATGAATTATTACCAAATTCCAAGACCTACAGTACCTGGTTTGGTGTTGGCCTAACATTAATAGATTCACTTGATACCATGTACATAATGGGTTTGAAGGAAGAGTTTCAGGAAGCAAGGGAATGGGTAGCTAATGAACTTACTTTTGATGTTAACAAGGATGCCAATTTATTTGAATGTACAATCCGTATTCTTGGTGGATTGCTGTCAGCATTTCATTTGTCGAAAGATCGGATATTTCTAGATAAAGCTGTAGACATTGGTGATCGACTTCTACAAGCGTTTAGCTCGTCTTCGCCTATTCCTTTTTCGGATGTAAATCTGAAGACACATTCAGCTCATGCTCCTCGCTGGGGACCAGATTCTTCTACATCAGAAGTTACCACAATACAAATTGAATTCAAAGAGTTATCGCGTCTTACAGGAGATTCTAAGTATAAAGATGCTGTTGACCAAGTGACCAAGCATGTTCATGGCTTGACAAAGAAAGACGGTTTAGTTCCTATTTTCATCAATGCTAACAATGGTCGTTTCCGCGACTCTGCGACAATCACTCTGGGTGCACGAGGCGACAGCTACTATGAATATCTGCTCAAGCAGTGGCTGCAGACGGGAAAAACAGATGACATGATTAAGCAAGATTATATGGATGCAGTTGATGGGATAAAGAAACATTTAATCCGAGAGAGTGAACCGAACAAGTTAACCTACATTGGCGAGCTGTTGGGAGGACACACCTTCAGTCCTAAAATGGACCATCTGGTGTGTTTTATGGGTGGAACGCTAGCACTGGGCGCTCATCATGGTTTGCCTGCTGATCACCTGGATCTGGGGAAAGCATTGACTCGGACCTGTAATGAAATGTACAGACAGATGCCAACTGGTCTTAGTCCTGAGATTGTATTCTTCAACACGATTCCCACAAAAAATACAGATTTGATCGTGAAAGCAGCTGATGCCCATAACTTGGAGCGGCCTGAAACAGTGGAGAGTTTGTTTTATTTGTTCCGAATTACGGGAGATCCTATCTACCAAGAATGGGGATGGCGCATTTTTCAGGCATTTGAGAAATACACCAAACTTCCTGAAGGATACACTTCTATCAATAATGTGAAAGATGCACGTAGTCCTGGCATACGTAATAAGATGGAAAGCTTTTTTTCTAGGAGAAACACTGAAATATTTATATCTCTTATTTAGTGACAAGTCGTTAATGTCAATAGATGAGTGGGTCTTTAACACCGAAGCGCATCCCCTACCTATCCATTCATCATAGTGACATTGTGACAATATTTCAGTTAATGTTAAATTTATGAACAATATGCCTACAGTAAATAATCAAAATTAGAAGTCCTGATAGTATATGTAATTCTAGCAAATAATGCAGTCTACTCGGTATTTTTAGCACAGTGCTTCAACTGTCAGTCGGTGTTGGGCGAGTTTTGCAATGTTAGGTATTGCTGATTTTGTGGACCAATCTTCAAACATTTATATTCATGTAAGAATGGTATAGATATGGCAGGATGAAGACAATGTGTTCTTTCTAACCCAATCCCTTCACGCAACAAATATTGTTTTGAGCAGCATATAACAATGACAATTATAATTTATTTGTATTAAAATTCTCACACCATGGTGCTGCTAGCTCCCACCAGCCCTTTGCAATACCCCAGCATGAAGAGACCTCTCCAACACCAACTGACAATTGAAGAACCGTGTGTAGACCACTAGTTTTGAGACTATGCAACAATAGTCATGCGTACATGTAGTTGTAAAATTGATTTGTGTTATTATTTAATTATAAGTGTGATTTCTGAGTGAGAAGTCTAGTTGTTCAAATGTGTTCTTAGAAAATCTTATTTGCAGTGACAGTTGGGGCATTTATTGTCAATAGTGTCTTTCATCAATCTAAACGCTAATTCCTTCGCCACACCAGACCTTTCGCAGTCTGTGTAGATATTAAATATTCTGTATATTTGGCCTACAGCACTGGGTCTCATTGTCAATAGTGTCAATAGACACTATTGACAATGAGACCTAGTGCTGTAGGCCAAATATACAGAATATTTAATAAGTTGGGGCATTAAATGCAGTACACAATACTACCATTTTTCTTGGGGTCTGATTTTAACCAAGTTTTAACCAAGAAAAATCCAGGCATCAAACATTGTGGATTCAATATCTGTATCAAATAGAATGTATGTCACAGCGCTGACATTTTCAATGTTCGCTTAAATTAAATAGATATTTGATGGGATGTATTATATAAATGTTTAAAGGGAGTACTGCCAACTGGCACCCTCTTAAAACTTATTTAACATGCCCAATACTGTAAGTGCAAATAGAATTATGTAAAAACAAATTACGAATAGAGAACAATATCATCCATCTGGTGATTCGCTACTTATTTAGTCTTGATCCACCAGACTTTAGGTCGACAGTTGTTACATGGTTCCCAGCAGTACCGGGAGGTCGGGAAAAACCGGGAATTTTAGATTCGGCACGGGAAAATGGCGGGGATTTTGTTGATTTGGGCAGTAATCGGTAAATCACCTGGAATTTTCAGTTGTTTTCACAAAATTTATAACTTCCTGTCAAAAATCAAAATATTTACATCGAGTTCCGCCATCTTACCTGTAAAATATCACCTCTTTGCCCGGTATAACGCAGTCAGCAAACAAGTACAAGGGGAGTGCAAGAGGAGGGATACCCCCATCTTGCAAGGAGTGCTCGGGTAGATTGGTAGATTGCCCCCTCCCCACCCTCTAAAAATTTTAATATGTGATGCATTTTTTCTGCAATCTAGTGTATGATTTACAGCAAAATTGGGTACTTGAAAGACTTAAAATAGATCCTTTTACTAACCAAATACATGCATGTATAGCAATAATATGCAGGTCGGGGTCAGATATTTATGCAGACTGCGTACCGAAGACGTATAATTGTGGTTTGTTAAAACCAAGTTAATTACTCTTTTATGTACATTTTTACTATCCATTGACCATTCTAAACACATAACAATGTTATAGAATAGTCTTATTTAAGTATAAGTTAAAAATATATATTGAACGGGAAAATACTGAAATTTTGTCGTGTGTGTTACATATGGTATGTTCTGATTACCCAAATTTTTCTCCCCCCAAATTTTAAGGGCCAAACAAAAACTGGCCCCATTTTTTATTCCCCAAGGGGGAATTGGCCCCATTGAGAAAAATCCTAGAATCAACACTGTAAGCTGATGTGATTTTTCATTTTGATTCTAGTTTATAATTGTTGTGTAAGCAATGGCATAACTAGTGGATATAAATCATCCTTTGTCAAATGCTTATGATATAATTAAGATATATTTTTATTACAATTGTTATACAGAATCTAAAATTTGAGATGCTCATATTATCAGATATCTATTAAGCTCATGTGATATTTCAATTTGATTCCAAAGTTTATTTTTGCGTAAAAAACCATTACATAAAATGCATGTCCAATGATGAAAATAAAACAGTATAACAAATTAAATTTACTTATTATCTATTTTTGCAATATTGTTGGGTCGATTTGATTACAATATACTTCAGAAAAAAACTATTTAATTTGATAGAAAAAAAAAAAATTGACCTGGAATTTGATGAAAAAACCTTGAAAATACCTTGAAATGACCTGGAATTTAATAATGTCATTTTTATTGCTTATTGCCGTCTGGTATTAAATCTACTGCTCTCCAGAGGGAGATTTCTAGCTTTGCTTCTGTCCAGGTCTGTCTGTACGTGCAAAATAAACAGGCTCAGGAAGATTAAAGAAAAAACAACCAAACCCAACATTCATTGGCCCGCATATAAAAACGTTTAATGTTAAAAAGTAATTCAATTTTAAAAACATTTTGACAAACCGGCAATATGACGATGAAGAATACCATTACATTCCTATGTACATTGTTTCAGTTCACTCTAAACCAAGCAAACTTGATTAGTGAAGAATAAGCTTGTTTTTCTAAATAAATCATAGAACTGGCTGTAATGCTGATTTCATGGTCTTGACGGTCCTATCTGTGAATTTTCGGACACCAATATTCATGTTTTTTCAACTGGCCAAACAGGCCAGTTCAAGACAGAGTCAATTGCCCCGAGACCATTTTAACTGGCCACGGGCCGGCAGCTAAATCGACCCCTGTGAAACTGATAAAATTGATAGTGATGATGACCATATCATTGTTCAACCTACCGTATATTAACATCAATATCAGGATGTGTATTACGTAAAAAACAAAATGCTAACATGATGTACAACTGATGAAATTTAAATGGTTGTATGGAAGAGACATTTGTATGTGAACATTAAAGTTGTGATACAATTTATATTTTTGATGTAGTCTTATCAAATTCATTAAGTGCTCTGTTGCATTCTGACTGAATGCCATTCACTCTGAAACGAAGGGGAAAGGTGGAGGGGGCGTGAATTTTAGTACACAAAATGTGAGGGGGGGTCTATTTTGAGTGCACAACTTCCAGTGGGGGGGGAGGGGGTAAAATTTCAGTGTAAGCTATTGAAACAAATTGACCGCTCCCCTTCCCCTCATAAATAATGACAGCTCCCTTATGAATATTCAAAAAATAAGAGCTACATATTTCCTCTAATCCAATTTGATACTTGTGTTATTTTGTGAAATTAATTATTTTATTAGACCCAATTCCCATCAGGATATACTTTGTAGGCAAGGATTGGCGCATTGTGAAATCCCTGGTCAATAATAGTAGAATCTGTCATTTGGGTGTAGGTTCTACCACTATTCTAGTACACAGATTTCACAATGCATGCTTGCCTTTTGTAGGTAAGTAAACTGGATTCATTAGTATGCTTCTTTATACTAGCCAGCCCGGATGGCCTGGTAACATTCAACATGTGAATTAACCTAGTAGGCTATCAAATCAAATCTCGTTTCATTCGACGAGTTTTATGCTATGTGAAACAAACCAATTGGTCTCGTACAATTGTTCCTATAAACTAGATTGGGCTCAAAGTAATATAGGACTATACAAACCAGATGAATATGTAATGCATTTGACTTTACAACAATGATTATTGGTGTGAACAGAGAGGCCGGGTTGGCTCATAAGGAAATGCTCACATGTTCACATTAGAAATATTCAGAGATTAAATGAAAATCATCATCGTTTAAATATTACAAAAGCTAATAAACAAGTTCATTAGCTATGTATTTGATAATGTATAATAAATGAGTTCTTTTAATCTATAGCTGAATATTGGATATTAAAAATAGTCTAATATTTCGATGACTGACAGTCCATCTTTTTCAAAGAAATGATGTCATTTTCTTGGAAGAAAACAACCTTCCTTATTGAGGGAGGAGGGGGCAGCCAGGCGGACCCAGCACTGAACAAACTCTCCTTTGAGGTTGTTTTCTTCCAAGAAAATGACATCATTTCTTTGAAAAAGATGGACTGTCTGTCATCGAAATATTAGACTATTTTTAATATCCAATGTTCAGCTATACATTAAAAGAACTCATTTATTATGTATTACAAAAGCTGTCATTAGTTTTACAGATATACATGCATTCACAATGTAACTTGTATCTTTGACAGCGCTCTTCAAGAAGAAGGCATCATAGCAGAAGTCAAAGATTAAGTCGGAGTACCAGCAGACGCAGTGGGAGAATGCGAGGTGACGGAGACCGCATCCCGCGACGCCGGCGCAGAAACAGTGAGCCGGGGGATGTCCAGATCGTGGGGGAGGTCATGGGTACGAAAAACTACTAGATGCGCACGCCAATTGCCGGACGGGCGGTAATTATTCGGACGTCGATAGAACATAACAAAAGCAATCTCGAAACCGACAGAAGGTGAAGGCGTTTTCAAATTTAAAGCTGACGAGGCATAACCCACAGCTTGAAAAACGCACTTGCATGATAATGAAAGTGTCCGGCAATTGGCGTGAATATCGTAAGTACAAAAGTAAGCAACAGTTTGCAATTAAAGTTGTATTTTATTAGCTTTGATGTTTTCATTTGGTTTCTTTCTACTGTAACATCAATAAAAGAAGTTTGTCGCTATATACAATTACGTTTCTTCATATTTCAATGAGAAATTTGGATGTTTATTTGATTTTTATGTGCTTTTTGTCCGAATAATTGGCAAGCGATTCTACCAATTTGTCATATTATAATAATCAGAGATAAAATAACGACGTGTTAAAGTTTGTTAAATTCGATTTAACAAGGTTTTTTTTGTACAACGTTGAAACTATGGCAGGAGTAGGCAATAGCAGTTCTTGAAAACGTAGACTTGATATTTAGCAAGTTTCATAGGATGCGTAGAGAAAAGTTATCTTTTGCTAAAGTTAGTGGAATATGTCATCAGAAATCAACTTCCAGGTGTTATTTCACATATTGTTTTGTTTTACTTTCATTATGTCGACTTGTTTACTGAGTTGAGCGTGTGTTGTATGTAAAACCGCATCCCGTGTAAAGATGCATCTTTACATATGTAAAAGTGAATCCATATTTTGGGATGCGATTTAACACGTGTAAAAAAGCATCCCAAAATTTATGATGCACTTTTACATATGTAAAGATGCATCCCAAACTAAGGATTCACATTTACGCGTGTAAAAGTGCATCTTTTCATGATAATCCGCATATACCCGTGTAATATCGAATCTTTTCGTTATATACTGGAAATTAAAGTACCCGATCACTTAAAAATACCACATTCATTGAATATTTGATAATGTAATCATATCGTTTGCCAAACCAGTTAAATTTGAAAATTTGTGTTGCCAGGTACTCCGACCATCGACCTGACATGTGAGGCAGAAGTGGTGGACCTGACCACGCCAGTCGCTCCCAACAACACAGAACCCATCGTGGTCAGTCTCGCTATTTCATTTCAACATCTTTTTGTCTACCGTAATGGTATACGGCCATCCAAGTGGCCACCCTCGTGTAACAGCCCCCCCCCCCCCTCTCTTTTTCTTAAATGTTGTTAAGCATTATGTAGTAACTGCACTCGATCTCGTATAACAGCCCATCCCCCAGTTTGAGAAAATTTCAATTTAACGGCCCTGGGCGCTTGGATGGTCGTATATGGTAAACTAAAGAAGGATTTGGCATGCATTAAATTTATATAATGACACTGAGGATTAAAACTACTTTGAGTCTCAGTGTTGTAGAAAAATGTGTTACTAGTATATAAAATATGTTTATTATTATAAAAAGGCTTTACTGTGCTCAGCCATGGCTGCATAAAATTCTCTGAACGTAGTTTTGAGTTTCTCTGCTGCTTGTGTTAGAAAGTTAAGTACAGTTAAGTTTTCCCAGTGTATAATAACTACTTTGATATGTGAATTGAATATTACAGTATTGAAAAGTTGCTGTTTGTTGGTGTATGTAGGCTATACAGTACAGGTCCGCTTATCCGGACCCCTCGGAACCTTGATGAGATGTCCGAATTAGCGGGCGTCCGGATATCACGGTGGTGACCCATAACTATTCTGATTGACCATGACATGGGCGATAGTACGAGTATCGAACAAGTATCGAACGTTTTTGGCATATTTCTGGACTTATAGGTGACAAGTAACCTTACCTTCCGTTTATAATCAGTATCCATTGTACACTTAAGTCACTGTCACATAGAAAAAACGGATGAAACACGTATGTACCACGGATAGATTTTTGTCGTACGTGGTTCATCCGTGGTTCATCCGTGGAGATCCGCCGACCATCAGTGCCTCGTCCGTTTTTATACGGGGAATTGCGTGAAGAGATTTTACGGGTTGTGATGTCCGCGCTAATCATTTTGGAATGTTCAAAAGTATTTGCGCGGATAGATTTTCATATCGTACGTGGACTGTACGTGACATTACCGTGATACAAACGTACATTGTCCGTAAAACGTCCGCGCAGTACGCTATTTATCCGGTGTTCATCTGTGCTGGGTTTTTTCAGTACTTTGCAGCCAAAATATGATGTTTGCGTGATTGTATGTGGAGTGTACGTGGATAATCCGTGTATCATCTGTGTTTTGTAAGTGTATTGTCCGTGTATCATTCGTGTTAAATCTGCTTAAGGTTTTGGTTATTCTTTTCACGGAGCACCGCATATCAAAACATTTGTACGTCCTACATACGTGTTTCATCCGTTTTTTCTATGTGACAGTGACTTTATCAAGATTATTACAATAATCAACATGTATTGACCTCTAGAAACAATATTTTTTAAGTTGCACTATTGGTTTATTATTTTCAATGGCGACAATAGCATAACGACCACGTGCTTCTAAACATGCATGACCGCGAACTTTTTTATTCTGATTGCCATAATGTTTAATATCTTGCTTATTTTTCATTGGACTTTGAAGTTTAATACATGTATTTAACGAGAAAAAGGTCTAAATTACGAATATGATATTTATTTCACAATCAAAGCAATCCATTATCCGGAAAACAACCGGTAACATATCGGCCCAATTCAAATCTAGATCTTGGACACGAATTAGTCTTTATCGCCCCTTAAAGAACCGGTAACGTATCTTAGATTATCAATAGAAACCGGGTGACGAGGCTAACGCTATTGCTTGCCTAATGCCTATTCGCGATTTTTTCCCCTATTCGCAATGTTTTCGGTGAAATTATTTTAATATGATGTTCGTAACTCTAAAAATGGGGCCAAGATTTCACGTCCGGATAAAGCGGATTTACGGATAATCGGGATCCGGATATTCGGACCTATACTGTAATAGGCAATAGCGATAATATTTAATGATTTTAGTCTATTCCAAAGTCTACAGTTTTGGTTTTATTATTTGTGATCTGATCAAGACCCCATTTCATTTCACTTCTGATTTCATTCTCTTTCAAAGTCTGCATATTTTGTTCTGTTTATGACATGTATTGTTGAGAAAATGAAAAATATGTTTTTCATGTCTGTCGTATTTGTAATTTCAGATTGGCAGTTCACAAGCAGGTATGTCCCATTTTTTTAATGAAAAATATAGTCGAAAGGTTTCATACTACCAGTATTACTTTGAAATTCGCATACACTTACTCTGAAAATGATTTGTGAACAAATTATTTAGAGTTCCCATGATACCTTTTCACCCGTGTGCTTTCTGTGACATAACATAATTTTAAAAGTGAGCAGTAGTGTTAACATGAAGTATGTTCTACAGCAACAGAAAGACAGGATTGATTTGACACAGAGACAAATAGTAAAAGTTAAACGTTGGATTCGTTTTTATTTTAGTGGCCATACGGTAAAAAACCTCAGAGATTAAACATGAGAGAAGAGTTGATATTTTTATCCTTCATCCACTGTTGTGTGTCAGGGGTTGAAGTTAAAGATTCCCAATGGCCCCGGGAAAGTACAATCATCCACTGGGAAATGGTTTTGATTCTGTATCTTTCCCGATGGGAAAGCACAACACAAGCAAAATTTGATCCTCCAAAGGTCAAAGGAAAGTAAAAAAATGTTCAAGGGCAAGTGAATTCTGAGGGGGTACTTGCCCCAAGGGCAAGTGCTTTCAAATTTGAACTTCGACCCCTGTGTGTTTCTGTGGCCGAGTGGTTAGGGAGTTGGACTCGTGACCACAAGGTCGTGGGTTCGATTCCCGGTCGGGTCTGGTGGTGGGTGTTGAGCAAACTCATCCCTGAAGCAGTTGCACACTGCTCCGTGGCACCTACTCGTTAACTAGGACCAGGCCATTGGGTTGAAAGAGTGAGTGAGTGATAGTGTGAGTGATTAGCATTGTGCGCTGAATGCAAGCGTATGAGCCAAAATGATCAATTGAAGATCAATAAGTGGGCCAATGACCTGGTGTAAATTGTATCTGTTGTAGACGCCTCCCCTCCGCCGAGGCGTGCCCGTCGTCGTGCTCTACGCAATGCTGATGCTGGTGACTCAGCGGCCCGGGACGACTCGGATATAGAAGACCTCACCGACAGTGACCTGCCACCCTGCCCTTTCAATCTGAACAACACACCACCCGCGTAAGAGAAAAGACAAGCCTTTTTGTTTGATGAATCTCTGTAAGAAGTTCCATCCAATTAAAAAGCATTTGTTGTATTTCTTAGGTATTTTCTCAACTGTTTTATCATGAAAAAAATTGTGTGAAATAAATTATTTATATGGTGCACAGCACTGTGTCTCATTCCATTTAAATGTCTTTGTTGCTCTTATTGTTTCACACGCTTTCTTAACAATTTGGTTTGATTTTGGTTTTTAGTTTATGATTGAAAAGGATTCTTGAGAATCGAAAATATTTTCCAAATTACGAGAATAAATGTAGGCCAATGTAGAATTGTTAAGAAAGCGTGTGAAACAATAACAGCAACAAAGACATTTAAATAGAATGTGATTAAAATCAACTGTTTTATCGTTAAAATTGTGATATTTCATGATCAACGTGTTCCTATCAGCCGTTATTGTTGTCTGTTTCAGTGCGGGTGCTGAAGCGGGACCGTCCGCGGGTGATGCGTCTTTCGGGTCACCAGCCGCGCCTCTCAATTGCCCCATATGCTTTGAATCACACAAAAAAGTAAAGATATTTTTGTGGCGTTCATTTTTTCATCCTTGATGCTCTTGTCAATTTTCCTTTTGCCTAGTCCAAGTGTGTTAAAAATAATGATAGTTCAGGTTAGGCCCCATAAAAATGATAAAATGTTTCTCGTCCCCTCCCGCCTGTGTATAGTGCAGCCTCCTGAACATTTTTATTACCTCCCCAGTGATAAAAAATAAACGGCCCTCCCGCCTGGGTGCAAACAAAACGGCCCCGTGTCAGAGGCCTGTCATTTGTTTTCTACGCAAGCTAGATATTATACTTCATTTAATATTCTTGTTGTTTTATAAGTGATGTTTTATGATTTTGATAATAGAAAGACATTGTTCACATACAATTGTAACACATGTAGTTCATTCATGGCCCAATATTCAACTTGAAAAATGAAAGATTTTGCGCAGAAGAAAAATTAAAAAATAAAAAGTCAACCCCTCCTCATTTTTTTATAATATAAGGACGGAAAAATCAGCAAAATAAAAAATTAATAAAATTGACCTCCCTCCTATGTGTAGGAAAAAGGCGGGACGAGAAACATTTTATTTATTTTATGGAGCCTTATGTTGAAAATAATGTTAGTTCAATTTTCATCAGTATGTAGATTAAAAGCATCCCCAGTGTATGACGGTTTGTAGTCTGAAATTTCTATTAGAAAAACAACTTGCTAAGGGATAGTTAGTGGTCATTGTATTAAAATGGGAATTCCTAAATATTGTGTCAAAAGTGTATATGAGTCATAATGCGTTGACCTGGGTCAGCGTCAAACCCCGGGGCACCGGAGCATCCAAACAGACTTCTTAGAAATGTACTGAATATTATTGATTTATGTCATAAAGTGTACGTAGTTGTGTTAGTGACTGTCACATGAGTGTATATAAAGTATCCAAAAACATGATTATTAGACATTATACTATGAGTTGCAGGTAGTGTTCCTCATCAATGGTTATAATCCTTTAAAAAAAGCTAATGTTTTAATAGATTAGACATCGCATTATCAGGTACGTTTGTCAGAATTTTTTTCAAATTCACGATGAGGCGTGTTAACGTTAACCACTTTAAAGGGGTGCCCAGGCTTCCAAGAAAAAAAAATAATTATGAAAAGTGACAAATTTGATGACATAACCCGGGTCACCGCGTCATAGCTCATATGAACAAATTGAACAAGTAGTCTTAACATACTGTTAAAGCAGATATTTGTTAGTTCTAGAGTGTCTTATTCAGCTAATACTAATTTATTTGCAAAATTAATCCTCTTAAATTTCCGTTTGCTATCTAGCTCTGTCTTATCTAGTTGGGAATGCTCGACAGTTCATAGCGTCGTTAATGAGTACCCCATCTAACATCACATACAAAAATATCTACTCCCCTGTGAAAACCTCTGCCCTGAATAATAGACCTCTTTTTTGAGGAATGCAAAGTAGGTGCAAATTGGGGGTTACTGTAAAACTAAAAAATGTTTGCGGACAATTTAATTTGAGAATCTTTGGGTAGGTGCAAAAACGCAAACTTAAATTGTCTGCAAACATTAAAAGCCTATCTAAAGTAGATCCAGGATGGACGAAAATTGCAAAATTAAATAGTCACAAAATGATTTATAGATGAAAATTGCAAAATTTAATAGCCATGAAATATTCTAGTTTTACAGTAACTTACTGCTTGTGTTCTTTTTGTTTTTCTGATTTATTGCTGACATGTCCCAAATATAAACTATCAAAAGAAAATTATTTTTTTGATTAAAATTTCGACTACATATACTCCTTATCAAAGACCAAAAAAATTTTGGGTCTTTGATAAGGAGTATATGTACTCGAAATTTGAATCAAATAAAATAATTTTATTTTGATAGTTTACGTTTGGGACATGTTAGCAATATTGAGATAATTGTTTAATTTGGAATCTAGCAGTTGGCCTCATTGTGTTAATGTTAATGTATAACTGTACTGCTGTTGGCGGCACTTTAAAAAAAAAAAAAAGTGCCGCCAACAGCAGTACAGTTATACATTAACATTAACACAATGTTAGCATTAAATCAGAAACAAAAAGAATGAAACCGTATGCTATGTACCTAATTTACTGCTTGCGGCGATGATTTCAGATCAAGCGCATGAACCAGCGCATCATGTCGACCACGTGTGGCCACGTGTTCTGTGAGGAGTGCATCCAGGCGGCAATCAGCACCCAGCACAAGTGCCCCACCTGCCGAAAGCGCCTCACCGTGCGCCAGGTGCACCCACTGTTCATATGAGCGGCGCCGTCTCGAGCTAGAGGTAGCACAAGTTGTGTTCGACGAGTGCTTGTTCGTAAAGATGACTGAAAGCAGTGTTACAAGTAGTCTTCAGGTTCGATAGATTTGTGCATTTGAAAGTGATGTTTAAAACGATTTCCTTTGTGATGAGGTTTAGAATTGGTTGGATGTGATGGAAGAACAGTGTTTTTTTTGTGTTTTTTTTTTGTAATTTGCCATTATGTATTTTTTGAATTGACTTTTGGGGGTGAAAATCTTAATCATTTAATCATTTTATTGAAATGTGTGCTCATTTTTGAGAAATCGAAATATTAAATAAAAGTCAGGAATGTACACAGGGAATGTCAGATAATACTGAGTAAATTGAAAAGATCTCAATGTCAGAAAGCTGTGCGCACCCCCTAAATCTAAACTGCAATTTCATATTTTGTAAGGGTAATTTCACTGTGGTATAGATAGATATCTAGAGTAAAGCGTATATCAGTAATAGGAAAGAGTAAATAAGTGTAAAAGAAGTAAATCACTGAATACCTGTGTTAGGAAATTGATGTAACTGAATTAGACTAGCCTAATAAGTATTTATGTGAGCATACGAAGTGTTGTGTAAAAACCGTCTTGCCATCTGCAAGTCAAAGCAGAATGGCAATGTAGATTTTGAATGACTAAATAGCGCTACAGTCAAAATTGCAAAATTGGAATGACCAATGGTTTTAGTGTATAAGAATGATACGTTAATTTTCAATGATGACAAGACAGCTTGGCCAATAAATGATACTTGTATATATGTGCTCAGAGGAGATGTTACATTTTATGATTTTAGATTTTCAATTTATAAAATTGTATTACTTTGATTTGTAAAATATCAAGTAGGATAAATGTAGTGTAACGTGACCAGAATTAGTAGTATGAAAACATATGATTTATTTTGTAATAACCAAGCAGATGTTAATAGTGCTTGTATTGTCTCTTGTATCAGTATAGTATGACTTATTGTGAAGGGTCCTAATTCCAAAATGTAGAGGGGCACACTATTGAAACATGGAAGGCTGAATCTGAAATGGTATAAAACGATTTTTGTCAATAAGTACATTTTCATTATTTGATCTACTGTTTGGTGTATAACTTTATATGAATTTGGCTTCTATAATGTAATTTCATTATTCGGTCTTTAAGGGACCGAAAACTGGTTATGTTACTCTATATCTATTATTTTACTGAGCAATGTGTTTGTATTATGTGGAAGAGATAAAAAATTACTGTGGAATTAGAAAAAAAAAGGTTTCTACAAAAGTGAATTTTTGAAGAGATCTAGACCCACAAAATAGCTATTTGTGCCAGAAAATTTGCTTTTAACTGCATTTCAACATATAGACAACACCACGTCAAATTGAATCTTAATATTCAATTTCTATACTTCTATGCTATTGAAAAATTGATGATTTTTAAGGAAAAATGTTCATTTTGTATGAGTAACGCATTAGTGAAAGTATGTTGTTACAACAGATAAGGAAAGTCAAATACGACAATTGATTGTTCTGTATAGTTGCTGTGCAGGTTGTGAACATGTATATTATGATTTTTACCATTTTTATCTTAAACTAGAGTTCAATGAATTGAATTGAAAGTTTGTCCAAATTAATGGAGTTGATTTAGAATAAGCTGAAATTGAAACAATGTTTATCTAAAGAAAAAATGATGCTACGTCATTTACAAAGCGAGTGATTAGAAAGTAATTATTTGTAATTTTAAGAGTAAGTTTACTGTATACTTATCACAAGTGCCATGGATAGTTAAAAATATATTCCATGTCCAATTGTATCACACCGGCTTTTTTTTATGTATTCCATTATTTTCACTTTGTTCTTTTTGACTACAATTTTCATGGAAGCCAATGACATGGCTTCAAAAAAACAAAAAAACAACAACATGAAAGTATTGGTTGTTATGAGCAAAGCAAAAAAATCTATTTGCTGCAAATTTTGGAACAGGATGGTGTACGAAATTTTTGTTTTTATTTCCTTGATTATATTTTTGTGCTTCAAATATTCATACTCAGTGTCACTTCTATGTTGATTTCAATGGTGGTGTATAATATAAACGAATAATTATCCAAAATATGTATGTTTTGAAACTGAAAATATCTCCAATGCAGATTGTGACAAAATTCATTTGGTTGGAGCATGAAAATAGTAACTGTACCTGTAGACACAGCTTTACTTACCTTTCATGTTTCAGTGAATTAACATATAATTTTCTTACTGTTCATGTTTCAGTTAACGGATAATTTTTCATATCGCCTTTGAAATGTGATTGTTGTAGATGAATGTGAAAATGACTGTGGATTTGATGTGTAGAATTCAAGAATTTGTGTCAATGTACTAATATTTGAGGGAAGCCAATTTAATAAATTTGAATTTTAAGAAGGTTATATTTGTTGTTTGCTTGAGATTAGATACATCATGAGTGGAGAGACCTAGTTGGCTGAACGAAATTCGAACCTCAAACAATCTTTTCTGAAATCATGAATCAATAATATTTGTGAGGAGACGAGAGTCTGTTGATTTTCTGCTCTTGACCACATCAGTGTACAATTTGGCACTGAGCCCAAGTTTCTCACTCAGATTATCTAGAATAGGTGAATTATGCTGCGTTCGTGTGCTCCTTCCGACCTCGAAAATACGAGCTTCCCATGTGGGAAATTCACCCGAACGCACCTTCCCAGTCGTACGAACACTTTTTGAGCATCGACCTAGCGACCTTGACATTGGGAAATCAAAATGGTGGAGATTAGAAAAGTTTTAAATGGAAAGTTTTATATAAATCTAGACATGACAACAGCTGTAAACACAATTTATATGTACAAGTACCTGGTACATCAGGAGTACATTTACACATGTGTTCATCATTAATAAGAGTATCATACATGACTTTACAGAAATCCATATTCTGTTAGTCATTGAGTATGGCAAGTAAGTAAGTACATTACTTTTACTACCGAGCAGGCAAACAGACCCGAGTGGTACGTACAACCTCGTAGCTCGAATTTTCGAGGTTGGAAAGAGCACACAAATGCACCATTATCCTCATACCGGGGGGGGCGGGGGGGTACCATTTATCATTTTTAGCTCAGTGCTCAAAAAGCTAGGAGGAAGGAATATATAAAAAATATATGGTAGTCCCATAAATGGTAGTCCCATAGAAAGATTAATTACTGTCATAATTACTGGTCAAATGGCATTATTAACGTTTAGTGGAGTGTTAACATCTGGCTTCAGAAGACTGACAACTAATTATAATCTATAACACAAACTCTGCTAGAAGTTTTGCACTTTCTGTTAATTTCTGGTCATGATTAATTTGTCACATGTACTCAATCATGAATCATACTATTTTGGTATTGTTTATGTCACGGAAAACACATGAATATAGGGGACAATACAAGATGAAAAGTTCTTTGTACTTTTTCATACATGTATACCATTACAACCATCCAAATACCCAGATTCATTTACATGTATGGGCCCACCAATATATTAGAAAAAATATCAAAATCAGGAAAGGTGAAATTCTAAAGTAAATACATATATATGCAATACAAAAGCCCATCCGCTAAAGGGTGTTGGATAAATGCTTAAACTGTGTGAGATGGGGGTAAATGCCAAAATGTGAGAAATGGGAAAATAACCTATCCCCCGTGCAGATGACATACAAGTTGACTAAATCTGCAAAAACAAAACAAAAAATGATGAATTGAAAAAGCTCATAAAGACCAGCTATTTCTATATTGTAGTCACCACCATCACCGTATACAAGCTGGATGATCATGAAACCTAACACATATTATTGACACATGAATGTCGCCCATCCTAACACAATCAAGGGTTCAACAAGCATACAAAAATAGCTGGGCTCAATAACAGGTTCATCACTACAAGAACTAGTTTTGCACGGTTCCACCCAACTGGGATGCAAGCGAACCCTTTGTCACACCAAAGTGTGTTCAGTTCACTATTGCATGGTGTGTGTTGTTGACTGAATGACTTCAAGACAAGTTGACCTTTCTTGTTCGTTGCACACAATGGTATGGGTATCAAAACCGTAAGCTAATTCTCAATACACAGAGAGAATGACTGAACGTAGCTCTACATCGCTGCTAGCGCATATCTTTCATCTCTCTAGACAATGCTCACACTCAGTAAGCGAGGGGGTCTAGGTCAGAAAATGGGCCATTGGCTACAGACGTGCCTCGGACAGGTTGAAAACGGCACCCACCAATATACCTATTTTTAAGAAAAAGTGACCCACAATATACCAATATCTGAGAAAAAGGTGACACACCAATATATCAAACTCAGATTCTAGTACATGTAGATATCAAAAATGAATATAATGAATATCAGTATTTTTTTATCCTGATAAATATACTAAAAATGTGAAAAAAAAAACCACCCTGAAATATACCAAAAATGTGAAAAAAGACCCAGTTTCGAGGCACGTCCGTACTAATCGCGATAGTGTGAGACCCCCCGCCCCCGAGCTTAGTCCTCCATCCCCCTCTGTACCTGGAAGGCGAGCCTCTGCGTGGCGGGCACGGCCATGACGTGGCCGGCGGTGGCGGCCTCCTCCACCCAGCCGTCCAGCGTGTGCCGCACGATGTCGGCCACGTGCGGCACGAACATGCACAGCGAGAACTCGGAGACGATGCGCCGCAGACACTGCTGCCGGAAGTGGTGCGGCTCCTGCAACACAGAGAGGGTGGATCTGGTGGTTATTGTTTGCTCAATGACTCTCGTATTTCATAGGGTCCAGGGTGGGGCACGCCCCCTCCTTTTCCCACCAAAATACTTCATTTTCGTAGGGTTTTTGGCTTGTCCACCATTGGTCGTGTGTACGAACCCATCAAATCCCTGAAATGCGCTCCCCCCTTTTCAAAAAAATAAATAAATCTGGATCTGCCATTGCATTTGGTGTCTGATATGCAGTAGAATAAAAGATACTACATTTCATATATGCTATCCTTGGTATAACCTCCAATTAAGACCACCTCTCTAATGAGACCACCTCTATTTATTAAGAACATTTTTCATGGTCCAAACCTTCATAATGTTATCAAAGTGAACCTCTTGCATAGATACCACCTCTCTATTGAGACCAACTAACACTGATCCCAAAGGTGGTCCTAATAGAGAGGTTCTATTGTAGTCAGCTTTTGCATTGATTTCGTTTGGTTACGTTGGTTTGGTGAAGGCAAAGATGGTTCTGGGTGCTTAAAACTCGTGAAGTTCGGGAACTGGAAGTGGTGTGGTGCTTGCAGATAGAGTAGAAAAATGTGGTTTTGTGAGAATCACTTTGCGATGAGTAGCATCATTTTGCATTTATTTTTTTTCATGCTGGACCATGAAGCGTTCGTTAGTGTGTCATCAGTGAAGTTGTGTACAACGCGAATTATGTGACTTCTAGCTCATGTACCAATACATTATCATACTGGGAATGGTATAACACCTTCAACAAACCAGGTATAATCTGGCCACTAGTGTACATAAATCAATTTCAGGTTAATGCAGCGTCCTGAATGAGTCGATGATTCAAGAACATGCATTTCAAATCCTAATAACCCATGCCCATTATATCAGCTGTGGACTAATGGATTGAGTAAATGTGTGTTAAATTTAGTATTTGCCCGACCAGTGACCACACACATTATGGCAGTCAGCTAATATAGGCAAACGCATTTGTACCTTTCTAACCAATGTTGGTGCAATGTGGTGGGAAATAAAAGTCACAGTAATTTTATTTGCTGAGTAAATTGATGACCAGGAGACATGTATTCAGAGGTAACTATGTATGCTTTTTATACTAGCTTTCATTAAGCCAGATAGAAGGGAATATAGTTATATTTTGTAACATATTCGTTCGTGGTGACTGCACATTCAGGAATGCAAAGGAATACGTTCCATGACTAATTGTCATAGTATATTTCATAATTAGAATTCATTCCTGATCATCTTGATAGGAAACCTGATTCTTTAGTATAGTTCGCTTGTATGTCACAATTGTTTACTTATTTATTTATAGTAAATTGCACTGATCATGGATAAAGTATCTCTTATTCTCAAGACATTCACTCAGGAGACAACTATGCATGGCCTCGGTCATATAGCGAATGAATCCAGAGGAAAGCTCAGAAGGTACATTGACTAATTTCAAACTCATTCTAGAATGAATATTGAATGAGTTTATGTATTTATCTATCTATTTTATCATAGTGGCATGGTATTATGCACAGTAAGAGTAACACATTAATACATGATATAAAATTTAAAAACGGCAGTCTTCCAGGGCTTATCAGAGTCGTAGTGTGATAGTAGACTACATCTAATTACATGTGAGTACATTAAGTGAGTCTCATTTAGTTTTGTTCAGCATGTGTTAAGGTGGTGATTGATGTGGTAGTGACTGACTCCTTTTGAGCCTAGAGATCTAGTCTATTGTCACATTATACGTAAACAATAGATTAAGCAGTTGTACATAAACAGTATGTTGGGCAGACAGGTGGTTGATGGGTCAACCTCTTAGAGTAGTTGCAAGCGTAACAGTCTGCATACACATTAATAAAATTGATTCATAGTTTGGTTTGATCAGTTAGTCGCGGTGTGGTTGGGTACCCACCGTAACTCTATACTACAATGCTTCTTTGAAACTGTAATATCCATCACTGCACAAATTGACATAGTTCCTTTATTGCAGATTATTATGGCTACTTAGCTTTGTCTTCATGGTTGTGCTATTTCTCACTATCTTAGTCCAGAGTAGTCAACGATTCAGCAGTTATCCTGTGAACACTGTCATGGAGTACATCAGAGTTAAGGAAATGCCGTTCCCGAGTGTAACTTTGTGCAACATAAATGCGGTTTGTCATATGAATACATATGTATACTAAAAGTAGTCTATGTATATTCTGATGTATTGCATTGTGCTTTAGATAACATGTAATAAATAAAAAAAAAACTATAAGCTTTTCTATTTGACGAAGACAAAATGTCTACTAACATGTTACTTCTATATTCCAAACTCAGGTGAACAACACATTCTGGAAAGAACAAGACGAGTTAACACAAAAGATTCTTCGCTCGGAGCCAGTCGACCTATCTGATGAAGGAACGATAGAAAGACTTAAAGCAATGGATTATGAACAATTAATGCTGGATGCAGCACACACTGCAGACGAAACATTCCTATGGACCATTCTTGACTACTCCGTCAAGTTTACCAATGAAACAATCAAATTCAAACGAACAGAAATGTCGTTCTGTCATACTTTTCATCCAGCATCCTATATAAATAGACATGGTCCTCTGAATGTAACACGGGTGGGTATCGTTGGTGGTTTGACAATGTATTTGAACATCCACCGTGAGCTTTATGGCATAAGTCCTCACAAGGTGCTTTATACAGGAATGACCGTAAGTGTAGAATATTGGTTTGTGTTTTTTGTTTGTCTGTTTTTGTTTTGTGTATATTGTGCTGCTGTCAGTAATTGTTACGTGTGTGTTTTTATTGCGTCGCGTCAGCTGCTGAAGCAAAGCCTTGGGTTTCGTTCATTTGTAACTATGTATGTGTGTATGTATGTTGTCTCTGGCCAAGCTAGAGATTTTACTGATGCACCGATTTCGTTTAACCTTTACACAACTATAAGGTATGAGGTGACACCGAAGTGATTCGAATTTGGGCGCTCTGCCAATTAAAGTGTGTTCCCACAGGGCCATGTATGGTCGAGTTTCAACATCCTTTCTAGTATATTAAATGCACAATGACAGCTCCAGTCAGCAAATGTCTACTTGGTGCTATTTGTCGTGCTTCTGCTGAAAGATCAATATCTGTAGCATGACGGAGCCGATATTATTGGCACTCAGATTATTGCGTCGCTTCAGCTCAGCTGCTGAGCAAGCATTGTGTTTCGTTCGTTTGTAACTAACTAACTAACTAACTATGTTTGTATGTATGTCTTTGGACAAGCTAGCGGGCAAACCGATAAACCGATTTCGTTCAAACTTTACACAACTATGAGGTATGAGGGACACCGAAGTGAATCGATTTTGGGCAATCTGCCAATTAAACTGTGGTTTCTAGAAGCCCATTCATGACATTCTTACTGATATTCAATGCAATTAAGCCAGCCAGAAAAATCCATATTCCAACCAAGCTGGAAATATTGATTATTGGGCTTGAAACCGATATTCATTAGTATCTGTTATTCAAATAGTACTATTGTATTGTAGCACAAATATCTTTTCCCTGGATATATTCATGTATTGATTCTCATTCATTCTGATTTTTTCTCCTCAACTTCATTTCTTGATTGTAAAGTATACATCATTTCAGTATATATCTTAATTGCCCATAAGTCAACGTCGTTCTAGCGACGCAGTGTTCTTTGAACACTTTTGATCTAGTTATGATTTGTGGCTGATTACATACATTGTAATTGTGTACTTTAATCAAGATTTCCATAACACGTTAGTAAACATATTTATTGCACATAAGTCAACGTTGTTCTAGCGACGCTGTGTGGTAGTATTCTCCGAACACTTTTGATCTAGTTTTGTAACAGTAAATATCACAGTGCTATAAACATTATTATCATGACCGGCAATGTCTACGAGTCACAACAGTCCATAAGGAATGTTGAATACATGATTCAATATTCATTACTTAATGTTGTATAAAATATACATCATTGTCCTATAGTTGTTTTTAGAACTGGTCCTCGAATTCAAGCTTTCTTTTGAAGAACACATCCCAATGCTATGCAAAACGAGCTTTGCCTACTAAATAGTTGTAATAGATTGTAATGTGTGTAAGTCTAAACTTCATATCCTATATAATGAAAGAAGTAATTTGATTAAATATCAGGTACTTGTCCATGACCCTGATGAAGAGCCTGATATTATGGTAAAAGGTGTACCTGTACGGGCAGGAACCACTACAAATATCGTCATCAGCAAGCAGCAAGTATGAGCTCAAGTTATTTCCATAACGATTCTCATGCATACTATCAAACAGAACCATGATAAACTATCAAACCAATACATACTATGCACTATGAGGGAAACCTCCTTCAAGGTGACAAGGCTAGTTACATGGGCAACTGTCCATCTTTTATCAGTCTTTTGCATGTATTTTCAGTCGATATCGACCTCCAGAACTGCCGTGTAAAAATTCCGTATACGGACTGTCCGTATACGGAATCCGTATGGTTAGTTGTCAATCGGACTACTTTTGCCTAACTTCAAATATGTTCATGAATCTAGCACACCTACTACTTCTAGGGAAACCTCTATTGATTTTATTAAACTACTAAGAAAAAGCTCCAAAATCAATGAACATCAAAGAGAAGCACAGAACAGCGTTAGTAGTAGCCATACGTCCCACGTAACTGTAGTGCAGAAATCCGACCATAGGCGTCTATATGTCTAGCGAGTGACTGCACCGTGTTCTGTTATGATTATGCAGTGTATTCCTACACATTATTGCTTTTTGTAATTTATTAATAAATTACCTTGTTAAATGTGTTGAATATATACCAGTTTATTTTTTAACAATATTGTAATTGTTCAGAAAAGACTGATAAATACAAAAATTGATTTTTTATTGGGCTCGTTCTTGGGGCGTATCACGGCTCGCCCTTCGAGCTCGCCGTGATACGCCCCAAGAACTTGCCCAATAAAAAATTCAATGTTAACAACTCACCCGGTTTTGTCTATGTATGGAATTGTAAATTAGCATTATTTTTTTCTAGCTAAGAACACTTCCCCATCCTTTTAACAGCCATGTTGAGTCTTGTGTTGATACCGATCAAACCTCCTTTTTCAACCCTCTTGTACATTACAAGAAGTACAGCTACCATGCATGCGTAACTGACTGCATGATTGAGTACATACGAGAGCAATGCGGCTGCAGGGTCCATGTCCATGAAGGTCAGTAAGACATATCGCTAAAGAATTTATTTACTATGTCATAAGTTTTTTGCAGTTTTTTTGCTATTATATATAATGAATTAACTATGTTTTACAGCACCTACAGTTCCGCTTTGCTCATATGACCAATACACTAATTGTGGCTATCCCGCATTGAGTGAGTATCATCATTTTCTATTAAGACAAGTGACTGCTACCTCCCCCTCGCAGGCTCTTCAATTCAAATACTTCTCGAGAGTATAGATTAGTACCATTAAAAGCCATGTATTCTGATCACGATTGCTATTATTAAAACCATGGTGACTATCTTTAAGTTCCTAACAATGATGCAGTAGTCAACTAAATATAAACAATGAGTGGATTCATGAACCATATTGATCAACATTCAATTTTTGCAATAAGAATGTGTCAAGTTAGATCTGCTGTGAGTGCTGGTTGGGTCATATATGGTAGCAAACTATCATTGTATGTTCTAGTGGATTTCTACTTGTTGTCCTACGAAGTCTACGTCTGTCAATGTGTTCGACCTTGTAAAGAAACAATGTATGAAATGTCTGTGACCTCTGTGACCTCTGATGATGAAATAGTCAAAAAATCCTTCCCAGACTTGGACCAGACACAAAGGTGAGTGAGCATGTTTTATGATTCTAATCATGGATTATTTAACACATTGGTTTGATGCTTATGGAATTTCAATATAAACGTGGAGGTGCGTTATCAAGAAGCTTCAATGGCTGCAGATCTACACCACAACTGTAATGGTGAACTGCTAGATGATACTTTTGTGTATGCCACTAAATCTACTAATATTGATGAACAGGTTACATTCAGAATTGTATGCACACACTAAGTCTTTTGTAGGCAGGTTCAGAAAGTCTGATTGCCTTGAAAGCTCACATTAGCTCATTTTGCGTCATGCCTGCAAGACTTGGAGTGGTACAAATAGTTCGATATCTTTCATATAACGTAAGAACTTGTGACGATCGGGTGTGAGATGGCTCCCGTTCCAACTATGCCCTTATACATTTGTTTTGTTTCATTAGTTTATATTTAGTTTATATAATTCAGGAGTAATCTGGTTCACCTAAGCATCTATTTTACTGATCTTGGATACACCGAAATAAGACAGGAACCAGCCTATCCACATGAATCATTTTTAGGTATGACATTTTCATATTTTTCAACTGCATTCATAGGCATGTCCTTCACCAGCATAGTGCACTTTAATTTATAAACAGCTTTATGTTTCTTTGTTGTTGCAAAGGAAATAGTGGAATCCAATTATTAGGTCTTTTACTCACCCACTTACGGAAACTTATAATTGGTGTGTGGATATTCTACCAGTTATAAGGAGTACAATTGATCGTGGTAGTGAGGCTGCTTTTGGTTTAACTTATTCACAGACAACGACGCACCTTGATCTGTGCCAATGATGCTGGTACGCTTAGCCAGTGGTGTCATAATACAAGCAACGGATATATTAATTGTTCTTAAAAATAGTGCATATTGCAAATAACTTATGACCACGCACGTTGAAGTTTTGCAATCATAATAGAAAAAAACCCACCTGTGTTCACTTTGCATGCACGAAACTTTAATTTTCATATCACATACATTCAAGTCAGGTTGACATGAATGTACAAATGCAAAGAATTGTTTTCTAGCAAAAAAAATGTCATGGCATTGCTAATTTGCAAGAAGCACCTTTAAGGCACGCTCGTCTGCACAAACACAGAGATAACTAAATCTTGCAACAGTAAACAGTCATAGTTTGTTCTCATGTCTTTCAGCGGAAGTCGGTGGTCTGTTTGGTCTGTTTATTGGGGCCAGTATTCTCACCATCGCCGAGATGTTGGAGTTGGTGGTTTTGGTTCTTGCACAACTCCTCTGCAAACGGCAAAACAACAAAGATAAAGTGAAACCATTTGCCGAGAACGCAACAGGGCGTGAATGAAACGTGTGTGTATTGCACAAGAGAATGAAGGAGCACCAACCCCATACTCGCAATGGAGAAACGTATTTTTATCCAAAGAAATTTTAATGCTGCTTCTCATATTATATATAGCATATTTTTATATATAAGTAAGTGTGATTTTACCAGAACACATAAACTACAGCTAGATGTGTATTTTGATTGTACTGCAATTGTTATATTGTGATATTTTAACATACTGTTGTACTGACTTTTATTAAAGTGTGTTGCACACAAAATAATGTCTACATCGTGCTGTACAATAAGGAAAGTGGTGACTACTTTCATGAGGATGTGCACTTTTGAAAAAAAAAAATTTTTCTACACAAAATATTTGGACTAAATCGGGGCTTGGGTATAATGTAGACTTGTGTTTCATTAAAGAAAGAGTGCATTAGCCATTTCATACAAAAACTAAATAGTTGTGTATAATCATGTGCTTAAGATTATTAGTTTTATCTTACAGTGGTGATTAATTGTGTTTAGTAGTATTGTCCTTAAGTTATTGATCATAATTGTCTGTGTGATTCAATGATATTTTGTGTAGTTTCAAATATTGCTTGTGTGATAAAATCTTAGAGAACAGAACAGGGGGAGGGGGGTCATTGAATATTATAAGTGTTATAAATTATGCAAAAAGTACAGAAAAAAGAAAATGTAGCATTATTGTTATTTAATACATAGTTCTTTTGTTTGTGTCAGGGTATTATTAGAGTTAATCACCAGCACTTGAATAGAGTGTTTATAGGTCAGAGGGACGTTCTGAAAAATAATAACCTCCTTGGTTAAATAATACCCTCATGAACTAATTGGACCATGGACATTCCATTCAAGTAGGACATTATCTGAAGTATGAAAACAATATGGGTGTCAATAAATTATATGCTCATGAGAGGTATAGTTTTGATATTTAAGAAAGACCATTTAAGACAGCTTAAACGAAAACACAGACTCTTACAAGAACATTTAATTATAAACAGTTAATGTTGAGAAAACAAACATTCACAGTAATGTATTTATGATTGAAATTCAATTAATATTCCAACATCATCTGAAACATGACAGTATTAGTTACACCACCTAAACATTAATTACATATATGTGCTGCTGTGGCTGAGGGGATAGGGAGTTGGACTCGTGAATAGAAGGTCATGGTTGTGATTCCAGTATTATACTACTCCACGGCACCTACACATTAAATAGATACAGGCTAGACAAATGAATGCTCCATGGTTGGCGATGACATGCTGCATGCTCCGTGGGGAGTTGAGAATGACCATATGGTGTGAAAAGGCTGCTGCCAATGACCTGGTGTGAATGTACAGTCGTCTGAATACATATTCAATTGATTGTTTGATTGCAAATAAATATCATCATTTTTACTTGTTGCAGACTAGTTTATCACTTTAATCTTTTTACACGCTCGTTGGATATTTGATTGACAATTCTGTTTCATGTGAATGGATATTTATGACACAGGCCATATTTTTTTTTAGCTTTTTAGGACTTTCATTTTAAACCTTTCTTGATCACTAGTTAGGACAGAATATTTTGCAATAGTTGGGTGTTCACATGGTATGTGGGTGCCCAATCTGCACATTACTTCCTCATACCCTTGAGTTCAAAGCATATTATCATCATCTGCATCATCATCTAAATGCATTTCATAATGTGATGATTAAAATTGCTAATGCTATGGATGCCAATGATACGTGTCTTAAGATTATTTCCCAATACCATGAAAAAGCATGTATGGTCCAAAATTTAATTGACAAATGAAAAACCACTTAACCATACCTTTTGTAGTTTTTGTCCTTTCTTTGCATTTTCGCATTGTATCTGGATACTGTGTCATCCTTATCATGTCCATTGTCATCCATTTAAAAACAATCAATTATAGAGAAAATATAAACATACATGTAACTACAGGAAGTAAGAAATATTGTGTTTTGAACTGCAATGAAATATGAATCTCTGTCTACTATAGTTACTAGAGATCATATGAAATGGATTAGGATTATTTCAGGTATTGATGTGACATATTAATTGCCACTGTGTTGACCTACCTATTTTAATTTTAGGATTAATATTGCACACATGTTTTTGTTATTTGGTTTATGGGTTATAATTAAATGGAAGAGTCCATTTGGATGAGGTGTGATACCTTTTTAAAATTTTATACAATTGACATTTTAGTGAGTTAGTTCAATGAATTACTCAAGAACGCGCAGAGTGTTGAGGTTTTTAGAACTATGTATTAAGTCAGATAATCACCTTGGATTTTGCATTCTGTGAAATAAGACCCTCCAGAATCTGAGAAAAAAGATGTAGTTATCCAATAGCATTTGAACTTACTTTCTGAAATCCATCACATGTGATGCTGAATACTATGAATTTATTACCAGTATTATGGTTACATATATTTACAATGTATTTATGCAATCTATTATTTCCCCATCAATGAAAATCTGATATTAAATTACCAAATACATATTGTGTATGTAAACGATAACACGTGAAGAACAGGTGCTTTTACTTGTACTATAGGTGCATGCGTCAATTGTATGAGCTTCAATAACACGTTGTTTTTTGTTTCCTGAGACTTTATTTTACACTTTATTCACTTTTAAAAACATGATAAACCATAACCAATACAACAAGTTACAAAATCACTTTTAAAAAGATGATTATTCAACAATGCACCATAATCAACATTATATTCCATACATGGAACACATCACTTTTAAAAACACCGGTATGTACGAAGTACAAGAGACAACAAAACAAACCGTCATCACATTTTAAATCACTCGGATTTATAGTGAATGCCCATATCATGAGATTAGGCCTCCTATATATATACACATTAACCAGGTCTATTTAATAAAAATATTTCTTATTTACATGCAACAAATTAATAAAAATTTTTAACAAATCTAAAAACGCAACCCTTCTCGGCAATGATAATGTGACACAAGAGAACAGGCATTAAAACAACAAACTACAAACTACACATATATAGTCATTATATTCTATCCTTCTTGGTCGGAGTGAGGTAATGCTTTCACAAATGACTTTCAAAACAACGTAGGCGGGTTTAGAGCGGCGTACCACAATCATAACATTACGCCCAATACCGAGTACTAAATCATACCCTCTGCATTTGGACTACAATCTCTGCATCTATATTTTTCAAGCTCTGCATCTGCCTCCATTAGGAATGCTCGCGCCTGGAGAAAGTTTGTTTTTCCCTCCCGCTTTCCTCCTCTATTCTTTCTCCCCTGCCGGTCTGCGTTTCACACCAGACCAGTAGGCCTCTCCTTTGCTGGTGGCCTTTCTTTTGCGCCCGGTAGACTTTGGAGCGCTGCCAAGCCTCTGAGACTCTGCAGGGCTGGTCGGGTCCTGGTGGCTGCTTAGGTCCAGAGGGCTGCTGAGCTCTGAAGGGCTGGTCGGGACTTGGTGGCTGCTTGAGGTCCAGAGGGCTGTTGAGCTCTGAAGGGCTGGTCGGGACTTGGTGGCTGCTGAGGTCCAGAGGGGGCTGCTGAGCTCTGGAAGCTCTGCAGGGCTCGTCGGTTGGTTGGCAAGTCTAGGTTAATTGGCAGGTCTAAGTTCCATCAGTGCCGTCGCCACCGCCAGTTCGTCAGGAGAATGATACTTCATAACAGAACAGTGGCTTGGTGGAGAGCTGGGCGTCTCTGGGCACTTGGACTCTGGAGAGCTGGTCGGGACTTGGTGGCTGCTGAGGTCCAGAGGGCTGCTGAGCTCTGGAAGCTCTGCAGGGCTCGTCGGTTGGTTGGCAAGTCTAGGTAATTCCCTAAGTTCCATCAGTGCCGCCACCACCAGTTCGTCAGGAGAATGATACTTCATAACAGAACAGTGGCTTGGTGGAGAGCTGGGCGTCTCTGGGCACTTGGACTCTGGAGAGCTGGTCGGGACTTGGTGGCTGCTGAGGTCCAGAGGGCTGCTGAGCTCTGGAAGCTCTGCAGGGCTCGTCGGTTGGTTGGCAAGTCTAGGTCCTTCCCTAAGTTCCATCAGTGCCGCCACCACCGCCAGTTCGTCAGGAGACCGATACCTCACGACAGAACAGTGGCTTGGTGTAGAGCTGGGCGTCTCTGGGCACTTGGACTCTGGAGAGCTGTTGGTGGCCGCTGATGTGCTGGCGGACTTCGGAGAGATGATGCTCTCCAGATGGAGATGCCTTTCTCCAGATCCAGATGCCTTTGGTGTGCTGGCTGACTCCGGATGGATATTGGCCTCTGGAGGCCTGGCGCAATATGGATGGTCCATACGGATGGACTCCATAATGGTGGTCCTATCTGAATGGCTAGTAGACCCCGGAGAGCTGGGGCGGACCGAATGGTTAGCGGACTCAGGAGGGTTATCCATATCGCTGGTGAAATCCATGGACTGAGGTGTGTTCAGGGAAGCACCTGACTCTGGCTGCACGCTGGACTTAGGTGTGTTCAGGGAAGCCTCCTGGGCCTTTTTCTTCGCCTACAACAGATTAGGTACCATTTAGTCAAGATATATTAATATTAAACATATACTATTGGTCTTACAGTGAACCTCCAATCAAGACCACCTCTCTATTGAGACCACCAAACACTGGTCCCCAACGTTTAATATGCCACCAAAAATGAACCTCTGTATAGAGACCACCTCTCTATTGAGATCACCTAACACTGGTCCCAACGGTAGTCCTAATAGAGAGGTTCTACTGTATTTGGATGTGTGAGATATTAGGTGACTTATTGTAAGAATTAACGGTGATCAGAAATATTGTATCTGGCGGGGAAAACTCAATCCTCACAAGATCAACAGTATTTAGAAAGCACCAACCATCCCACAAATTTTCATCAAAAACAATAAACCACAAATGCACATTACACTGTACTACAAAAGTCGGTGCATTTAATGCACTCACAATACGATAATAATCTTTACATCACCATGTGCACAGCATTTTCCTATAGCCTAACATGTGTTAGACATACTGTTTGATACTGTTTTAATCTCTATTTGTTTCTGCAAGTTACTATTTATGGTAAAGCTGGAATAGAACTATTAGTTCTATTCCATTAATTAATTATTCCATTAATTGATTTTATTTGTTAGGCACAAATTTTTTAATGTAATTACTGTATTGACATATTAACTTATTGAATAAAAATGCAGAAACAAACAGATTAAAACAGTATGAAACAGTATGTCTAACACATGTTAGGCTATAGGAAAATGCTGTGCACATGGTGATGTTTGTTACTGCAATGCTATTTATAGTGAAGCAGGGATATGCCTATTCCAACAAATGTTCCCTTGTAGCCCTCCTAAAACCTGCTTTACAAATTAGCGAATTCTGCCTACGTAGCTCTAAGTGCAACGGTGAACTGGCAAGTTCGTCAGGAAGTTTTGAACATGCTCAAACTTTGTTGACGAATATACTGTTTAGTTTAGGTTAGTTTCAAATAGTTATGCAACGTCTATGGGTCGTGGAATATTTGCACAAATAAGTAACAAGTCGTTTGGCTCAGCAACTCAGTGCAACAAGCATTTTTACTACGTTCAATGTCGCCTCAATACGGCCATGTACACAAACTTGCCCAAATCGCATTTATGCGTTGCACAGATTCGCATATGATCGCCTATGTGTAATTTTAAACAAATGGTGCTTCAATTGGGTTTTTAAAATGGCAAACAATCCCACGTGGGAGTATGAATGACTGTGTAGAGCTAAACTATACTTGTCGAAGACGTGATAGACAAGCAACAAAACCATCATCTTCAACAAATTCGGGGTTCTTCAGTATATCTATCTGTACAATTTGATAGATAGTATGATGGAAGTTCATTTAGCCTGGATGTGATAAGACATATGTTTAAACATACACTACAACCTCCAATTAAGACCACCCTCTCTATTGAGACCACATCTGTAATAAGACCACTTTTTGCGGTCCCAAGCCTTCATAAAGCTACCAAAACGGACCTCCATACATAAATACCACCTCTCAATCGAGACCACCTAACACCGGTCTCAAAGTTGGTCCTAATTGAGAGGTTCTACCGTATGTCCATTTGATAGATGCTGTGGTAAGATGCAAAACCATGCACAGAATAGGAGCAACTATACTTACGGCTGCATGGCCTGGCCAATTGTGTTGCACTGCGATCATCTCTAACGTGACGTCATCCCCCAGCTGGTCCTGTATGAGTCGCTCTAACCAGCGGGCTCCTTCAACTTCGCGTGTTGACCTGTTGTTGCACAGGAAATTGACCAGCTGCTTCTCCGTAACCTCGTCATCTCTGCCGGCGGCTCTGATTTGAGCATTGGCCTCTGAAAATAGCAGGTTGTCAATTATTTACTACACCTTGTACGTACACCAGATTCAATATTTTTGTGTGTATAGTCTGTAATAGTCTGACTTCTTAAAATGTGTCTGGGATAACAAAATAAGCTTTTCAATTCAAGCTGGAGGTGTTTGCACCTTCTGTGCAAATCCTGTGCAATAATATGTATATTCATTGATGCATTTAGCTATTAGGTATGAATATAAGCAATTAACCTACACATGCCAGTATATTAACTACTAAGCAAGCCCTATGAATGATATGTAAAATGTAATTTGACTTCAAAGAATTCTTCCTACAACTCAGTAAGAACTTAACTTGAACAGGCAAATGCTGGACCTTCCTGTGATCAACTTAATCATTTTTACATGCAATAAAGGCAGCCACAAAGATCTTGATAGAATATTCTGAACTTGTCACAACATAGTAAGAACTTCAATATCAATGTTTAAGAATGAACCCTAGATAGAATGCCGTTCCATGATTTTTCAACATTCTTTAAGCATATAGCTGCATATTTTACCACAAATACTTTTTCCAACTGAATGATGGTGGCAGAAGAATGGATATGGTATAGGGATTCTGCCACGTAGGATGAAAACTTTTAAAATAACTGCTGTGACACAAACGATGCCTCTGATCCTGTGGAAAACAGGATTTCGCGGGCTTTATATAGTCTAGCTATTTCACATTTTTAGTATATTATGTCCCATTTACTCTGCCCCCCACTCCAAGTCGCCGAAACTCCTGAGGTTCTCCCCCCCACTAATGCTGCTGTGTGCGGAGTGGGCACAAGCAAAAACTTGACACTTACTGCGCAACCGAAAGCTGCTGCTGTGGTCAGTTTTATAGACTTAGTGGCAAAACCCAAAGCGACGTACGGCAGCCATAGCATTATTAAACGCGTTTTACGTATAATCCCCCCCCTTTTTTTTACATAATTTTACTCTAATACTCAACAGAGACCTTCTTAATTTTATAATTTTACAAATTTCCAAAATGATCTTTCCTTTGCCAAAATTAAAATACAACTGATATTGGAACTTAAAACCACAGCAATACTATTTAGTTTACAGTACTGCCTGTGTAAATTATACTCAGTAATATAACATTAACAACCACTAATGATCTCGTGAACAAGATCATGCTAGTATTCTTTGAGATTTCTTTATCTTCATTTTTGACAAATTTATAGGTATAATGGTAACCCCAACATCAGTTCGGCACACTTATGAAAACCAGAGGCACATCACTTAGTTTTAAGTGGGCGCATGCACAAACTTGGCTCTAACCGTTAACCCAACACAAAGCTTGATCCAACACAAATCTGCAGCATCCCCGCCATGCCGTGGTCAGTTTTATAGACTTACGTGGCACTCCCGTGCCATAGCACTATTAAACACGTATAATTGTCTTTCCTTGCCACTATTTTATTCACAATACAAAACTTTCTTTTTGCTTTTTACATAATTCTATTTCAATAAGCTAAGCTTTTTATCTCAAGAGACATTCTCAATTTTTATAATTTTACAAAATGATCTTTCTTTTGCCAAAATTAAAATACAACTCCACACATTTGTTTTATTCGCCAGTAGGTGGTACTCCTCTGGTCTCCAATTGTCTTTTATCCACCTTTCTCATATCTAATTTTGTTTACTTATTATTTACTTCATATTTATTTAATGTAGACTTTAATTTAGAATTTTCAAAATTCAATATTTTTTCACCATTTATTTTATGTATCCTCATTCATCATTAGGAATTAATCTAAACAAACTTACATTATTGTACTGAATAGTTACATAAAATACAACTGATATTGGAACTGAAAACCACAGCAATACTTTACTTAGCTTACAGTACTGCCTGTCAACAAGATCATGCTAGTATTCTCTGCGGTTTCTTTATCTTCATTTTTGACAAATTTATAGGTATAATGGTAATCCCAACATCATTTCGGCACACCCATGAAAACCAGAGGCACATCACTTAGTTTTAAGTGGGCGCATGCACAAACTTGGCTCTAACTGTTGACCCAACACACAGCTTGACCCAAACACAAAGCTGCTGCATCCTCGTCATGCCGTGGTCAGTTTTATAGACTTGCGTGGCACGTGCACCAGTTAGCACTAACTGTTGACCCCACACAAAGCTGCTACGCCCCGTCGGCATGGGCACCCTCGTCAGTTTTATAGACTTACGTAGTACTACCGTGCTATATCACTATTAAACACAATTTACGTATAATTGCCTTTCCTTACCACTATTTCTAATTTTTATTCACAATACAAACTTTCTTTTTGCTTTTTACATAATTCTATTTTGATAAGCTAAGCTTTTTTTATCTCAATAGAGACATTATCAAATTTATAATTTGACAAAATGATCTTTCTTTTGCCAAAATTAAAATACAACTGCACACCGTTGTTTTATTCACCAGTAGTAGTATTCCTCATGTCTCCAATTGTCTTTTTCCACCTTTCTCATATCTTAATGTTGTGTACTTATTATTTACTTTATATTTATTTAATGTAGACTTTAATTTAGAATTTTCAGAATTCATTTTTCAAATATTTTCACCATTTATTTTACATAGCCTCATTCATCATTAGGAATCGATCTAAACAAACTTACATTATTGTACTTAATGGTTACATAAAATACAACTGATATTGGAACTGAAAAACACGACAATACTTCTTAGGTTACAGTACTGCCTGTCTAAATTATACTCAGCAATATACCAATACATAACAGAAATCATAAATGATCTGGTGAACAAGATCATATGCTTTGTGATTTCTTTATCTTCATATTTGACAATTTTATAGGCATAATGGTAAACCCAACCCCGACAGCATTTACGACACACCCAACAAAACTAGAGGGTCATCACTTAGTTCTGTTCATGATAAATCAATGTCATAATATTGGGGTGTCATGAGCCATAATTGGCAATCCAATGATTAAATCATTTAAGACAGTTTAAAGTGCTAACTGATGCCCAAAGTGCTGGAACTAGTTGTGTTCGAATGAGTACCCTTATAGTTTTTCTCACATATAACTTGGGTGCCTCTAAGTAACGTGCGCGCTTCCAAGTTTTGCACTGTTCAAAACTTACACCACGCACGACATTCCGCTGTAGGTTCGTGGTTTTACGTAGGCCATTAGTGGTAAACGAGATACTTCAGCGGACAGTGCGTAGAGTGTTAGAGGACTGCTGTGCACGGGAGTGAATTTCGCATTTTTCAATGAAGCACACATACTAAAATAAGTCATTTTTTCGTATGCTTGAATTGTTAGCAGCTTTTGGGTGGTTTATAATTGATGTTTCATCACGTAAATAGTCAAAACCAAGCCTGTCAAGCAGACATCCTATGGGCCTCGTGTGTTTCCGTAGATTCTATAGAATGTTTCAATATTTGTATAATCATGCGCATATACAATGCATACTATGCCCATATGATACATTTGAAACAGCCTGTAGTCAACAGTGTCGACGCCGTTTTTTCACGGATTTAATGTAAGCCACTTGTGCGGGAGGCAAAAGATGGGGTCTCAATAAAAGAACATGTCGTTTGTACATTGTAATAAAATCTATATGGTTTAAGGTTGATATTTCAGAGAAACCCCCTACATAGCCCCAATTGCACGTATGAGTGGTTCTTTTCAAGCTTCGTGCCGGGCAGGGGTGAAACTCTCAGCACACATGCATACACTACCAGATTTTTATGTTCGATTTATGCGTTTACTTGAATTACCGTCGATATTTATCACCATCTCTTCAGTTAAAGCTGCAGTTACCCGTGGTCAGTCTTATCGACGATTACGTAACACTACACTGCTTGTGCCTTAGCACTACATGTATTAAACACAAATATGCATATATGCCAAATACATTTGTAAAGTGCCATGTTGTTTTGATTCAAATTATAGTACACTTTGTCTTAGAATTATTTCCCGCCTATATCGTCTGTAAAATGGGGAACAAGAGTGCCCTATCAGAAAATCATCTTATATGACCAAACCAATATAATTGATGAAATTCCTTGATTACGTGGGGTTACTACCGCCACCTTGGACTTCTCCATACCAAAGAGGTTAATTCACTTCAATCCATTTTACTTAACTTATTTCATGGCACCCTTTCAAAATCATTACCTTACACGACCAAACCAATGATAAAACATTGTTTGTATTCTTGGTCTATAAGAAATAAAATTTGCAGCAATTTATGCGAAATCTACAAAGTCTTACTCACAATCATGTACCACAAGACCAATTTCAAATCAGTAGATACTAAATTCTCTTTTCTATACAATGATAAATACAAACTGTACACACCTTTGACCATATTCCTCCGCACTTCGCTGCTTGGATATGGGTAGCAGTAGTTCCAACAGTCTCTCCTTGTATTCCACTGCAGACACCAAGCCCGCAGGACTTTCAACAACTCTGGGGGCATCATCTTTCTTGTCTTATCCGTCTGTCTGGGTTTATCCATTGATTTATCCTCCATGGTGTACTCTCAACGTCAAATGAAGAGAAACGAATGATTGGGAATATATCCCGCCGGCCCTTATATACTGGGGCAGCGCACTTAAAGCCAACACGAATCAGCCAATGAGAGGACAACATTTACGCAGAAGCGCGCGACCCACGTCGCTGACCACTGCCTAACCGTTATTATGACCTAATTTCTCTTTGTCTTTGCCAGCACCTTACATACATAAGTCACAGCCTCACGGTGTCGACTGGTCAAGTCGCCCCGCCCCCTAAAAATCGGAATAGGGAGTGGTGCATGAGTGTCTGTGATTTTTTCTTAGTGAATGCGTCTGTGAATTCTTCTTAGTGATCAGCTACCAGTACCCGCCCCCCGAAAAAAAAATCAATCAAATATCCCATGGTCCATAAAGGATCCATGAAAGACATGGAGGAGGCATACCATTTCTCCACTACTGTTCAACATGCCCAGCCGCAGCACAAATGGCTAATATATGGTTAATACATCATAGGCAGATCCAGGTTTTCGGAAAAGGGGGGCCACACTGAAGGAAAAGAGGGGGCACACTTACGGGATTTCATGAAAAACCCTATGAAAATGAAGTATTTTGGTGGGAAAAGGGGGGCCGCCCCCAGCACTCCCCCACTATGATACATGTATATGGTTCATATAATCTGTGGTATTTTAGTAGCTACACCCCCTCCCTGTCAACCCATGCACAAATGGTTAATATACTCGGTAGCTACATCCTGCTCCTCCACTTTCCATCTACAGCTGCATCCAGAGGATGTGGACAGTGGAAGGCTGGAGGGACCTTCAGGCCTCTGCAGCGTCCAACGTCCCGCCAAATGCGTATAGAGGAGTGCTGAAAGAGCATCTTTCTTGATACTCTACAACAAAGGCAATGAGTGCCAATGGCACTCCGGTATCTCGGGGGTCCGCAAGTTTTTTGATATATATTGAAGAAAGAAGCCATTTGGAAGACTTTGATAATAGACTTTGATAATAAAATGTTGGTGTGAATTATTTTTACTTATTCACTCTTTATCTTCATAGTACGCCTTTTTTTAATGAAATAAGACACGTGCACATTATTTTCAAACTCTAATAACAGACTTTTACAGAGCACCAGCTAAATCAGAGCATTTCAATAACAAATCATCATTTACTGATCAATGACAATGTCATTGCTCATATTCATCATTTCAGTCCCCAACTAAATCAGAGAAACAACCTGAATCAGTCAGAATCACCACTGTCTACATCTTAAATACATGTCTCATCTTCCTCATACGTTGATGAAGATTAGACATCCAGGTCGAGCTTACTATGCAGATTTGATGGGGGACTCATAGGCAGATCCAGGGGGGCAGATCCAGCCTCCCCCCTTTGTCCACCAAAATACTTCATTTTCATAGGGATTTTTCATGAAATCCCTTATGTGCGCCCCCCCCCCATTTTCCAAAAACCTAGATCTGCCTATGGGACTGGACAAAGACTTTCACGGGAAATCGATTATATTGGATGTTATGACAAAAGTATGTTAAACAGCAACGTAAAAAAGCTGCAAGACAACCAGGCAGGACTGAGGTAAATCTGAAGACCTGCACGCCTGATGGTAAACTTGCATGGCTCGTGCCAACGTGCATGCACTTGCCAGCCTCGTGCCAACGGGCAGGCAGCCATTTCCCATAATGCATTTAGTTAAATTATGTTCATAAAAAACCCAGCAGCATTGTTTATATTCATTCGGATATTGCATTGGCGTTTTGCTTTACACTGCTGCTGAACAAGCTTAGTACAATAATCGTTTGAGTTTGGTGTTTGATGAATGCAGGGGAAAATGATGCCCACAATTTGTATGGAACCATCTTGAGATCATATAATTAGAATAAGAAAGTCATATTCACATAGAGAGTGTGAAGGCAGTATCACTGTGACTTAATTGTTCAAGACTGTGCTATCTTAGTCTGTATGACGGCGAAAAGATGATATGCCCAACGGTTGTGTTGTGCACTAAGAGAAAAGAAGATAGTAACAGATAACAGTATTTCATTTCAGATATCTTCTACATATTTTAAAAATATAAGATCATATCCATAGAACAAGAGGGTTGTATGTACAGCTATTTACAGAATATGGTAAAAAAATCATATTTGTATTTGAAATATTGGTTAAAAGTAATGTAATTTAATTTATCAAAGTTTTTATTCTATGTCAAGAGAAAAGGCTTTATCATGGCATATTTTGGTCAAACGGGAGTCTAAAGACATGAGAGATTGTACAATACCAGTTACAATACTATTTTCTGACTCTAACAATCTTTTTCTAAAACTAGCAATTAGTTTCCTCCATATCACACATATCACAGAAAAAGTATCAATAGTGTTAGTATAGGCTAGGGTATGGTCGATAGTACGTGTAAAGGTAAATCAAAGATTTAAAAAACAACAGCGTTTGTTTGTGGTGTATGTTAAAAAGCAAGAACAAAAAAAAAAGGTTTAGAAGGAGCTACGGACTAGGTTGCTCTTGTAAGTCGCCAATGTTGGAGCGCTAACCAACCCTTGCTGGTAGACTTCCCCTTTCACAGAATGACGCTACTGAGAACAAAGCGAATGTCTGTAGGAGTCAGTTGACATGGCTGATGTGCATATTGCAAAATATGTTAGGTTGTTTATTCTTCTATAAAAAAAATGATAGACTTTGAGCTTATTTAACTCTGATTAGTTCAGTATATGTTTGAAGGTGCAGACCCCCTTTAAAGTATAATATAGAAAAGCTATTGGAAATTTTAGATGTAGGATACTTAGTTGTGACAATTTTATTACTCGTGACAACGTTCAAAACGTTCATTTAAGTTTTATTCTAGTCACTCTGTAAATTGGCAAAAAAAAATTTTGGGGTAAATATGTTTTACAACTAATTTTTAACTAGACTTTGATATACACAGTGATATTTTACCATGCATTTTATGTGCAATAAACTGATACAATACAATTAGTGGTGGGGAGGTTAACATATGAAGTAGACGGTTCACGTTACTTCGAACTCGCATGTGTTAGCATATGCTAACGACTTTTCATGCACACCAGAACATTGGGGGTCGTGGCATTCTTTCCCCACTTTATTTCCATTCTAAAGTATAGTAAGCAGACGAAAATTATTATCATATAAATCTTTGACTTGAAATAATGTCTATATACATATTTGAAAATATTTAATTAAAATGTGGAAAAAAAAAGATGTTGGTTCTATCATCTATAACATATAATGTTTGTTGCTGGAATGTTGATAATATGTATAGTCATTTTTATAAAACTTCCCATAACAGTCTTCACAAAACTTCCAAAAGAGTTGTAACAACAAATGATAAATACTTAATATTGGGTAAGTAAGGTTCATAGCATATTGTAAATGAATCCTATTCAACATTTGAGAGAAATAAAAACAAATATTTGATTGATAAATAAATACGTTTAGAAGGCGACTAAGAATTCAAACTTTCCGACAAACATCCTATTAAATCTAAAGCCATTTACTGATTAAAATTATGGCAATAGTGTCCATAACGTCTTAAAATATTTGATTATCACAAATCGCACGCGTTTAGATGAATCGCAGATAAATATCGCCCACGCCATTAAACAATTACATATCAAACTGCGCAACTTACGTAACTGTTTAACAATCGGCGGAGAATTGATTGAAAGTAGCAATTATTCAATTATCCGTTGGTCAGTTGATTACGCCGTAAGCAATCTATTGTCTGTTGTTAGACGGTTAGGCGTTATCGACTTTGATAGTTTACAAAAGGAAGCTTAATCGGTGTATTTTACAATTAGTGCCGTGCGGGAGAAATTACATGGTATTGTCCTCTGGAAAACAAAGCACTCTCTACGACAGCACGGGGGAGGGAAGGGGGGGGGATCTCACACTATCACGATTAGTACGTGTAACTCCTGACCCAGGTGACCGTGGCCAGGGTGATTTTTACACGAAAATGTGAAGAATGACGATGAAAAATGATGTTTATCTGTTTCTTTAATCAACTCTAAAAACCAACTCCCGTACAAACTTCTACAATCTCACTAAAAACAGTATTTCAATCTATATATCATCGTAAACTATTTAAAATCTGCCACAGTACAATTAACACACACATTCATGAGGCTACCAACTTGGCCAACCTGTTACATTCGGACGTGCCTCGAAACGGGGTGTCTTTTTCACATTTTTGGTATATTCTGGGTGTCTTTTTTCATATTTTTGGTATATTCTGGGTGCCTTTTTTCATATTTTTGGTATATTCTGGGTGTCTTTTTTCACATTTTTGGTATATTTATCAGGATAAAAAATATTGATATTCATTTTATTCATTCTTGATATCTACATGTACTAGAATCTGAGTTTGATATATTGGCGTCACCTTTTTCTAGGATATGGGTATATTGGTGGGTCACACTTTCTCAGATATTGGTATATTGTGGGTCACTTTTTCTCAAAAATAGGTATATTGGCGGGTGCGGTTTTCAACCTGTCCGAGGCACGTCAGTGCCCATTTTCTGACCAAGTCACCCCCTCACCCCCCCCCCCCAGTACGAGAGACTTGTTTGTTCAATTTAGTGGTTCTGTATTTTGTCTTAAATAAGTGGTGCTTCTGTACTAGTACCAGTTGCTTTGCAGAAGTCATTTTGAAAAGGCATGATTAAACATGTATTTATGAATTAGATGGTCATTATATTATAACATTTTACATCATTCTATCAAGATAAATTATCAAATACAATAATACAAAAAAATCCTATGTATTTGGTACCCAGCGATTGGCTTCATTTTGTTTTGGAATGTTCTTTTATGCTGTGTTAGTAGTGTTCACAATTATATTTCTCTTTTAGTTTTTGACAAGGAGCCTACATGGTTTGAAAACGTTAATAAAACTAAAATTCAAAATTAAACAATTGTGAACACTACTAACACAGCATAAAAGAACATTCCAAAACAAAATAATACAAAATACTATTCACGAAAAAGATTTCTCGGAAAAAGAGAGTGGACCAAAGCATTAATCATTTGCTTGCGCCGGTTTGCGCGTAATAATATGATGGAATAGGCATTGCTAGAACCAACGCAGTATTCTTCTGTTTTGATTTAAGTTTTATTATCAATAGTGTATAGTTTTCTTTTTCGGCTGTATTCTTGATGAAATGAAATTTTGTTTGAAAATTTAACTTTGATTTTATTCAGTAACGTTTTTGAGCTCCTAAAGGCTCCTTTTCAAATTAAAACACAAAAAGAAATGAAGTACAAGTAAAATATACAGTTTTAAGATTATCAGTTTAACAATATACATGTAGTACCTACTTAATAGATTAAGACAAATTCTTAAACCAGATTATGACACACAATATACGGAGATTTAACAATGTTAAGAAAGGTTAACGGCCAGGTAATTGATCAGTAAATTGGACATCCTATTGAAGGCTGGATGATAATGGTCGTAAATGATTTGTATCAGTAATTTGTATACGGAAGAAATCACACTATGGTAAAGAGGATAACTAATGGAAAAAAAACTTTCTTGTTACTGCAAAATATGATAACAGCCCGCAACCTCCAAATACATATGAAACAAATCCCCACACATAAGTGACCAATTTCTTGGTATTTCAAGCTTAAAACTTTTATTGTCTTTTAGGGAGCGTTCACGATTGACGTCAACCACATATTGGCACTTTCTGACACCCCCACCCCTCCCCTTTCGTCAACTTTTGTCAACTTCATACACGTCAACTAGAGGACACGCGCCCCAAACGCCCTCACTTAACCATCTAATCTAGCCAATATTTAAGATATGCCTTATGGGTAACATATTTGATAATGTGATTTATAAATAAACATTCCAACAAATACAAAGCATCTATTTTAACTCCATTCTATATCTATCCTTAATGCAGCCCCCACCCTGTCGACTTTTGGGGTGAATTAGGCTCAATAAAACTTAATGTTGAATCATTCATTCCATAGACGCATTGTGCGGCAATAAAAGATATAGAGCAGTGCACACCCATCCCGTAGGTCACACCCATCCCGTATGTTTTTTTGAAAAAAAAAAAAATATATGTAGTATCCTAACAAGTACCAAATAATATTACTACTTTGAACACGATAGTTTTCCCGGCGCCAAAGTGTAAAAAGAAAATTTCTAGTAAGATCTAATGTAAATAAACATGTTCAAATCCCATATTATCGCCACCTACGGGATGGGCGTGCACACGTTATTTCATAACAAAATGCATCATAGATCATGTAACTTTAATGAACTATTAAAATTGTATTTATCTTACGAAAATACGAGTAAGTAGCTTCCTTTGGACACCTTAAACGCTGTTCTTGGTTCATTAAATGCTGTGCTACGATGGTTTAAACGAAAAAAAAAAATATACGGGATGGGTGTGAGGTGCTCTACTAAAAGGCATCAGAATGTAAAATTTGACTCTATCATACCCATGTACATGCCTGTGGGACAAGTCTGCATGCGAAGGAATCCTTTTTTTTTACTATACAGTTTCTAATTTAAAAAATCACCACAAGATATCAAATAAATAACTCGTCTATGTCTAAGAGGAAACCACTGGAGATTATCCCGCATTTGTTCTGTTATTTCCTTGACCTCGGATGTGCTAATGAACAGTACTTAATCATAACCACTTGTTGGATGTTGACTACATCCCGGCCTTGTTGGAATGAAAGTTCTAATGGGAAGAGTTGTGTGGGAGACTCATGTGTCAAAATATCCATTACATTGCTGGAAGATATTCTTTTTGATATGATAAATTGTACAATTTTACTATGTTTGAATATCTTTACGACACTGTATAATAAACAAATAACAGAACCAATTCAGATGACTAGGGAAATTATGTGACCACCTGACCTGACCTGTGAACAGAATACAGGGATGTAACGACCTAACCTTTGGTTGGGTGAACAGAACACATCAATGTGACCACTTTACCTTTGGTTGGGTGACTTTTGGACACCGTTATCAGATTAGACAACATCGGTAACTGTGAAATCATCAGACGCAGCGCAATGATCATCATCATTAGCCGAGGCTGCTAGTGGAGGAGATACATGTACATGGTTTTCCGCTGTTGGCTGATGTGGGTTTGTACATAGGCAGATCCAGTGGGGCGCAAGAGGCGACCCCCCTTCCCATTTCCCGCCAAAATGTTTCATTTTCGGTGGGTTTTCTACACGTCCGCCATCGATCGCACGTACAAAACCCATGAAATCCCTAAAGTACGCCCCCCCCTTAAAAAAAAAAAAAAAAAAAAAAATGGATCTGCCATTGTTGTAGCCAGGTACATGTATCCCACACGCTACAGGTTCTCTCAGGGAGTTGAGAAAGGCAATGTAGTGTCACAAGGATGCCAATGACATGGTGTTCAGTATACTTGTGTACATGTACAATGTATGTAAACTGAGCAATTTGTAAACTCAAAGAAAGTAGACAGTAAGCCATGTATATGTATCTTTATCTTAAGGTGTTTTAAACATCTCTCATTATATGCACTTTACTTGATTATTCATATTCAGATTCAGATATTTTATTCATAATAACATTGTACAAAAATTAAGTAAAAAAATTATAATAAAAGCATCAATAAATAATTATAAATGATAGGACCAACATCTTTTTTATTCACATTATAATTAAATTTTTTCAACCTTGCGTCATCTTCAGAATATAATGCCAAATGAACCAACTTAAATTACAAAACACAAATAAAATAAATAACTATTAGGATAGGTTTAATAATATTTTAATGAATTGAATGATTTGATTTGATATTCTTCAGGAACTAATGTTCCTAGGATAGCACATGAAAGCGTACATATATATGTAATGCTTATTTCCAATGTGGTCCTTGTTTGTTTGGCAGGTTAGGTAACCAACTGAGCCAAGGGTAATGGAGGGATCACACTAGCTATAGTTTTCAAACTAGGCGAGATATATTTTACGTGCCATACAGGTGTATTTGAATAATACATAATAATCTACACAGGACAAACCCTTTTTAATCAATATTTTCCGAACCTCCGCTTGGCGTCGCTACCGTCTAGTAACACTGTACGGTGGCGACGCGCTCGGTGGAAATCAGCAACTCAGTGGCAGACGTACGACGTAACGGGTTTGGCGACACTGTGTCTGCCATGACCGGGCCGCGAACTTACGACGCAAACACCTCCTGTTTCAAGTCGTACGCTCTAACCACTGAGCTACTGAGGACCACTAATAATAATTTGAAACTAGATCAAAAGTGTTCAAAGAACACTGCGTCGCTAGAACGATGTTGACTTATGGGCAATTAAATGGTGTATACTTTACAATCAAGAAATTTATGAATATGAGGAGAAAACATCAGAATGAATCAGAATCAATGTATCCAGCGAATAGATATATCTGTGTGTTGCCATACAATAGTACTATTTGAATAATAGATAATAATCAATATCAGTTTCAAACGCAATAATAATCAATATTTGCTGCTTGGTTGGAATATTGATTTTTCTTGCTAGCACAATTTAATCGTCAGAGTGCCCAAAATCGAATCACTTCGGTGTCGCCTCATACCGAATAGTCGCATAAAATTTGTACAAAATCGGTCCAACGGTTAAAACTCTAGCTTGTCTGGAGACATACATACAAAGTTAGTAACGAACGAAACACAAGGCTTGCTTAATCAGCTAATATAAGCTGAAGTGTCTTGACTTGGATTCGTGCGCTATTGATTTTGTTGATAAATCAATATCTTTTGTACTTTTTTTCTTGGAACGAATCTGTTTCGCATAATGATTTCAATAGATGTTATTTACATAAAACAGTATTGTATCTTACGTGATCTACCTAATGTTTGAAAATGACTTGAATCAATAGAAAATATTCACAATTAAAATGTTGAATAAAAACGCTTGTACTTATACGATGTAATAACGATGTTATATTTTACACCAGGTCATTGGCATATGTATTGATCATCAATTGATTATTTCTCACATACTTGCTATTCAGCGCACAATGCTAATCATTCACACAATCACTCACTCACTCTCTGTACCCAATGACCTCTACCTGATTAACGTGTAGGTACCACGAAACTGTGTGCAACTATTTAGGGATAGGTTTGCTCAACACCCACAACCAGACCCAGCAAAGAATAAAACCCACGCCCTACTGGTCACGAGTCCAACTCCCTAACCACTCGGCCACAAAGGCACATGGTGTTCAGTATGTACATGTACAATGCATAGGCAGATCCAGGGGATACACGATCCCCTTTTCCCCACCAAAATACTTCATTTTCATAGGGTTTTTCATGAAATCCCAAAGTGCGCCTCCCCTTTTCCGAAAACCTGGATCTGCCTATGCAATGTGTGTAAAGTGGGCGTTTTGTAAACATAAAGAAAGTAGACAGTAAGTTGTGTATTTATATCTGGAGGCATTTTGAACATTTCCCATAATATGCACTTTTCTTGATTCTTCGGCTGTGTCCCCCTCTGACAAGGCTAAAAACGGCCGTGTCGCCCTGTCTCTTTTACCCCATATTGGGCTTTATATCAAATTTTGCCATTTTACGCATAAATTATGCAAATTAGAAAAATTGCCCAAGTTGCAAATTTGGGCAACGCAGCTAAATGTCATCGCTAGACCATATAGAATGCAAATCAACCATAAAACCTTACAGTAGTCACAATTTCTGGGTTCACTATAGTAGGTATAGGGCTGACAACTAGACTATTAATACTTTTCTTTATTACGTACGTGTGTATGTTTCATAACCCACTACCGAGGGGTTTTATCGCAAAAATGTGATTTTTGATTTGCCCTAAATTTTGAGCGTGAATTGTGAATTGCCTGTATTTAAGTGTGTGAAACGTGATGAAAATGTGATGCAACCTATTCTATTAAAATTCTTGGGGATTGGTGAAAGACAATGAAATGTATGGGTGACTGGAGATTTAGGAAAAAAAATGGTGAATGGATTTTCATCAAGGCTACCCCCCACTACCGTAATTCAGTATTGATAATAAGACAATGGTGCTTTGTCTAGATATTTTGATGCAAATATATAAATATGTTCGACAGGGCGATATCATGAGTCCAAATCTGTCAATATATTTGTCAATGGTATCCCCGATTGTAATGGCGACTAATACAGGAATGATACTGGACCTAATCCGGAGTCTAACACTTGCTGAAACACATCTAAATTACTACCCTGGACCTAATCTGGGACCATGTGGACCTAATCTGGGACAATCAATCAGATTTCACAGAAAACGGAACAATAAGGGATCGTTCACAAATGACGTCACCTCATTTTTGGCCTTTTTTTTACCCCCTTCCCCTTGTCACATTTCGTAATCTTTGCCCCCCCCCCGCCCCCCCGACCCCCGCGATGACATTTAACATTGATTCAATTGCGTCGCTATATAAATACATTTGAATATATATGTCCATTATTTAGACATAATTTTACAAATATTTTTATTACAATATAAAGCAAACTTGGAAATGTGATTTCAACTAGTGGATATATCACAACTCACTTAACATGTCCGAAAGTAAGTTCAAATGCTGTTAAATAACTAAAACGTTTTTTTCTTCAAAAAGTGAGATCACCCAAGTCCTAGTCCTAGTCCCCCACACCCTGTCAACTTTCGTCATCTTTCGCTACCCCCAACCCCCCTGCTGGGTGACGTCACTTGTGAATGATCCCTAATGACCATCAAGTTACATGCAATCAAATCTAGGATCTAATGCAGGACTAGATGCGGGAATAATCCGGGACCAAACACTGGTTGCATAATATTGCATAATAAGAACGCGTAAGCCAACCAACTTCCCTGACACCCCAGAGAACACATCATGCCAAACATTGATTTCTGAATGTAAATGTAAATGTGCTAATGTGTTGGTTTATAGTCTTGACCCAAGTGTTGCTCTCACGACTTTAAAAGTTACACCAGGTCATTGGTCCACTTATTGATCTTCACTTGATCATTTCTCATATGCTTGCATCAGCAGCAGCTTGCATTCAGTGCACAATGCTAATCACTCACACAATCACTCACTCACTCTTTCAAATCAGTGACCTGTACCTGTAAATTGTTAAAAAATAATTTTGAAATTGAACAGTACGTGCAGTTTATCCGTGATAGACAAACTAGGTCTTTGCTTGCACAAATTCGCTGTGGCATTCTGCCCCTTAGAATAGAAACGGGTAGATTCTCTAGGCTACCGGCTCTAGAAAGACTGTGTGAACTCTGCAATACTGGACAAGTTGAATCAGAAATGCACTTTGTATGTGAATGTTCATTATATGATAATGTCAGAAGAAATTTGTATAATTTAGTTAATTTATCATGTAATGAATTTCTTATGATGAATTTTCAAAATAAATTTATATATTTAATGACAAACAGATGAAGAGATGTGTCAAAATTTATTAGTCAAGCATGGATTATTCGAAAAAATAATTCGAACAAATAACTTATATAAATGAGTATACTATACTTACATGTACAGTCATCAAATACTGTGTAATATGAAATAATACTTAGATGTATATTCTTGTTTAAGTTTTTATGTAAATTGCATGTATTTTTGTGTTTGTATATACTCATATAAAAAGTCTCATTTTCTTTTCTTTAGTAATTGTAAAGGTGACTGATTATATTATGCTATTCATATGTATACCATGTCACTATAATAAAATAAATCAAATCAAATCAAACCTAATTAACATGTAGGTGCCACGGTGCAGTGTGCAACTGCTTTAGGGATGAGTTTGCTCAACACCCACCACCAGACCCGACTGTGAATCGAAACCACCACCTTCTGGTCACGAGTCCAACTCCCTATCCACTCGGCAAGGGAAGCATTTTTAATGGTCACACCCCCGTTTGGTCCAGGGTTTAATACGGATTTAGCTTGGGTTTCACCAAGAACATCGCTGTTGTAAAAGTCATACTCAGTTGGGGTTTGTTGCATGAAGAGTACACCATGACGATGGTATTTTTACGATACAGTAGCTCCAAAGGCACACCAAAACGGAATTCACATGATCAAGCTCCAAGCTGGATGGTAAATAGCAGAGGGCTATAAGGATAGAGGCTTGATGCTTAACGACCCCCCCCCCCCCCACTCCTAACTTCTCACTGTGCTGTTCGTTAACCCGAACTCGACTTCTGGCATTGGAATAATACCCTGAATTACACAAACTGCCCTTTCCTTCACCACTACATTTCTCAGTGCCCACCACAGGACTTTTCTTGGTATACGGACAAAAGCTCTCTCCAGATCGACAAACGTAAGATAGTGGTTTGATGGCAGTAAGGTAGTTCTCTTGTACTTGGCACACTGTGGGATTGGCGTCAGACGTGCCTTGAGTGACCCGCAACAAATCTGAACTGCATCGCATCAATGTCAACGGGAGAATGGATGAAAGAGTCCATCACCCTCTCAAGCAACTTCATTACTTTGTCAGTGAGCTTGAGTCCACGACAAGAGCTTCTTCTCCCTTACATTTGTAGGGCTTCAGGATGAAACCCTCCTCCCAATCAAGGAATTGAGCCATAACAAAAGGCAGCTGCAGACAGCTTCCTTACCAGTGTAACACCTGTAGCTTTCAGCATTTCCACCGTGATGCCGGAAGGACCAGCAGCTCTCATCTTCCCGAGAGTCTTGCGAATTTGTTCTACAGTAGCTGTAGGAGGTGAGCCCATTACCATGTGGAGCAGATCACAAAACCATTCAAACTCAACATGGAGCTCAAACCAATGACGTCATCTTTTCCTCATCACAGAGTGAGAGTTCTCTTATACCCTCTAGTGGCTTTGGGAGAGATGTCTTGGAACACTTCCTTCTCAGCTTTTAAGCGATAATAGCTTTGCCTGACTTGCCAGGTTTGGTTTTAGCGTGTTTATTCTGTAAGTATTTTATACATATGTGGCATCTTGTATGGGTAACGATTTATATGATTTTAATCTTTTAATTCATACAAATATTGTTTAATACTTTGTAGATTGACTTCTTCAAATTGATTAAAATAAATCACAAAATCATAAGGAGAAGTTCTTCAATTATGATTGATTCTTAACCGATTGATGTAATCACAGTAATGATTAAATGATGGTGTAGTAATAGCTGTCTTTTTACTTTACGGTTGATATTTTTGACATGGCAACAAAGTTCATATAGCAAAGTGTGTTTTGAATTTGCGACGGTATGACAAAATAACATTAAACGTAGAGGATGGCTGAAATAAGTGGGAGATTGAAGAGAGGCAAGAAAAAGTTTGGGAGATGGGAGAAGATGGCAACAAAATCAGGGAGATGGGAGTTTGACAACCCTTATAAACTCCCCCTTTATGATTTGATGTTTATGTCGCCCGCTTCACAAGAAGCCGGACACCTGATGTTGAGTTGAGGGTATGATAAATGGTAGGCCCCGTAATGCAATAACTTTTTAGACTGTAAGTTTCAAATTCTCTTAAGAGTATGTGACTTGATTTGTACAAATATTGTAACCATGGGACTCAGTAAAAGAGCAATTAAGCTTGCACTTTGTCTATTGATTCTATTTATTTTTGGTAGATACTGCCAACATGGACTAATTAATGTAAAGACTACAATTAGTGTCCACAATGCAAGTGTGTCATCAACAAATGACAGCCATATTGGCTAACACACAATTGAACATTCTTCCCTGGATAGACACAGAAAACGGGCAATGTTAAGTAATCAGACACGTGGTAAAACTGCTCTGAATGGACAAAATAGATCAACAATGATTGCTGCAAGGCGAAGTGGTCAGCGTCTTGGTAAAGCTAAGACTCTCAGGAGGGCACTCTCATCAGAAATGTACAAAAGGCTTATGTCTTTAATGGAATATTTTCACGATCTCTGTGAAAGACATCAAGTGACTTTCACATTGGCGGATGGGAATTTACTAGGATCTTATTTATTCCACGATCTAATACCATGGGATGATGATCTTGATGTGATGGTCAGTTATAAGGATAGGGATAAATTGGTTAAAGCATTTTTAGAACCCGATTTGCAAAAGCATTATGGACTCCATACGTACAAGGGCCACGGAAATGTTTCCAACTGGTACAGTATGGAATATCTTAACGGGTCAAAAGCCACTCCAACAATACCCTCTACACCACGGTTGAAGACCAAATTCAATGATTTGAAAACAAAGCTTTTTCCCTTAGATGGCTCACCTGCTGGGAAATATCCATGGAAATATCCATTCATTGATATCAAATTTTATATGGAAAATGATGAAGAGGTCTGGAAAGCGGAATCCACGGGTTTGACGCAGACATTTAGATTTGCAAGGTCTGATTTTTACCCTCTTCATCCCCGGCCATTTGGAAAACTGTGGCTCATGGCACCGAGAAATACCAGACTGTATTTAAAGAGAAAATATGGTGTGGTGAGATGTAGAGAGCACCATTGGAATCATGTAAATGAAATACCTAATACTAGAAGGGATGAAGTAAAGTGTAGCAGCTTAAAGGGGATTTATCCTCATGTAGTTAGACGAGCGGAGACGGAAGGTCGGTTGACAGGGGTTGAAGAGACACTCTGGCTTGGAGACAAATTATTGAATACTATATTTGTTGAAGAACCATATAAGTACACAGCAGATTCTTTCTCTTTGGATTAGGCTAGAAAATGCTTGCAACAAATCTGTGATAGTCTTTCATGCATCATATTGAGCTATGACACATATTTTTTTGCAAAACAGCTACTTACAATTCAACAAAACTTGATGTTGCGGCTCCCTTGACGGGGGCCTACGACCGAAGTGACAAAAAAGGTGGATTAGTCACTGGCGCCGATTCCGACAGGTGGCGTTCCTGTCGGACAGCAGATGGAGGATAGTCGGGGGAATGTTCCTGCCTTGGGGTTGAGCTTGGGTTTGTGTTGGAAGATCCCGATGGCTTCCACGATCTTGCGACGGTGGGGGTTATCTTCTCTGCCGATGACCTTGGCTACTTGTGGTCGTCAGTAGCTCAGTCGTTAGTGCGTACGGCTTGAAAACAGGACTTGTCTGCGTCACAAGTTCGCGGCCCGGTCATGGCAGACACAGTGTAGCCAAAACCGATACGTCGTGCGTCTGCCACTGAGTTGCTGATTTCCACACAGCACGTCGCCACCGTGCAGTGTTACTACTAGACGGTAGCGACGCCAAGCGGAGATTCCGAAGCCTCGTTAAAAGGCGTGTCCCGTGTAGAGGAGCGCCACACCTCTGCACGTAAAAGAACTCACCTCGTTTGAAAACTATAGCTAGTGTGATCCCCCCACACCCATGAGGCTCAGTTGGCTACCTAGCCTGCTTCTGGAGGTCCATGTAACAACACCACGTCGCCTCCCTCTGCTATAATCATCAAAACTGATGGCTGTGGAGTATTCACTAAAATCAAAATCACTTTGTGTGAATCTGTATAGCCGACTGGATGCTATGAGGATCTAAGTTTTCCTTCAACCTAGTCTCCAGGTTCCTACCTGTTTCACCAATGTAGTAGTCATGACAACTGGAGCAAGTAATGTTGTACACTTCACCACCGAGTTTCTTGGGGTCATCCTTATCCTTGGGTCTAACAAGTAAGTTCCGAAGTGTGTTGAACGGTTTGTGGAACGACGGCACTCCGAGGTTTCTGAATACCCCTTTGGATCACTTCAGAGGCACCTTTCACATAGGGTAGCTTAACAGAAAACGTCTTGGGCTGGTTGTCTACCAGTTCAGTGGACTCTCTGTTTCTTGGGCGGGATCTTAAACGCCCACGGTTTGTAACCGTTAATCCCTAGCAGTTGCTTGACATGTCTGACTTCTTGCTGTTGGTCTTCTTCTTCCGTCACAAGGTGTTCTGCTCTCCGCAAAAGCGTCCATCTGCTGTCCGACAGGAACGCCACCTGTCGGAATCGGCGCCAGTGACTGATGCACCTTTTTTGTCACTTCGGTCGAAGGCCCCGTGAAGGGAGCCGCAACGTCAAGTTTTGTTGAATTGTAAGTTGTAGTGTTGCAAAAATATAAATCTGAATGGATATTCCTACTACTAATAATAGTCTACATAAAGATAAAAACATTGAAAGGTTTACTAAATCCACTGGACTATGGAATGTATGCACAGAGTAGATATATCAATATGACACAAACATTATTTGCAGCTGAGATTTTCATAGAACGTTTTTCAAGTTATGAAGTAATGGATTTTTTAAAGTTATACAATACACTATAGTACTGGGGGCAATTGTAATACAATATAACATACTTAAATAAAGCACGCAAAATGCAAATATGCAGTTTTATATGTTATGTTTAATTTGTACACTCCCGTCAAGAATGAAATAGCCACCGGGAGGTGTATCTGCAAAGCCCCCACCATATGCCGTAATTGAGGCTCATATGGCTTTGTGAAGTTGTTGTACATGTAAAATGTAAATGTTAAATCTATTTTATACTATCATCAAATGAACTTAGGCATCATGCAAACAAGGAAGGTTTTACATTTGCCTTTTTGCAAAAATGTGAGGCATTTAAATTAAAATTGTCAAAATGTGTACAGCAATTTCAATCCATTAAAAACGTCCATGCTGTGATAAACAATACTGCCGTTGAAGTCGGCTATAATATAATAATATAACCAATACTGCCGTTGAAGTCGGCTATGGAATAGCTGCCTCATATAATAATGCCTACAGTTGTCAGCCCAAACCTCTCACAACAGCGGCTTATTCATTATTATTCTGATTATGATGGGAGTGAATGACAGGTATAGCTATGCTAAATATTTTGAGCATAACATTCTCTCCCAAAGTGGCTAGAACACGTCTATCTCCTCATCTTCCCAACGATAAGGTGATAATTAGATCTATCTATAACATTTGATAGATGATATCTTGCTGTGGCAAGATACTATCTCCTGTGTTTCGCGTCTATATCATGCCATTCACAGCTCCTTGCTGGGTGAGGTCTCCGTAAGACCCCCATTTCACATGGCCGATCCTAGCTCCCGATCCTCCAAAAGACACCCGATTTGTCATTTCTGGGTGGATCGTACGTGATCTGGCTTCAAATGTGAAGTGATTTGGTTGGTTCGGCAGGGAATGGGCCACTTTTGGTCGGTTCTGGGCTGACTTGACTTTTTTCGGTTTGTGTGCTCCATCGCCAAGCTTTTCGGGGCTGTCTGGGGGCTTTCTCTAGTATTTGCAACATCCGAAGGTCTCTTTCCTTAACTGTGGCCTCGTCTGCTGCCTTGAGAAGATGTATTGTGACGGATGATACCGTAGGTGCTGCCGCTACCATTACAATCTGAAGCAATGGAAGCATGAAACGGAAGCATCTTTTTCAACAGCACGGTGCTCCAATACAAATGGTGTCCACCTGGGGAAAATGACACAATTCTGCCGGGTTCTGGCCCAAAAGGTATTTTCACTTTTCTGGAGAAGTGATTTTGACTTTTGTTCGGCCTGTGGGCTTCCGTTATAGGATTATTGAGATGTTGATCTGGATCAACGTTTTGATTTTCTGGTTCGTCTGGAGGACTAACTTGTTCATCGTTATATCTCTCTGCTAACGATGGGTTTGCTGACAATTTCCACACAGATGTTCCCGTTTTATGGTGAACTAGTTATGAATGGTCCCATTAGCTTGCCTTGTCCTCCAGTCCATCAGAAATGTCACATGGGGGGATGGGGGGGATCATTGGTCATTGTGTCTTTGAAGGGTTAAACTCAAAGACGTATTTACAATAATTAGGCAACGACTAATTGTAAAAATGACAGCCGTTGCACTTAATCGTGTTGTAGCTCAACAACAACACCAGAAGGAGGAGAGAAGAGAGAATAATCCAAGAGACTGTAGATGATGAAGATTATGAAGCTTCAGAAGGCGGCCTTGTAGATGTTCAAGTTGATGCTCACCAGCAGAGACGACCATATCCACAGAATCGATTGTGGATACGGCCCTAGGTAGGTCCGTCACGCTGCTGTTTTGAAGAGAAACATGTGTTGAAAGACCAAAGCTGATGGTATTTCACGGTATAATGACCACGAAGCCGCTATTTCTGGCAGCCGATCATAAACACCTCTTCGCAATGCTTCTTCTGTTTAGGCCCTTTCCCGTCACCTACAACGTCTCTGACGGCTTGTACGTCTCAGTGACTATGATAAGCTTCGTCTTCAGACAGTTACGTAATACATATTGACACAAATCCGCCGATCAACCCTGAAATGACAGATCGGGCGTGTTTTGAAGGATCGGGAGCTAGGATCGGCCATGTGAAATGGGGGCCTAATCGTAAAATACATATTTTTCTTTCCAACATCGGACTATTCCATCCCATATCACCAATTATGGCGGCATTTGATGCAAATTTATGCACTCCCAGAAAAAAGCTCATTGCTCTATTGTGAACATTATTAATGGGAGTAGCGGGATTGAGTCCCCAAATACCTGCTCCGTATTGAGAAATGGGTTGTACACCCGCATTATACAACTTTGTAAATGTGTCATAACCGACATTTTTCAAACAGTTAAATTTATTAATTATGCCACCAAGTGCAAATTTAAGGTGTTCATCCATGATAATGCCAAGATATTTATATGATGTAACTATTCCTATACTTTTCCCAGAGTAATTGAATGTATAGTTAGTCAACGACTTTCTTACTTTTCTAAAATGGACAATTTTGGTCTTATTTAATTAAGGATGAGAATTAAGGATGAGAATCCGCAAAAGGAATTGTGTGAGCTATCTACATTATTCTACTATAAGGTCATGAGTTTGATTCCCCGTTGGGTCTTATGATGGGTGTTGAGCAAACCTATATTTGCTAAACAAATGCACCCATTTTCCCATTGCTTCATCTGATTTTAGTAATTTATTTTATTAATTTGGAAACTATTTTCGATTCTCAAGAATCCTTTTCAATCATAAACTAAAGACGAAAAGACAACATAATGATAGGTATTTAACTTGTAGGATTGGGGACTCCGTATACTACCACCAGTATTGAGAAAGCCATTAGGGCTTGAGATTCTGACCAGGCTGCTTCGTACAGCATAGGCAGGGCCGACAACCAATTCTCCTGTGGAGGATAGGCCCCCATCAAACCATCTTCGAGGCTTAGCCGGTGGCTACCTCACCACACGCTCTCTCTGCATGGACCTTGTGACCTGCCTAGCGTGCCCAGCAAGGAGCTGCCACGCGTGTCAGCACTGGTGCGAAGTCCTCCTGCGGGAAGCCTTTGATGAGGCCAGGGTCTGCACACCACCCACACAGCAAGTGGCATTGACCATGGTGTGTGGTGTACGTGTACATCATAACACAACGAGGAGAAGGAAGACTCAGGGGAGTCGGAGCCAGGAGGCTGAACCTACGTATGGGCGCGTAGAGCGCCCCATAAAACCCGTCCTGTCGGCCGTGTGAACACGGCAGGGCGTGTATAGAGAACCCACTTTGTTCACAGTATTGACATATTTTAATTTTGGAGAGGACTATTACTATTCAAGTGCACTAACCTACTATCTGCAAAAATATAATTACATGTATGCACTTGTTGCCCACACTCATGCATACAAGCATGATCTGGGTATTGGCTCATGTATATTGGCTTGTCTGTAAAAATCAACTGGCAAAAACAATACACCCACACATAATACACCGTAACAACATTACGCATACAAATATTAAAAGTCAAACGCAAGACTTAACACAAATCAAGACATGCACATCATCCAAATATGAATAAATCTACAGTACCATGCACATACATCACATGCCTATATATATGTTACAGTAAGTCTGTGAAATCAGGGATTTTGTGAAATCCCTAAAACTTTCAGGGAATTCGTGAAATCACTGTTTCACTTAGGGGTTTCATGAATTCTCTAAAATCCCTAGGGATTTCATGTAATTACTGAATTAACCAGTGTTATATTACACAACATTACTGGACACATTTTCTCTAAAATCCCTAGGGATTTCATGTAATTACTGAATTAACCAGAGTTTTATTACACAACATTACTGGACAGATTTTAGGAAGACTGAAGCCTTTCTTCAATAAGCTGTTGTTATTGTTGCAATGTTACATGTTGCAATGTTTGTGCAGACTACAATGTAATGCATATCATACCATAGTACATACTATAAAGTATTCTTGTGTATGTGTGTAAGTCATGCTAAACCAGTTCATTCTTGCATATCAGTCAAGATGGCACAACCTTGCTTTGAAACAGAATTCAGGAATAAATTATATGAGAAATAATCAAAGTGTCAAAAGCATCTTATCCCCAAAGAAGTGTACTACAAGACCATAGAAGACCTGAAAACAGTTACAGAAGTTTCCACTACCAAGTCCCGTACTACATCCTCAATAAATATGAAGTTCTTGCATGTGGTGATGTGGAGAAGCTCATCAAAAAGAGAAAGTCACCAGAGAAGACCGCCCAATCTACTATGCCAACATAGAAGACACCTATGACATAATTAGTAAGGCCCACATTGCCACTGGTCATGGTGGTCGTGACAGGATGCTGAAACATCTTCGTCAAAAGTATGCCAACATCACAACAGAAGCAGTTGAATTATTCAAGTGTTACTGCTTTGTGTGCCAAGAGAAAAGGAAACGTCCCAAGACTACAGGTGTTGTTGTGAGACCTATTCTGTCCCATGAATTCAACTCTCGTGGTCAAGTGGATCTTTATCGACATGCAGTCAGCACCACAAGGCCAGTTCAAGTGGATCATGGTTTACCAGTGCCACCTCACAAAGTTTATCATCCTTAGGCCTCTGTCTTCTAAAAGAGCTGCTGAAGTTGCCTTTCAACTGTTGGACATCTTCCTTCTCTTTGGTGCCCCAGCCATTCTGCAGAGTGATAATGGATCTGAATTCACAGCCCAAGTCATCACCGAGCTCAAGGTGTTGTGGCCTCAACTCATAATGGTTCATGGTTCAAGGAATCAATTTGACCTCTGTCCCCAGCGACTTTTGATTGACTCTGATATCAACACAGAATGTACCATCACACCCCTGTCAGGCTCTCAAGTCTACAGCTACTGGCGGACAAGGGTTCTTCCGATGTGACTGCTCAAAAGGCAAAAACAGTGTCAGACAAACAGGTGCAAGTGTTTTAAAGAGACTGTGTAATAGCAGGTGTCACAGCAGTGTCACATGTCAAAATAAGAATTAATGAAGTTCCTGTATCAAGTAATATGTATTGTATTGACGGTAGAATTTTAAAAATTATATATGTTTTTATATGTTTTTATTCATCTTATTCATTCTATCATTTTGCATTTGAATTTTAAAATGTGATATTTATGTGATATTTATAGAATGTATGTGATAAGCAATAAATGAAATTCCTTGCAAAACCTTGCATCTTAGACATCTTTGGAATGTTTGACTAAAGAAACAATGCCATTCAGGTATTTCATGAAGTAACTTGAGTATCATTTCAGTAATTACATGCCCTTGGGGAATTTAGAGAATTCATGAAACCTAAGTGAAACAGTGATTTCACGAAATTCCCCTGGCAATTTTTGAATTTCACGCAAATCCATGATTTCACAGATTAACTGTAACATATACATACACACTTATGGCACCATGTGGATAATAAACAATGCCAGGTACATATATGCATACAATAAACACACACAAAAAACATAACCCCCAAAAAAAAAAAAAAAAAAAATCCCAACAACTTAAGCACACTGAATAAGTGCACACATTCTTATACACCTGTATACATTTGAATATCCTATAACTTAAATGATTACCTCATGGGGGGATGTTTATGATGGATATCGAATGTTTATGCCACTGAACTCATAAACAATTTTTCCCAAAAATTTTTTTTTGGGGGGTTTTGGGAAAAATTTTACCCCTTTCCCCCCTTTTATTTTTTTTATTTTTAATTTAAATTTTTTTATTTGAAATTTTTTCTTTTTAAAATTTTTTTAAAAAAAAAAAAAAAATTGGGGGCCCAATAAAATTTTTTAAAATTTTTTTTTTGCGGGGTTTTTCCCCTGGCAAAGGGGGAAAATTTCCCAAAAAGGGGAAAAAACCCTTCCCCTTCCTGGTTTTTAAAATTTTTTGGACCCTTTTTTTCCCCCCGGTCCCAAAAAAAAAGGGGGGGTTAAAAAACCTTGGGGGGCCTTTAAGAGGTTGAACCCCCAAAAAACAAATTCATTTAAAGGGGGGGGGTGGTTTTGAAGGGCCCCAGGGGGGGCCCCAAAAAACCCCAGGGGGGGCCCCATAAAACCCCCCTTTTCCCGGGTTACTTTTAAACCCTTTTTTCAAGTTTTCCCTTTTTCCTTAAGGAATTTACGTCCCCCCCAATCTCCCAAAAATTTTGAGGGCGTTTTCCCCCCCGGCAAAAATTTTAGGGGTTTCCCTTTAAAAACCCCCCCCCCCCCCCCCCCCCCCCCCCCCCCCCCCCCCCCCCCCCCCCCCCCCCCCCCCCCCCCCCCCCCCCCCCCCCCCCCCCCCCCCCCCCCCCCCCCCCCCCCCCCCCCCCCCCCCCCCCCCCCCCCCCCCCCCCCCCCCCCCCCCCCCCCCCCCCCCCCCCCCCCCCCCCCCCCCCCCCCCCCCCCCCCCCCCCCCCCCCCCCCCCCCCCCCCCCCCCCCCCCCCCCCCCCCCCCCCCCCCCCCCCCCCCCCCCCCCCCCCCCCCCCCCCCCCCCCCCCCCCCCCCCCCCCCCCCCCCCCCCCCCCCCCCCCCCCCCCTTTTTTTTTTTTTTTTTTTTTTTTTTTTTTTTTTTTTTTTTTTTTTTTTTTTTTTTTTTTTTTTTTTTTTTTTTTTTTTTTTTTTTTTTTTTTTTTTTTTTTTTTTTTTTTTTTTTTTTTTTTTTTTTTTTTTTTTTTTTTTTTTTTTTTTTTTTTTTTTTTTTTTTTTTTTTTTTTTTTTTTTTTTTTTTTTTTTTTTTTTTTTTTTTTTTTTTTTTTTTTTTTTTTTTTTTTTTTTTTTTTTTTTTTTTTTTTTTTTTTTTTTTTTTTTTTTTTTTTTTTTTTTTTTTTTTTTTTTTTTTTTTTTTTTTTTTTTTTTTTTTTTTTTTTTTTTTTTTTTTTTTTTTTTTTTTTTTTTTTTTTTTTTTTTTTTTTTTTTTTTTTTTTTTTTCAACTTTGTAAGTAAACCAACGATTATTTCAAAAAAAATAAGCATTATGCCGTACCAGGCAATTTATAGTGTTCATACATGTAAATCAAGGAATTTATTGAAAATTAAAATTTCATTAATACTTTTTCAAGGAGAATTTGAATGGGATTTAGCAACATTGTATAATTTCAACATATTGGACACATTTTGGTCAAATAAACCTAGGGAAATCTACTGGAAAAGAGGTTCACAAAATGTTGAGATTTAAAATTAACTTCCTCAATAAAGGTAGTTGAATTTTCAGTTGATGTCTTAACTGATGGAGGGATAGCAATATAAATTTTGTTAATTGTAGTAATCAGCTACCATTCATTCATCTGATTTCATAGTGAATTTCTTTGAAGAATTTGGAAAATTTTTGGTTTGCAAAAGAAATTTTTATATAAAACCTAAAGCCTGAAATGACATACATAATGACAATCCCTTACTTGTAATGGGAACTCCATAATCTTGCACAGTGTATTGAACCATCATAATGGGGATTTAAACCCAACAGGCTTTCTAATGCCAAAAAGAACATAGGCTGTGCGATTAAACCAATTCATCTGGGGGTGTGGGATGGTGCACCGTTACCACTCACGGGCTTGAGAAAGGTACTGCCTTCAAAAACAGCGTCCTCCTGCTATCATTGTGAAACCTTCCTGTCCAAAGGCAACAAACCTCGTTTTAGACTTATGCATGAGTAAACGTGCGGTAAAGGCTGATGAAAAAGGCATGTTTTCACCACTCCACAAAAGTGGAATTACATGATGTTGGTTCTTTTTCAGCAAACAAAACAAAAAAGGATGTAAGCCCAGATACGCTCAGGTGTAACTACTAGCCTGTCCCAAAAATCAATGCCTGTCAGTGACTTTGTGTGACATCTGTATAGGGAGCCATACACTTATGTTCACAGTATTTAATTTTTTTCCTTGGAAGGAATAAACATTCAAAAATGTATTACTGTTTCAAAATAAAAGACTGTAATACAGGTGCACAGTTCCATCAAAATCAAATTTAATTTTAACAAGTTGGGAATTGAAACCATTTAATTATTGGTTTTTTTCTTTAAAATCAACTTTTCAAAACAATAACCAAAACATATATCAAAAATCATCCTTACAAAGCTATTACCTGCTCTAAAATTGTTGCAAAGCAAACAACACAAATTTCAAGTAAAAATGCACATCATTCATTTTGAATAGAATAAACTACAGTATTCCTGCAATAAACATCCTCATTTATTACTTAACCATATCAATTATTTCCATTGGGGTTTTTTAATTTCAATTTCCAGGTTTTCATAATAAAAACAACAAAAAAAAACGCCTTCCCAAAAAAAAACCCAAAACTTGCAATGTTTGTGCAAAACAATTACATTTATTACTTGAATATCCTATAACTTAAATGCTTACCTCATGGGGATGTTATGATGGATATCGAATGTTTATGCCACTGAACTCATGGAAATCAAACTGTTAATGTAGGGTGAAAAGTGAGTGTACACCCTCATACAGTCTTATATAATAACACCATAAAGCTTGGAGTGATTTACCCCATCGATATATTGCATCATTGTCACAGGTTGTACATGTAAGGGACGGACCCGCCATGGTGGTGGTGGTCATCGACAAAATGCTTCACAAATGAAACAATTTTTTTTTGACTTTCTAGAGAAAATTTTTTATTTTCAATTTGAAGTGAGACAAATTTTTTTGAACATCAGGGACATTTTTTTATGACTACCCAAGCCAAAACAACAGTTCACAAAATACACCAAGGCAGATTTTTTTGGAAAATTTTGTCGCCCCCCCCCCAAATATCGAATGGTCCGTCCCATTTACCAAACAACAGTCATCACAAAATACACCAGGATAGTAAGGGGCTGTTATGTGAAAACATTTCCTGCATTTGTAAGCATTTGACTCACAGCTCAAAATGACTTAATGCCATAGTTGTGTTGAGTCACGCAGAATTTAAATTGTCATGTTCATATGCTGACAAGGATTGAAGAAGTAGGCGAACAACCAAGCATAGGCCCTTTAACATACACATAACTATGTACACTTTATCTATTTCGGTAGCTGGCTTTCATTGTAAATAAACTATGTACCATCTGACCTATTTACGTACATATTACACATTAACCAAAAAACACCCTTAATACTACAATAGGGGTCCATGTTGACCCCAATCAATTGATGGATTTTTAGTTCATGATCTTTCTGTGATACAAATACATTCATATGTTAATTATGACTGTGTCAGATAAAAATACTTAAATAAAAGAGTTATGTTTTTTATTTATATACATATTTTTAAGAGGTCAAATTATCGAACAACTCTGTGTTCTCTGTACCCATCGTGTGAATGGGGTCCATGCGGGCCCAAATAAAATTGATTTTGTGGTAGTTCCTTATATAACCAAGAAAAATAAATTTTCATTCTTAATCATCAGGCATCATGAAACTGACCACTCCATTACAGGCCTTCAATCAAAATAATTTCCAGTGCACTCTGCATTTCTGTTCTCAACGGTGTGAAGTTACAGACCCATAGTAAGTATTTTTTATGTACGTCCTAATATTAAACTAAATCAAATAATCATCGGTCCTGTTAAAGACAAAAGATAGGGGTGACAACTACTTAAAGGAAAAAGAAGAAATACCAAGTGGATAAAAATATATCATCATAAAAGTATACCCCTGGGGTACAAGCGACCCCTTAATGTACTGATTAGGTTAAAGACTAAATGCAGTTTGTAACTTCGGTTGAAGCGAATGAGAAGATTTTGTACATAGAAATATAGATATCTAAACATGTACAGTATTCTTTCGACAACCAAAGTTTGACTGAAAAGTGGGGCGAATATATACTCAACATCATTTGTCTACATCAAATGACTATAATGTAGGAACTATTTGATTTCTCCACAAGGTGACCTGTATCTAGTCGATTGGTTTCGGGCGGGGTTCAACTCCAACAATAACTTTTTTAAAGTTTCAAATTTCTTAAGAGTATGTGACTTGATTTGTACAAAATATTATAACCATGGGACTCAGTAAAAGAGCAATTAAGCTTGCACTTTGTCTATTGATTCTATTTATTTTTGGTAGATACTTAGAACTGCCAACATGGACTAATGTAAAGACAACAATTAGTGTCCACAATGCAAGTGTGTCATCAACAAATGGCAGCCATATTGGCTCACACACAATTGAACATTCTTCCCTGGATAGACACAGAAAATGGGCAATGTTAAGTAATCGGACACGTGGTAAAATTGCTCTGGATGGACAAAATAGATCAACAATGATCGCTGCAAGGCGAAGTGGTCAGCGTCTTGGCTCAGCTCTCTTGGGGCACTCTCATCAGAAATGTACGAAAAGCTCATGTCCTTAATGGAATACTTTCATGATCTCTGTGAAAAAAGACATCAAGTGACTTTTCGCATTGGCGGATGGGAATTTACTAGGATCCTATTTATTCCACGATCTAATACCATGGATGATGATCTTGATGGTCAGTTATAAAGATAGGGATAAATTGGTTAAAGCATTTTTAGAACCCGATTTGCAAAAGCATTATGGACTCCATACATTATAAGGGCCATGGAAATTTTTCCAACTGGTACAGTATGGAATATCTTAACGGGTCCAAAACCCACTCCAACAATACCCTCTATACCAAGGTTGAAGACCAAATTCAATGATTTGAAAACAAAGCTTTTTCCATTAGATGGCTCACCCGCTAGGAACTATCCATGGAAATATCCATTCATTGATATCAAATTTTATATGGAAAATGACGAAGAGGTCTGAAAGCGGGAATCGGGGTTCGTCGCAGACATTTAGATTTGCATGGTCTGATTTTTACCCTCTTCATCCTCGGCCATTTGGAAAACTGTGGCTCATGGCACCGAGAAATACCAGACTGTATCTAAAGAGAAAATATGGTGTGTTCAGATGTAGAGAACACCATTGGAATCATCAAAAATCAAACACCTAATACTAGAAGGGATGAAAAAGTGTAGCAGCTTAAAGGGGATTTATCCTCATGTAGTTAGACGAGCGAAGATGGAAGGTCGGTTGTCAGGGGGTTGAAGAGACACTCTGGCTTGGGAGACAAATTATTGAATACTATATTTGTTGAAGAACCATATAAGTACACAGCAGATTCTTTTCTCTTTGGATTGAAGCTAGAAAATGCTTGCAACAAATCTGTGATAGTCTTTCATGCATCATATTGAGCTATGACATATATTTTTTGCAACACAACTCCTTACAATTCAACAAAACTTGACATTGCGGCTCCCTTGACGGGGCCTGACCAAGTAAAAAAAAGGTGGATTAGTCACTGGCGCTGATTCCGACAGGTGGCGTTCCTGTCCGGACAGCAGATCGGGGGGATGCTTTGGGAAGAGCAGGTTTGTGTTGGAAGACGGAAGAAGAAGACCAACAGCGAGAAGTCTCTGACATGTCAAGCAGGTGCTCAGGATCAACGATTTAGACTTGAAAACAGGTGGGCGTCGCAAGATACCGCCGGTCAAGAAAACAGAGTCGCCAAAACCCCACTGAACTGAGTTGCTGATTTCCACATACGTCGCCCAGAAGTGTTTCTGTTAAGCTACCCTATGTGAAAGGTGCCTCTAAAGCGATCCAGAGGGGTATTCAGAAACCATGGAGTGCCGTCATTCCACATGAAACCATTCAACACACTTCCAGAACTTACTTGTTAGATCCCAAGGATAAGGATGACCCCAAGAAACTCTGCGGTGAAGTGTATACAACATTACTTGCCCCAGCTGTCATGACTCCAGGTTACATTGGTGAAAAAGGTAGGAACCTGGAGACTAGGTTGAAGGAATTATTATTTTTCAATCCTCATAGCATCCAGTCGACTATACATAGTGCTTCACACGAAGTGATTTTGATTTGAGTGAATACTCCACAGCCATCAGTTTTGATGATTATAGCAGGGAGGCCACGTGGTGTTGGTACATGGACCTTATGGGAGGCAGGCTAGGTAGCCAACTGAGCCTCATAGGTGGGGGGATCACACTAGCTATAGTTTTCAAACTAGGTGAGTTCTTTCACGTGTAGGTGTGCTCTCACTCTACACGGGACATCATTTTTAAAACGAGGCTTGGAACCTGTGCTTGGCGTCGCCACCGTCTAGTAGTAACACTGTACGGTGGCGACGGGCAATGTGGAAATCATGCAACTCAGTGGCATGTTTACACGCACGTATCGGTTTTGGCGACACTCTGTCTGCCATGACCGGGCCGCGAATGGTTTGCGACACAGACAAGTCCTGTTTTCAAAGTCTAACAACTGAGCTTACTGACGACCACAAGTAGCCAAGGTCATCGGCAGAAGATAACCACCACCGTCGCAAGATCGTGGAAGCCATCGAGATCTTCCAACACAAACCCAAGCACCAACCCCAAGGCGGGAACATCCCCCCCGACTATCCTCCATCTGCTGTTCGACAGGAACGCCAACTGTCGGAATCAGCGCCAGTGACTAATCCACCTTTTTGTCACTTCGGTCGAAGGCCCCCGTCAAGGGAGCCGCAACGTCAAGTTTTGTTGAATTAAGTAGTAGTGTTGCAAAAAAATATAAATCTGAATGGATATTCCTACTACTAATAATAGTCTACATAAAGATAAAAACATTGAAAGGTTTACTAAATCCACTGGACTATGGACTGTATGCACAGAGTAGATATATCAATATGACACAAAAATTATTTGCGCCTGAAGATTTTCATAGTACGTTTTGCAAGTTATGAAGTAATGGATTTTTAAAGTTATACAATACACTATAGTACTGGGGGCAATTGTAATACAATATATAACATACTTAAAATAAAGCACGCAAAATGTAAATATGCAGTTCTACATGTTATGTTTAATTTGTACACTGCCCGTCAAGAATGAAATAGCTACTGGGCGGTGTATCTGCAAAGACCCCACCATATGCCGTAATTGAGGCTCACATGGCTTTATGAAGTTGTTGTACATGTAAAATGTAAATGTTAAATCCATTTTATACTATCATCAAATGAACTTTCAATGAAATTAGGCATCATGCGAACAAGGAAAGTATTACATTTGCTTTTTGCAAAAATGTGAGGCATTTAAATTAAAATTGTCAAAATGTGGACAGCAATTTCAATCCATTAAACGTCCATGCGTTGAAATGCGGCCATGGAATCGGCTATGGATATCATATAATAATGCCTACAGTTTTCAGCCCAAACCTCTCACAACAGCGGCTTATTCATTATTATTCTGATTATGATGGGATTGAATGACAGGTATAGCTATGCTAAATATTTTGAGCATAACATTCTCTCCCAAAGTGGCTAGAACACGTCTACCTCCCCATCTTCCCCCGATAAGGTGATCATTACATCTATCTATAACATTTGATAGATGATATCTTGCTGTGGCAAGATGCTATCTCCTATGTTTCGCGTCTATATCACGCCATTCACAGCTCCCTGCTGGGTCAGGGTCTAACCCCTCAGGGTCTCCTTTACGACGTTTGCGATAGGAGCGTGCGGTGGCTTTTGGGTATATAGAGTATTGTAAGGGACTGTGCAATATTTACAAGGCAGGGAGGACCGGTGCATATAAAAAACTTGTCTGAAAAAGGCCTTGTCCCATGTTGATATGATGACAAAGAACACTGATAATTAAGGATGAGAATCCGCAAAAGGAAAATTGTGTGAGCTATCTACATTATTCTACCAGAAGGTCATGAGTTTGATTCCCCGTTGGGTCTTATGATGGGTGTTGAGCAAACCTATATTTGCTAAACAAATGCACCCATTTTCCCATTGCTTCATCTGATTTTAGTAATTTATTTTATTAATTTGGAAACTATTTTCGATTCTCAAGAATCCTTTTCAATCATAAACTAAAGACGAAATGACAACATAATGATAGGTATTTAACTTGTAGGATTGGGGACTCCGTATACTACCACCAGTACTGGGAAAGCCATTAGGGCTTGAGATTCTGACCAGGCTGCTTCGGACAGCATAGGCAGGGCCGACAACCTATTCTTCTGTGGATGATAGGCCCTCATCAAACCATCTTCGAGGCTTAGCTGGTGGCTACCTCACCACACACTCTCTCTCTGAGTGGACCTTGTGATGCACTTAGTGTGCCCAGCAAGGAGCTGCCACGCGTGTCAGCACTGGTGCGAAGTCCTCTTGTGGGAGATATTTTGTGAGGCCATGGTCTGCACACCACCCACACAGCAAGTGGCAGTGACCCCGGTGTGAGGTGTACGTGTCATCATAACACAACGAGGAGGAGGAAGACTCAGGGGAGTCGGAGCCAGGAGGCTGAACCTACGTGCCGGGCGCGTAGAGCGCCCCATAAAACCCGTCCTGTCGGCCGTGTGAACACGGCAGGGGCGTATAGAGAACCCACTTTGTTCACAGTATTGACATATTTTAATTTTGGAGAGGACTATTACTATTCAAGTGCACTAACCTACTATCTGCAAAAATATAATTACATGTATGCACTTGTTGCCCACACTCATGCATACAAGCATGATCTGGGTATTGGCTCATGTATATTGGCTTGTCTGTAAAAATCAACTGGCAAAAACAATACACCCACACATAATACACCGTAACAACATTACGCATACAAATATTAAAAGTCAAACGCAAGACTTAACACAAATCAAGACATGCACATCATCCAAATATGAATAAATCTACAGTACCATGCACATACATCACATGCCTATATATACACACTTATATGTACCATGTGGATAATATACAATGCCAGGTACATATATACATACAATAAACACACACAAAAAACATACCCCCCCCCCCCCCCCCAAAAAAAAAAAAAAAAAAAAATCCCAGCAACTTAAGCACACTGAATAAGTGCACACAATCTTATACACCTGTGTATTACTTGAATATCCTATAACTTAAATGCTTACCTCATGGTGGATATTATGATGGATATCGAATGTTTATGCCACTGAACTCATGGAAATCAAACTGTTAATGTAGGGTGATAAGTGAGTGTACACCTCATACAGTCTTATATCATAACACCATAAAGCTTGGAGTGATTTACCCCATCGATATATTGCATCATGGTCACAGGTTGTACATGTAAAGAACTTACCCGCCAAACAACAGTCATCACAAAATACACCAGGACAGTCAGGGGCCGTTATGTAAAACATTTCCTGCATTTGCAAGCATTTGACCTCACATATGACTTAACAAACCATATTTACATCCTATTCTCATTTACCAATACATCTCATTTGAGCAACCATATATGTGCATATATGTTAAAACCATAGTTGTGTTGAGTCACGCAGAATTTAAATTGTCATGTTCATATGCTGACAAGGATTGAAGAAGTAGGCGAATGTAATACCCAGCAACCCAGCATAGGCCCTTTAACATACACATAACTATGTACACTTTATCTATTTCGGTAGCTGGCTTTCATTGCAAATAAACTATGTACCATCTGACCTATTTACGTACATATTACATGCGTTATAAGGTCTACAAGGGCCATATAGTTGTAAATCAAAACTTTAACCCTCATCAGTACATTAACCAAAACACCTTAATCAGTACAATAGGGGTCCATGTGGACCCCAATCAATTGATGTGATTTTCTTTTTAATTCATGATCTTTCTGTGATACAAATACATTCATATGTTAATTATGACTGTGTCAGATAAAAAAATAACAAATAAAGAGTTATGTTTTTCATTATATACATATTTTAATAGGTCAAATTATCGAACAACTCTGTGTTCTCTGTACCCATCGTGTCTGGGGTCCATGCGGGCCCCAATAAAATTGATTTTGTATTGGTCCTTATGTATATTAAACCAAAGAAAATAATTTTCATTCTTGATAATGGGAAAATATGAGCTGACAACTCCATTAAAGGCCTTCAATAAAAAAAAAATTCCAGTGCACCCTGCATTTTCTGTTCTCAACGGGTGTGGGGTCCATGCGGACCCCAAGTAAATATTTTTTATGTACGTCCTAATATTAAACTAAATCAAATAATAATCGGTACTGATATAGACAAGAGATAGGGTGACAACTACTTAAAAGGAAAAGAATAAATACCAAGTGGATAAAGATATATTACAAAAAGTATACCCCGGGGCCCAAATGGACCCCTAATGTACTGATTAGGGTTAAAGCACACTCATTGAGGTTCCTGTGGGGTTCATCGGTGAAGCGCGGACCACTACTAACGTTTCTACTGCGTGTTGTCCAGGTAACGGCGGTCTGTGCTGGACCAAGAACTGTGTCTTCCACCTGCTGCTCCAGGCACTTGGCTACCACGTGACCCCGATAACTGGGTCAGCTGAGAAGAGGAGAGACAGCCACGATCACATGATGATTATAGATAGAGGCGTAGAGAAACCAGGTGGGATACAGAGTAGTAGTGATACATCCTTTAAAACATTAGTTATAGCGTAATTGAAAAAAACAAAGTTGAAGTAAAATAGCAAAGTGTTTGAAAGTAAATGACTAAATGCAGTTTGTAACTTTCGGTTGAAGCAAATGAGAAGATTTGTACATAGAAATATAGATATCTAAACATGTACAGTATTCTTCGACAACGCAAGTTTGACTGAAAGGTGGGGCGGAATATACTCAACATCATTTGTCTACATCAAATGACTACTATAATGTAGGAACTATTTGATTTCTCCACACAGGTGACCTGTATCTAGTCGATGTGGGTTTCGGGGCGGGCGTCCAACCGGTCATACCACTAGACTTTTGCGACGAATCTCCTGAATATGTCTTCTACAACAAAGTGGTGAAGTGGAAGAAGGAAGGGGACGCCAATCTGCGCTTCGACAAGTTCCGACCTCATGGAGCAGAAGAGCTCGAGAGTAGGGTATTTACAGAAATCGTGCACTTTGATCTTACACCCAAGAGTCTAGACTGTATACGACAAAGCATTGGTGATTTTGCATACACCCCCGGCTCCGTGTTTAACAGTTTTAGAGAATTGAGAATACTGAGCGAAGAGTTGGATGCGGTTATGGTTTTCAAAAACACCAAGTTGAGGACCTATCATTCAGATGGAAGGAGAGAGACCGTAGAGTTTGACTCTATTGATGATACTATTAAGGCCATAACTAGATACCTGCCACAGTTTCCTGTAGAAGATCTTGTGTCATCTTATAAGCTGTGGGAAGAACACGATAAGAAGAACTTGGACGAGGTTAAACTTTGTTGCAGACCAACAAAGCAGACGACAAAATGTTGCTCGAAAAATTAGACATTTTTATGAATAGTAATTTGGACCATTACAAAACCAGCAGTTACAAAAGTTTCAATAACTAACTGTATTATGTTAATATGCATAGTCTTTCCTATCCAAGCAATAAACGAAAAACTTCTAAAGTTAAAAAAAAATTCAGATTGAAATTTGAGATTGAAAAGGAGACTGTTGCCTTGAAACCAGGTTTCAAATAGAGAATAATTCTTTTTTTTTAAGGATTTTTTCGTTTATTGCATGGATAAGAAAGACTATACATATTAACATGAGACCTCATGCAGTTTACTATATAAACTCCATATTGGATAACTCCATTATGTAAAATGGTTTTATCACATATGTTTGAAAGTAGATGAAAATGAAAATGATTTGTTATAATTACAATTGTTTACACAGATAGTTACCAATTTTGTATCCAATTAGTAGGTTTGAAATTGATTAGAATTATATTTAAAATTTGGCATTTAGAGCTAGCTTTTTTTTAAAGAAGAGCAGGTAAATACGTTTAAAGTAATTGAATCATGAGACCCATTGCTTTATACCACACAACAAAAATCAACTGGACACATGAGATGGGTTTTGTGAATATGGGAATTTGTGTGACTACTCCGCAGCCATCAGTTTTTGATGATTATAGCAGAGGGAGGACACGTGGTGTTGGTACATGGACCTCCAGAGGCAGGCTAGGCAGCCAACTGAGCCTCGGGGGTGGAGGAATACCTCTAGCTATTGTTTTCAAACTTGGTGAGTGCTTTTACGTGCAGAGGTGTGGCTCTCCTCTACACGGGACACGCCTTTTAACGAGGCTTCCGAACCTTGGCGTCGCCACCGTCCAGTAATAACACAGTAGTACGGTGGCGACGCGCTCGGTGGAAATCAGCATCTCAGTAGCAGACGCAAGACGTATCGGTTTTGGGCGCGAACTTGACGCAGGCAAATCACGTTTTCAGGTCGTGCGCTCTAACCACTTAGCTATTGAGGACCACTGTGTCATTTTGTGAACCACTCTCTTTTTAAGTAAAGATTTATAGATTACTTTGTTTGTGAGAAGTTGAAAACACACACAAACTTTGACCAAATGTCTGCTGTTTTCTTTTTCTATATATAATTATTTAGCTCTTAAGCTTTCTTCAAAGGTTTCTCCAGTTAGTTTACTTGCTGTGTGCGTTGAATAAAGAAATGCGTTAGTGTCCGTGAACATATGATTATATTCTATCATTCCTTTTAATTTCATAACACAGGGAATAACTTAAAACTTCAAATTTGATGTCAGCAACAGGTTTTATTATGTATATTTACACTGCACTGTGTCTTTAAAACGCCATCATTCTTCTCGTATCCATAGCCGAAAAATTTGAAGTCTTGTTCGTAAAGTTTCATGAAGGCACTAAGTTGCAAATCCGTTACATTTTCATACGAAGTGAGATATCTACCAAAATGTTCCCCTGCCTTCGGTTTCTTTCCTGAAAGATGCAAAAATAATAGTAAGATATAATTAGCATGCTATAGCAAATTAGCAACACATCATGGGTGAGAATGGATTTTCCAGTTGTAGTGGGTCAGCAAATTCCATAGTCAACAGTCTCTTTTTTTATATCCTTTATCTCATAATTATCTGGCTGCTATAAAGTTAGTTGTGATGCTTTGAAACTTCATCTTCATTTACCTTCTATATTAATTGGTCTACCCACTGACCAACACGTTCAAGCTTTTACACCCTAAACTTTACATTCTATCATTCCGTGCAAAAAATCACCCCAATAAAACTGATTGGTTTACAAAAAAACCACGGCGTTAGTCTAAACTCCTCACAATATCAATACAGCCCACATGTAGTAAGGCGTGTTCAATTGTGCAGTGCAACACCAATAAGCTCCGAATCTCAAAACTGTAGGAATTGACGTCTCTGTGCGCTCAAAACAAAGGAAATTGACTTGAATGTTGAATGTTAGATTTATTTTAAAATAAAACATGAAAATAAAGTCATGTAATGATGACATTTAGTACGCAATCTATGTGTAAACCCCACCCTCACCCTCCAACTATAAGTATTCATTCCCTAAATGATGGTGTACACTTTGTCAGTTAGTAAACTATATAAAGCGTAATGATGACATTTAGTACGCAATCTATGTGTAAACTCCACCCTCACCCTCCAACTATAAGTATTCATTCCCTAAGGGATGGTGTACACTTTGTCACGCTCTGTAAATTGGAACAATGTTCCACATAGGGGGAGGGTGTGTGTGTGTTTCGGTCAAGTTTTAGATATTCCACTTTTGTCTAATATTTCATTGCACACCCAAAAACTTTTCATATCAGAATTCCACTATTTTCTATTATATGTAATTGTGGCATTAAAAAGATACACAGTAGATTTCACACATTCATTAATATCATGATTTACATTCCTGATATATAATAAGTATTATTCTATGGCATATATAAGTAATATTTGAATAAATATGGCGAAACACTATGTAGATATTCTTCGATTATGTCACACATCTGATGTTTCCACTTTTGGGGGGGGGGGGATGGGAGTCAAGAAAAAAGAGAACACTGTTCCACTTTTGCGGAGCGTGACAAAATGTACATAATCCCTTACTCCACTGGTTTTCCTGTGTGTTGCTCCCGATCCCCTCCATGTGTTGCACCACTCGCGTGACATCTTCATCGAACGTCTCAAGTCTGAAGGGCAAAAACAGTATGTTTGAGTGGTTGGATCACAATTTCTATGTACTTCTCAGATCTGATTATGACAAATACAAAATTCAAAGTTATTTAATGGCATTTTTCTTTGTCATTTGGAAATGTGAGAAATAATTTGGGGATACTTTGAACAGTGCACTTAAGTGTGAAATTAAAATAAATTTTTTTTGTCTATACTTAAAATGTATAAGGGATCATTCACAAATGACGTTACCTCATTTTTGGCCCTTTCTTTTACCCCCTTCCCCGCCCCATGTCACCTGTCATCATTTTTGCAGCGCCCCCCTCCTGGTAACATTATCTTTTTGAATATATATGTCCATAATTTAGACTAATTTTACAAATGTATTTACGACATAAAGCAATCATGGCAATGCGATTTCAACTTATAGATATATCACAACTCACTTAACATGTCAGACAGTAAGTTCAAATACCGTTAAATAACTACAACTGTCTTTTCAAAAGGTGACGTCACGCAAGTGCTAGAACCCCCTGTCAACTTTTGTCATCTTTCACTACACCCCCCCCCACCCCCCCCCCCTGCCAGATGACGTCATTTGTGAATGACCACTAAGTACTATGAAAGAGCATCAGTGACTGATTAAGATCTAGTGGGGCTGTGATGCGATGTGGGGCCTTTTGTCATAAGTGTATGCTGTGATGTTGTAACCTTTCAGTACATTTCGTTTCACTTGAATAAGAAATAAACATATACCGGAGGCCATCTGTCATTTGGTGTTTTTCTGCATTTAAAAAAAATATTATTGGCAAAATCTGGGAACCCCTGGACATAATTTACTGTGGGTGTCCTGTTTTTGGGTGCTTCTGCACCAAATGATTGCACGCATGAATATTTAGGTAAAGTCTGAGGCCTAAACATAGGTGAACTCTTGTTGCAGCCAGCCCCCCCCCCCCACACACACCACCACCACCACCACTCCATAATCAGTCACAAAAGAAAACCTTTATAATTTCAGTCCATTGTGTAACTTTGATCCCTGTTCAAAATGGTGGATACCTGACAATGTTTTCAAACTTGACATTGCAGGGGAGACAGTTGGCCAAGGGCAGCCAATGTTCGTTATAGTAACGGTCTAATATGTACTGCACCAGTTCTTCGAGTTTCACGCCATTGCCTCGCTTTATGTCTTCTTGAGACATTCCTCGTCGATATTTTCTCAAAATTCTGGATCCCATGTTCCGAGGGTACCAGGGGTTGGATTCTCGTAGCTGCAAGCAATACGATGTTATGCTTTGAAAGTAAGTTCCTATATTGTGCATGAACACAAAATAATCAAAGTTCGATGTCTTTATTGCCTTTTATAACAGGATAAGGAAAGATAAATGATAGTAAAGGTGGGCAAGGGCGGACAGCAAGAAACAAAGAAAACAATACAACTTGTTAGGAGGCAGGAAAGAACAAAGACGCAAATATTACCCAAGCCCCAATTGAGTTGGTTAAGACTATACACACGATAGGTTTGTAGGCTATGAACTCAACTCAGAATTCAGCCAGTACCAAGTACCCAAAATTGTGACCCAGTTTTGGGTAGTTTTTGAACTAATGACTACAGCACGTTCAGATACCTACATTGCAAATATGTTACTAAACGTCACCAGTGCACCTGCAAAACTCAATCATGGATAACTTACAAAAGAACACAAACAATAATGGTGTGTGGAATGTCTTTCTGTCTGACCATAAACTAGATCGAAATGAAAAACCGACTGTGACGGGCTTAATGTGCGACTAAGATGAGTGTTTCTTTGAGCTCTCGTTTATTTACAACTTCTATATTTCATAAACGACACAGAAAATATATATGGCTCCATAATTATTCTTCAAAAAATGTTTGATTTTTACTATGAGAATATAAAAGATTCGTTTTTATATTCAAAATATCTCTATGATGAATTTAAAATAATTGATTATTATACATCTCTACTTTAGTAAGAAAAATAACAATATGTTGCATAAAAGTTTATCTGGAAAGATTATTTTCCTTTTTGAATATTGTGTCACTATGCACTCACCATGCAAGAGGACAACATTTTTTTTTATTTCATGGTAATCCACCAGAATGCAATGTTTGCACCCCGAATTCTTAAAAATGGTTCCGCTTGAGTATGCTGCCAAACCCCCTTAGATTACCTTTGCGGATGTGGTACTGCATAATCGGACCTACAACTTTTTTGTCAAGCCTGCAACTTTTCAGAACTAATTTTGCCAAGGCGTGAACACTGTGAAAGGTGTGCTAAATTGTTTGTGGGTTTGGTCTCCTATATCAAGCGCATAATTCTCAACTTGGCGTTTGCACCAAGTCAAACCTTAATTCTATCATTCCGTGCAAAAATCACCGCCAATAACCCACTCTGATTGGTCGACCAACGTGTTCAATTATACGATTGACTCTACGGCCGGAGACCACATTTTCTATACAGCCACTGACGTCACATGGTTAAAATGGCAATGAGACCGTTATGATATGATTTACTTTATCATAAAAACGAATCAGGCACTCATTTAGTGTGGATTTTAGTCATCATAGAATGGTATTTGACCACTCGAGTGTCGTGTCAATAGGGAAATTGAGCATACTGACGTCTGATTTACCCTCACTTCGTTCGGGTAAATCAGACGTCAGCATGCTCAATTTCTCGATTGACACTCCAATCTCGTGGTCAAATCCTACAATATAACTCAGTAAATAAATATTTTTTCAAAAATGTGATCAGTAGGATAATAATTTTTTCCAGTCTTTAGCAGCCAAACCTGTGGGTGGGCATACGTGGAAAATCCGCGTAGCATTCATGCCTTTCAGTTTTATGAACCCCATGTATACAAAAAAATCACCAAAACATTTGTGCGTCCTAGACGACGTATTTGATCATTTTTGTTTGTGCGAAATTGCCTTATAGGATATGTCCTAAATTTTCTACGCACAAACCAGACATAACATGAGGGGTTTGGGCCTTAAGCAAAAACAGTGCGTGGAATGTAAGGGTAATGATCTGTTTTAGTGTGCAAGTGATAGTGTTATCTCCACACTAAACAGACCATTGCCTTTTTATCTCCCCAGTTTAACCAAATTATTTAACTTGATGATGTTTACCGTTCACAGAGTAGGGAGATAACCTGATCTCCTACGGCTCTTAGCCAATCAGAATGGAGAATTGAGCGGCAAACTGGGGAGAAAAGTCGGTCCTTGAATAACTCCAATGTTGGTGCTTGGAGCACTGCTGTAATTTATTCCACACTGAGAGGACTACATTGTTCTTGTGCAGGAGATGTATGTAGTAACTTGCACCGAGGGATATCTTGAAGTAGGTTAGATTTTGAGATGCATTGCTCAATGAAGAAATTTGTGACTGAACTCCCCTAAATATGTCATCACTGTAGTTGACTATTCTGTCTAAACTGGGTCACAAAAACGCGATTGATCACGTTTTTGATGATAGTCATCAGTTTTCTTGCGGGTCAAATATTACTCGGTCAGTATCCGTGTTGATTAATCTACAGTAAGCATACGGCAGTGACGTCACTAAAAGGTGCTATACATAATATATATGATACATGTATATGTATTGCATATACCTTATCACTATGGAATGAGTCTATCCTGTCCAGTGGGTTTCTGACCACGATGAATTTATAGTAGGTGTCCATTTTGTGCTGGATCTCCTTTTTATTGAAGAAACGTTCGTTCAGACGGTAGATATTTTGTTTTTTCATACACTCCGTCACCCCATAATATCCCAATCTCGGATCTGAAACAGATATCATCATCATCAAGAACTCTCAAGTGTGATTCGCTTCTCTCAAAGCTTAGAGACGGGTTTCCATTGCTTCCTATCTTTTGCCAATAGTTCTATTTTTCCAATTTTAATGTTTTTTTATCAGTATTAAAAAGTATTTCATCATTAGTCCCGTATATTATCAATAGCGGAATGGTTAAAGGTAAGGGCTCCCGTACCCGTAGTCAGTATGTTTAAAGATATGTGGATGTTTCTGTTGTTCAGTTCTGTCTGTATTGTGCTTATCCAAGTGATTGGTGGTCTACCACCTTTTCACTGTGTTGGAGTATTAAAGTGCTTCACTCAATGATACCCATGCTGGGGTGTCAGAAATAAATACCTTTAATTATACACATGACCATTTCTGAGCATCGTCATATCTCACAGCTGTATAAGTAGTATATAGCCGAGATTCAACAACCCTACTAGTCACGGAAGTCTACCTCAAAATCCAACCAATCACAAGGCCCACTGCCGAAATGTTCAGCGACTATTATAGAAAATATCTTCTGTAAACCTTGAACAGTAGGATTCACCACAATTTCATCAGTATTATCTAGGCTCTTAAAGCAAATGAAACACGCCTTTAGATCTTCACTATTGGCTATTTTTTTTATCTTTTTAGGGGTGGAGCAGAATGCCATATAAATTAAAATTGGAACAATGCTACACAAATGCACAGGAGCAATTTATAGAGATATGTAGATGTTTTACATATGTGCAATCAAACCTAAACCGAAAAGGTTTGGTAAACCTTTTTGGTGTAGGTTTGATTGCACATATGTAAAACGTCTACATATCTCTACTAATTGCTCCCGTGTACAAACGTGCAATAACCAAACAAGGAAAGTTCCATTGATGAAACCATGAGTAGACTTTTCTAATGTAAATACATTTTTGTACACCCAGTATCTTTTTATTTATATTAGACCAAAGAGCTTTACCTTTAACCCTACCTAACGGCTGACAGACACATACTACATGCATGGCCTGCCAGATGGGGCACAGACAGACGCACAAACTCAAAGAAACGCAGTCAGACATACAAACCTAGAGCGCGTCACTACTCACCGCGTGGTGTGAGGTTGCGTGCGGCGAGCGCGTTGTCGCAGAAGATGGTGTGCCACGTGGTGGAGCTCACCTTGTAGTGCACGCAGCCCAGCACCTGGAGCAGGAGCAATGGCAGATACAGATTTTTTACAAAAAGGGGGGGGCACTTCAGGGATATCATGCGTTTTGTACACACGATCAATGACGGACTCTATGGAAAATGAAGTATTTTGGTAGGAAAAGGGGGGGGGGGGTGCGACCCCTGGATCTGCCTTCGTAGGATGCAAGGGCCTCAGCGTCATGGGAGGGGGGAGGGGGTCAGGTCAGCTGGCCAGTAATTAATCATCCAGACACATGAAGACATGTTATTTTTACTCCCACCACCCCAGGCCACACAGATTGTCCCAATACCTACCCAATATTGCCCATTGGGCATGTGCCTCCTATATGCAAACGCTCATGATAATGTTGCCTTACCTCAAAACATCCACCGTCATGTATTTACAACACTAGCATGGGACAACATAGATCGTATAGAGGAAACTTTAACAGGAGCAGGTACTTCACATAGAGTGAATGGAATTATTGTTCAGCCTAGGGTTTTTGGACCTGGACCATGTAAGCCTCCTCTGCCCACCATCCCGAAGAATTAGAAGAGAAGCTTGATGATCGAAGATACCCCACTACCAATTTACACAGCAGGTGAACGAGTAGGCCCTTCCCAATGCACAACACTTTATGTTAACCGAGAGGCTTTCATTGCGAAAGCACATAAGAAGAATATAATGTGGATGCTCACCAGAAGATTAGACACTGACAATCAGGTAGTAATGGCATGGACTGGCTTTAACATCATTTTGAGACGAGACCTTCCAGTAGTGCAGGATAACATTGGGTACTTACCTACCATTAATGCACCAGCTACAGACATGACCACAGTAAATGAAATACTAAATAAATCAATGCAAATCAAAGAGGTGCTGAAGTTACCAAAGATTGTAGTTGTTTTTGATCTGGCTTTATATGCAAAGGCTATGGAGATTGTGTGGAAGCTTCCTCAGAAATTCCAAAATATGATTTTATGTATGGGATCCTTTCACACCATATGCAACTTACTGTCTTTCTTAGGCAAACGCTTTCAAGATGCTGGACTGAAAGATGTCTTCATAGAAGGAGGCATCGTTGCTGAGGGATCGGTGTCCAGTGTAATGGAAGGTCGCCAATATTATATAATAGAGGTGTTAGAGCCCATAAATACATGTACGAAGCACTCCTTTGTCTTACTTTTGATGGATGCAAACTCAACACCCTTCACATGCACCATACATCCAAAATGGTCTAGAATTTATTAGTGATCTTAGAGTAAATCTAAACCCTGAAGTTTTTGAAAAGCCCTTCCATGAAAATGAGCAGGTTGAACGAGTGTTGAACTATATTTGGATTGGCTCAGGCATAACAACGGAGACCTCTCAGCCTTCTGGATGAGTTACATAGAAGTGTATCATGTTAAATTGTTACCACATAAATTGATTAAATATAATACATGAAATGCAACCAGTAGTTATTAGTAGTATTAATAAACAGAAGAAAAATTGGTTCTCACAATCCGAATATCTCTACTTTTAAATCTCATTTATTTTCATGACGAATTTTTGATGACCTTTGACCTCTGGCTACCCTAATATAAGATTAATATGAATGAAAGAAGCAGCATTGTGTAGATGGGTTCATTATCAACATTTAGACATATAGCATGCAAAAATCCAAAGAAAACTTTTGGAGATACAGTGATTTTAGTTTCCCCTACCCCAAAATATGGTTTACCTTGTAGCGTATGAGGACTTCAATCTTATCGGTCTGTATTTAATATAAAGCTACTGTTTTCAGATTGCTATCATGCAAAAATACAACCCTTAGATATGTATGTTTGATAAAATCAATGTGAAATTTGGTCCCTTTGACTGGTACCGATAGACATTCTTCATAACCCAGTGGGTGCACAGAATAAGATTATGTTACCTGTACACGTCCCTGCTACGAACAATTTACGAATTATTTTCAAAATAAATAGATGCCATGCTCATTACAGGGCCATGTTTGTGTAAATAAAACGTTAAACGTGCGGGTTTCCTCTGCATATACGTCATACGTAGTACGTTACACGTTAAACTATTCGTAAGTAGATAAGCGGAACGTCTTTCTTTGCTACAGCTAACGTTACCCGTGCGTTATGCGTACTTTAAACGTACCTCATTCTATGAAAAACGTTGCCTACGTAAATTTAAGTAAAGTAAATAAAAATAAATAAAAGTAAATGAATTACATACAATCCTTGACCCAAACTACACTAAGCACCTATTGAGTAACAGGTATTAAAATTAATTGTACATTATACATTGATACTCATCCACTTAATTAATTAATTTATTTAATTAATTAATTAATAGATTATTTCAGGAATTATTTGAATCTGTAAGCATAAGCATTTTGTAGTTCAAGTGCCCGTCACATAGGCTCCACTTATCAACGCGCACGATCCACTCACGCATTACGGCAGCATACACGCAAGAAAACAATGCATGACGCCATATAAAACTTTTTTTTTGGCTGGTAGTAGATAACGCCATCATACGTTGAGCTAAAAAGGGCATTCCAAACTTCTGCTCCGCGTATTACAGCCCTCCACACATTTAGCTGCATCTATCACTTTAATATTTTACACACACATGATTGCCGTATAAAACATATGTTCCACGTATTGCCGAAAATCCAGAATTGCGTGGAGTCTGTGTGACACGCACTTTAATATAAAAAAAGTCTAGCAAACGCATAAATTATATATATGTACACTTATGCCTCTTATTTTATTCAGTTTCACATGACAAGGAAAAGGAGACGTTCATCAATTGGCCGCCTTACACTTTCACAAAAAAGGTTTCGCGTGCAAACAGAAAATGAAACACAAGAGGCCAGAGATCAGCGAACATCATTGGTTAGGCAGAGAATGGCTGCATATCGGGAAAATCAGAATGAAGAGGACAGAAATGTGCAAAGAAATCAGCGACTATTACTCAATAGGCAAAGCATGGCAGAACAGAGATTAAATGAAACCAATGATGTACGAATTACATGGATAAAAGCAGCCTTTTCATACAATCCCGCAAATGATTACGCTTCAAACCCAAAGATTACAATCGGTAGCATGGACAATATATGCCGGTTCTGTCATGCCAGAAAATGGCCAGGAGAACCACCTGGTATGTGTTGTACTGGTGGTAAAGTCAGACTTGAAGCTATGCAAGCTCCACCTGAGGTACTCATGAAGCTCCTCACTGAAGATACTCACAATGCCAAGCACTTCCGCTCCAATATATGGAAATACAATGCAGCATTTATGATGACCTCATTTGGGGCTCATAAAAACCTCACAACCCCAGGATTCTTTACAACATTCAAAGTACAGGGTCAGGTCTATCACCGCATTGGGGGCCTTCTGCCCCTACCAAATGAGGAGCCAAAGTATGTCCAGGTCTACTTTATTGGTGGTGATAGGGAGGTTGATCAACGCTTAAGGCTCAACCAGGGCGTTCATCGTGGCACCATAGAGGATCTCCAGACTATGCTCCATGAAACTCATGTTTCAACCCGAGCAACGCCGGGTAACCAGCTAGTACTGTATATATAGATACTGTTTGACTGAAATATTGCTGATTTGCTTGTGAAATTGATTGATTTATTGTTATCAGTTTTCCCCCAAAAGATAATTGTTAAGGCCATGGTTGCATTTTTTATGTTTCTGATATCTCCCACAAATTATTATTGGTAAGGTGATGGCCTCCTGATCTCTACCCCTGACAGATAGATGACAGATAGATAGATAGATTGATTGATTGATTAATGGATTGATTGATGAGCTGGGGTCTACGGCGTTCGCTGAGGGCCATAGACCCTGACATGGCCTCATGATCTTAGCCTACGGGCCGATGGGTAGATAGAACAGGACTGAAGTCCTAAAATGTATACGTAAAAAAAGAGCTGGTACCTTGTGGTAGTCGTCCACCAGCCAGTTCATTAGGTACTTCTTGGAATTAGACCTCTTGGCGAGGGCATCCACTAGACACAGAAACATAGGTGTTTAAGATCACGTTTCAGTGTAACACAGAGGCATGTATACCGGCATCTTTAAAAATAAATCACTTTGGGGATTTGTTTTCTATGCCATGCAATCTATTGATAGGGTCCAACATGAAAAACTTATGCAAGCACTTTTTAAAGAGAGCCTATAGTGCCAGTGGTGGGTTCATTTTAATGTTCAATATTTTCTGGGGTAAGGAGCATATGTGTTCTGTGCTTTTTGGAGGTGCGCTCCCGCAACCTCTTTCAGATTTTCTTTTTTGAAAATAGACTCATCCAATTTATTTTTTATATACATACATTAATCAAGCTGGAGTTAGAACCATTTGAAATCTACTGTCTTGATATTTTTTGGACATTTTCCATGCCTTCCATATCTGTCACGTGCTGCCAACTAGTGACAGAAATTTGTCTCAGAAGATGGACATGGAAAATGTCTGAAAATATTCAGACAGTAAGTTTCAAATAGATTCTGGTCAAAGTTAGAAAATGCATGTACATGTATCAAATTTTCTTTTTCTTTTTATGTCCATTGTCAATATAACTCTTTGTGTTTGGTGTGCAGTATATGAATCTATTTGCAGCTTTGTTATTCTTTAGGCTACTTACAAAAAGCCACGGCTTTATATTTTTATAGTCATTCTATTATCAAACTCATGAATTGAGAACTATTCTCATACAGTTTATACCCAGCATCTGCTGAAGCCATTGTCAAACTCGTGAATAGAGAACTATACTGGCATACAGAAGAACCTCCGATTAGGTTCACCTCTATAATTAGGTCAGTTTCGTGACCTCCATCTATCTTGACGCTGCACACTTCCGTAAAGACGTGTCTTAATAATGAGGTTCTACTGTATTACTGAGTAAGATAACCTACCATATTTGGGTGCGTTCTTCGGACATTTGGTTTGAATGAACGCCAATCTCTCTTCCTGGCTGCATACAGCTGGAACGTGACAACAAAGTTGCACTTTACATAGTGGCCTTTTCAAACATTAATAGGTATGTAGAGCAATAGCTTTTTTGTCGTACATCGATTTCTTTCGAAATAGTAATCATTCTTCAAACTCTAGTCCCGACAGTTATTTTGAAATGAATAAAAAAAAACATAATAAATAAACAAACAAACAAACAAACGCATGGCATTTTTCGTAGTCCAAAACTTTAATAAAGATACTGAAATGAATCTCCACAGAGAGACCACCGATCTATAAGTGCCGCTTGAAGTTCTCACACAAGTGCACTTGTGTGAAAGCTTCAAGTACCTATGTGGTCCCAATGTAGACCTTCTGTACATCTGCAAAAACTTTAACCTACGGTGCTCATTTCTTCCAATTGTGGTATCCGCCTCTCGGTGCCCTAATCCAACTGTAAGTAAGTAAGTAAATAGTTTATTAAAGTGTCACACATTTACAGAATGACAACAATCTAATTGCTTAAAAAAATAATGTCCAGCCGACATCAGCCTATGAGACACTAAAAGGTTTACATCTTTATATAAAATAAATCAAACATATAGTAATCTTCTTTTGAACATTTCAAAAACTGTTTTTGCTAAAAAGGTTGTATAAGATCATTTGTCATTAAATCACAATACTTGTTAAGCGTTTTAAAATCATTGAACGTTTCAACATACATAATAATTTCATTAAAAAATTTATGTCTTAGATCATCATACAATGTACAATTAATTAAAAAGTGTTGTTCATCCTCTACTTCGTTTAAAGGACAAAATTTACATATTCTATTTTCAAGTGGTACATTTTCAAATCTGCCTGTCTCATTACCAATTTGGAGAGAACTACTTCGAAGTTTAGATAATATTTTCCTATGCTCACAGGGAATTGATGCTGTTACACATGATTCTGTTCGTATACGAGTTTTAAAAATTCTATACAATCGCATCTTATTCCCATTTTCAAGGTTACTGTCATACCAGAGATTACTTAACCATTTTTCCTGTTCTAAAATATGGACCTTATCTGTGATAACTTTTATTTCCTTTTTCATAGAACTTTTAGTAAATAATAATAAGAGAAGTCTCAGACGATGGACATTGAAAATGTCCGAAAATATTCAGACACTTATAGTAAGTTTTTATGGATTTATCGCAAAATTAGTGATACTTGTTCATGTTAATGACCTTTTTAGTAGTTTGTGTTTTCTATGGCAGGAATTCTATTCCTATTCATTACGTTTAATCTAGCTATTTGTCTAAATATTTCACCAACATGCTTAGAATGTAGTGATTTCCATCCAATGTCACCAATTGTGGCTAAATTTGAAGCATTCTTTGGTAGTCCCAAGTAAGCTTTAGCAGCTCTCATTTGAACCTTATTTAATATATTATATTGAGAATAGCCCCATATACATGAACCATACGTTAAGATACGTAATATTAATGCACTGTACAATTTATCAAAAACTTCATATTTCATTCCAACACTTTGATAGTTTTTAGAAATGTGTAATCCAAGTGCTCTAGAGGCAGAGTTTGAGATTTGGTTAACAGCAAAATTAAAATCAAGATGTTCATCTAGCCAAAGACCAAGATATTTGTACCGATTACAATATTCTAAAACAGTTTCTCCACACTTAAATAAAATTCGGACATTTTCTTTGATTTAAACCTAGAATGTATAATCTTAGATTTGGAAGGATTGAGTGACAATCTCCATTTCTGACATCAAGTATATACTGTATTTAGCATTTTTTGTAAATTCACTTCATTTTGTGCTATGATTGCAATATCATCAGCAAATAGAATACATATGTTTCTATTCTGTATCTGTATACCACAGTTTAAGTCATTTATTTCATGTACAAAATCATCAATATATATCTGAAATAAGGTTGGAGACAATGTACAACCCTGTTTTACACCTTTTGATACAGAGAACCAGTTAGTAAGCTTATCATTTACTTTCACAGCATATGAGACATCATTATATAACCCCCTTTATTGCATTAAAACTTTATATTTATTGGGTGATGGTGGTGATGAATAATCACCCAACCAAATGATGAGGTCGTCACCGTATCTACTAAAGCCCGAGACCAAACGTGACCAAACAGGAACGTGACGCACAAAAGAAATCAATGGTTGGTATCAGTACCCCGATTAGGTGTGTGTGTGTGTGTGTGTGTGTGTGTGTGTGTGTGTGTGTGTGTGTGTGTGTGTGTGTGTGTGTGTGTGTGTGTGTGTGTGTGTGTGTGTGCGTGTGTGTGTGTGTGTGGGGGGCTAAGAGGGTTGTAACCAGGGGCCCCTGATGTTGGCAAAATTTTATGTGCGCACGTTTTTGACTTTAAAGCCTTTTATAATAAAGAACCGTACTAAAAGTTACTACGGGACCATAGATTTAGTCAATATTTTCCCTTGTACTTCTTTTATGCGAAAGCACAAAACATAAGAAGCTAAGCCCCAAGTATGTATGTTTTCAGGGGCCCCAAGTTATGTGAAATCTGTTAAACAACCCAAAGCCTCAAATAAAAAGGGGCCCTATTAAACACTATTATGGGGCCCCAGATTTTGCCAACATTTTTACACACATCTGTTTTTATGCAAAAACACCAAAACATAAGAAGCCCCAAGTATACATATATTTTTTCAGGGCCCAGGGGCCTTAAGTTATGTCAAAGCTGTTAAACAACACAAAGCCCAAAATATCTGGGAAAGTCAGAAAGAGACTAAAGCAAAATTGTCAACCAAATCAACAGACACAGAACACGCGAAAATTTAACTTACATGTCTCATTTCTTTCCACTGTCGTATATCCGTGAACGTATATAATTTAACATATATAATAAAAAAAAAACTAGCAGACATGTGATTGGTGGTCTCCAACGATAAGCCCGACTTTCTTGTTTCATTGCTTCTAGTAGTGAGCAAAAACAATTAAATACTTGGTGCATCAATTATATCATCAGTTTATATAACTTGTGCACAATGCTCAGTGTGTCATAGCATTAGTACTGATAACTTTTATCAACTTTTTATAGCTCAAATCTGTACTGTTACAGTATTACACTATTACTATACTGTTACTGAAGTTAAAATTGTCAATCAATAGCATTGTTAATCAATACATGTTTGCATTGTTTGTCAATAGTGTGGCGGTCAAGTTGTCTAGGGGAAATAATAATTCTGTGGAATGCTTTCAATGATTTATTTATGATATAAATAATTAGCTTAATCTTGTACTGACAACATTATTGACTATTGTGTGTACATGTAGAAAAACAATGGGGTGTGTGACTCTCACCTAGTGTTCACCTAGACTGCAAGTTGGAGAGTGAAGTCCTCTCATTGATCTCTTACTATTTACATGTGCTCACTGCTGTGATCTCTTCAGGATCAGATCTTTAATGAATTCCTAAATCCTTCTCAGACAAGATTTGTAAACAGAGAAAAATCCTAATGAGAAAGATTAACCAATAGCAGCACAGCAATGGATGTCAGTGGGAGGATCAACCAATGGCATTGAGGATCAGTGACCCACTAAAGTGGATCAGCCAATCACAATGCTCTGGGGAAGCTTCCTTGACAACCAATAGCAGGTGTTCTCTAACAATAACAATGTGTACTACAGATTATTTACAAGAAACACAATTTTAAGTGTAGTACAACAATGACATGTCAAAATAAAATAACCCAATATTAGATAAATATTTATAACATTTAAATATATGATTTATATTAATGTACTGCCTTTTGAAATATATATAAACGACGCTGTCAAGTGGAAGGCGGTGCTGAGTGCTCGTTCAAGGTTGGGCAGTAGCGTATACTGTCAATTTCTTCACATTATATATAATTACATTGTATAGTTAAGCTTACATGATTTGTTAATTTAGTTTGACGCTCTCTTAATTCAAATTTGTTGCAAAAATGTTAAAAACCCCAACAGATAACTTTTTTTGAGAACAGGTAATAGCTTACATGAAAGAAAGACGTGTTCACTATAATAAAAAAAGTAATTTAGTCTATAAAACAACCTTTATTGTTGTTCTCTTTCATTTTAGTAACAATGATTTGTCATAGACAAATTGTCAAAAAAGTGGTTCGGACACAATGCATCCTGATAGATTAACAACGTGCCCAAGGCAAAACAGGTTTCAGTGGCATGACAGAGGCTAATTATCAGCGAGAGGCTGATGGTAGGCCATAAATAGCCCAAGGTGTCAGACATGTGTGTCTGAAGCATATAGGCAGGTTAAGAAACTTGTCTCTGAAACTCGTCATGGGGAATTGGTGTAATGGTTAGCACACCCAACTATGACACATATGACCGGTCTGATTCATGGTTGGAAGGTCGTGAGTTCGATTCCACGTTTCTCCAAATTACCTTTACAAGCTATTCCACTGAATTTCGTTTTATATTTGATATAGGTCATGAATACATGATATGTAGATCAAAACAATCTGCTTTAAAATTACAAAATTTAAAGAAAATTCACCAATATTTTTTTTCTAAACTCTTTTTATGAGTAAGGGTTTATGGTTGTTGCCAGGATATCCGTGATTTGACCGCGGTCAACATTTGTGAAAATTCCACATACATCTGCATCACTTTGAAATATTTTTTGCGGACACTTTATAATCATCATCTGTGGTATAAGTTGTTGCAGTCAAATGGGAGGATACAGTTTTCAAGAATTAAATATTTTTTGCAGACACTTTATAATCATCATCTAAAATATATAGTTGTTTCTATGTGCCAAATGTAAGTATACAGTTTGTCAAGAATTAAACATATATTCCAGCATGACTATATGACTATATATATATATATATATATCATTACAGACAATATGTGTATGGGTGGGCGTACATGACATGGGCAGATCCAGGTTGACATACAGACATTTTAAAAGAAAGATAATACTTCCATTGAGATTATCACACATATATATGATTTTAGTAGATAAAACAAAAACGCACATTACAATATGATTGACACTCAGGATTGACACCACATCAAGCATTAGACAGACACCAGGCCTGATTGATCGAGGAACGAGGCTTACGCAAAACGCTATATAATTCAGCTTCCAGGAAATGCACCAACGTCAATAAATTCAGATGCACGTTCAACGTTCATTAGTTTGGTGTTGGTTACCACAATGAGATTTGTTCTATCATGAGTTTTTAAAATTCTAATTTATCACATAGTAATGGTATGTTTGTGTTATTATTATATGATCACAGGGATGATATAAGTATGTGTGGATTTTGCTGAGATTATGTCTAGAAGAAAAAAAAACTTAAATGAATATCTATCAAAGGAAAGATGTTAGTCTAGAAGTAACCATAGTATGTGATTAGATCTAGATTTGGTTTGTGTTTTTTAAATTTAGATAACTGTATTGAATATACTGTAAAACTAGATTATTTTGTGGCTATTATAAATTTTGCGATTTTCATCTATAAATTATTTTGTGACTATTTAACTTTGCTATCCTGGGCCTACTTTACATATTAATGTTTGCTGACTGTATAAGTTTGGGTTTTTACCCACGAAATTCGCAAATTAAATCGTGCGCAAACATTTCTAGTTTTACAGTATACAAGCCAGTATTTGTTTTGAACCAATTCAATGCATTTTTTATGAATAGATAGCCATAAAAATCTTTAGTTAGTAGAGCGCATGTCAATTTTATTTCATTTTGATATTTATTTATTTTTTGTCATTTTAGTGGCAGTAGGACACAGCTATTCAGAATTTCTTTTGTGAAGATTTTATGGGGAGGGGGCATAACAGGATTGACATGAGAGCGAAGCAAGAACCAATGGACTATTTACAAAAGACAAGCCCCCTCCCCTCAGTTAACCAGGAAAATTTAATTAAGACTTGGACCACAAATGAACATTCACTGCACCTTAAATGGAACAAAAAGAAGTGGCGGATCCAGGATTTAATGGGGAGGGGGTTAAATGTGGGGTGAAATATTGCACATAGACTAAATAATAAACTGATGGACTATTACAAGAGAAGCCCCCTCCCCTCAAATAACAAGAACACAAAATCTAATGGATCCACCACTATAGATTTGGACAATCAGGATAGAAAAGAAAGTGTGGCGGATCCCGAATTTCATGGGGAGGAGGCATAAAAGACTCAACATGAAGTTGAAGCAAGAACAAATGGATTATTTATGAAAGAGAAGCCCTCTCTCCCCAAATAAGCAGAGGAACAAGAATCCTGGATCCACCACTTTGATGGGGAGGGGGCGAAGAGAGAGCATCAGTATGTGGTGAACAAATGGACTATTTAAGCCCCCTCCCCTCCAACAAGAATATTATGTATCCTGGATTCGCCATCCCAGTTCTAAACAACAACTCAATACAAAGTTGAAGGAACAAATGGGGGTGGCAGATCCAGAATTTCAAGGGGAGGGGGCAAAAACGGATTGACTTGTGGTCGAAGATGGAAAGAAAGGACTATTTAAAAAGACAAGCCTCCTCCCATTATATAACTAGGAAATGTTAATTAAGACTTGGACCACAAATGAACATTCACTGCACCTTAAATGGTACACGCGCAAACCGGCGGATCCAGAATTTAATGGGGAGGGGGCTAAATGTGGGGAAAGGATTTCATATAGACTAAATAATAAACAGATGGACTATTATAAGATAGCCCCCCTCCCCTCCAATAACAAGGACACCAAGTCTACTGGAACTGCCACTATAGACATGGACAATTAGGATAAAGTATAAAGCATGGCGGATCCAGGATTTGATGGGGAGGGGACATAAAAAGACTGAACATGGGGTTGAAGCAAGAAGAAATGTATTATTTATAAAAGAGATACCCCATCTCCAGATTTAACCTGTGCAACAAGAATCCTGGATCCGCCACCTTAATGGGGAGGGGGCGAAGAGAAAGCATCAGTATATGGTGAACAAATGGACTATTTAGCCCCCTCCCCTCCAACAAAAACATTATGTCTCCTGGATTCGCCATTCCAGTATCGGCTAAAAACCGGATGAACGTGAAGCAAACAATTAGAGTAGGTACAAAAAAGAAGGCCCTTATATTCAAACAGGACAAGTGTTATTGATCAGCCACAACAGAGTTAGCCCGAGAGTGAACACTTCAGCATGACAAGTTCGATATTTTGATATCTGATGTATCAAAATAGCATTTCAAAGTGTATTAATAGAGCAGCAACTCTGTGAAATTTTCGAGTGTGTAATGTATTTTAATGTATTCTATGTAAATGTAGTTCTGTCCACCTCAATGTTTGCATTCATCTCACCGGCACAGCTGATGTTGGCTGGGATGGGTGCAATGTCCTGACCTCTCGGGCGTCAAGATTTATCAAGGCGTCTGTTTGGCCAGGTTTGGGGCTGGTTTTTTTTCTTCTTTTCAATGTTATTTTATTTTGATTGCTATTCCATACTATGTTTTTCTCAGTTTTCTTTCTCTCCTTTGCATTTTTTTTTTCAAAAATGTTTCTTTTTTATAATTATTTTGTTTTGTTTTTATTTCACTTACACTGTCCAATTGCAATTAATTCAAAATATGTATATTATTAAAACAATAGATTGATCTCATTTTATTTCATCTTATGTTCTATCTTTGTTGTTCGAATATCAAATTAGCTAAATATCAAATTAAAATTTCTTATACATAGTATATTTCGCACTCTTCATAGGTGCCTTATCACACTAACTATCGAGACCACATGTTGTTCACTACATGACAAGACTCTTATATGGATACACAGACAATACATCTGGAATAGTGACGAAGTTTGCAGTGAAATATGTAAACATGAAGATACAAGAAACAAAATGGCAATTGACCAAAAACCTGAGTAGTTAGTTTGAAAAGGCACCTATGAAGAGTGCGAAATATATTATGTTTATGAAATTTTAATTGTTATTTGATATTTAGCTAATTTGATATTCGAACAACAAAGATAAAACATAAAATAAAATAACTAGATCAAAAGTGCTCAGAAAGCACAGCGTCACTAGAGCAACATTTACCCATGAGCAAAAAAGATGTTTTCTTTGCATTCAAAGCAGAAAAAAGTCTTACTTGATGCGTGAATCATTCTTCATCTATGTTGTTGGCATTGGATTTCTAAACATGGCTAAAGTAGATATCTATTGCCCATGAGTCGACATTAATATGGTAACACTGTGCTCTCTGAGCACTTTTATTCCAATATAACCACTATGCCAATTCGATGGTCATGTTTCGAACAGTATTGAAACTATAGTGGAAAAATAGAAAGAAAAATAATCAAAATGGCAGTATTGTAAAAAGTTTGAATGCTTTCTCATAAGCACCAACAAAACTATTGCAGAAAATGTTGAAAATGAACCTAAAATGCCACTATAGAAAGCACACTTTAATTGGCAAAGTGCCCAAAATCGAATCACTTTGGTGTCACGTCATAACAAATAGTTGTGTAAGGTTTGAACGAAACAGAGCGAAGCAAAAAAGCTCTTGCTTGTCCGGAGACAATCATACATACATACATACATACATACATACATACATACATACATACATACATACATACATACATACATACATACATACATACATACATACATACATACATACATGCATACATACATACATACATACATACATACATACATACATACATACATACATACATACATACATACATACATACATACATACATACATATCCAGAAAGTGCTCAACAGCTGATGCAGGAGCTAAAAAAATTAGCTCCTACATACATACATAGATACATACATAGTTACAAACGGACGAAACATAAGGCTTTTGCTTCAGCTGCTGAAGCTACGCGCTGCTGAAGCGATGCAATAAAACACAAAAATAGAAATAATGTATGAAAAATACAATGAAAAAAATATGTGATAAATTGTTTTAATAAATGTTAAAAAAAACAATAAAAGCAAACTCTTGAAGTAAGCAGTCATCAGGAATCCACTATTAATAAATACAAAATATTTTGACCATTCATCATTCTCGCAACAAAAGATAATAATGTTATGAAAGTTCACCAGTTTTGTATGATTTCTTCGCTTACTTAAAATATACAATAAAAAGAAGAAGAAAACTTCGTTAAGAAGAAAAAAAGAAACTGTTACCAGTTTCACCCCAGCTCAAAATATTACAAATCAAATAGTTTTCTGTATAGCTCAAAGTAAAAAATTAAAAAAAAAACTTCTTTTTGAAGCAAAAAAAAAAAACATTCATGATACATTAATTTATTTTACTTAAATATTACGGAAAATATGAATTATCATTAAAGAATTCATTAATTATCAATTTCGAACGAATATACAAAAAATTTGTCCAGGTAAATCCCAAAAGATATTTCTGTCAAGAAGTCGTCTCCTGTTGTTGTTATCCTTGATCTTCCGGGCCGGAAACACGCGGCACACAATCGGATGGTACTTTAGGCTGCTATCATCTTCTTGTAACCAAGTTCACTGTTGTCACCGGAAAACTTGGCTGCGTCACGAGATGATTCACAGCTCGCCATGTCAGGAATTAATCTAAAAGTAGGAACTCTGTTTTACACCATGTTATGCTACATTGTAACTATTAAGGCCAGAGCGGGGAAGGGGGGCGGGTATCCTCATCACTATGCAAAGCCTGCTATGTATTATGAATATAGCATAGGTATACAAAATGAATAATTTAAAGACACATCATTCCCTGAATTAAGTACACAACCAACATGGACCACGCTTTTGATGAGTGTGTGAAACAACCCATCATGTGAACTAGATAAGTTGAAATTTCGTGCTAAAAATCATTTGACTCTTTCAAGTCTTCGGTTATAATATAACTTTTATCCTTTCATACTTAGCAGAATGAATCTATTAGAAAGGTTTAGTTGCACGGACGAATTTTTAGTGTTTTCCCGTAATTTCTAAATTTTGGACTCTTTCATCTGAGATCAGCCCAGGATTTGTTGATCAGAATCTTTCACGGCCATTCTCTGTGTGATGCTTTTAACTGCCTGTTGCTGTGGTTGTATGATGCCTTCCTTTTTTTTCGCCAGTCACTAGCCAGTCACTCGAATCTGCATTATACTCCTCTGTGGTGGTCTGCAGATTAAATACCTAGACCCTAGACCTAGAGACTAAAATGTTATCTCTATTTCGTGCCGTTCAACCCTAAGGTGTGACTTATTTGACAATACTCTGGGCAAGTGAAAAGTTGAAAATTGTGGACAGGCCATCACGGAGATGAAGCCAATAATGCTGAGAGATGGGTGAGATGAGTGATGATAGAGATAGATAGATAGTGATGATAGAGATGAGTGAGAAATGTGAAGTGGTGTATAAGATTCCTTGTGGATCTTGTGAGAAAGTTTATATCGGGGAAACAGGAAGAAAGCTGGGCATTAGAATAAAGGAACATCAGAAAGACGTTGAACAACATGGAAAGTTGAATTTCACCAGAACTGCCAAAAGAGAGTCCGCTACAGAATTCAACCAAAGTGCCATCATAGATCACGTCAATAAAGAAAATCACAAGATTGATTGGAAGGGGGTGACAGTTCTAGATAGAGAAAGTGATGGCAGGACTAGAGCGATCAAGGAAGCTATCCACATCCGGATGCAAAGTCAGACTATTAACAGGGATGAGGGGGCCCATCAGCTTGCGAGAGTCTACGACCCAGTGCTTGCCGCAGAAGGGGAGGGCAGCCATAAACCATGATCTGACATGCGCAGTAGTGTTTTTGAAAATGTCTGCAGAAGCAGATGAAACTGTCAAACGGTAATAAATCTTAAGTGTTGTGAAAGATGAAAATAATAAATTTAATCAACAATGCTGATTATTATAATAGTTTAAGTGTGAACTATTGATCATTTAAGTGTAAGAAGATAGTTCGTGCCATTGCTCTTGTGTCTGTAGACAAATTCGGGAAATGGCATAGTACAAGTACATGTACATATACATTTTAAAGCTGCGTTATGTACTAGATAATGCATGGAGTTGACAAATGACATCATAGGTCGTCACTGTTGGCGAGGGAAAATCCCCAGCTGTGCGTCACCCGCCCCCTAGAGAGGGATTCTCCCGCGTTGTTCCGTATGGTGGGAAGGGTGTGTCTGTCTCTGATTAATCTAAGAGCAGCATGAAGATTTTAGCAATTTACTATTCGTCATTAGTAATTGCAATTTTTGTTCAGTACCGCAGTTTGACTATTATTAAACCTGTCATTTCAGTCAAACTTAGGCAGTTCATGCATCATTAAGAATTAATGTAAACTTCACCATCATGTAAATTTACCACTTTTCATCATCTTTAATAAATAATAGTCGTTTGCATATTTGATCCAGTATTTGTTTTTAAAAAAGTCATACACCATACGTTTGTAGTTGGAACCACATTTTTTCTCTTTAATACGTATAAACATGTGGTTCCAAAGTGGTTTTTTAATAGCATTTTATTGAATTTAAATACGAGTATGTAACCTCAATTTAAACCTGATCCAAGTAAGTTACTTTACTTCTGTGTATATTTCATAATCTTACAATCATTTGAAATTTAATTACATATTTTTAGTAGCATTCATCTACAATTTGCATAACAGATTTTAACTTATTGTTATACCAATGTCACTCTTGTAATATTTAACACAAAATACCATTCATTAATGTATTACTTAATTCATTGTCAATTTATTATATACATGTACATTTTTTGTAAGTGTGAGGGAGGTATTATCTCAATTGGTGGATCTCCAATTGAGATAAGAAATTCTGTAAAACATAAAATTGTATTAATCTAACTATATTTTATTTATTGGCTATATATAAAATCATTTTGATACTTCTATTTATGAATCACTTTATAACTTTCAATGATCATCAAATTTTATTTGGTTTATGTTTTTAATATAGTATCTCCCACGTTTTATATATGAATTTGATTGCTGAGTGTAATTTAATCTGTATATGTAAGACATAGGTATACATGTACTTGTAATATGTCTTACCATTATGAATTTCTTGAAGACGAATGTTTTCCCTCTCCTCACAAGGGCACCAAGAGGAGAAATGGATAGAAGGATCACGGCTCTTGTACCATTTTTGGACGGCTTCAACTAGTAGAGAGCCGCCCCTCTCCTCCTGTCTCACAATCAGGTCTTTTGCACCACAAGGTGGATAACAAAAGTTGTGGAAGAATATTTTTTTTAAACTCATTCTCATTTTATTTTTGTTTGTATACATTTATTTATTAAGATATAGCAAATTCGTGGTAATTATGTAGAAAATAGTTATTTTTTGGTTTTAAAATAGTGTATTAATTTAAATAAAACCTGTAGTTTTTATAACTATTGTTTCAGTTATATTTACCTAATATTTTCATAAAAGTTTAACTCGCCAACAATGTGTGAAGAAGACCAAATTTTCCTGTGGTAAGATGGTGAATATGCTGGCCACATTTCTCCTTTTTTTTTTTGTTTGTTAAGTTCACAGTTTGACGATGACGGATGCAGGTGAGAATGATATTTGATGAAGTCACATTACATAAATAATGTCGGGAAGAAGCCTAGAAATCGAACGTCATGCTGAAAATTGAACTGTATACATAATTGCAATGACCATTGAACTTTATTTAAAATTATTATTGTACATAAGTATCTGTCAAATAACTTGGATAACATGAAGAGAAATAAAAAATGTAGCATTTTTTGTTTATTTAATGAGAAAGAGAAGATTTCATTAAAATTATGACGCCCATGGGTTTCGCATGTTTCGAAAAGAAGGCAAGAAACAGTGAAAATTTCACTTGATAAACATAAGTCAGTATTTGATAAAAATTCATGGAACCACATTTTAAAAAAGGTTTCTCTTTCTATGGTCACAGCAAGATTATAAAGTGATCATTGTTTATATGATTACAACAAACTCTTTTCCGTTTTCCGGATTAAGTATTAGGTTTTTACCATATAAACCATGATTAATTTAGAATCTTATTTGTACCATAGTATTGTACACACCCCCTCTCTCTCTCTTCTACATCTTTATGCCAGCTGTAAAGCAGTTTCATTGTGCAGTTTCATATACATGGACTCATGCTTGGAAAGACTGCCCGATTGCATATAATTTCATCAATTGCTGAAGTTGTTTCTGAAACATGAAAAAGCCACCGTTGGCTCAAATTTCTCTCTGTAGGCACCAACACTCGCCGATGCTGTTACCAGTAGGCCTATCTAATGCAAGGAGAAAAAAAAACACACTGAGCATTACCTTTTTTGTTGCATCTTCTAACTTCTCAGTCGTGTCATTTAGCTGAAATTTCAGGGTGTAGTTTTGCCCCGACATGCGATCTAACGTTTCTTGTGCTTTTCGCAAATTCGGCTTGTTGTCTTTCAATTATCTTTTCCTTGATTTCTAGATCTGTCCAACTTTTGTTGTATTTTTTAATCAGATCATTATTTTCAATTTCCGTCTCTGTCATTGCCTTTTTCATCTATTGTCTGCTGTAATTTATTGCAATACTTTTAAATCTAATGTATCTTCTGTATATTTTTTTCTGTCTGTGGTGTAAAGTGTAATTACAAATAAATCATATCTGTCTATCTATCTGTCTGTCTATCTTCAATGTCTGTGTGTGTGTGTGTGTGTTCTGTGAACTCGATGACTACTATTAGGTGTTTGGCTCTTGTAGGTATAAGTCTCTTCTCCACTAAATGTAATCTCTTTCCGAGAAGGGCGTAATGAAATGTCATTAATCTCCATGAATGGCATGCCTTCCAAAACTTCTACATCAAGGTTGCGGACTACAAGACCTTCGAAGGGGAGACTCATACGGTCTAAGGACAACGTGAAGCGTGTTTCTCCAAGTACGGATAAAGCGGAAGAACCATCTGCTTGACTTGCATATTGGGTAGTTGGGAATATTGGTAGATTGAGCTTCTTTACAACGTCAGAACGTACGAGGCTACCTGTCGCGCCACTGTCAATAGTGACACGTACTTTTCTGCCTTTGTACAGGGTGTCGATGTATGGACTTTGCGTAATGTTCACTCTCTTACATGACTGGTATTCAAATCTACCTTCTTCTTCAGAGTCAGAGTCTTCTGTCAGTGAGCGTCTTCAGTGAAATCTACTTGTCGACTTCGGGCTCTTTTAACATATTTCTTGTCAGCTTCAGGAAGATAACTACAATTGCTGAGAAAGTGTCTGTCAGGGCGATTTGCGAGTTTGCAGAGGGGACACTGTTTTCTGTTATGGCTATCTATCTTAACTCTATCTTTGTGTGAGGTGAAAGTACGAAAAATAGATGGTTCACCATTTGACAATTCTCCAACTAGGCTGTTCATTGCTTGGCTGATCTCAGGTTTGATTGAGGCCAGTGTTTTGGACCAAAGCTCTGTTCCATATCGTCTGTTCCATATCGTTGTTTAACTAATTGAGGCAGATCTTTGTGGATTAACTGCAGCCATGTCAACGTTATAAGATTATCTAATGTGGGGCTAAGTTCTTCGTCTTCTGAGACTTTTGCACCATTGTGATATAGGTCACCTTCAGTAGTGAGCAGGCTGTCTTCGATAAACGCAACAATTCTTTGATATAAATCCTCATATCGTTCTTCTGGTTCAAGCTTTATATCAACAAAATCTATGAATTGTGCGCCAGATGTTTGGAAACCGAAATGTTGTCTAATTGTTTGATAGATTTGTTTCAGGCTGTTGCATTTCTTTAAGAATGTGTTTCTGCTGATTATAGGACAGTAATTTGCGATCTGTCCTAACATTAGGTCAAGTGCTGCTGCTTTTTGTGCGGCTGTTCGACGTATTTCTTTGGCTATGCTTTCAGGATCATTTTTTAAACCGCGGTTGGTGTCTTCTTTCTTAGACTTCCATGTTGCATCTAATATATCTTTGAATGTTGCGTCTAATGAAAGATGGTAGGTGAGATTGTTCCACCATGTTTCGAAGCTATTTACTGTTTCTGATTTGGTGAGGCACCATTGCTTTGGTGCACGATGTGATGCCATTTTGTGAGCATATGAAAATGTATACCTTTCTTCTTTTGGTCTTCTTGGGCGTTGAGTTCAACCGCGCTGCCACCACGCCAATCAGGTAAAGATGATGACTATTGTAATATAATTTATTAGACACAACATATGGACACAACATATGAACGCGATGAAGGTCAGCTTCGTCCCCAACAATGCAGAAATGCACAGGATGGCAAGAGACATAGGAACTAGTAAAACAATATAATACTTCAAGATCTATATACATATGTATAAAGTTCACATTATACACAGCAATTGATAACGATAACGGTAGTGATACTGCTCAGTAGGTGTATCACTTTTGGCATGATAATGGGAAGTGATAATGATAATGAAAATGCTTCGAGAATACGCAGAAATTGATAATGATAATGGATTTTGATAATGGGTGAGTATCATAGTGATAGTCAGTGATTATGAGTGATAATAGCGTACGGGAATACAGCCCCAGGTGTACAAAAATTTAAACCGTGGTATAGAATTTTTTTTTTTAAGGAATGGAATGTTTGAAATGACAAATAAAAGGTGCATATAATTACATTTTTAGGCAATGCTTATATGTACTTATCATAGTACACTAATAATTTAATAATTAACAGGTTGGTGAGAATGATTTTGAGAATATTACTACAAGGAAATTAATGAAACCCCAAACTGATAATATTCCAATATGAATTTTGTAGCATTAAACATATTTTGGCTATTTAATTGGAAGATTACACATTTCCAATTGAAGATTAAATAGAGCATAGTTCTTTCTTGGCGTAAGTTTTAATTATTCTTACTGCTTAATTATCAGTATCATCAATGTAAGTTGAGATGAAAATCTTTTACAATAGTTAAATGTAAAAAAAAGTTGACGCATGTGAAAATGTGTCAAATATTGCGGGGCTGTAAATTTTAGATAATGATAATATTTCCATGATTTTTTTTTCGCATGAACATATTTTGACTGTGTTAAGAACTATTCTTTTTTATGAAGAAAATTGAGTGGAATCCTTAATAGATAAAAAACAACAACAAAAACTATAATTCACACATTCATTTATTTTTTACTCTGTTCATTTTTTCATTTGTTCCATTTCTTGTTGCATGTAATGTACTGCTTGATTTAGTTCTTGTGATGGAGACATATGCATGTTAACTGTTCTTAAAAGTTTGTCAATGCAGGCTAAAGTTTGTGAGTTGTTGGTGTCATCTGTTTTTTGTGTTGTTTTTTTGTGGTGGTGTGTGTTGTGTGTCAAGTGTGTGTTTTCTATTGTTGTATGGTAAGGTTAGTTGAGTAGATTTGCTAGTGTATGGTTCATGTATGATGGATTCTGAAATTTGGCAAAATTTGGCATCTGCAACAAGTGTTGAACCTGTGATTTCATCGAAACAAAATCCCTACAACATAGAAAAAAAAAAGATGTATAAAGAATTAAAACAAACAAACTATTGGGTTGTATACATTAATGTTTCATACTTCTTTTGCAATTTTCAATACAAACTATATTTGAGTTGTGTAATAGTTATATCTAGTTATATTCGATAAATGTACAAAGTATTTAGTTATAAATAAGTACATTTCGTATATGTCACTTAAAAGATGACAAGTTACTATATTGTGTTAGTTCTATATATTTTTGTTATATACTGGTGTAGTATTCTATGGCCATGGTTGAACATTATTCACATTAGTTTTATAAAAACATATAGTCTTTACTGGCGGTTTCAAGATCGGCCCCACTGTTAACCAGCACATTTATGATGTCATAGTGGCTGTCTCTGATGGCAAATTCCAGTGCTGTGTAGTCTGCACAATCCCCTGACTTAGGACCAAGGTACTCTAGATCCATCCCCCATGCACTTTGACCTACTCCAATTCCCAATGTCCATAGATATAATCCTGTTATACCCCATTCCCTTTGAGACTAGGTAGTCATCAATCCATTTTTTATCCCCATCCATACAGCGTGGACAATCACAACAGCCAAGGAAGACACTTGCTCCCAACTCTGCAGTTCTATTGCCTGGGAACAGCTTTCGTTGTGGTCAAAATGAAGCACTTACGGCATTCGATATTGCGGTCTTTCTGAAATGTTCTCTCCATTTTCCATTTCACCCTTCATGGTTTCACCAACATTTCTACCTCGGTCATTATGTTGTCCAGATAGACTGTAAACAAAGTGTGTTTTTTCATGTTAATTTTACAATCTCAAAATAAGAAAACTTCTCATCTATCTTCTAATGGTTGCTACATGATATGAGTATTCATGAATATTTTCAATGTTGTGCATATCGGCTAATGACCTGTGAATATCAGAACCTATAGGTTTGTACTAGTCCTAAGTAAACTGATACTAATAGAATAATTTATTGTGCATTATAAGAGAACAATATTCACCAACTTTCTCTCATGGATTCTTTTCATTCATATTGATTTTTAAAAATCTAAGACCTTCTGCTTTGAAAATTATGAATTACATACATTTCTTTAAAAAAGAAAGACAGTAGATCAACCAAACGCTTGCATTAAAGTATATCAATGATAAACTAAATTCCTGTAATTTGAGTTGGTTCTATTTTCTCCTTTGTTGGGCTAGCAGTCCTATCCAGTGTCCCGCTGTCTGGAATAACCTAAAGAGATAAGCAAACTGATACTAACAACATCTATGAAGATTATAACTCTTCACTTTGGTCTGACTTTCCAGTTCTAGATTTTGCAATTCAGTTAATTGTAGATAGATAAACACAGAAAGAGCCAAAGTATGTGTATTTGATGGGGGATTACATGGTCAAATAAAAAATGAATATTTCAATTAGGCCCGGTCACCGTTAACTGGATCATATACAAAGACCATATTGACTAAAATGATCTCCAAAAGCAGATGAGCCTGGCCCAAAAGCTGGTAAGCCTGTGTAGTTTTTATAGCTTGAAGTTCAAACACAATGCAAACTTACCTCTGTAGTCTACCTCTCTTCTTATTTTTTGGTGATTGTTGGATTCTTCAACAGCAATGTTGATGTTAGATAAATTTTGGAGCCTCCAGATGTCCTCAGCATCGTCCTCAACAATCTGGATGGCAGACAAATGGCTGGACTGTACTTTTGTTCTCATCTTCTTTTTTGAGATGTGAAGATTATTTTAGAAGAACTTCTATTCCTCACAAAGGTATCATCCTTTATAGTGTACTTTTCTTGTATTATGTGGAGTCCTGTGTAGTTTCTTGGAGATCACCATTCAAATCCGCTCTTATCCAATATGGGTGGAGAGCCTCTAAGCTCTCTGCCTTTTATTCCTGAAAGTGGGAAGTGGTTAGAGCTCAGCCAATCAGAATGCAGCATGTGCCAGCCCTAGTTACCTAACCGAGGCCTGAACTTGAATTCCTTTATTCAATTGCTGTATTTTTTTTATTTTTTTTTCATAATTCCATATTTATTGATACATGAGCAAGTAGGGAAACATGGTAAAATATAAGAGAAAATCATACCAACTAACAAACTTAAATAAACCCCAACAGTGATTGGTTCATTCATATTATATGAAAACTACATACCCATAACTATGGGTTTTTATGAATTCAATTTTATGCAATTTATAATATAAAACTATACATTTTTCATCTTTATCAATATAATACAAATATTTATTTTTCCTTTGAGATTGTTTTGTCCACTATGCTTAGTTATAACATAAACTCTACTTTTCCGTCATGACGGTTGAGCCCGGCAAATCGTGACAGAACAACTTGCAAAATGCGAGCTTCTTCGTCATGACGAACCGTTCTCATGACGGAGAAGCCGACTCCCAAGGAAATGAGCCCGGCGCAAAAGCTGGTGATTGGCCTGCGTAGTTTTTTATAGCTTGAAATTAAAACACAATACAAACTTACCTCTGTTCAACACATTTTAGAGCATAAGTATTCTTGACCTGGATCTTGTAGTGCCCTCAGATTGCCTTGTCATGAGGTGCAAATATTTGTTTTTCTTTTTTTTTTATATACTGATTTATTCACATGATAATGTATACATATGAAGAGTTCAATGTCTTGTAACTATTGTAATTAAATAAAAATAATATATATACGAATATCAATCCAAGTACAGTATAAATATTAAGGTGCAAATAAAATTGTCACATTGACTGTGAGCCCAGTGACCTCCTCAACAGGCTGAAGTGGCCTATCTCCAATAACTCTGTGAAGGGGCGGAAGTTGTACTTGCTGACATCTGGTTTCATCATTCTTTCTTCCATGGGTTCATGCACTTAAGCTAACGATTCTGTTGCATATTTCAAGAAGAAATTCTTGTAATAGCTATCACGGCTGGCAAAGTCGAGCTCCGTAAAAGGATCCAGTCAGACCAAAACCCTTGGGCAACTGTGTACCTGTGAAGCTGGGGCTCTCTTTGGAGAGAAGAGGTGATAATGTGTAGGTATTCTCTGCTGCATACTGCTGTTGAGGATGGGCATGTAATTCTGGATCTCAAGCTTCATTGCTTCGTTCTCGGCTTCGTATTGCTCGGAGAACTATGCCAGCATGGCCACGATTTCATCTCTCATGGCGCAGTTTTCGAGCTTGTCTTTTTGGTTCTTCTGGACGTCCAGTGTGAATAGGACTGAAATATGCGAAATGATAAAACAAAGTTTCACCAAACTAAATTATCTGAATTTGGGGTTTATTACACTATGCTAACGATGTCACAGCATGGTGCATGACAATGTTATTATTTACTTACGGTATTTTGCAATGTGGTCTTTCTTAAATGTTCTATTCATATTCCCTTTAACACTTGATGGCTTCACCATCATTTCTACTTCATTATGTTGTCAAGATAGACTGTAAATGTACAAATATGGCATACAAAATCAAGCTTTTTTTGTGAAATGAGGCCCTTATAGGAGCTCACGGCACTAAAGGGAGTGTTTGCAGTGGGCTACTGTAGGAGCCCTCGGCATCACGCGCTTGTATATATGAACAAATCATACAAAAATGTGGAAAACATTGAAAATTGTTATCTTGCAGAAGTATGCACTTTGTCAAATAACTGCAATGTCCCTCAATATTTTTCCATTCTAAGTTGATACGTGAGTGATCAATCAATTAAAGAGATATATGAGTTACTATGCCATATGAAATTTGCATGTCACTGCTAATTTTTAGACTACTTATCCCTTCATTTTCTTCACCTCTTCTGCATATTTACTTAAATGTGGCAAATATGCAATGAGCATTCCGTCCTTTTCTTTGCTTTCATTTCCCGTAATGGCATTATTATCAAGATAGGCAGGAATAGCAGGCTTGCGTGTTTGCAGGGTTTTCAGTTTCTCTTGCTTCTTCACTGATTATGGTTTCTGTTAGTTTAAGAATAGCTGGGTCCTCGTCATCATGCGTGAGGTTGGAATCTTGGGTTTAACTGTTGGCGGGCTGTGTTTTCAAGCTTTTCATTGGCTGCCCTCTTTGATAAATGATAAGTTACTTCTTTGTGCTTAACTTTAAAATCACTGTTACACAGGTATGAAACCTATAATAATATAGTATTTAGATTTAATAAAATATAATACAAGGATTATGTTATGAAAAGACTATTTTATTATTATTATTATTATTATTCTAATGCTAAGTTTAATTAAACTGCCGAAATACATTATATAGCTGCAATAATCACATCACTCTTACCATCATTCTGTCTGCTTCCATGGGATCTGTAACCTCCCTGATTTTCTTGAGGACTTCGCAAATGCACCAGTACTGTTTGCGCTTCCCTCTGCTGCACTCCTTACACGGCTGGGGCAGCATGTTGATCCGCCGAAACGGTTTCGGGTAGATGGCTTTCGCCGCCTCCTTGTATATCATCTCATCGTCATATATATATATATTTTTTAATAATATATCAATAAGTTAATATGTCAATACAGCAATTACATTAAAAAATTTGTGCCTAACAAATAAAATTAATTCATTTTTTAAATCATACATTTTGTTTATCACAATATAATAGTAGTTTGAATTCAAGAAGAAAAAGCAAAACAAGAAACTCAGACTCGGGGACTGTGGGCTTTGGGGCCCAGCTCAGGGCTCGGACAGTTATATTATCATAATTTAGTGATTATGTAGTTAATTAACATAATTTGGCAATGAGTGACCACAGTGATTTAATGATTCCAGCCACTCCAACACAGCGTAAATACATTTTGATATTCATGCCACAAATTTTTTTTTTATGGAAGATATCGATTTCTTCTGCTTGTTGAGGTTTCAAAGCATTTTGTGAATTTAGTGCAAGGAACAAAACAATTTTAACACAAAGAATGCATAAGGAAAATATATATTAAATAAGATTAGACCTTAATTGATATGATTTGCAGAATCAGTAATACACGATCACTAATTATGGATGATAATATATCAATGACTAATGAATATTAATATCAAAAACAGCAAAAGTTATTTTGAAAAAACAACAACAAACAAACAATGAGGCAAATTATATTTTTACAAATGAATACAATATGGCAAACACTTACTCCGGTAAAACGACACATGTCACAGCTATGGGTGTTCTGTTGGAAATCAGCAATATCTATTTCTCTGCATATGACATTTGTGGCAGTAGCCGCAGGTTGTGGGTGGAAAGCGACTGCCTTTCATAGACAAGTGACCACCGGGATTTAACAATTCCAACACAGAGTAAATACATTTTTATATTCATGCCACATGTTGTGTTCATATTTGTTCATGGAAATTCTACTCCAATTTTGTTTGACTAAAAAGTAAATTGACCACAAAAGTGTGGCCAAACTGGGCTACAAAACACACTTGTTGTGGTTGCAATGTCACAGCCATCATGTTGTCTGCCATCAATTGGTCTCGCGGTTCCCTGGCATCATCTACAATTTGTGTCCTATGTCAGGGGTTTCAGCCTTCTTGTGCATTTCTTGTGCACCCACTTCTTGCAGCCTTTGCTGTTTCTTCCTACTCCAGTGCAGCAGACAGCACATGGGGACCTTGCCTGAGTTCTGGAGAAGATCCAGATCAGTACCGCAATTCATGATCTTAGTCTTCCTTGCATTCACTCTCAAACCCTTTTTCTCCATACATTCATTCTTTACTTTTGAGAATTTTGGTACCAATCACTTGGGCTCTTTGCAGTGATTAATGTCAGGCTACCTACAAAGGGTTTATTATCGACACCATGAATCTGTAGCAGAGCTATTTTTACAATTAGATGCATCTATAAATATTGATGACCAGTTTCTATAGTTGCAAACACATCTTACATGTACTTGTGTTTATGGACTAAGTTAATATGGTGTAGCTTACCTTGGCTTTACTTCTTTTAGATTGCTCTTTTGCCTTTTTAATGTTTGTCTTTGTTTGCTTGTTTTAATCATAGCTTCATGACCTGTGTATGTATACAAATTGATGTTTACACTTTTAACCTTGTAACAGCTCACTGCTTGGGATGATCGTATCATTCTGGTTTCAAAACTTGGGTTTGTGAGTTCGAGTCCCACCAGGGCCATTTGATATAGTTAAGGTGATTCTCAGCAACATCATAACTTTTTTCCAGCAGATGAATTTTTTCCTTTTTGGTGCATAAGAAGATTATTATATGGCTATGAAAATTAACGAAAAAAAATGACCTTGCCCAAGGTATTTTTTTTCAAAGTGGCCGCCAATATGGCGAAATTTAAGAAAATTTTCTTTCTAAGTTTTAGTTGTGGGCACATAGCATATTAAACCAACTGAAATAAAAAAAAAACTGCATAACTTTAGTCTCTTATCACTATTTTACAAAATTCATATACATTTGACAGCAATTTTTAATTTTTCATTGCATAAAATCAATACTTTGCAATGCTCCAAGTCCAAAACGTGCAAAGAAATTGAAACAAAATGGCTGTAACTTTTTTTTAGCAGATGAATTTTTTTCATTTTTGTTGCATGTAAAGATTATCATATGGCTATGAAAATAAAAAAAAATACCTCGCCCAAAGTACTTTAGTATACTTCAAATAGCTCTTAGAATACAATATTTAAGGTGCAAATTTAAAAAAATAATATCTGGTGGAGCATTTCCCCAGACCTCCCTAGATAGCCGCTGACCCAATGGGCCAGCGCGCATTCGCGCCTTCGGACTCATTGAACGTTTCTGGGCCCCCAGCTCCTCCAAATCCTGGATCTGCCAATGCATTTTGACAGAAATAAAGATCCATAGCTATGCTCCAGGTCAAAAAAATGTTACGTATTCCACTTTTCAGTACAAAAAACAGGTTTGTCGCTAGTAACTACATTCAGAATGCATGTGATTAAAAAAAATCATATAACATAAATTTGACACTCACTTTCCTTTTCAAAATAACTACAAATAGAAGAAATAATGCTGGCTTTTGAAGTCACCCTCAGCTCTTTTTTCTATCATCCTTGGCCTTCAGAACAGCTGAAAGACCCTTCTTTCAAACACAGTTTTCAAGTGGCCAAACTGAAGCCCTTTAACGTATTCTCACTGTCCGGCAACAAATTACTGTCTATCTATGTAAATGAAAAAATCTCACTATCACATGTTATCTAATTTAGATAATCTATGCCAAGATACACAAAAGAAGATGATTTGATGCTTAATTTAGCTGTTTGAGTATTTATTTTGACACCGACTGATGCAGGTAACTTTTATTATTGAAACTGTTTATCTTATTTTTAAATACAGCAAAAGTCACCCGAATCATGGGGGTACATATCTCTGAGTAGTAAATTGTTGGTTCATAAACCATTTATATGGTTTGCAGGTAGTCAAAGAGAAATCAAGTAGTTCTTTCAAAATATTTTGATGAATGCCTAGTTCGCATCATCTTAGTTATCACAAATAGATTAGCTTAATTTTTTACAAAAATGAAGTCGTCAATGTTGATGGCCATCTTGTGGTTATGCTCATGCAGTTCCTTCTCCATGCAGTAGCCGTGAGCCTGCATATAGTCCAGATTGGCCTGGCCATCCTCACGGCCATGCGCATACTCCATGCTGAAGGTCTTGATGTCCAGCTTATCATAAGGAATGGTGCGTAGTATGTCGAGCTCAAAACCTTCCACATTGAGGCTGAAGTAGTCAACTCTTGTCTGATTGAGCGCAAGCATTATGCTGTAGAAGGGAAAACATGGCACTTCATTCATCACCTGAGATGCGACATGGTTTTCTTTGGCCTTGCCCTCATCCACCAGCTGACCTCCACCCCCAACAGTCTCTGAACTTTCATCACAACTGGGTAGTTAAAGGGGCTAAGGCACGCGTTGATGGATCAGACATGCCGGCTGTGCCCTTTAAGCATTGTGTAGAAGTATGGATCCATCTCAATGAGCAGACCCTGCCACCCCATCTCAGCCTCAAGCCACAGTGTGTTGGACTCTCACTCCCCGTCCAGACCCCCAACTTCCACGTAGCAGCCTCCCTTTTTTTTACTAGAATTCTCCTAATTTCATTGCTTTGGTCTGTGGGTACAATTGGCCTGGTCGTCTTCCTCAGATGTTGACTGGGCGGATCCAGAAGCTCCCTCACAAGCTGTACCACCAACGGATCATCTTCAGCACGCTTCTCCAACACCACATGATCTAGCAGTTGCATAAGATGAACATCGTCATCTGGTACTACACTGTTGAATTGCCTGTTCACTCTGGGAATTGGGCGGTCATTCGCATTGTTTACTACTTGGTTGATCCGTTGCACAAGAAACAATGCAACAGGTGCAAACCCAACCACCAACAGAAGTGTTGTCATGGGCACACAGCGATTATATATAATTGCAAACCTCTTCTCTTTTCTACATCAAAATTGTTTTATTTGTAAATGATGAGATGGTACATACTTCATACTTTGTCAACATGCTCATATAAATAGCACATTTATCAATTTTGCTATTATTCACTTAATTATTAAACACTAATATCAACACTGTGTAGATATGCTGTTGCAGTCGATCGTCACTCCTACATGTAACTTCAGCCAACACGATTCTGAATTGGTTAGGTGATGTCAGTTAACTCAGACAAAAAGGTGTGAGTTGTTTTGGGAATGTAGATGGTAATATAACCACCCTATCTCCGAATATGTACATTGATTGAGTTAGGTGGGATCTGTCGGGTCAATTCCCGTACCATCACAGTGATCTGTATGGCCAGCTCACGCTGTCTGAAGTCGTTCTTGTAGAGGCTCTTGGCTACATTAATATCTATGCAGTTGTGCGTCAACTCTCAGCCCAACAGCAGATCTACCCTCTGACTCGAAGCCAGAGTTGCACACATCTAGAGTTAACATAAGTTGACAAGTGAGCAGGCGAGAGAATCCACACAATCACAAGTGTGTCATGACAATCTCGTTTTCCAAGCAGAAAATGCCAGAGCATCGCCTTTAAACAAGATTTTCCCTTTAATGTGTTCTTACTGGATGTTGCGAGATGATATATGTTGTTGTTAGCCCCTGTAGATAACAGCAGCTTTCAGGTTGAAAGTTGGGTAGGGGGCCGAGGCCGACACACAAACACAAGTTGGTATTGAAAAGTCTGCGGTGCAGGAGGCTGGTCCCCAAGACACCGACTTACGCAAACAGCCTGGCCTCGGTACTGGAGCAATGGCTGGAGTTACTGAGCTAGCCAAAGTTAAAGTTGTTGGTATTTCATGATGATGTTAGAGGGACCTATGGTCAAGGAGTACAGGCTTCTCTACGAATGGGTCTCAACCACCTACTCATCAGGCTACCTCACAGAGATCTTATACCATATTTATATATTCCTCCATCCACAGCCAAAGGCCAATTCCAATGGATTCCATACACTAGGTCAAAGTGACCTAAGTGATAACAGATGGTTGCACGGACAAGACCACGCACACTTTCTCAGGAGCAGGAATCAATAGGACCACTGCAGGATGCATGAGCTACAAATGTATGTCTACCATCGCAGATTGCAATGGAAGATCATCAACTCTCTTTCATCATATTGAATGAATTCCTGTACGGGTTTGTGACCACAGTCCTGGGTCTGGGTATTATCGTGAACAATATCTTCTGTGCAGAAACTTATACATCCTTGCAGATCTGGAGCTACAAGTAAGCTCATAAGGTTGAGAAAATGGGTTTTGCAATTGATCAAATATGGTCTGAGCAATAAATAAGCAAGTAGTAACACTTCAGTTGACTTTATACAGCTGTGTTTCTTGGAAAGCACAACACACAGAGCATATAAAATTGCCCACGGAGGATGATTAGCACTGCGGGCAGATCCAATTAATCACCAAACCAGATGTACTTGGTACAGGAGGATGGTGACAAGTTCTCAGTTCCCGCACATGTGTATGGTCTCAGCTGCTTGAGATACTGCATGATCACTGCACCATCAAACTGGATGGTGATGACAACATAGGATCCAAAAAATGATGGGTGACAAATGTTTTTGGCCCAACAAGTTGTCCCTTGTTTCCAGCAAAAAATCGAGAAATATCTTCCATCTGAAGAGTATAGCCAGCAAGATCATCCATATTACCATAACGATCTCTCACTGTCTCAAGCCATCTGAGTGACTGGGGAGCAATGTCCACATCATCTTCCAGCAATATTCCTATTTCCTTTGTATCTTTTTTTGGTCTCCATGAGTCAATCCACTGACCATCGATATAAGCGTTCCTCTCTCGTTTGTGAACACACACCCTACCCCTTGTGTATCGATTGCTGAATTCCAATGCATTTTCATATGCCTGCTTATCAGGACTCTCACTGCTTTTATCTTTGCTGCCCAGCCAAATATCCACTGAAACTCTTTTGCCCATGGTGTCAGCTTCAGCTATTGCAGTTAGATAATTGTTTAGGGAATGAGGTCGGTCAAAGGTCATGACAATGATTCGAAAGTCCACCTCATCTCTATATTCACATGGCTTGCCCACTGTGCAGTTGACATCACAGAAACTAGGATCCAGCCAGTTGACAGAAACACTGAAAAAGTAATAAATATTCAGCACAATTAATGTAGTTATACTGAAAACACTTATAATGTACAGGAAATATATGCATGATAAATGTTTCAAATATGTCTTATCCACTGACCACTGACCACTGAAACTGACCTAAATAGCAGCATTCACAGAGTCACAATATTGTACTTACCACCTGCCCATGTGACTTACCACCTGCCCCGAAGCTAAGGCATATATGTTGTGGAAACCTCGTGGCTGGTAGGTCTTTTCTAGGATTCGTGAACACACTGCGGGTGCCATCTAATAGTTTGGCACCGGAATGTACCAGCTGCTGGCACAGCTCGGCTGAAGTGGGTGACTTCACCAACGCAGCAGCAGCTTCTGCAACTGGCGAGGAACTTGTCGATCGAGAGCAGCTGTCACAAAAGTCTGTCATAAAGTTCCACGATACAGGCACAATATAT
>CM032668.1:19034087-19062449 GCA_019095985.1 Streblospio benedicti | reverse complement strand
GTTGGACTTAATAGATAAAATAATGTGTTTTATGTACACTCTCGTTCACAGTGTTCATAGTGATATTCAAGATCACCTATCCAAGTTCCTTCATGTTGTGCACTATATAGAGCTGTGTAATGAAATGATGAATATAGATATATGTATCTAGCAGGAAAATACTTGTCAGGATATTGCTGTTCCTTTTCATTTTTCAGCAGAAAAATACGGACAGTTTCATCAATTACAGCTTGCTTGGGGCTTGGTTGCTATTTAAAGTTTATAACGCAATCCTGATTTGCAGGAAGTAACATAATTTCAACTGGATCACTGGTAACTTATCTATGGCGCAGGAAAATGTGTTTGCTTGTTGCTTTATTTTTGCGTTGTGATAAATGCATATTGCGTTGTGCACTAGTATGTGTAGCAGGTCCATGCACTGCACTGCCTGTCGAGGTAGGAAAGAGATGATTTTTTTGTTAATCTTATCAATTTTACAAAGTAATAGGCCTATTATTAACAGTCATGCAATGCATTCTGTACCACGGACGTGTGATCTCAGATACTCAATGAAAGTAACAATCCATTCTATCTTGACACACAATATTCTGCTCTTCAGACTTCACTGACTTCAGAAAACAATTGTTCAAGAACTATCCAAACCATTATTTGTTCAGTGGCAGATCTGGGGTGGGGTTGGGGGTGTAGTTATAGACTTGCAATGTCACAGTAATAGAACAAGTACTGAGTAATCCTTGTAAAAATAAGAGGAGTGTTATGATGATCATCATAAGCACAGTTGCTACTGGTAAGTATAAAACCATCAAATACTTGGTGATTTTAGTACCCAATATACAAATAGTAATTACATTAATATTTTCTTATATTTTTATTGTGATTTTAAGTATGTACTAAACTGTAAAACATTAAGATTTTATTAAGAGTTTTCGTCATTAATTAGGATTTTGCTCATAAATTAAGATTTTCAAGGGTAGGATTAAGACTTTCTGTGGTGACGAGTTCACATCTCTGAATACATCTTCCATTGAATGTGAAATGAAACACTAAAGTTTGAGACTAATGCTGTTTGAACACACCACGATAAGTGCACACCTGTGTTTCCAGAGAGTGTTGTTTGTTTCTGGCATACCTCAGCTTCTACTCCCACCCTGGCAGCAGCCGCCTAGCAGTCCGCCCAACTTCCTCTTCGCAACCACACACAAGGCTCCAGACATGACCAAAACCAGCAGCATCTCGGCGCAAACAAACAACGCATGACGGTCAGTACGCACCAAATCCTAGCTGGTCTGATCATCACTCGAGACGACTGTTATATTTTGTTGGAGACCATCCACTATTATTCTTTTGTCCTGCAGACAGCAGCGCTTGGTTTTTGTTGAAAATTGATTTTGTAAAACTCATTTGAAGAACAAAGTTTTATAACATTCTTATATAGTTTTACACTATTCCTGAACTATCATATTTTATTTGTAAAATGATGTGCTTTTAACAAGACACTTTACACTAGTTGTGCTTATGCATCTATTATAGTTGCGTCAAAATTGATAAGAAAAGGTTTATAGAGAGCAGTGTCCCAGTCCTCTTGTACATACAAAGTGGAATGCTGCTGAATTCCATGCAGCTTGTCCTTCTTATGAGTAGCAAATTTTATGGTCAAAAAACAGTAAAAAGCAGTGTTGATTCTAGGATGAGGCAATCATGCAAGCTTTTCTAACCTGGCCCCATTTTCATGGATCATGCGTAGTGCTGACCCCTAATCCATGGGGCTGGCCCCATTTTCAACTATCAATTTGCATCCAATGGCATCCAATAGTTTGAGAAATATGTACTTGTTTATATCTAGTTCTGCCATCTTACCTGTAAAAATTCACCTCATTACCCACTATAACGCAGCCATCAAATGAGTACAAAAACTGAATATGCCAAAGAAATGTGTGGCACATTACTTTGGTGACAGAAGTGGGTTAGTGATTCGAATGCGCCACTCAGATGTTGTCGGCTGTTTCCTTGATTGGGAGGTGAGACAATACGGCCAATACAACAAAAATTAATTAGGTTTCTTGCTCTGTTCCATCAATTACATCATTATTTACAGGTGTCAGTGTTTGCTAACCAATTATTAACACTCTTCCGGGAATGGCACATTAGTATTGTTGTACATACCGGGCTTTCTGAGTAAAAGCGCATTTTGTACATGCCAATTGCTCTTCCAAATCTTGTCTATGTCTGCTTGGGTTCATGGAGCTAACCTCCGGGCTGTTCACTGTAATCTGAGAGGTCAGACGAGGGTGGTGATGTGGGCCAGGGCTGGTCAGGAATATTTATACAGACTGTGTAACTAAACGCATATATGGGCATATATGTGGTCTGTTGAAGCCAAGTTAATTACATTTTATGTACATTTTTACTCTCCATTGACAATTCTAAACACACACAAAAATAGTATTATTAAAATATAAGTTAAGAATACATATTAAACCTGAATATACTGAGATTTTGGCCTGTGTGTTAAGTATGGTATGTTCTGATTACCCAAATTTTGATTGGCAAACAAAAACTGGCCCCATTTTTTCATCATCCCTGGGGAGTTGACCAGAATGGAAAAATCCTAGAATCCACACTGAAGAAGGGCTATTTTATGATATATATTTTTCATTTTCAAAGCAAATATTTCTGTGGGCCATATTGTCAGACATCACACGGAAACAGCCAGAGACCTGCCAACTATTCCAAAATTTCAATCGGACGGAAAACACTTTGGTATCGCTTGGTAAACATTGAGTAGGTATTATGTCTGGGCTTGTGAGGAAGTTCGTTTTGTTGCCATTTACCAAAGATTCTAAAGATTGGCGAAAGATTTTTGCTTTTACTTTTTGCCCATGTAGGGAATCATTTTTATTCACAGAGATGTGAACTTACAGAAATACCCCTAATTTTACATTTTTTGAACTCTGGAAAATCATTACGTCCAGGCTGTAGGTTTATTACGGGATGCCGATAGTTTCATAGAAAATAGGCACTTTTCCTTGAAATATCGATTGGCCGATTTGACAGACATTGACCCAGTTTTGCTGTTCAATATGACCTTGATTTCATAAAAGCGAAAGTAGCTTTGGCTGGATCACGCCGGTAATTAATGGTGCGCGTGCAAAACATGTCTTCGCTGTTATTTTTGGGTTGTGATAAATACATGTATAGTTGGGTGCCGATCACTGCAATGGAAAAAATGGCACCTGGTTTAAGTTGAGCAAATTCTTTCTTGAATTATTTCATTTTACAAGATATACAGTGATTATCAGCAGTCATAAAATGCATTTGTACCACGGACATGTGACCCAACAATGTCAGTGTCAAAGTCTTCTGCTCTTCACAAAAGATATCGAATCAGAACTTAGTGTACTACAGTGCCAGTGTCAGATTTAGGGGTGGGGTGGGGTTTAGCGTTGTTACAAGGTGTACATGTAAGTATAGACGTGTAAAAGATGTTACAGTGGCAGAATAATTAAGCCTTGTAAAAATGAGAGGAGTGTCAAGACGACCATCGCACATACATATGCCAGATATATGGAGAAAGTATAAAACCATCAAATACTTAGTAATTTTCATACCCACTATACAAATAGTATTTAAATTAATATTTTCTTATATTTTCATTGCCATTTTAAGTATGCACTACAACCGTAAAACATTAAGATTTTATTAAGATTTTTCTAATTTCTTATTAAGATTTTTGCTGGAAAATTAAGATTTTTCAAGGTTTGGATTAAGATTTTCTGCCGTGATAGGTTCACATCTCTGTATTTAAGAAAAATTTGTAAAAAACAATTTTGTCTGCTAAATCGAGACTAAAATGCATGAACGCTGTTCGCCATCATTCTAGTTGACAACATTTCGTTTTGGAGCGCCGATTCGCAATGACAACAAAGATGGCGGCGCCCATACACGTGATAATGCAAGGAATTTACTTGAATAAAACTATTATTTTGCATATAATTATGTCAACAGTTGTATCATGAAAGTATCACGCCATAGACTATCATGATTCAGCGATACATTGGTGTATCGTTTCACCTCTAGCGAGCGGCAAGCATGTGTTTTTAGAAATATAGCAATATTATTGCAAATTCTTTGGACTAACTGTACGTTGGTGTTTCTAAATGATAAAGAATTATTGCTGGTAGACTAGGTTAGTTTTTTAAGTGTAGTTATGTGTGCGTCGTTCCAACCTTACAATGTAATGATAAAATATGAGCAAAAAGGTGACTAGTTTATTGCCCCCCTCCCCCGGCATGACACCTGTCAATGAGGGTGGAATTGAGGCGGAGCACCAAGAGATTTTGAAAGGAGACATGCATAGGTCTCCTTCATCCAGTTCCACCGGACACCCTTTGAAAAAAAATTGCATTAAAATTAAGAAATATAGTATATATGGGTTATCAAAAGTTTGAATCCATTGTTATCCAATGTACTTCATTAGTTGATGCAAAGCAGTGATCAGAAGAATTCTGGGGTCTTTTCCGAAAGTTTTGAAAGTAATATATCCAGCTTGCAACCCACCCCCTCTTGAGCATCCATTAATACCTAATCAAAGTTAGTCGCATTGGTTCAGCTCTCCTGGAATCACTTTTAAATCTTATTGAATTACAAATAAGTCCCTTTTTAACTGTTGACATAAGTGACAAAATGGCGGACTTTTCAAAAGCGTGAAATCACCACATTACACAGTGCTTTTTACTTGGTATTTATGCGTGGGTAATTAACAACATAACAGACAACAGGTAAGAGTTTATCATTGAGATTGATTCACCAGGCTCAAACTTTGCAGGGAACTCCTCAATATCATCAAAATGAAGGCTGTAGATTCGTGATTACTTCTTGACATAGTCTAATTAAACGTGCTTTTAATGAAAGTTGTGAATATATGGTGTCTTGTAGCAGATGTTTTTGAATGGGGAGTGATTCTGTGAAATTTGCTATTATCGTTTTGGCTTTTATTCATCTGACAGCTGTTAATAATGTACCCACTCCCTGCATATTTGTCAAAAGGCAAAAGTTCGATGTTTGTTTACATTTATAACGTCAGCTGTGCAAGGTCAAGGTCAGAGCCAGTGGAACCAGCGTTTGATTGGGCCATTTAAAAATGGAAAATGAGAGGAAAATCTATAAATAGAATCAATGTGTACTTGGGTCCATTTCTTGATTTGGGGTAACTATTCTTCCACAATTTGAACCTGATTCTGAACCTTCCGATGGAATCGTATAGTTCTGAAATTCTTGGGAAAAGTGCCAAAAACGACAAGACCTTAAATTATGGGTCAGGATTAGGGGAGAAAAGTACTACTCGTCAGTAACTCATCCTGCAAAAAAGTACTCATCCTCCTTGCACAAACTCTATACCTGTATACCAAATTGGCCAGATTTGCTACTTGTCAAAAGGACGAGTTGCTAAAACATATTATGCCTGTCCTCCACAAGTTTTTTACTAATCAATACGAGTGGACAAGTGGCTAATCCTAACCATGTAAATCCATGAATATTATGTTAAAACCCAGTATTTTTTCTTTATGACTGTCATGACACCTTTCTGCTATGGGGCACTTGAGTTATTGATTTCCAACAAACCTGAGCATCATATTTGAAGACGGTGGGGTGTACGTAATGCAAAAAACCATGTAACGGTCTTTTCAAATGTAGTTGAATGAGGAATGTGTAAGTATGTCATTAATCCCGTGTATAAAGCGTTTGGTGATGACAAGATGCAGATTGCTATGGCGGATGTAATAAAGTTTGATAACGTTTCTTGCTATTTTTCATAAATTACATCGTTATTTACAGGTTTCAGTGTTTTATAGTCAGTGATTAACTCTCTTTGGGTGAGAATGGTTCATCAGTATTATTGTACTTGCCAACCTTTCTGAAGTAATGCGCATTTTTCACATTCCCTGTACTCTTCCAAATCTGTATGTCTGACAATATAATTTTGGGTGTTAATAGACTCAGCAAAGCCTACTGTGTGGTGTCCCAGGTGAAGCGGGGTAGAATGCGAGAGGGGGTTTGGGGGATCTCATCAAGGAAATTTTAAAAATGTGATCCATTTTTCTGCCATCCGCTATAGCTGTGAAACAAACACGCTATTTACACTGCGCTATCCAAGCTTAAAGCCCGATTTCCTATTGTTCAGACTACCCGACAGCAATCTCCAATCCATAACTAGTTTGTGTAGGTGAGCTGCATGTCCAAACATATAGGGTTTCAATGGCAACATATTTGTCATTCTTTATGACTACTAAAACACACACAAAATACATTATGTAATGTTATACAGACCCTTTTTCTAGAAAAATCACTGAACATTCCGCCATATTGCCATTTCAAAGTTGATAACGGGAACCACCACATTTATGACGCGGAATCGTGAAGTTGTAGTCGAGACACCACTGATTAGTGCAGGAGACACCACAGCTATAACTTTGAAACGGCTCGACCAAATGTCTTGAAATTTTGTAGAATTACTCCACTGATACAATGCTCTGACATCCTTAAATATAGTAATTTAATAATTACTGGATCTTTTATAATTAACGTCTTAATTAAGCCATGCAAATACAACGTGACGTCACAAGCTCCGCCCCCTTGTGCATTATTTGAGAGTCTGCAAGGTGCCGTCTACAATGGGCGAGTTAAACGGCAACTGTCTATCACTGTCTCTTTAAACTTTGGTTATAATTTTAATCAACTTACAAATCTATTACCCCGGTTTCCATTATTCTTTGTCCTCTTTCTATTGATATATATTATCCTTAAGAAATTTCTTTATGATAAAAGATGGTGTCTTAAAATAATGCCAGTGACGATATTTAAAGTCTGCCAAAGATAGACAGAAAGGTGGATGAGTTGTTTGTTCGTGATTATGAGTTTGGAGATAGCTAAATAAATGCTTTTATTTGTTCCCTTATCCAGTATACTTATCGGAAGCAGATTTCTACTAGCCTGATTTATATAAAATTACTGAACTTGCTTCTCATAAAGCGGCGCCCCTGGCTTAGTGAATCTCGAATTTCGGACATTTTTTACCCACCAGTGCCGTTTTTGCGCTTCAAACCTACACGCGTTCCCTGCCTTACTACTATTTTCAATGTTCCCATAATCACTGTGCGTTTCAATCTCTCTTAATTTTACGAGAAAACTGTTTTTCAGTAAATGTCGAGTCGAACAACGGGTTGCGCCGTCCATATTGGGTGTCTGCGTGGCGTTACACAAAATATGTAAAAACGACTGTCCGATAATAGTTTATAGGGCAAACGTCCCCCCCTACTGCCATCTCATCGTCAAACGGCAAAACCGCAACACCGACTGTTGAGATTGCAGGAAAAATAATGTCGTGCTGTATGAATTTTTTATAATGTATAACCTGTTATAAGTCTCTCTTGAATGAAATGTGCGTGGAATCACTACAACATGCGATATAAATCGGAGTTGTTGCGTGCATGCCGGCGGATGGACAGAAAAAAGGACAAACACACAGACCGGTTTCTACTGCATTCACCTTTTCCAACGATGACTAAGATTGATAACTAAATTATTAACGTTATTATTTGTTAAACTGCCACATCCATTATACGTGTCGGAAGCAGATTTCTACTAGGGTTTCTAAGATGTGCTTAGTTTAGTTCTAGCTCTATTAATGATGTTATTACTCGTCGAAGTCTAACGAAGTCTAAAAACGCATCGCCTGTCAAATTTCAACATACTCAGCAACAAGGCATAAAAACAACATCGATTATACGGCAATGCGGGTGATGTGAGAAATATCTTTTCGTCCATGAATTCATAATCAGTGTATAATTGATCCGACATGTGAATTCTTGATGGGTATGTTATTGTAATGATGATAATCCATTCGTTTCACAAATATATCCTCTGGCTAGAAAGAAAGGGGCGGGGCAGCGGAACTATGAAAGCGCATGCGTGTATATTATATGCAAATGCGGACGTCACTGTGACGTCAGGTTGTATCAAAGAGACTGGATTTCACTCGATTATTTTACAAATAAAAGTATTCATAATGATAAATGCATTAGATAAAAACTACAATGTAAATGTCTGTTTCTTTTATTGTTTATTTAATAGCACTTTAGTGACTGCAAAATGCAAAATGGTAACCAGGCATGTTTAAACTTTTAGGAAATGTAACTTTAAAAAGCTCAAAATTTGGACAGTAATTATCCTGACAAGTTGTATACCAATTTGACGGAAAGGAAAAGCCCGTTCTTTCATTCAAAATAAGGTCAATGACGTATATTTAATATGTGTATTTTTAGACTTTTTTTTGAATAATGTTAGCTATTATGTATATACTGTATATATAATTTTATTTATATGGATTGTAAATTTTACATATCTGAAATAAATGTATCGTTTATCGTTTATATTTTTCCATGATTTCATCAACCCTTAAATATTATGATCACACAAATAAGTAATCAGCCCCGAGATAGAGCCTTGTCGCCACAAATCCGTAGCCTTATTTATAAAGGCTACCTATGATCGCCTTGCCCCGAAATCTGTGTTTGAAACATCGGCTGATGATAACGTCTAATTGCCATGTGGTGGCCATGTGAATGCAGTATTGTGGCTGCTTTCATTGCATAGTGTGATTTTTTCTGTTTATTTTCTTGTATTTTTTTATTTTTTATTTTTTGTGTGTGTGTCTGTGCATGTGCGTGTGCATGTGTGTGTGTGCTTGAGCGTGCATGTGCTTGCCCGTGTGTTCGTGCATGCGTGTGTGTGATAGTTGAAGTGGCTTGTCTCCAAGCATTACTCGATGTTGGAATTTGACAAACCGTGCCAATAAGATAAAAAAGTCAGACAATCTCCATGTAGCATTGCCAAAGTCCCTAGCATAAGTTAACAACATGATACAAAAGGCAAAGGTTTCCAGAAATGATTGACGCTTGCATCCCCGTGTTACAGGTGGTGCTCGTGGAATGTTCACGGACCCTGCTGCTAGGTGTGGCCTACCAGCTTTTCCTATCAACCAAAGCATTGGTGGATCTGAAGCGACACCACATTCACTTCCGTGGCAGATTCTTCTTCATACTGGAAGGTACCAAGCATAAGTTTTATGATCTATGATATTTTTTTGCTCGAAAATTAAGATTTTTTAAGGGTCGGATTAACATTTTCCGCTGTGACAGGTTCACAATCCTGAATCAGTGATAACAGGTACTTACACACCTGGGGCGGTATTCCCGTACGCTATTATCACTCATAATCACTGATTATCACTATGATACTCACCCATTATCAAAATCCATTATCATTATCAATTTCTGCGTATTCTCGAAGCATTTTCATTATCATTATCACTTCCCATTATCATGCCAAAAGTGATACACCTACTGAGCAGTATCACTACCGTTATCGTTATCATTTTGACAGGTGGTTCAGCTGGCTTACTACAATTTATGGACAAGGAAATACGATTTCAAACACAATTTGAAATCTAAATTCCTGAATACTATCTTGTGATACTGTAAACAAGCACCTGTCAATTAATTTTAAGAATCGGATATTTATTACTCGGATTAATATTTAATATTGCATATAAGGGATCAGTCATATTTTGTTTGTGGAAATGGGTCGCATTTTCATCAGAGGGACAGGAAAAGGGATTTTCCCCTTTTTGATTCACATTGAGTGTCACTTTGTGAAAATTTAGGATCAATTAGAAGAGTCATGCCTCAATGTTTCAAGCATGACATTATGGGACATGGTTCCCCCCTGAAACTAAATCCTTGATGGAGAAACTGGGTATATACTCTTTTAGAAATTGTGTATAGATCTAAATTTCATTGAAAATATATTAGAATATATTGTAAATATAATAACTGATCATAAATATATATTTTCTAATAAATACAAATTATGACCTTATTCTCATCTAATTCATGTTAGTACACCTACTAGCCAAAAACTTGTTATAAATTATGTAGTATAGTGAGATGTTTATATAGTTCTGAGATTTGGGGATGAAGCTGAAAAAAGGATATGGTAAGAAGCAATAAAAAGGAGAATGTCTGATTTCAAGGAAGTTAGAGGTGTGAAAAGTGGCTGTGGGGAAAAAGGGCAAAAAGATGGACGTGGAAAAACTGGGAAATAAGACTAAATAAGACTAAAAATTGCACTCACTGCATGTCGTGACGCCTGCCTCACCCTCCGTATGATTGGAGACATGACAACATTAAAACATGATTGTTGTATCTTTAACACGCTAATATATGCAATATTATACATTCAAACCCAGTTTTATGTACATTATGCTTGTTTAAGGGCATACATACAAGCAAACATAGGAACATACAAACGAACATACAAACATAAATACAAGCAAACATACAAAAAAGACAGGAATAAAAATACAAAAGAACATACAATTGAGCATATGAATGTACACACACACACACACACACACACACACACACACACACACACACACACACACACACACACACACACACACACACACACACACACACACACACACATACAAACCAACATACCAGCAATCATACATACAAATATACAAACAATCATCGAAACAACCATATAAACAAGCAAACATACAAAAGAACAGACGAACAAACAAACAAACAAATAAACACACAAACAAACAAACAAGTATACAATAAAACATACGACCGATCATGGGAACAAATATACGAAAAAATATATGAGCAAACAAATAAATAACCAAACTTTTCAATCTTGCAGCATTTAGCGCATTTAATCAGCTGCAGTCACGTAGACCATTTTCATGGTAGATAGTGGCAAACATACAAACAAACAAACATACGAATGAACAAACATATTATTCCCAATCTGTCAATCCATATTATTCCCAATCTAGCACCTTCCCATATTCCATGAGTGCGCATGTAACTCGACAGGAGGTCATCATGACTGGGGCCACTTTATTTGCACATACAAGAAAATCCACCAAAAACTTTGTCACATATCAAGCGAGTAGAAAGTGTGATGTGAGATCGGATGAGGGAGATGGGTTGGGCGGCATATTGTTAATGGGAGAGGTTGTTTATGCGTACAGACCATAACGAATACTGTATACTGTAACTGTAGCTAGCCCTTGTCGTCAGACCTAGGATATTGAAATGGGGTCAAGGTCCAATTACGTCTATAATATAGTGTGAAAAGACTTTGCCGGCTACTTAACAGCCATATAGGGCTTCTATTGATAATTTCAATTAAAAAAATATCATTAGTTTCTTTTATGGATGCTCGATCTCCAACCATGTAACTTTAGAAATTAGACTTGAAGTTGTTTTGTTTTTATAGAGTATTTCAATTGTTTTCCACTGATGTCCATGTCCAATGTGCCTACTTATGTGCTTGTTTTTAAAGGATTCCTTAAGGGTCAAACAGAATATTTGACCCTCCATCCACCAGCCTGGTTAAAGGTATATAAATAAGAATATTAGACCCTACAAATGTTTTACTCAACCTAGTGAGCCCTTCCCCCCTCCCATTTTCTTTGAGAATTTTGAGAAATTGTGAAACTGTTAAATTGTGAAATGAGAACGGTTAGAAAATTAATGAGAAGAATGTCCCTGGATTTTTGCTGAGATTTGAGAATTGGGTGAGGTATATTTCCCCCTCGTTCAAACTTCTGACTCCCACCCCTCAGCATTCAAATTTAAATATATGAACCCCCCTCCCCTGTTTTTTTCTGACCCCCCCCCATCCACCGCAACACCTTATATAACAATAAAGCCCTAACTAGATCTATAATTTTTACATTGTAATTTTTAAAAATCTAATCTTGTTACTCTTATTATATTATATCCCATGTAGTTGAGCATATGCATGTTAGTAGCACCCTGTTGCTAATGTTTGCAAATAGAAGGTACTTTTAGTATTTTATTATATAAATGAAATAATCATTTATTGCATCAATATGATGGTTTTAACTGCTAAACACATGTACTAGTATGTGATTTATGGTTGGTAGATCTACATGCTGTTGCCATTTTTCATTTCAGTGTCTAACAATGATTAGATCGTTTAAATCAAATAGTAAACAACTTGTTGTAATTTTCGCAAACCATCATTATTGTGACCTAATTAACATTTAAGTGCTTTATTATAGAAAGTCTGACGTTTATAAAACGAAATTATACAATATTAAAATAATATATACATCCGATCACTTTTCTGCATTTTTTATGATAATGATAACAGTGATTCTGCTTTCGAGAATCTGGAGTTTGCCAGTATCACCGTGATCGTTTTTGATACTGATAATCATGCCATTATTGTGATCATTATCATTGTACCATTATCATTGTACGGGAATACCGCCCTGGACTTCCTATTGCGTTTTATGATCTTCCTATGCTGGTGCAAGTATGCCAGTCACAGGCCCCATAGGCAGCTCTGGACACAGTCTGGAGGACCGGGTTTAGCAACAACTCCCTGAGGATGGTAGCACAAGCCAAAAACCTGTGCTAATCCTTGCCATTATAACACTTACACAGCAACGCTGTGCCCAGCCATCTGGCATACACAGATGTGCACAGCTGTGTATATGTCGGGCTCAGGGTTTTTCTTAAGCATGTGACTTCAGAAATTTCCAAGCTTGTCCAATTGCTCATGATCAGAACGGTGTGGGTTCAATTCCCGGTCAGATCTGGTGGTGGGCATTTAGCAAACCTACCTCTTAACTGTTTGCAAGCTGCTTGGTAGTACCTAAACGTCAAATAGGTACAGGTCAGACAAGCAACTGATAATGTGAATGAAAAGCACATCTGAGCTATGTTAGCAGCGCCCTTCAAACTCCCAGAACTTGGGCGAGGCATAAGACACATTGTCCTCATCCTTGCTGTTGGAAGTGAGGCATCGCAGGATAACTCCCCCTTTAAATGCCCGTTCTTCCCCGATTACATCACATTGATTGCTCTGAGTAACTGTGAAAGTGAGACATATGTCTCACCCCATTTGTAAAAAATGAGAACCCAGGGAGAAAAGTTAGACAAAATGTGGCAAACATTTAAAATTTGAGACAAAGTTGTAATTTTGTTTTTTAGAATGTATCTAAAACATGCAAAAATTTATGACTCTAGCTTGCCTGATTACTTAGCACTTCGGTATAGTGGTGGGGTTTCTTCAGGCATAGCATTGTATAAACTAGAAATTATATAAAATCCCAGATCTGCCCACAGCTAATGTATATGGTGGGGATTTTGTTCTGTGTTCAGCTCAGCAAACTATTCAGAGTCATTGCGGGTCCCAGGTCCCATGTCTACGAGTGAGCAGAAGAGGGTTTTTGACAGTGGTAGTATTACATTGTCAGATTCTTTACAATAGTAACACACAGTGCATCTTTTATAATTGGTCATATCTTGAGTAACAAACATGGGAAGTTTTCATTCTAAATTGTTATATAGTGCTGTATCCGCCTAATAGAAACTTAAAGTCGTAAAAGCATCATTTTATTTCTTAACGTTTGCCAAAGAGCATTACCAAGAGATCTAACGTTGTATGTTTCCTATAGTGGACGTAAAAGTATTGAACAGGTGCGTGCAGGTGCGGACGTTGAGGATGGTTTACATCTGAAATGACTACAATATATTTGTAGTTTTATTACTCAATCAAATATATAGTTATTATTTCCTTATTAGTTGTTGAATCAATATAATATTTTCAATAATCTGCAAATATATAGTTATTATTTCACTTATTAGTTATTGAATCAATATAATATTTTATATATATATATATGAATATATTCCATATATATATATATATATATATATATATATATATATATATATATATATATATATATATATATATATATATATATATATATATATATATATATATATTAATGATAATGACAACAACTTAGTTCATTCTTAGGTCTACAAATTTGTTTCTTGGTGAGACACAGCTCACCATTCTTCAGGACCTTTTCAAAATGTTAAGATACTATTGAGAAAAACATGAGGTATTACATTTACAGTATATTCTTGGAAATGACATGAAACGTCATGAAACGTTCGTCGTCCCTACTACATACAAGCTATTGATTTTATGGAAGTAAGGCCTTAGTAAAAAATAGTAAAATATGTTTCTCAAAGTATCCCATGTATATTGCAATATTATGTGCTGCATCTGTTTACTTTATTGTCGGAGATAGTAACTGTTACCAAGGAGGTAACTATGGCTATGTCTGCATGAGGGAGGCAATTCATTCCTACTGTTCAATGTGGCGAGCTCTGATTTGCAAATTATGTAGAATTTTTCTTTAGTGCATAGATGGCAAATTTTTTTTTGACAGGTGACAGTAACAGTGTCAGTGCCTTGTCTATGTTTGCAGGTTAATACAACAATAACTTATATACATGGTTAAACTGTTCTTTTGTGATAATTTTACAAGCTTACTCAGATAGTCTTTTCGAAACTTTCTGGTTCTTCTTCAGTCTGCCAACTACCTATAGGTCACGTGATGGTGGTGTGACGCCATCGGCAGCGGCTGGTAGGATGTTGGTGTAGATGGTTGGGTGAAACATCGACACTTAAGACCAGATTCGACAAGCATATATGTCCTAGCAGCACCTCCTCACACGGCTCCTTATATCTACATCAACCGGACAGAGAGCCATCACATATCGATGGATAACATCAAGATAATAGATCGTGACCAGAACACTTTTGAAAGAAAGATCAGGGGAGCCCGTACATCAGGCGCCTCAAGCCCGACCTCAATAAGAACGTGGGGCCGCCGACCTGCCAGCCATCTACACCAACATCCTACCAGCCGCTGCCGATGGCGTCACACCAAGGTCAAAGAGGACTTTGCACTGATATATTATGATGCACATCACAGGCATCCATGACGACTGCCACGGGACCTGGCTATGGTGGTTAGTCTTGTGCAGAAGATATTTGATTAAGGTCTATTCTCATCGAGCCAGACCAGTGTCTACGGTAGAATTGAGCCCTAATGGCTCTTACTTCAATACTGAAGTGTATTGGTTCCCTAACCATACAGTAGCCTTATGTAAGATGACAAAGTATCATTCTCGATTCTCATTCTCATAATGCACAAAAGATTTCCGAGTTACATGTAAAATTACAGGGGTTTGCACGCCACGGGAAAACCCGGGGAATTTGATTTTCAGCAAATATGACCGGGGGAATACCCAGGGAATTTGACCATGTCAGGAAAGTCCCTCGAAAACGAGTAAATTGAACAAAAAATAATAAAATCCCGTGTCATTTCCTGTGTTTATGTAACAAAGTCGATTTGCCAAAGTGATTTATATGCACCGCTTTCGTTTCTACTGCACCTCGCAAATGAAGCGCCACCACCGGCACCTACTGATACTATTGTGCAATATGTGGCGAACTCAATTTGAACGGCTTCCTATAAAAGACGTATGCACCGCCTAGGAGGTGAATTTTGTTAGTTGCCCGGCGCCATAAATTAGTTATACACCAGTTTCGTTTTCTATTCCACCAGTCGAAGTGGCAAGTCCACCGGCACTTTGGTGTCAAACCTGGTTTCAGATACTTCTCAGAAATGTTTAACAATTGTTTTAATTATTATGAATTGAGGATGTGTCTGTGTTTTTCGATGATGAAGAACGGATGCAGGTAAAAGTATACTACTTTTTGACAATAAGATGGGTAAAAGTTTATCTAGTTTGAAAGACAAAAAACTTGTGATAATGTGAGCAAAAATGAAAGCAAATTCTAATGGGCTGGGGTCAGTGAATTAGACATAAACACGGGCTCACCACGGCACCAGCGTAACCTCAGAAAAGAATTGCAGAAAAATTCAGAAAATATAGTATATATGTGTTGACTAGGCGGATGTGTATGAAATTTTCATAGTTGTCGCCGGATGGTCAGAAAATCAAACACATTGTAAATTTAATAAAAGCATCTCCGATTTTCTGGGTCTCCAGCATCAGCTTTTTACTACGGAAATTGAACAGATTTTGAATCACGTTTAACATGGGTAAATGGGAAAATCGTGTCCGAATTTACACCCCCAAAACAGACAAAGAAATGTTAATAACTTTGTCAATTTTTATTTTTGGTGATCTTTTTTTTTTAAATGATTCCCATGAGACGTAGAATTTTTTCAGATTAAAGAAAAAAAATTAGAAATTTATTCAATTTTATCCCAGTGTACCTAACACTGACCAGATGTCATTTGAATATTCAAAATATTGTCAAAGTATGCAGGTAGTGTCAACAAATAAACCTTGCATATGCTATGTAGAAATCCTCTTTGGATAGATCACTCTAAATTGCATCTGTACAGGAAAGGGTGTCACAATCACTTGAAAAAAAAAATATAAGTTTTTTATTCATATATAATCTTACCAAAGGTAAGTTACTGCCTTCGGTAAGATTATATGAATAAAAACCTTTTTATCAAATGACCGTGAAGGGTGTACACTCGTCTATATATTTGTTTTAATTCAGAAGTACCACAATTGAATAGTCAATTATTATCGAAGATAACTACCCTGGAAAATTAGCTCAAACCCCTGGAAAAATGACACGTTTTATGTCAAAATACCCCTGAAAAACCCTGGAAAAATAAGTATTTGGGAGTGTGCTAACCCTGTTAACTATTTTAAAGAGTACTTTTCAATAAGCTAGACCTAGTATATGAAAATATCTCTGCCATTTTCAAATGCTATTTCAGAGAACCGAATGTATTCTGTGGAGGGAGCATACTGGATAAGATGTGGGTGATAACGGCGGCGCATTGCACGTTAGTGGATTTCTATTATCATATGCTACATTTTATTATTAAACGTACAAGAAAGGTTATTCTCGTCTAAAATTCGATTTTGACTCATATTATTGCTTCAATTTTTACAAATTACATCTTGTGTAGATAATAATCTTACAGGGAATTATTCTAGTTTCACTGACCCCAGAAATTATTTAAAAAAAATGAGGTTCTAGAAACTCTCTGGTGCACCCTTTTGAGAAATGTAAGATTCCAAGACTTCATAAAAAGAGTGTTTTATATATGTAACAGGGAGGTGGTACCACTGTTATGTGAGTAGGTGTGAGTTGCGTGGTGAACTTCTGTAAAGAAGACGACGTGTAGTTTCAAAAACCAAAGATACAACTACTTTATTACAGTTGAAGTCATTAATATATAATTACCGAAACCCGGCTGTTACTTCTTTTGCCCACCACCCCTAGGAATCTCGGATATTTATCCCCCTTTGCTCTTATCTGTGGCGTTTTACGGGCTTCAAAACTAGACCCGCCCCTGCCTTACTACTGTGTGGATGCTGCCATATGCACCATACCTTTCATTCTCTATTCATTTAGGCGACTGCTTCACCGAAACTGCTTGGCAATGCTGATTCGACGAAAATGTGACATTTTTTCCTTTCCTGGCGCTCACCACTACAGTTTTGTCACTTAAAAAACTTCAACTTGCGCTACGTCAGTAATGTGGACATGGGTTCACAAGCTGCACACATTCAATTATGTCATCATTTATGAGAAAACTGGTTTGAAATGGTCAAAAAATACCTGGCACGGAAGTGGTGCCATATTGTTTTGTTTCCGGCCGTTAGTCAAATCGCCGCATTCGTTTATTGACTGATACAACGGTTTGTTATTACACAATTGTCCACGGGTCAATCTGCCGAACAAAGGCGTAACAAGGCCGCTATTATCCATTGGTCAAACTCCGGGGGACAACTAAACTTATCCATTGGTCAATCTAAACAAGGATGTATCAATTGTTTGGCAAAATAGCTTATGATTAAAAAAGTAAAAAACAAAATAAATTTAAATTAAAATATGTGATGAAAAGACTATTGAACTTGCAGTAACACATGCCTTTGCAAACTAAACCGAACAACAATATTCTTTCTTACGATTTATTTTAATGTAAATAAGATTTTCTGTTATAAACTAATACCACACATACATATAATAGTAATGGATAAATATAAACGTTATGTACAATTGTATTAGAATAAAAAATCGGCCTGTTTCCAACAGTTTATGCCGTGTGTAAGCTATTTTAATTGTCGAACTTCCATTATCGCCATGCTGGGGTGGCCTCTTAACCCATTCGTATCGGCATTCAGAAAACGTAAACACTAAGTAAACACACTACGCATACTGGCATTTTGTCAGTTTTACGTCCGATACAATAACCGTTCTGGTGCCTCCATAAATACTTATTTTTTAACATAAATTATACATATGTACACAAAATCGTACCCCGGTTCTTATTTCCAGCATCTAGTTACAGGATAATAGATTTATACGTCTAGAATATCTTCCAAACGTTAGGCTGTTGTCGGCCTCGATTAAAAGTGACAGGTTCGAGATACACTTTAGAAAGGCAAATTATAAAACAATGCGTGTGATTTGAGAAATATCCTTTCGTCTATTACTTCATAATCGGTATATAATTGATCCGACATGTGAATTCGTGATGGGTATATTACTGTGACGATTATAATCCATTCGTTTAAAAAAATATCTTACCTTCAAGCACTTTGACTATGGCACCATTTGCAATAGAAAAATTAGCCTTTATCATACGCTGTAATATCTCAACACCAATCATAGCGCAATGCGATCAAAAGTAGCTGCTCCATTAGCCGTTATAAAAACAGAGAAAATGCGGGTTTTGGTGACAACGCACGATGTGCTCGAGGCTGAGCAATAATATCCTTCTTTGGAAGGAGGAATATTAAGTGGGTATTTCCTAGTGACGTTATTGAAAACAATAATCGCCTTAGTCTGAACTGAAGAGAACGGCGTTTCCACATGAAGATGGTATACGACACGTTGGGGTAATTTTCGTCTACATTAGAGTATTTTGAGCTTGAATTTCGCAGTTGAAATTTCGTGTTTGGTCCATATATATGTATCCTTAGAAAACATGCATTAATATAATCAAAAACCCTGCTTCTCTTCCACAAAAATTTACATCGAAATGTGAAGGTAAAGGCGTTTCTTGTTGTCACTTGTATAAAAACCGGAGCATGATCCCATGTTTATGTGTGAAATGCCGATAACAGAGGAACTTTTCAGTGCAAAATCGTGCGTAAAAATATCCATCAAGGGACATTCCAAATACGAATGGGGTAAAAATATACTCCCCTCAAAATAGACTCCGTATGTAGGGCTAAATAGTAACTAATAAATCTACAAAAAATAACTACTAACTACTAACTAAAACTACATAATATTCTAAATTACAACATATCCTTAGTTTCACTAATAATTTATAGACTTTACATCAAAAAAACAATAAGTAGGTTAATAATTGAGCCATACTCTACAGCCGATTTCATTGGTTTGACAGAAAAATACACACCCATGAATAAAGCTGATTTGACAGTTTTGGGTTCGACACAATAAATTTTCTGGAGCCTCATTAAATAGTCATTTCTTTTCATAAATTTACATGTGCTCAGAATCCTATTGGCATTCTTATTTTTGCAAATTGAACGAGCTTTATGGTTGGATTTCTCTAGAACATTTTCTAAACATTGAGCTGGTCCGGCCTTGATTCAAAATGACTACACGAAACTGATTTTTAAGAACTATAATTTTGTCACTTCCGTCAACGTATGATAATATTTTTGCTTTTGGCTATTAAAAACGCATGTAGAGAACAAAAAATCAGCAACGCTTACATTGAAGGATATCCAATATGCAACAGGTGCTAACTTTTTATGTACTATGTTCCATGTTTCATAACATCAAAAAAACTTGACTAGGCGAATGTCTACACTTCTGCCTCAAACATGGATACGGTGCTAGTAGACCTGTCCTCCGGTAGATCGTTAGAAAATAAGTTTATGTGGTATCCGGGGAGTCAATTCGTGTTGGTTAGCATATTATATATTCGAAAATCAATTATTTACAAAATTATTTCAATTTGCCATAACTCTTCACCTCTTCACCTCATGGTAGAATTAGGAGGTTGATTTGGGGATGTAAGGGTTGAGCTCATCAGTGCTGGTGGATCTTCCAACCAAAAAGTCCAGGGCTAGAGCACCCCTCCCCTGAACCTCCTAGGTTTACGTGCCAAAACCTCCACCTGGCGGATATCAATTCGTGCCAATTGTAACATCACTACACCAGATTTGTCACTTCGGTCAAAGGCTCGTGATGGAAGTGATTGCTTAACTGCCAATTTTGTGAATTGTGAAGATTAGCTTATTACTAACCTCTATGATCATCATGATGATGAAAATCCACACTCTGAATGAAATCACACACAGTCCATAAGTATCCATCCTAAGGACTTCATATCATGATACTTGTCAGTGTCATTCATCAAAGGCTGTCAAGTACTCTTTCTAATAAGACAAGAAACTTCTTTGTCTAGCCTTATACTGGGATTCTTTATATGATAGCACTAATGGATAGTAATGCCAATGGCTAATGCTGATCTAACTTGAGGTCTTTATTTCATGATCCTCTTTCTAGTTTTCACAAATTGCCAACATAGATAGAATCTAGATCAGTGCTTTTTTGCTCAGTTACGAACATAAATCTATTCCTCATGAGATAATTAAGCATAAATACATTATGTGTGTGTGCGTGTGTGTGTGTGTGTGTGTGTGTGTGTGTGTGTGTGTGTGTGTGTGTGTGTGTGTGTGTGTGTGTGTGTGTGTGTGTGTGTGTGTGTGTGTGTGTGTGTGTGTGTGTGTGTGTGTGTGTGTGTGTGTGTGTGTGTGTGTGTGTGTGTGTGTGTGTGTGTGTGTGTGTGTGTGTGTGTGTGTGTGTGTGTGTGTGTGTGTGTGTGTGTGTGTGTGTGTGTGTGTGTGTGTGTGTGTGCGATACATGTTGTGCTTAACAAGATGCGTGTGCGTGTGTGTGTGTATCCTTGGTGTTTAGTCAAAATCCGTCATTATAGTGCTCAACTGCTCAACTAATAGAGAATATGTATATGATTTGAAGGAAAAACAAACTAAACATGGTATACAATTTTGTCACACCATAATTATATGTTCCATACTTTGTAATAGAACCATTTGTACTAGAAGAAACAAATTCATGAAACAAATTTGTATACCATAAGCAAAGTAGTTTGTTTTTCCTTCAAATCATATATATATATATATATATATATATATATATATATATATATATATATATATATATATATATATATATATATATATATATATATATATATATATATATATATATATATATGAAAATATATAAAAATATATATATATATATATATATATATATATATATATATATATATATATATATATATATATATATATATATATATATATATATATATATATATATATATATATATTTTTTCTACAAGTTATACTTTCGTAACATTTTATTTAATAAATAAAATGTTAGTATAACTTGTAGAAAATCTATTTATATTTGCTCCCTATCTTGTTGAGCACTGTACCAACTTCTGGTTTCAAGCAATTAGACTCTCTCTCTCTCTCTCTCTCTCTCTCTCTATATATATATATATATATATATATATATATATATATATATATATATATATATATATATATATATATATGTATATATATATATATATATATATATATTTCTCCAGTGGCAGATTTTGTGGTGCTTAAAAGCTTAAATTCATGTGTACAATAATAAACCAACAGGGTCTAAAGGATTACAAAAATGGCAGTTTTAGATATGGAGGCTTAGGGGTTGCATCCCTTCCCTGACTTTCCGGCCTCCTTCCACCCCCTTGGCCCTGGCATGGGGTAATTAATTAAAAACTACATCGTCAGTATTTGTAATATATTGCTTACTATACTAGTATTGTGCTAAATGATCATTATTGTTAAATCTGGCTTATTATATGGAGAAAAACCATTAAGATTTTATTAAGATTTTTGTCTAAAAATTAAGATTTCTGATGCCTCTGATTAAGATTTTTGCGTTGTGATAGGTTGACATCTCTTTACATGTTGTTCATTGTTGATAGTACAATAAACATAAAAATGTGATTTTTTTTATCTATGCCATATAACCTCATATATAGCACAGCAAGGATTGAGTCACTATTTATTAATCCAATGTGCGATGGCATCTGAAAAATCTAGAGGGCAGTTATAAAACAAAAACATAGCTAGTCTAGGACTCACAAACCAACAGCACCGCTAGCTGATTTAGAATAGATGCAACTTGGGGAATTCCTGCTGAGTGAGGCCACTGTTTATTTTCTCTGTTTTAAATCAGAAAATATTCCAAATCTAATGCGGGAGGAAGGTAAACAAAAAAATTGTTTGTTATGTCCTTGGTAAAACTAATGATCGCGATGGTCTAGAACAAAGAAAAAAACACTGTGACCTAAGAGTGCAACCTCAGTATTATGGGGGCATCAGACTGGGAAAATGTTGACATTCTATGTTTTATACATTGCAGTGCCAATAAAGGAGTTAACGATCTATCAGTTCAAGCTGGAGCTCATAACAGATATGATGATTCTAGTACCATCCAGATAAGCAAAGTGAGTGGAGTAGGCATGTTTTAGTAATGATAGAACAGTGTTGTCTATTACACGAATCAAGCAACAAGCAGATCAATTGTCCAAAATCAACCGTAGTAGTAGAATGGCTTTTTGTTAATTGACACATTTCTCATCAATGAGTCTTCATGGATTTTTTCTTAAATTCAGGATTAAAGTGTGTAAATGTCAGACTGGCACCTTAGTAAGTTTTCTTGCAGGAATCAACACAGCTAACTTATTGTACTGACACAAATTTTATTCCTTAATACTTATTCTCTGTCCCTTTAAAACCACTATACATATTATAATTGCTAGAAAAATGCTGCATCCCTATTAAACAACGTTTTTGTGATTGTAAGTAACTTACATAATGGGCACACTTATTTTTAACATTTTAACATTTTGAACATTTTCAGACATAGAAAAATAGTCATTTTGATAAGAGAAATATAGACAAAAAATGAAAAAGCTGTGTTTTTAATAAGTGACGCATTTAGGCCGTGCCTTTGCGCCATTCACGCATTTTGACAGCTAATGACACAATGTATCAACTTCACTAAAAATCCTATGTATTTGGTACACAATAGCTTGGTCTCATTTTGTTTTGGAATGTTCTTTTTTATGCTGTGTGAATATGTTCTCAAATGTTTAATTTTGAATTTTGATTTTTTTTATTTTTATAAACGTTTCAAATCATGTGGTTCCTTGTCAAAAACTAAAAATAGAAATCCAAATATAAAAACAGTGCAATACAGTACAAAGAATACATAATGGTTATCGAGATTAACATGGTATTATGAAGGTCAAATTTTTAATCAGCAAGCTGGTTTGTGAATATGAGTTTATGGAATGCAGGTTGGTAGTGATCAAGCAAGTTCATTGTAATATTGTGTATTGTTATTGTGCCTTATTTCTATTCCTTCTGCTAAGTGGTGTTTGATATTTTCCTATGACTTCCATGGTGGTGTGGGGTTTCTTGAGGGTGGTGTTCCAAAGGCATGTCTAGCATAATACCATGTTAATCTTGATAACCAATATGTATTCTTTGTACTGTATTTGCACTGTTTTATATTGTATTTCTATTTTAGTTTTTACATGGTTTGAAAACGTTTATAAAAATTAATAAATTTAAGATTTAAAATTAAACAATTGAGAACATATTCACACAGCATAAAAAGAACTTTCCAAAACAAAATCAACTTCACTGCTTATGCATCTGCCCAAAACAAGAATGCTCTGGGCATTTTCAAAACCTACTGCCTGATAGTAATAAAATTTCGGGATTTCTATGTCTTCTTCAAACAAACTATACAGTCTCATGTGCTAGGCCATTTCTAAATATCCTTGATTGACCGGTGCATCAAAACAACTGACACAGGTTTTGACACTAAAACGTGCACCAACCGATTTTCCAAAATCGAGTTGCACATACAGAGTACACATGCATTATTTACAGTATTCCTGTGCATATAGGCCCCCTGGACTTAATATCGAAGGTGGGCTTAGGGTTCGAATATAAGCTCATGGGCTAATAAGTGAGAGCTTACCCCAGGGCTGCCAAGTAGTACAGATGCAGTATTTGTACGAATTTGAGGGTCTGAATACGGAGTAGCGGATCTGTACCCTAACAGTACGGGATTTCAGTGGTTATGAGGATAAATACATAAGTAGAATGATTTTTTTCTCAAATGAACTTTTTGTTATCGCTCGATTTGTAAACGGGCGCATTAGATCGCGCGATGGCGCAAGTGTTACTACAGCTGACAGCAACCATTGCATATGAGCATTTTCTGACGTCGCATGTACATATAGATAAACAAACTAATGAAGTCACAAACCTATTATTGAAAAACACATATTCATGTCATGGCGGGTGATTGACAAACACAAAATTAATTTATACAGAATAAGCTTCCATGGCCGAGTGGATAGGAGTTGGACTCGTGACCAGAAGGTCTTGAGTTCGATTCCCATGCCGCACAAAAATGAAACGGATTAGCTTAGTTCAAGAAGTAGTGAGAATGCTAAGGAACACATCAAAGAGGTTAGGGAAAAACAAGAACAATTAAAACATTTGATGAATTCAGCGTAAGGCTCAAAGTTAGTGGATATGGACCAAAGGAAAGGTTAGACATTATAAAATCTGGAATGAAAGCATATGAAAGCCAGGTAGAAATGGACAACAATGGCACGGTACCATTGTACCGACCAAAGGGTTACCAGAAGAGAGAAAGGGCAGAGAAGAAGGCAAGGGGCCAAATTTGAATGGCAATAAGCCATTTGATACTGTGCTCTTTGTACCACCAACGCCCGAAGGGGAGCTGAAACGCAAAAGTTAAAAGTGTTGTCCAGGAAGTGGGTAAATGCACAATTGATATACAAGTGATAGAAAGAGCGGGTCAAAAACTATGTCACTTACTCCCAGGATTGAAAGAAGAGACTGGCTGTGAGAGAGGAGACTGTGTTATACATACGTTTGGAGGAAAAGGGAACTGTAATAAAGAAGGGGCTGTATACCAAGGTGAATGTAAGGCATGTGCCGAGAAAGGGATCAAAAGCATATATATTGGCGAAACAAGTAGGTCAACGTATGTAAGAGGTCAACAGCACCTCAAGGCCATACAAAACCCTGTCCAGAGCAAAAACAAAAACGCTTTTGCAAAGCACATTATGGAAAAAAACATGGGGATGGGGGAAGAGGTCAAATTCGGATTAAAAATAGTTAAAAATTTTGCAAAAAACATTAGAGAGACAAGTCCGGGAGGGTGTTGAGATACTTGGAATGAAAGCAGATGTAGTAATGAACTCTAAATTAGATCACCATAAACCAGCAATAAGAAGGGTGGGGTTTACAGACATTTTAGAAGAATTAGAATCAAATTTTAAATTTGGAAATTATTGCTCTAATATGGATAATAGGTGCATTATGGTGCAATATAATGATATGTAACCTATTAGTGGTTTTTATTTTTATTGTGATATAATATATTAATGCATAACTGATAATCCTTTATGAAGAAAATGGTAGAAGTTTTAGTATTGTTGTATTTTAATCAAAAGTGATACTTTTTTTAATGTTGTCATATTTCTGTACCATCATGGTAACGTGAACATCAGCAGGTTTGAAAGGAGTCTGTTGACTCGAAACATGTTAAATAAAGATATGTAAATGAAAAGTTTTTTTTTGGAATAGTGAACAGCAAAAGAAAGAAAAGACAAGATAACATGAATCCATATGCTGTATACCAAGTCACTGGATGAAATGGCTGGTCTGGGAAACTAACAATATAAGAATTATTAACAAATTTTAACATATAGTAACATGTAAGTAATACAAACCTAAGCCTTCTCATCTTCCTCACGCTTGAGCTTGTTTTATTTATTTATTCATTTATTCAGTTTGCCCATATGTACAGAAATATTAATGATATAAAAATTCATGCAATTTACAATAATCATAAAAAACACAAAATATTTAAAAACATAAGTAGTAATATAAATGGCTGGGGGGAAGGAAGTGGATTACTTATCAAGTTCCTCCCCATGTGTAGAATACTTATATTGTAACAAAAATGGCTCATGAACACGCAATGCATCCTGCATTGATTACAACGTGCCCGATACAAGGTCAGTGGGTGTATGTCGATCAAGGCTGGCACGTCTGGGGAAGCTAAATATAGCGTCAGGTGTCAGACAGTGTGATTGCGCAACGCAGCATATAGGCTGCTATGTCAAGGGTGTGTCCTTCACAGGGAGATTAGCTCAGTCGGTAGAGCAGCCGCCCATGACATATGACCGGCTGAATCATGGACGGAAGACCGGCTGAATCATGGACGGAAGACCGTGAGTTCGAATCCACGATCTTCCAAATACCTTTACAAGATATACCTCCTGACTTTCGTTTCAGTTGGTGGAAGAAGTTGACCCGGGTGCCGTAGATGCCACCGGGTAGTCCTCCAATGCCCCGGGTTAACACAGTAGCAAAGCCGAATTGCTTAACTAGTAGGTTCTTCCAGTTGGGCGAATCATGGACGGAAGATGGGTATGAGTCTGGGAAATCCACGATCTGAGAATTCTTACGGGTCTCTTGGTCACCAAGATATACTATGGGACAGTCATTTCAGCAATTCTAAAATCTACGGATAGCATTTGTATGGGTACACTGGTGGTATGGAAAAAGTCCTACGCATTGCTGTGTGCGTCGTTAGCGGGGGTTGGGGGGGAACTAATAAAACAGATTGAACAGAATGCATTTTGATTAATTGCGTCGCCCCATACTGAAGCGGTGGGTGTATGTCGATCAAGGCTGGCGCATGTCTGTATGTATAAATATAGTGTCAGGTGTCAGACAGTGTCATTGCAACGCTTTTACCATATAGGTGATGTCGATTTTTGGGCGCTCTGCCAATTAAATTTTGTCGGTCGGTAGAAGCCGCTTTTATGACATTTTAATGATATGCAATGACCTAAGTGAATGTTTCAAATACCTTTACAAGATACGCATTGACTTTCGTTTCAGTATAACTATAAAGTCACCGTAGTATTTGTGAACAGAATGATTAAAACGTCCCAATTAAACTACAATAAATAACTAAGAACAGATTGCATCAAAAATTTTATTAACAAAGTTCAGTAGCTTTTCATTTGTCTATGTATGTATGTATTTTTCATGTCTCCCGACAAGCTAGAAAAATTCCACAATTTCATTCAAAACATGACTATGAGGTATGAGGCGACAAAAGTGATTCGATTTTGTATGGCGAAATTTTGTTTTTCTAGAACGCTTTTATGACATTTTTAATGATGCAATCTTAGTTGTTATCCAGTACTACCTGTTGCGTATAACGTGATAAGGCAACTGGACAAATTTGAATTAAACTACAATAAATCACAGAATCATTGCATCAAAAAATCATATTAACAAATTTTTTCATTTGTCCATATGCATCTTTTCAACCAAAGAAGAAAAAATCAATTTTTTCAACCAAGCACCAAAATTGATTATTGATTTGAAACTGATATGATTATTATCTTGTTATCCAGTACTATTGTATGGCAACACAAATTTTATTGGATATATTGATTCTGATTCATTCTGATGTTTTCTTCAAATTCATAGATTTCTTGATTGTAAGAGTATACATTTTTCAATATATTATCTTAATTGTCCATAAGTCAACGTCGTTCCTGAGTGTTCTTGAACACTTTTGATCTAGTTATAAATTATACTTCCCTGTACAATAATCCTTAAATAGTTTTTATAAATGAAATAAGTTTTTCGCTATTTTAACATCAGTCAGTGAAGTTTTCCATAATTTAGTACTAGCATATTGAAAAGTACTTTTAGAATAATTAGTTTTAATTTTACATGTAACTCGGAAATCACTTTTGTTTTGTATGTTATAGGAATGAATATCAGTACCTTTATAGCGGTTTGTCCAAGATAGATTTGGCAAATCACCTATTATTATTTTAAATACAGTTGAGCAGATCTTGAATTAATAGATATCTTACTTACTTTTAGAATTTTATACTTCTTGAATAATGGAGATGTATGTTTCTCTCCTTCTTAATCCACAAATCATTCGTATTATTTTCTTCTGCAGTACAATTACTTTGTTTAAAATATTAGCATTGGCTGTACCAGACTACAATTTAAAATATATGAATATACAAATGAATAATACAATTGAATTAAAGAGTTTGTGTCCATTACCTTCCTAGCTGTTGCTATTTAATACAAACTTTTAATAATTTTATTACAGACATGAAGTGATAAAAGCCAAGTGATGTTTCCAAGATAACGA
>CM032668.1:18981569-19020963 GCA_019095985.1 Streblospio benedicti | reverse complement strand
TATACAGGTCTGGGAAAGATTACATAAACCATCACCTTCCTCCCACAGTCATATGTGACAGCCATACACACACTACATGTACATGTATGTGGCAATGCTTGATCCCTCTAATATCCCTCCCTCCAGCTACTCCTACCTCTGGTAAACACATGCAGACCATTAATCATCTCAATCACCCCCTTTCTGCTGCTGCTCGGGTTGAAATTGATGACATCTGGAACAGATTAAATGCTCCTCCCTGCCTCACCACCAGCCATACCCCCACCCCATATGGACACCAGCCATGCCCCCCCCCCCACATCCACCCACCCCTATTGCACCTCCATTACCATCATCACCCTCCCCCATTCGGCAATCCTCGTATGTTTCCGCTACTTTCACAACAGAGTTCCAAAACATTCCGAGTAGTTCCGAGTGACCCTCCCCAGCTCCCTCGTTGTACGACTGTACGTGTGACATAAAACGTTTAACGTAATACGTATTTTAAAAAACATGGCCCTGTAAGCAACCTTTCTATAAAAAATATTTTTTCTTGTTTTTATCATTAAACCCAATTTATTTGGATTGAAATGTGACATTATAACGACCACCAAGTTGTCTTGATTGTACATACATAATTTGGAGTGTGTACGTCTTGTGGTTAAAAGCCTTTTGTGACGCAAAAACTCGCCTCTTCCTTTATAGATATAGATTAAACCATTATAATAATATTTGTCACGAACACGTAGATGTGATGCCCAGCTTAGAATGACTGACTGCCAGACTGGTATCACGTAGACACAAGAGACACATCAGTATCTAACACAGTATTGAACAACGTAAATATAGATCTATATGAACGTTTTTATCAATAGTCATTAATAATATCAATAAAATATCAAAATTATCAATAATTCATTGTATTGTTTCACGACCGAGTAGAGACAAGATGTCTAGAATCAAGTGATACGCCCCAAGAATGAGCCCAATAAAATAATCAATGTTATACAACGAACCCGGGGTTGGTTTTATAAAGACTTCTCCGACGGTCGGTATTTACCGATCACGGGAGCAGTTACCGACGATCGGTAACTTCTGTTACCGTTGGTTTTATAAAGGTGCACGGTATTAAAGTTACAGACGGGGAATTGATTAATGTATTTCCCGGGTTCGTTGTATAACATTGATTATTTTATTGGGCTCGTTCTTGGGGCAAATCACTTAATTCGTTGCTTTTTTATCGACACTGATAGCCAAGGGCCATGTTTCGTTGAGTTTATCATAGACAATGCAGTATAACATTTTTCGTTTCAATAATCTAAACAATATCATACAATGTATGTTATACAATGTTCACTGTATGTAATAAGGTATGTAATCAAGTGTCACCAGAAATAACATCATCTGGTGCTGGAGTGTTCAGACATCTGACAGGCATGTACTGGCCATCTTTTTGCTGCCAACCATTTTGATCGATAGGTGGCAGCTCTGGACACTTTCATTGGATAAGACTTGTCTCTCATTGCCATGAAATTTGCTCTCATGATGTGAGGAAGAAGGGCTCCTCGTGTAGGTGGTCACATTTCTCCTTCAAGATTTTTACCTGAACAGCTCCCACCGCAAAGCTTGGATAGATGTTAGGCCACATGAAGAATTTATCAGTCTTTTTGCATGTATTTTCAGTCGATATCGACCTGCAGAACTGCCGTGTAAAAATATGTTGTATCAGGACTGTCCATATACGGATTCCATATATGGTTAGTTGTCAACCGGACTATTTTTGCCCCACTTCGAATATGTTCAATAATCTAGCACACCTACTACTTCTAGGAAATTCTCCAAAATCAATGAACATCAAAGAGATCGCACGGTACAGCGTGCGTAGCTGTCATACGGCCGGCGTAATTGTAGTGCAGAAGTCCAACCATAGGCGTCTATATGTCTGAGAGAGTGACTGCGCCGTGTTTTGTTATGATTATACAGCGTATTCCTACATTATTGCATTTTGTAATTTATTAATAAATTATCTTGTTAAACGTGTCTGTAACTTTACACATGAAGTCGTCCGCAATAGCTGTACAGAGCTCACCAGTCACCGCCCCGAAGCCAGCAGACGAGAATATCACTGCTGCATTTCCCCGCTAATTTGTGTCAATTAGTCAAATGGCAATTCAATTAAATATTTTTCATACTTATGACTACATTTAAAATTTCTATAATTCAAATATTTAGCAAAATGTGATGAACAAAATTCAGAGAGACCGCACCATGCACACATATGTAGTGTATTTTCTATACTTGTTATTCATTTTGAATAGTTTATACGAATGTTATACAACGAATTTTACAGTGCAATGTACAAGCCATGTTTATGCTAGAGGTGCATATACCCTGGAACGGTTTGGCCATGGTTCCTAGGATTTATGGGCCTACCCGTGTTGGAACCGTGATATACCCATGGTTGGATTTTCTTATAAAGGTAGCATTTACTGAACTACGGCAGTAAATAGCATATCTACATTTTACATTTACAACAGCCGCCCGTGTCCTGATAGCACCTGCCCACGACCTGACAGCACAATAAAAATGGCAGATCCAGGATTTTGGAAAGAGGTGAGGGAGGGGCCAATTTAGGGGTTTCAAGGATTTTATACTCGCGATCGATGGCGGACGTGTAAAAACACTATGAAAATGAAGACTTTTGGTGGGAAAGGTTGTGGGGCCGCCCTGCGCCCCATGGATCTGCCTAAGCATAACCCACATGACAGTTCCAAGACTGCAGCACTGTCCTCACGATTTGATAGCACTGCGTAGTTCCGATACATGCAGTACCAATTTTCTGGACATACGTCGTAACATATGTCACCTTTTATACCATACACCAAAGTCCACGGTGCTTCGTCGTACAGTGATGTGGACTTTTGAAATATTGTGCATTACTGATTTTGTGGACCACCTTTTAAACATTTATAGTCTTGTACGAAATGTATAAATATGGCATAAATAAACAATGTATAATGTTTAGCATTAAAAGAATGATATATACTTATTATACAACCTTGGAAATGTTAGATACAAATTTATTATTTATCTATTTGAAAAAAGTATTATGTAATTTTGATGAAGTTTAGTAGTAATGACTCTGTCATATTGTGGAAAAATATTTTGTCATTTTGTAGAAATTATTAATATTTATACTGTACTTGTATATATAATATTGTTATCTAAGTATGAATAAAAAGTAATTAAAAAAAACATTATCTCATGGTTTACCACTTATTCTCATCATATCCTATCATCGCCATTGTTTCTGCCACCAGTCACACTTTTACATCCTCACTCACACACACTCAATCAGTTATACCACCAGATTCACGGTATCCAAAAAGGCAATGGTCTTCTATAGTTGAGATCAGCCTATCTCTGCACTTTTGATATCTTTGTCTGCATGCCTTCGCTGGTGCTCACTTGTGAAGACAAAGATACCACTCGTACAGAGATAAGGTGATCTCAACACTATAACAGAGCATTGCCCTCATAATATACATAGAGTTCTGACACTTTGTAAACCAGTAAATGTGTGGTTTTGTAGGTGGGGGCCTGCAGTCTGTTAGTGAGCACTTCTGTGTCCGAGAAAGCCTTCGACATCCCAGAATGCAGCCTTGTCGTCAACTACAATAACCTCATCTCCACTGTGCAGTCAAGGGGCAGAGTAAGGGCACGGCGCGATGAAATGAAGTGTGTAGGTGTGTATGCAAGCTTATGTTTGTACTAGCGCGGTATGACTGTATGGGCTATACTTTATCATATGCTAGACCTGGAAATCTACATACCACGGGAACATGCATCGTAGAGGGTAGAAGCCAACTGAGACTAATGAGTGGCCATATTCTTTCTTTCCCCCTTCATTTACCTTCTAGTATAGTAGTACTCATTAGCCTCAGTTGGCTTCTACCCTCCTCGATGCATGTGCCCGTGCTACATACGGGTGAATGATAAGGGACGGTGCAATATTTACGAGGCAGGGGACCGGTGCATTTGGTAGGGGGAACAGGTACTTTTTCAAGGTGCAAAGTAGGGGGACCTGATGATTTTTCATTCTCGTTGGGCATGGGACGTTTACTTTTTTCAGCTGCTGAAATCCCACTTTGACGTGAGCGAATGGGTACAAATTATTCACGCGAATATTCATGGGAGGGGACGCGGACTTTTTTATGAATAAAGGTCATGGGACCTCAGGTTTTTTTTTCATTACATCAGCATGGGACAAGACCTTTTTTCAGACAAGTTTTTCGATATGCACTGGTCCCCCTGCCTGGTAAATATTGCACCGTCCCTAACTTCTTCTAGCGCATGTGATAGTCATATACATGCACTCAGATGGGTGACATTATCTTGTATTGGTGGTGATGTGATTTACATGTATTGCTATCCATGTTTGATGTGATGCAGTGCTTTTAATGTGTCAACAATTATCTCCCTTGATAGATCTGTAGCGCATGTTATTTGTAGGTGCCGAGAACTTGCATTCCACTGTACACAGAAACTTGCGGGTCGAGCTCCTGCTCTATGATGCTATAGAAGAGCTTCAGAAGCTGTCACCACGTGACACAGAAGTACACACACACACACAACACACACACACACACACACACACACACACACACACACACACACACACACACACACACACACACACACACACACGCACACACACACACACACACGCACACACACGCACACAAACAAACACACACACACGCACACACACACAAACAAACACACACACACACACACACACACACACACACACACACACACATACACGAGCACGCACATTCCAAGTATGCATATCTAGTTGATGTACAATGTGGACTTTCTGAATTTTCATACACATTTGCATGTACAGTACGTGCTGAACAGCTAGACTCAAATTTGTTTACAAATTTTTGTAGATCTAGACACCTTCAAATGATAAAATCATGTAGACACTATGATGCACGTTTGGACACAAATTTACAAAGAAATGTCCAAAAAAGTTTATGGAGGTTAAAATTAGATATATTTTTGCAGGATTTAATTTCAGAATCTCAGAATCTATAAAATAGCAAAACTTATATCAGTAAAAGCTTGATGGTTACATTGTAAATGTAGCTGTATTCCAAATATTATTCCAAATATTCAAATCAATGCATGTAGATATTAGAATGGAAATGAAAACATATTAGTGCTTAAGACCATACAATTGGATAGGTACACAATATTCTAGTTTTACAGTAGGTGTTTTGTTGTGTGCAAGTGTCCCGGGCAAGTGTGGATAAATATTGATGGAAAGCTAACAAAATTTGTCATTTGCAGGTCTTCAGTCAGCAGAGAGAGCTGTTGGAGGAATGGAGGGCCAAGGAAGATTTCCAAATGACAGTCGTGGCACATATGAACAACACATTTAAAATACTGTGTAAAAACTGTGGTACATTTCTGTGCCATGCAAGTTCAATAAAAATATACGGCGATAAGCACTATGTTAACACTGAAGAGGAATTTGAGGCAAAAATTGAGAAGAGAGTGTTACTTGTGAAAGATAAAGCATCCAAGCGAAAGCACCAACAAGGTTTTACTCATGAATTTTATTGTAGGGCAGTTACCGACAAAACTCCTCAAGGGTGTGATTTTAAATTGGGTAATGTTGTAAATAACTTGCTTTGTTTGGGCTGTAGTAAGGTCCTGTTTGTGATTGATGGCACAGGTGTGACATATCCACAATGGGGCAAGGTGCCTTTTGTATTTGAGAAGTTTAATCCTACATCATATTAGTAATGGGACATTATGGATTTTTTAAACTATCCAAATGCAGGCTCACTGTGTTTTTTTAATATGCATGTAGTATCGTCTATTAAGCATGCCAAATTTGCAGACATAAAACAGTTTAATTGTTTTAGTGTTATTCTATAAAAATAAGATAAAGTAAAATATAAAGTAAAGTATCGTTCTCAATTTATTTATTTAAATTCTGGGGATTATTTCATTTTTCAAAATACAGATACAACAAATCTATTGTATTTTCTTAAAAGTGGACTAATGTCCTGAAATCTAAGTAGATAAATAAAATTTACCCCAATATTTTACATTGATTGTATAAGGCATGTATGATAGAATAGAACACAGGCATGAAACCATATGATGCATAGACAATAAATAGGGTAGTATATGACTTGTTTAATAAATTTGTCTGCAAGTCTGCAAGTACTAGATTCAGATGAGATTGTAGAATATTGATAGTCATATTATTTACGCTAGAGTTTCGTATTTGGTCCATAAGGGCATATAATAAAAAAGTATTGTAACATTTTTTTCTTTCTGCCTGCAATATGTTTTATGTATTCTTAATGTATTATGTAATTTATGTTGTATATAATATATTTATTGTATTGTATGTCTTTTATATAACTAAAATGAATTATGCTTATCCCGATTAAATGATTGAAAATTATAACAAATTTAGAATAAAGCTAAAATTTGTACTTAAAGATTTGTTATAAAAATGTTTCAACACTCAATGCCATATGATATGCTATATAACTTTTATTATAAGTAAGTAATCTAACCTCATCTATAACATTAAGATAAATACATAATAGTAACATCCATTGAGCAATGATAAGAAACAATTATAAGTCAATGTACATGTCACATAAGATGATATCTGGTCTTGATCATGTTAAAAGATATCTTTTTATATATTTCATCAAAATAATATTCGCAAAGAATTCTCCAATCATGCTATTTTTAAATGGTTATAACAGTACATATATTTATCTAGAATATGATGTCTTTTTATTGAGGTGTCAAAATTTACTTGCAACATTTCTCCCACTCAAGAAAGTGCAAATTTAGTATGTATCGATTTAGTAATAAAAAACCAGATCGCAATGCAAGTCATTAGCAATGTTAGATGTAAAATACTGGTACAATACAATTTCAGTATAATCTAGTATACATGTACATAGTCAAACAAGACAATACTAGTGATCGTTCGTCCATTAGATGTGTATACAATTAAATTGGCAAAATGCATACATTGGGTTACCATTTGTCAAAGATCAACAAATACAATAGCCCTCATAAGAAGACAGGTCAACACATATAAATGATTATCATATTGCAAAATATCTGCAAGTAAGATTTGTCTAATCAACTCCATCAAATGAGTCCAATTTAATTCACCAATATCTATACTTCTTTTAATCATGGTGTCAAAATTTACTTGCAACATTTCTCCCACTCAAGAAAAGTGGAGATTTTAGTATGCATCATATAGCAGTCCTCCATAGCCTTTAGTAGATCATCTCATCCTTGGGTGGGGCATTGTTGTCTGGGAATTCACCGTAGGCGATGTTACTGTAGGCGTCGATAGGGGCGTGCTTCCGGTGCACAGTGAGGGGCATCTGACTGCTGGTTGGATGGCCGGTCAGGTCGCCAGAGCTGTGTGCAAATCAGTATGGAATGTTTATAATCAATAATTGTACGTGTCAAATGTAAATATTGGAGTTTATAGTCTACTATCCAGGAGTACAGGTCAGTCTACTCATTTACCCCAGGTCACTGGGATCTTTGGCACTCAATGGGGAGCATACAACACTCACTGGCTGCATATAGCATTTGCTGATGCTAATCACTCACAGTAGCATTCACTCGCCTAACCTGTACCTATTTCATGTGTAGGTACCACAGTGCGATGTACAACTTGGTAGGGGTAAGTTAGCTCAACACCCCCCACCAGCCGGGACCGGGAATCGAACGCACGACCTTCTGCTCACAAGTTCAAATGTTGGTGTCAACCAGATCTCTAATTGTAATGTGCTTTTCATGCCATTTGCTCACCTCATATTTACACAAACATCATAAAATAAAATAAAAAGCTAAGCTAGCACTGTACTAGCGGACAGGAAAAAAATGAGTTGCATAGTGAACTTCATTGACAGTATGTGATAAACTGATTTATCACAAGACAGACTATTTTACATTATCACAACATGAAATGAATTTTTTAGCCAGTCAATTTGTATTTAGAAATCTAACAATAAACATGTACTTCTTGATACACACCCTTTGAACTCCCTGAAACTATAGGCTGGAGTTTTGTGTCCCAGCGGTGGCAGGCTGCTGATGACCTCTGACCTCTGAGGAGACCACGTGCTAGCGAGAGAAGCAAGCAAAGCAAAAGCTTAAAAAGCAATGGCGGACAAAGAAGCCGGGGACCGAACTGGTCCCGGTCCATGTCAAAATGATGAATACATCAGTGGCAGATCCAGGTTAGGTGCTGGGGAAACTTACCCTCTTTTCATGAAGATGACATCTTGATTGTTTTTAGCACACACTGACTGACTTATTCATTCATATGAGTTTGTAGCTTGCGGTGACCCCCACCAGTGTTTTAAAACCCTGGATGTGCCAGTGAAGATAGATCAGACGGCGGACCTCCTGGATATTCACTCAATGGCCTCACAGAAAGCACTTATATGACCCACCATAAAAATGATTCCCAAAAGTATATAAAGCAAGCAGTGAGATTAAGCAAGCATATTAGTAATTGCAAAAATATCAAAGAAAAAGCAAAATAAATGCATGAATATACAAAGCTCAAAAAAAAATTCACTAAGAAAACTACATAACTTGGATCCAATAGAGCATATTTTGATACAATACTGGCGACAAAAAACTTACACATGTAAAATATGCATAATTTTTCTTTCATCCCCATCTGTTAACTAAAAATTTACATGAACTGGAAAGCATCAGCCATCAGGAGCATTGCACAAATAAAGCAACAATCAGCAACTAAAAATCATGTCAGGTTACAATATAGAGACTACAATGAGGCCTGGTGCCCTCTGATTTTTGCCCGGACCTGCTTGTTTCAAAGGTTACGGCCTGATAGGCATGCTACTTTTTGTGAGTTCTCAATATAAACATAACTGAGAGCGCGACAGTTTTTGTCAGCGTCGCGCGTTGCCTACTTTTCATAGTTGCAGGCCCTGTGGTCCGTGAGCAAATTCATGAGTTTCATACCCATGTTCAGAAAGAAACCTATTGAGAAGCATTTTCAAACTTCTCTCTCTCTCTCTTACATCTTTTTAGGAAGCATATTTCTACCAATGATAGACATAGCTGAACACCTGTCCTCAGCTATTTCTATCGTTGCTAGAAATATGCTTGTTAAAAAGATGTGTGTGAGAGAGAAAGAGAAAGAGAGAGAAGTTTGAAAATGTATCCACAAGCACTGGGAAACACATATAAATGAGAAGCAGCTGACAACGTGAAGAAAGAGAGAGAGAAAATGTGGAGAACTCACCGTTTTTTATTCTTCATCTTAACCACGACGGCAGCGACGAGGGCAGTGACGAGCACGGCCCCGGCCACCCCCAGCGTGATGGCCAGCCACGAGTCCAGGCCGGAGGAGGCAGGCGCCCGGCACTCGGGCGCTGAGAGGGAATGCAGGGTATGAATAAAAAATATAATACTGTATTCTCTTTTTACTGCTTTATTCATCCAAACAAATCAAATATATTATACTAGTTTCGAGATCTTCAGTCTCCTTTTCAATAAAAAAAAATGAAATACATATTAATAACAATATCAAGTCAACATAAATCCCCATAAGCATTTCACATAATCTAACTTCTATATGATATTATGGATTATATGGATTTATGTTGACTTGATATTGTTATTGATATGTAATTTCATTTTTTTTATTGAAAAGGAGACCGAAGATCTCGAAACTAGTATAATACATTTGATTTGTTTGGACGAATAAAGCAGTAAAAAGAGAATATAGTATTACAATGAGACCTTATGCTGCATACCAGGTACATTCAATTTTACAATAAAAAATGTGTCTATTTCGTAGGTCCTGGTCACCTGAACAATAGTCCTGCCGCAATATTGATGTATTATTCCCTAGTATAAAAGCCCGCTGCCTAAAGTGATCAGGTATCTTTTTCGGAGTTCATTGGTGTCGATGCTGACTGGCTGTAGCGTGCAACTTTGACGTTATTAGATTTTGAAATTGTCAAGATTCAAGTGGTTTCTTAATTTTTGAGTCAACCCATAAAACTGTCTGCAAAATTGTAGAATTTTCTAATAATAAACTGTCACACACACAAGTCGCAATTAGTCGCAATTCACAGTTTGCCGTGCTCTGGCGACTTTACATCTACACCAGGTCATTGGCATCCTTGTTACACTATAGCTTTCTCAACTCCCCGGGGAGCATACAACACATTGCTGCTACAGTAGCGCAGATGTGCTTATCACTCACATTATCATTCCCTGGCTTGACCTGTACCTATTTAACCTGCGGAGCAGTGTGCAACCTGTTAGAGTTCGGTTTGCTCAACATCCACCACCACCGTGACTGGGGATCGAAACCATGACCTTCTGATCACGAGTCCAACTCCTTATCCATTCGGCCATGGAAACCCTGTTTCACGAGGGGGTCATTTAGCAAAAATGTGATTGGTGATATTGTGAACTGTCTGTATTTACGTAGTTGAAATTTGATTGAACCTATTATTGGTGACTAGGGATTTGATCATTACATGAGCGTGAATTGTGAACGGCCTGTATTTACGTGAGTGAAATGTGATTCAACCTATCCAATTACCATTCCTGACTATTGGTGAAAGAGAATGAAATGTGTGGTGAATGGTGATTTAAGAAAACAATGTTGGTAAATGGATTTTCATCCAGGCTGTATACCTCCCCCACTTTTTCACCACTCACCACACCTGAGTGCAACCTGTTAGAGTTGGCTTTGCTCAACACCCACCACCACCCCGACTGGTAATCGAACCCACGACCTTCTGGTCACGAGTCCAACTCTCTCCCTATTGTGTATGCATTGGTGACTGGTGATTTAGGAAAAACAATGTTGGTGAACGGATTTTCATCCAAGCTCTATTTCTCCTGTTTGACCACTCTCCGAACTATGTTTGTAAATGGATTTTCATCCAGGCTCTATCCCCCCCCCCCACTGTTTGACCACTGACCGGCGCTGAGCTGCCACTCTGCCTGCGAGAGGTCGGGCTGACAGTAGCGGCACGCGTCGCCGGGCGCCGTCTCCATGGCAGCCACACACAGCGAGTCGATCACACAGCTGTCCGCCTGCAACCGCAGCACACAACATTTATACGTGATTCCCTGATATAAAAGCCCTCTGACCTCTCTATTAGGACCATCTTTGGGATGACCAGTGTTAGATGGTCTCAATAGAGAGGTGGTCTCTATACAGAGGTTCATTTATGTAGTTTAATGACGGTTCGGGACAGTGAAAAGTGGTTTCAAAAGAGATATCGTCTCAAAAGATAGGTGGTCTCATCAGAGAGATGGTCTCAATAGAGAGATGGTCTCACTTGAGAGGTGGTCTCAATTGAGAGGTGGTCTCAAAAGAGAGGTGGTCTCAAAAGATAGGTGGTCTCAATAGAGAGCTTGTCTTAATTGCAGTTTGTACTGTCCACTGATGCCGTCACGTACGTTGCGGGTGCAGACGGCGCCGCGGGGGTCGTCGTCCTCCTCGTCGGCCGGGGAGCACGAGTAGCACACCGAGTTGTACGTGATGTGCAGAGTCTCCTCGCTCAGCTCACCGTCTGCCGAGTTACTCAGCTACAAAACATCGGGACAGTGTGAGTTACTCAGCTAGAAACATCGGGAGAGTGTGAGTTACTCGGCTACAAACATCAGGACAGTGTGATACACAATGGACTCGTGTTATCTACAACTTCCTCTTTCAGACTTAACTGAATGGTCGCACGCACGCACGCACGCACGCACGCACGCACACACACACACTCACACTCACACACACACACACACCTGTATGAGGTAGCTGGCGGTGGCCGGCAGGGTGCAGTGCACCTCGTTGACGCTCTGCATGACGCCAAGCCATCTCTCAGTGGTGCCGATGACTTCCACTCCGAGCTTGCCCACCTGAAGTAGCATACAAACATGACAACCTGCAATAGGAGTAGCAAGTCGGCGGCTATAGGCCCCAGCGGGGTGCCATACCATAAAAGTATGAGAGTCTGCAACAGGAATGAATTATTCCTTCTTTTACATTAGTAATTTCACGAACTCTATATATAGCATATGGTTTTGTTTTCTTTCTGTGCAATAAGTTCTAAATGTAACAAATTTCCAAAATGTGTTGAGTTTTAATAAAGCTATTCAACTCCACTTTGTAATAAAACTTAATTCGCTTGTTTTTAAATTTGTTACACTTAGAAAGAAAACATGATACGAAAAATGATTCCTTCTTTTAGTATAAATAATTTCATTGAATATCAACCAATAGTTATTTACAGTTCGCACTAAAAAGTATAGTCTTAAAACTAATTAAATGTACTTACGAAGGCCACTTGCTCTTATATGAAAGTAGCTTTATATAATTACGTTAACTGCACATGAAAAAAGTAAAATAAGAACGCACTGCCAAATGTACACATTTCATGGCCATTGGTAAAAAAAACCCCAGAAAACATTGTCACCCAACAAATCACACTCACTTTATCAAATATATATAATAGCAGAATCTCGGGGGGGGGGATGTAGGGGTTTGTCACAAGCATCTTTTTGGTTAGGTAAGCTCCACGGCGAGTTCAAAATGGGCAAAATGGGGGGTCTTAATGTTTTGTAAAATAGGGGGTCTTGAATATTGGTTTTTGAAACACTACATTGAATCTATGTGAAAGAAGAAGGCAACAACAAAATATCATCATGCTTCAGTATTGGAGAAATTTTCCCTAGCAAAAGAGTTTTTCTGCGGAGCATATATATCCAACCCGACTGTGGAAGAGACCTCCCCCCCGCCCACCCCCCGGGAGCATATATACACAACGCGACTGTAGAAGAGCCCCCCACGATCACATTCTACTCACTGTGACCGGTGTCATGTGGCACGTGATGTTGGTTTGGATGTTGAGTCCCAGCAGCCGCGCCGTGCCACAGTCTCGGGTCTCCGAGTCGCACAGACCCTCGGCAAACTGCTCGATGAACTCCGGAGGGGCGGTGGAGTCCACAGAACAGTCCTCACCCACCCATGGGTCGTCACATGTGCATTTACCTGAATGATGGTATGGATGATGTGAACTAATTGAAATGTATACGGTAGTGATTCTTTATTAGAACCACCTTTGGGACCAGTGTTATGTGGTCTCAATTGAGAGGTGGTCTCTTTACAGAAGTTCATTTTGGGTGGCTTTATGAAAGTTTGGGACAGGAAAAGTGGTCTCATTATAGATATGGTCTGTAAAGAGAGGTGGTCTTAATTGGTGGTTCTACTGTGATTGCTTTCATTAGGCGTAGTTTTTTTATAGTTTTAAACACAGTGAATCTAGCGGAATACAAAAGGAAATGTGTAACCAAAATTAGCAATAAATACTGGTAGGCTGAAGTATCAATTTAAGAGACATCCAGAACATTTCAAAACAGTGAAATAAAAACATAAATAGCCGATAGCATACCTTCGTCAACACTGATTTGTGTCAAAACTGTAATGTTAAATAACCTTAATACTATAAAAAAAAAACTTTGATTTTGTAATTTGATTGAGGTTATTATATCAAGTTCTGTAAATTGACAGTGGTCATAATATCAAACATAAAATGGACCATGAACTGATTTCTAGTTGTGATTATACCAAGTATTGATAATATTGTTAATAAATGGAAATAGAAGTCATAATCTAAATCTATGTTTACAATAAAAATATAGAATATATAAAAAAAGTACCTTCGTCACACTTTCCATTTCCACTGCACTCATTGGGACACAGCTGACTCTCAATCCCCTCAGCCAGGGTTTTGGCCTCATCATCCTCAGCGTATTTGGTGTTCATGTTCATCTCCTCACTGCATGCTTCTTTGATGGCCTCCAGGGCAGACAGCATCCACGAGTTGTCACCTGTCACCTAGGCAACAGATCGTATGTATACTGGTCAATAATGAAAGGTCACTGGTTGAATATAATCAGGAGCTAGAAATATCTCATTGCATGGCACCAGCAATTTGAAAATCTACTTTCAGATATTGATAGAATCAATACACATGATATTTAATTGTGATACAGTGTTTTCCACAATTGTAAAAATACAAAATATGTTAGCATAATTGTATTGGATAAAATATGGGGCATTAGAAAATATTTTTCGCCATCTCAAAATTGTATAATACATAATGAGTTTGTTAGTGCCATGAGTAAATAATCATGTCATCTAGATACACAGCAACCGCAACCTCTTTTAGATTTAATTGAATAGACATCTCATGCCATTAACTTACTGCGTAATCCGTGGCACATCCCTCTACATCATCTGTGGCATTAATTCCCACTTTTGTCTCACACGTCCGAGCTGCCACCACCAAACTGAAGTAATTCTCACACTCTTTTCTTGCACAGTCCAACGGTTCATCGTGGTTGTCACATGTCAAATTACTGCTTGCAATGACTTCTTCCAACGGCTAGAAAGTAAAAATTGTTATTTGAAAAGGCAATCAAAAATGTCTCATTCTAATAATAATAACACAATGTGGAAGTAAAACATGAGACTTTGAGGTAAACTGTCTTGAACTATTGTGTTTTTAATATGATATATACCACAGGGTCCTCAAGTGCAAAATCAAAGTCGTCACTGTCTTCAGCATCAACTTCTCTCCTACTCCTGCTCTTACTCTTACTCTTACTCTTGCTCTTATTCTGATCTACAATGTAAAAGTTACATGAAGATTGTTATTGCTAGTATTTTGTACACTCTGTGTTTAAATTGGAATAAAGGGTCCACATGGTAATTTGGTGATATTTCTCAACTGGAGATGATATTTTGAAAGACGCCAAAGATGTAAACTAAATTAAAAGTCTTATCATTTAATCTCCCTGCTTTAAAAATATGAAATGATGGATTTTGGAAAGAAGCTAAAAAAATGAAAACAAATGAAACGTTTTATGATATCATCTCCCTGCTTTAAACATATGAAATGATAAAATTTCAAATAAATTAGCTCAGCAAGTAAATTGAATAAGTGTACAATCATTATATGTATAATCATGTATTTTAACTTACCCTTGTACTTTCCTGGCACGACCATCTGATCAACAAGTGTATCTGTGATGTCTCCGTTATCTGAACAGAACAATTTAAGGGTTTATATCTAAGTTTATAGGCATATAATTATGTCATATTGTACAAATATCAGTTAACATTTAATCATGTTGAACAAGAAAGAATTTAGAATATTGTATATGCTATTTACAATCGTTTTCCTCGTTTGTATGACAGCACTCACAATGTCTATATTAAACATAGCAGTGTACAAGAAAATTGTATAGTTATTGCGTCAGAAACTACATAACTATATACTTCTTTATAACACATGAGATGTCTATTCGTGCAGTGTTGTTGTGTCATACATACCTTTGCATCCCTCACCACATGTTGTTGAAGTCCACTCACAACGCTTGACCACATCATCCCAGAGGAGGTCAGGAGTGGCGCATGGCCGGCTGTCGTAGAGGTTACCGGCTTCATCACAGCTCGCGTACACCTGACAATAGCATTATTGTGGATTAAAAAAGGTCCAAAGACTGTTGTATAAACGAATACGTATATGTTCATGGCAAATATGATGGAGCTGAACTATGAAGAGATGACTACTAAGCGTTTAGCACATTTACTGATTTTCAGAAAAAACACACTCAATATTATCAGTATGCACATGACCATATTTCTAAAATAAGAGCAGTGATTTTTTGATGGAAATTAATTTATCCTGGATATGAAATATACAAGTTCAACAATAGTCATTCGTCATCACTGGGACCTTGTGAACCACTGTGATCAAGATGGCGGATGCTGTCGAAAGCTTAGTGCATGAACTGATTATTATCCTTGTTTAGTAACTATTGTTGAACTTGTATAAGAGCAGTGATTGTTGTGTAGTGTAATTACATAAATATAAAAATAAACCACTGCAAATCCCTTACATTGCACCCCTGGCAGCTCTGGTAGTCCCCAGCGGGCAGGCCGGTACAGGAGGTGATGCAAGACTTGCCTGTGCTCCCAGGTACACACTGAACTGTAATGATAACACAAGGAAGAATATTGTCAACAACAATGAATAGCGTGTTCGTGTACACATTTCTATTCTTTTAAACAAAGGAATACTTCTATATTGTATAGCTCAGCTGAGTTTGCATTTTACATGCGCATGGGTCAAGGTTAGCATCTTATTTTGGCAATGACTCTTTTTGTTGTTTGACATTCTAGTTGCAGATATTGGGAGCAACGTGTCCATGATTGTTCTTGTCAAGTTTATTCTATCCTTCCAGTCCTTAAAGAAGATTGTGAAACTCAAACACTTACATTGACTGGTTTTACCATATTGTAATAACGCATGACATTGTTTGATAAAAAGTCAGTTCATTAAACTCCACAATGATATTAGAAATACAATCAAATAATCCTAGCCTTGATCGCAAAGCTCCACTCTGGCGTTGTAGCCACACAGTTGCTGGGAGTCGCCGTTGCTATTGAGGTTGCATTCGCAGTAGAGTTGTGGCTGGAAGGGGTTCTTCTCAACTCCTTGGTAAATGCGGTCTTCCTTCTTGTTCACTCTAGAATAATTGACATTTCTTTCTAAATGTATCATACACACGGACCCGTCTAGAATAAATTATACATATTGTTCAATGATTGCAATTTAGCAAAGAATTAAATAAAAAGATAACACAGTTAGTTTTTCATACCAACAACTATCACAATTTCATAATATATATCTAAATCTTTTGACAATAATGTCTGTTTGTCTTTCTCAAGACATTGTTGTCGGAATATTGAGATACATATATTATGAAATTGTGAAAGCTGTTGATGTGAAGAACAAACTGTATCATTTGAATTAACGCAGCTTATGAACTTGTTCAACAATATTAATAAAAATAATGTTGCGCTTGCAACGTGTATTGCTATCATTCAAAGCTGAGTGTTTTAAAAAATATCAATATGGTGTAAAATACGTACTCTGAGTAGAGATGTCCACAGATTGTCAATCTGGTGATATATGAGGGTGCCGAGGCCCTTTAAGTGGTCAGTGGGAAATGGCCTTAAAATTAAGTAGGATGTGGGAATTGGGCAAAAATTTGTAAGTGGTTAGTGGGAATTTGGGCAATTAAGTGGGAAGTCAAGTGGGAAAATTACCAAAATTAAGTGGGAACAAATGGTTAATTTTTAGTGGGAAAAAATTAAAAAAATTAAGTGGGAACAAATTCTTATTTTAGGGGGTCATGCAGTGGGGGTCAAATTTATGACAATTTAAAATTGGTCGTTATAATATCATGTAATTTTATTTTAAAAGTGAACAAAATGTTCATTAAAAGTACACATTTTAGTGGGAGATGAAAATATTAAGTGGGAAGTGGGAAATGAGCTAAAATTTAAGTGGGAAGTGGGAAATGAGCTAAAATGTAAGTGGTAAGTGGGATCAGGACCCCCCCCATCTAGACCCTCATATAAACTCAGAGTGAAAATACAATGGGTGATACTGAATGAATTACCTCCAGCTGGCAGAGAAGCCCTGTGGCTGCTTTCCTCTGATGGCACCGATACCGCCAAACAGCACGCCATTGGACATGGTGAGGTCATCAGATACGTCACCATTGTAGATGCCACACAGACCTGAAACAGGGGGTGTTCTCAGAGGGGGTCATATAGCAAAAACGTGATTGGTGATTTGCCCTAAATCTTGAGTGGGAATTGGGAATTGCCTGTATTTACGTGAGTGAAATGTGATGAAACCTATTCAATTACAATTTCTTGTGATTGGTGAAAGACAGTGAAATGTATTGGTGACTGGTGATTTAGGCAAAATATGTTGGTGAATTGATTTTCATCAAGGCTATATACCCCCCCCCGTTCTGCAAGAGGGACTATTTTCATGGATGCTACCACCAATTCGTGTGCAGTTCGTAGAGCATGCAGGATAGTGACGATAAATTGATTGGCTCAATTTACATTATAATGTTTTTAATAACACCTCACGTTTCACAGGTTCACCAAAAGCAAAATTAATTTTTCAACATATCAAATGGCAGAATAATCTACACTGTATGCCGGTATATATTTTTGTACCCAATTGTATTGTATTGTATATGTTTATTTTGGATTCCTTAAAAGTATAGTAAAATATCACAGTAATAATAAGTATTCATCCACACTCATGGGCACATGCATTGTAGAGGGAAGAAACCAAATGAGACCAATGATTGGACATTCTTTCTTTTCCCCTTCATTCATTTACTTATAGTATTATATAAACAAGTAAGTAAACAATAAAGGGGAAACAGAATGGCCACTCATTAGTCTCTGTTGGTTTCTACGATGCATATCCCCATGTTCTTCAGACTGTCATGTAGTCCTGCTGTTGAGAATATTGGTATTTACTAGAATAGAAGATCATAAATTATTCAAATGTGGTTTATTTCAAACATTATAGAAAATATTTGATGGTAATATTTTTAATACTCTATGCATCTCATAAAAAACAAAAGTTTGATTTGAATCTAAGGTAGAACCTTTGAAATTCCGTTACTGCAATTTCAATATTGTATAAAAAAGCTTAAATACATGATTTAAAAAGACAAAAAAAAAGACTGTGATGTTGAGTACCTTGCGTGTTCTGCCAGTCGAGAGGGGACGGCACGACCCACACGTTGAGGTATTCTCCGTTCACAGCAACCTTCACAATGCCACCATGAGGCAGAATCACCTGCAGGGATAACAAACACATAAATATACATATGAAACATAAATATGCAAAATACACATGCACAGGCTTTGTTTCAATTATCTAGCTCATTGTGTTATTTTATTGGTGAAAGAAGAACAGTGGATGTCATCAATTATGGATTTATTTATGACCCACTGATAATTAAATGTTATATCTTTTACAGATGATAATTACTTGTTCACATTGATACTTAAATTTTATATGTTTATAGGTATGAGAATTCCTTTGTTCAATGCATTAGGTTGTATCATTTGTGAAACAGTACAGGTCCCATATACTGTAACTGGATTTGTACATCGGTCTCTAAACTGAGTTCGCGTCCCACCAGGGCCATGAGAGAAAATCTTGAAAAGGTCTGTAAATTTGCCTGTGGTTCCCAGCCATGGGCCTTAGCATCATGCGAGGGGGTAGGGGGTATAAGATGGTCTATTATTATGGTTTACAAACATTACACCATACAGTATACTGTATGGTATATTGTACACTATAGTATACAGTATACTGTGTGGTGTAGTGTTTGTAAACCATAGTAGTAGATGCTTATATACCCCCTCCATCCTCCCAAGATGCTGAGGCCTGCTGTCCACTCACCTCGTATCTCTTGCCGTTGTTCTTGCGGAAGATGCGCGTGCCCTCGGTAAGATGGTTGTTGTAGCCGTACAGAGTGACCGACAGCGGGTTGGCGCAGTTGTACTTGTCACACTTTTTCTACAATGTACAGTTTGCTCATCACAAACACACGCATTTCTATGGCATATCCACATCTTTGGAAAAGGGGGGATGGGCACACCTAAGAGATTTCATGGGTTTGGTATGTGCGATCGATGGCAGACGTGTAAAAAATCAACGAAAATGAAGTATGTTGGTGTTAAAGGGTGTGTGTGGGGTGGGTATGGGGGTAGGGGTACGCCCCCACGCCCTCTGGTTCTCCCTATGCATTTACCCTCACGGGCACACACAACACACACACATAATATAGAATGCTCTGCATCCCAGTTTCCTTAATTTACTGTCTTCAAAATTATTGCTGCATACATGTACGTGCTTATTACAAAAGGACTACTATAATTATCATTTAGTAGTGATTTCTTTTGTTCCTTCTATGGACAACTATAAGGTTCACAAACTAGACGTAAAAAGATAAAGATTAGGGAAGACGTTTGCACAATGGTAATAACTGTTATAAGGTCGAAGTGATTCTCCAGTATTCGATTCAATATACAAGTTTTGTATTATCAATCGCATCAAGTAAGATGATTTGACTAATATAAAGTTGATTAGTTATGGAGTCTGTATAATGGTACCCCTTCAATAATCATCCAAATTTTATTTTAGAATTCAAATGGCTGAGAAGTGGAAAATCATCAAAATTTAACAGAATTTCGTCAAACTGATGTATGTAGATGCATAGTGTTGGGCGATGGACAATATCCCTTACTTATATTGTATAATATAGTTGTATGCTACAATGACACATCAACCCACTGAGGTTGGGTAGACCAGTACATATTTGTATAGCATACTAATTATTGTCAATCTAGTGTGTAATGAACAAATTTTGGATATGGCTTTGACTTTACTTGACTTTTTTCTGCACTTTCTCACCTGATATTTGTCTCCATGTTTGTTGCAGTATTTGTCACATTTCTTGCTGTAGTTCTTCTTCCGGCACCTGTTTGGTGACAAAAAACATTGTTCAGTATTTACGGAACATACTGAAAATCAAGGACTGCGGCAAACAGTGAAAAAACAAACACGGAGGCAGAATTCTTGGAAAATGTGTGGTACAGGGCACAATGTAATCTTTAGTATTATAGAACCATTCTTCTGCATTTAAGTTTTATGAACAAAAATAATTAAAGACCTAATTTTGAGCACTTACGAAAAAAACAACACCAACAAAACAAACAAACACTGTTTGCCAATAAAAATGTTGAAGCACAACAAACAAGGGATGAAGGAACCAGTCCTGCACTCAGCAGTCTTATACACATAGCCTATCTGGATGAATGTCACAATAAACTACTCATAGATGTAATAAGAAGATACCCATTGACATATTGATGCCAGCAAAAAGTAGCAATGGGGAAATTTGTATATAAAAATGTAAAACTGAATAACAGGGCCGTAGCTACATATGAGGCAGGGAAGGCAACTGCCTCCTCTGTTTTTGGAGATCACTTTCAAAACGGGTCTAAATTCAAAACTTTTTTTGGGAGGGAGGGGAGGGGAGGGCATGCCTTCGAACCCCCCTAACCTACGGTGCTTGTCTGCACCCTTGCCCAATATATTGTCTCCTCTGTTTTGCAATGCTGGCTACGGCCCTGAATAAAGTCGGTTACAAGAGATTTGAGCTTTTGAAAGTTGTATATTGGATATTCTGACTAGAAGCATATTTTCTCTCGTGGTTGCTGATCATATTGGATTCTGATTGGCATAAAAACTGATATCCTACGCTACAGAGTTTAATACCTAAAAAGATCAATAAACATGAGAGAAAAAGGTTATTTTATGAGTGGAGGTAAGATATCAGACACTCTCTCACTCAGTGTGAAGTTTAACAGAACTCGTTCGCTGCACTCACGTGTTCTGTTAAACGTCACACTCAATGAGATATTGTCTGATATCGTACATCCACTTGTATAATAACCTACATGTATTAATAAAAACAATTGATGCCGATCAGTAAGTGTGAGTTACCTGGACATTGGTGGAGAAGGGTTCCCTTTTGCGTTCATATTCTTTCTTTTTAAAAATCGGATTTACTTTACATGTCTATATATATATGATGGTGTGTGTGTGTGTTGTTTTGTGTACTATACATGTGTATGTAAATGGCCCTGCTTTAGCTGCATGTTAGTATTTAAGTTAAGCCTCATTATATCATAGATTGTAGATATGTTTAGATATAGGAATAGGTGACTGATAAGCCCTGAAGGGCTGGGTATATATTTGTAACATAATTGACTTATATGTTATTGTAATTGAATTTTTATACCATGTCACTATAATAAACCAATCAAATCAAATCAACCTGTCGAGGAAGAGCACATTATCTCCTGACTTGATGGCGACGCCGCAGTTACAGCTGGCGTGCTTGTTGCACTTCTGGTAGATCGTCTCCACCTGAAAAAGACGTTTGGTAAAGGCTATGTCTCACCAGCATGTTTGCCACAGAGCAGATACTTAGCACACAGTTACCAGGATTTTGTCTATTTCCCACCAACACAGTAACAATGTAAACTTATGTCTTGGTAAAGTTTTGCGGAAATCGAACTTTCGGATTTACAGATATTCGGGAATATCCAATCAGCAGATATTCGCGAATATCTGCTGATTGGATATTCGCGAATATCCATAAATCCGAATGTTCGATTTCTGCAAAACTTTGCCAACATTATACTTATAGCATCCGTGCTTCCATTATTCATGATTATATATGGAATTATCTAAGATACCTATAAGAGCCTGAACCTGTGGTGTTGGCGATACTTTCCTTGTTGCCCCAACAACTTCATATGGGACTAATATGATCGCTGTCACCATGGCGGTCATGTGACACTCTAAGGGTTTCGTTCGGCCCGATGGAGTTTTTGAGACAACCATGAAAGTTTGCCAACATGACAGTACCTATAGGTATCTTAAGATATTGCATATATAAACACAGTGAAAAGTGTATTAAGAATGATGACACTACTGCTTTATAAACAAAAATAACATAATAATTTTGCTTAAGCTATAATGGGCTGATGATAATTTAAGAATCAATATTTAAAGATAATAGGTAAAGATGCTTGCCTCAAATGGAAGAGTTTTGTGTCTGTACAAGACGAAATGACCATCGTACATGTTGTTGTAGAAACTAAAATAGAATCATACAAAATTAATATGTTTAAAACTATTCTCCAGATACACATTATGATGAACATCCTAGGTATCGTTCTTTTAAGAAGAAAAAATCAATTGGAAATCCAATCAGTTTTTTTTGACTCACAATTGTCTTTTGTATCTAAAAGATAAGTAACCATGTAAAGATACACGAAACAAATGGCCCATCCCAAAATGACTACTGATCAGCCCCTATTTTGATTAAAACACATTCATGAAAACCCCCACCCTTAAAATCTGATAGATGTAGGTGTTTTGTATAATGGAATGGCAAAGATGGCAAACTTATGAATCATCAAAAGAAAGAGAGAAACTGTAGATTTAATATGATAATGATAACGGGCTAATGAGAAAACAAATGTTTGGTTTTAGGGACAGGATATTTAAACCAAGTAACAAAATATTGTTAACTTTATTAATACCAACTCTCTTGTCTTTTTAACAGTATTTTTTTATTACTGTATACAATGAGCATTACTATTTTCTGTGTTACACATGTGATGCTTCTGCTGTTTTTTTTTTTTTTTTACGTTTAACCCTTTATTACTTTATATGTTTCATATGGGATGTACTTCATGTAATATTCTGAAACAAATAAATGATGAAAGATAAAAAAAATAGGCCTACAAGTTGTCGAATGTGGTCATGTGCGGGTCGTTGATGGACTTGCAGGTGGCGGAGAGACGGTCACAGTCCCCAATCTCCACCTGCAATCACAGCAGGGAACACAAACGTGATATGTGTGCTTCCGTGGCCGAGTGAAATGTACATGTAAATGTGTAAATGTGGTAGTTTATTGTCCTGATTCAAGCAATACTCTCACGACTTAACAATTTACACCAGGTCATTGGCCCACTTATTGATTGATCGATTGTTCATTTCCCATATGCTTGCATCGGCAGCACATTCAATGCTAGTCACTCACAAACTTAATCACACACTCTTTCAACCCTATAAACCTAGCACATTTACATTTACATTATATATGTGTATCAATCTCGATCATAACAATGAAGTGGCCAATACAATACAAATAGTGTTACAAACAGATGTGGCCAACAAGTGTGATAATCAGAACATAGAACCTCCACGACAAGAGGTAAGGCAATGTTGATTGATCTTCTAAGTTTGATTATTTATATATGTATAACTATGTAACAATGGTGACAAAAATGAATGCACAACTGTGAATGGATTGATGACAATGCAGACATTGACTGTAATGACATTGCTGAGATTGACTGTAATAGGATTGCTGAGATTAACGCAATGCTGTGATTGACTGTAATGACATTGCTGACGTTGACTGTAATGGCATTGCTGAGATTGACTGCAATGACATTGCAGACATTGCTGACAGTTACCTGCCAGGTGCGCACTGTCTTCCTCTCCGCGATGAACCAGCCCACCTCGGTCTTCACCTCCGTCTTCACCCACATCGCCAGCTGCCGCGTCTGCACGCCGTCCACTTTGAAATCCAGCTTGGCAGCAATGTTCACCTAAGGGAGTGTTCACAATTGACGTCAACCCCATTTTGGTACTTTCTGATCCCCCCCCCCTTGTCAACTTTCATCAACTTCATTACCCCCACCCCCACCCCCGTCAACTTACGGACACCCTCCAGTCCATAGGCAGATCCAGGGGGGGGGCGAAGGGGGCAGCGCCCCCCCTTTCCCACCAAAATACTTCATTTTCACAGTTTTCATGAAATCCCGTAAGTGCGCCCCCTCTTTTCCTTAAGTCCGCCCCCCCCCCTTTTCCGAAAACCTGGATCTGCCTATGTCAGTCAACTATGGCGGTGACGTCAATTTCATGACATACTCACATACCTAATTGAAATTGAATCTATGTGCAGTTTTGTCATGTTGTGTCATGCAACAATTGCGTTTCATGGGCTTTTCATGGGTGATATACATGATAATGTGATTTATGACCATATTGCAACAAATACAAAGCATTTATTTTATCAACTTCGATATATCCTTAATGCAGCCCCCCACCCCCCACCCCCAAATCACGTCTACAGCATAAGATAGCCATGTTTTTGAGGTCTCACTCACGGTTTTGGTGCCCTCCCAGTTGTCGTCTGTGACCCTGTCTGAGCAGGTGGCGCCGCCTGTAATCACCGCCTGCTGGATGGGGGCGCCATTGCGGCACCTACAGCAGGTAAGGGTGAAGTTGGTAAAGTGCTGCAGCTGGCTATTAATGCACTCTGAATATCAGATGTCAACAGACTCTGAATCATAACTATTGCTCATTAAAAATGTGACCAACCACAGGCTTGCTAGTTAATGCTGCTGCCCTAAAACGGGCTGCACACAGCCCATATTGAACTGTTTATATACAATAGAGCTCTCTTTTAGGACCATCTTTGGAACCAGTGTTAGGAGGGTTCAATAGAGAGGTGGTCTCTATACGGAGGTACATTTAGGTATTTTCTGAAGGTTCGAGACCGTGAAAAGTGGTCATATTAGAGAGGTCGTCTCAAGAGAGAGGTGGTTTTAATTAGAGGTTCTACTGTAATTATGCTTGCCCCCAGTGGTAAATATTTTCCCCATAGTGTTTCCATACACCCCTGCATTCTGAATAGTCAGCTTTTGTCTTCTGTACAGTTTTTATATATAGGTAGTTAGTCAGCCAATAGGTGCATTACAAAATTAGGGTAATATGAAGAATAGACAGCGGCTATGATAAGACTAACCCTAAAATGTGTGCAATATAAGTAGTTGTAGATGTTCTTTTTTCCTGATAGCTATAACAAGGGAAACAGTGTAATGTTGAATAAGCTGTATGATGAGTTGATTTTTGTCATGCTTTGTGCTATACATGCAGGCATTACTATTACTGATTGTGAGATGAGTTGTTGGCGTGACGCTAATTTGTAGTTTCCTGTCTATGTAATGTGTAATAAAAACAACAACAAAAAGATTAAAAACAAATAAAAATAAAAACAAACAAACTATATCAACTTAGTTGAGATGTCGTGGAGTGGACAAAAGAAGAAATTTTCACAACCAAACACATACATTCCACACACACATACATGCATCCAGACAACTAGTGAAATACATACAAACGCAACATACGCATTCTCCCGTCGGTCACACCACACAAAGTGTGCATGCAACCCTCAGCAGCTCTGCAAGACATACCTAGTTGTGATCATTTAGAAGTTTTGGTGGCCATCTTGGACGCCATCCTGTAAAAACACTTTTCCATCTGTCCAACGTTGGTAAACGTTCAGTATATCATAAAATACACTATCCCCTACCAGAATCAGTTAAAAAAAAACGTTTGTAGCAATTTGTTGGGGGTTAAACTGTAGTTTGCTCTGACTATACCTAGTGGCCATCTTGGACGCCATCTTGTAAAAACACTTTTACAGCGGTCCACCTCTAGTAAACTTTTAATACATCATAAAGTACACGGTCCCCTACTAGAATCAGTTGAAAAAACCGTTGTAGCAATTGGGGGTTGTGGGTTAAACTGCAGTTTGACCTGACTAAATGTAAATGTAAATGTGGTTTATAGTCGCAATTCACTGTTATCGTGCTCTAGCGACTTTACGTATTTACACCAGGTCATTGGCATCCTTGTCACACTATATCCTTCTCAACTCCCCAGGAAGCATACAACCACATATTTTGACTATGGTAGCGCAGACGTGCTAATCACTCACATTAGTGTTCACTCGCCTGACCTGTACCTATTTAACGTGTAGGTACCACAAAGCAGAGTACAGCCACCAACAGACCCGACCGGGAATCGAACCCGCGACCTTCTGGTAACGAGTCCAACTCCCTATTCACTCGGCCACGGAAGTTACACTGCTACTATACCTGGGTGAGTCTTCCACGTCGAGCTCCCACTCTATGTACACGCGGCAGTCCTGGTCCTTCTTGCAGAAGTAGCCGGGCGGGCGCGTGAAGCGGTAGGAGACCTCGCCCTGCCGCCCGCACTCGTCTATCTCGATGGTCTCATCGCCCGGTGATATGATCTGTGGCAATGGAAGAAGTGTACCATGTTTTAAATAGTAGCGGTATATCTGTTAATTCACTGCCCGATTTGGTGCAATATTCCCCGAGCTTGCGACGATCTGTGAAAATTGAAGGAATATTGTACAAATGCAAAAAATTTAAGGAATATTGCACAAATGCAAAAAATTGAAAGAATATTGTGCAAGTGCAAAATGGTGAAAGAATATTGCACAAATAAGGGCAGTGAATTAACAGATATACCACAACTAAACATGGTATATTATCTTTTGATGGAAATTCATTTATCCTGGATATAACATATATAAGTATCACAATAGTTTTTAATCAAGGATAACACACAGTTCACACACTAAGCTTTCAATGGCATCCGCGCGCAACCCGGGAATCTCCCGAGGTCCCAGTGACGACGAATGACGTCAACCACTGTGATCAAGATGGCGGATGCCATTGAAAGCTTAGTGTGTGAACTGTGTGTTATTATTGATTAAAAACTATTGTGATACTTATATATGGTATATTATCATTATACCACGACAGGCCATAAATATTCTTGGTGGTCTCTTCTCATCTCTCTCATCTTGATGATTTGCATACAATAAGGGGAGATTCGTATCATTAGGCTTGGTGGAGTGGAGTTTCTTTTTAAAGAATAATTGTCAATTGAAGAACAGCATTGTTATGGTTGTGAATTTAATGAGGCAATCCTAAGTCCCCTTCTTGGCTCGGGCATGGCTCTATACCCAGAAACAAGAAACACAATATGTTTAAACGAGCAAAGGTCGCATATCTATATATTTGGATTATGTGTGTTTTACTATCATATTATTATGTATGTACAGTAAGATAAGTATTTATTTTTAAATGCAGACGTTTGACTTACACAATATTGTACTGGCGAAACCGCAACAAAATGTACGCACATTAAATACCGGGAAATATGAACACAAATTGTATTACTGAGATTACTAAATGGAAACTTGTATACGACAAAGTCCTTTGATATACTAGTAGATGTCGTATGTCAATATGTATGGGGACCACATGGGAGTACATAACCTTTAAAAATCACTGAATGTTTGTTTGTACAAATGACATTGTTAACAAGTTGGAACCAACTAAGTTGTTCACTAATTTGGTGCATGTTTCGAAAATTGGTAAATTATTCAGTATTTTGCGAATAGAATTGTAAAAAACATGTAACAAAATAGTTTGAATTGAAAACAATTAAGTGAATAAAAAAAACAGGGACAAAAATAAGAAGTACAATTTTTTTTTATTTCAATTCTGAAATGAAGTAAACATATATTTCGCGGTAATGACCAGACATAAACATTTATAAAAACCTTTTTTTATTTTTATCAAATTTCATCAATAATAGGGGCTTCTACCAAACGTTTTACGGCTAAAGTATATTTTTCTAATGAAAAAAGAATTTTAGTTGATAGACTAAACAGGAAAAACATAGGACTAAAATCCCGTATTTGAATATTTAAATCACATTAAAAATAAACCTACAAATACATTTGTATGTAGTACGGTATAGATTTTGTACCATTCTAAGCAAACGTCTAATTAAATAGACAATAAACACAATGACAACATACACTATAATCATATGCAGCAAAAATACGGTTATTTCACAAACTATGAACCAGCTGTATTTTGTGACAAGCTAGGAATGAAGACACAGAAAATTAAACACAAGACTACATGGACTGGGTTTACTTAACACACATACTTTAATATGGACTACAACACTAGAAATAACATAGACTGCATTTGACTACAATCTATACACAGAATGCTGTTCACGTTTGGTGCATTAAAAACTAAATCAAGAATAGGACTTCATGGCTGTGATGAATGCGAGGGATGGCAACCGCAATTGGCCACCACTTTGGGAATTTACTGAAATGAAGAGGGAAAAAAGCAGTTGAAAATATGTAATCACAAGGAGTGTGTGCATGTTATTTTTGAATAAAAAAGATCATCTTTCATTCAACAGAAATATTATGTGATTGCATTAAAAATAAACTTAAACACTCTAAAGCAGCTTGAACATGCAGAAAGATACGTTATCCAATATATATTTCAACTATATATATATTATGATGCGATCTCAGTATGACAAGGCCTACCTCTCTCTGATGTGGATGCATCAGAGATTTTTGGAAATTGGACAGCGGCATTTTCCTGATTGGATTGGTCAGCCGGCTGAGTGCTGCTGTATGTGGTTGGCTGCCTCAGACTGGACAGTGACGTGGACTCTGCAACAGGGTTGGTGGAGGAGGCACTGGGCGCATTCGGCAGGCAAGTGACCGACTCGTACTCATTGTATGAAGGTGGTGCTACTCGCGTTCTCTGTGGCAACATCCGAACGGGCGTACCCGAATTCGCCTCTGCAGGAGCCCAGGAGATTCTGGGGGAAGACCTTTCATTGCTGTAGGTATATTTCATCTTGTGATAGTCACTGGGTGGTGGAGGGGAAGGAGGTGGTGGAGGTGGATTATTGTTGTGCGAGGAGGAACGGTGGGGATTGGATGATACCATGCTTCCTGGTTTGCGTTGTTCTAGAAACGCGATAGGTGTCTCTCGGTTCCTGTGGTGATTCGGGTGATGCTGTGGAGGTCCCTTCTGGGCTAGCGACAGATTACGACAGCTGCTCTGCTGTTTAGCACCGAATACTCCAGATTTGCGTTCCAATGGTATGGCTCGAGAGTCATATTGTCCGCAGATGGACGCCGAGCGTTCATACAGAGAAGATTCATTTGTAGAACAATCAAAGCTTTCATCGTCATCGGATAATTCAGAGAGTTCCTCGTCCACAGGTTGGCTGTATCCCAGGCTAGTGGATGGACGTTGTGGAGGCTCCAACTTAGAACTCTGGTAGCCGCTTGCAGGATCATCACCGTTGCTGACGAAGAAGATGCGATCATTCTTCTCGGGACAAACACCTGGCACTTCACACTTCATACTTGCTGAGGGACGTGGGTAAGACTGCGTGTGACTTGAGGTGGATTTGGACAGCGGCGAATCCTGTGTTGCTGCGACACTCACTTGCCTGCTGCTCTGCTCCCGGCTGTTGTGTATGGCCAGTGACTCTGCCGCTCCCCTACAAGAGGGACTGCTTTTGGTTTGCCCAGCTTTATCAGTAATGCGAGCAAATCTAGATCCCCCATAATTTGATCCGCTGAACACTCGACCTTTCAACGCTGCAAATTCCTCAGTTGTTAGGTGAGTGTGAGCTCTGGCAGGTCTAGACTCGCACTCCTTGCGCGTTAGTACATGTTTTGTACTAGGTTTGCTGTCGAATTCCTCTAACTGGGATCTAGAAGATGAAGATTGGTGTGGTGAAGCGTACTGCGCAGTGTCGCGATTTAGGCGATTATGGTGATCAGAAGTACCTCGCTGATGGGATTTCATACTGTCACGGGGGTGGAAGAATTTCATGGATTCTCCAAATGAATGAGCACTGTAGCTGTGCCTAGTAACAGGTAGCGGAGGAGCAGGTGGCAACGGGGTTCCATCTAGATTGGTTATAGAAGGGTTCCTGGCAAGCTCTGCTAGACGTCCCTGTAAAAGAAAACCATGCAAGTAACAGTCAACAGCATTGGGAGTCATGTTTCAAGTAACAATTTTTAACCATTTCACTGAGAACTGGTGATACGAAGTATCATATTATCCGTTTATTGGAGTGTTCCATGACCTTAGATGCAGTCGAATGTAAACAGATTATGAGCGTTGGAGCAACCAAAGCCACTCGACTATATTGCTGAATAACTGTGACTGTTACAGTTGGTATATATTTCTAATTTCGTGGATTCTCTACATAGCATATGGTCTCATTTTTGTACTTTGTTTTCTTTCTATGTTATATGAAACTAATGTATGAAAATGTTCAAAATGTTTTTAATTTCTATCAAAGCAATTCAGCTCTACAGATCCCTAATCATACGATTAAAGCTCTAAAGAGCTGAAAAGCTTTCATAAAAAATTTAAAACAAAAAACACTTTGAACGTGTTTCTACATCACTTTCATATAGCGTAGAAAGAGAACAACAAAGTACAAAAATACTCTGTATCCTCACATTTCTCTCCAGCACAGAGCGCAGCAGACGATCGCTCTCTGGTGGACTTTTCGCCCGCCGTCGCCACAGCACGCGCAGTGCGAACCTCTCGGGGTCTTGGCCCGGCGGGGCCGGGGCGGCGGCCCCCGCCGTCACGCTGGGCGGTCGCGGGGGCTCTCTCACCTGGCAGACGTGTTTAAGGGTTAGGATGACACGTAGGATTCATTGTCTTAACAATTATTTCCAAAGATTCAACTTATTGTGGTTATCAGTTCTTGGTGGTAGATTTACTTAAATGATAACGTACATGGACATTTTTTTGCTGAATACGCTACTATGAAATTACAATATTTGATTACTTATGTATGTCCCATACAAGGACATGAATAAAGATGAACTTGACATACCCTGACCGGCACGGGGAACCGTACTTTCTGTACTTTTTTCGTGGGATTTATTTGTTGTTTTTTCGAAGGCGGGTGGACTACAAGTTTTTGTAGTAAGCCACACACTTCTTGCTTTTTGAGAACTTTAGATGTAATATTATGACACATTTGGTCTCTTCCTCGCTTGTTCAAGCTTGCTTCCAGCATATTCAAGTGTTTATTTATATGCTCAATGTACGTTTTATAGATTGCATCCCAAGCCATAAAGTCTTTTTTGAATTGGCGATCTCCAAATCCATTCCGCACCATTACATAAACCTGAAGGGAAAAAAAACATAGTGTCAGATGTGTGTTAACAGTGATATTATATACCCAGCTAGGAGAAAAAGATATTTTTATATTCATGTACACATTAAATGAGATGATTGAACAAAGCATTTGAATTTTAAGATGACTTTACAGATAAATGGTAATACTAATCCATATGTAATAACTAAGATAATCAATGGACTTCTGTTGTTTGATACATCCAGGCTCCTTCTACATTGTACTTCAAATGCAACCATTAACTTTGTATCTAAGATGAAGATATCGCCACTGACAGCCGACTCACCATACCAATTTAACGACACAGAGGACAACCTCAATAAAGAGAGCACCTCTACAATTTAGAGCATTTTCCACGATCCCAAACCTCAATATCATATTCCTTAAAGAGGACCCCCATTAAAAGAGCACCTCTATATTTAGACCAGCCCACGGATGGACTTAACAAAAGTGTTATACTGTACATCACTAACGAAAAAGATTTTCGAATTACATTATTCCTATTTAGGAAGTTTGTGAACAGTACCTCATTTCCTTTATAGGAATTTTGTCAAAAGTACCTCATTCCTTTTAGGAAGTTTGTCAAAAGGACTTCATTCCTTGTAGCAAGTTTTAGCCTCGTTCAACCAGACTCTGTATTGCGCACGCCACCACAGGGTATTGATGATCGAGACTAAGCAAGTGTTGTTGTTTTTTTGTTTATTTACAAAGTTCATCTTAACACAACACAATAAAATCTTACATTGATTGACAGTTTCAACAACTACTGTTGCCATTTTAAAAATCTCTCTGCGCATGATAGGTCAATCTGCACGACTTCAAAAGTAGTAAAATTGTGTTGTTAAGATGAACTTTATAAATATATATGGATTCCAACACGATGAACACATTCAAGGATATTGTTTGTTGTTTTTTTGTGTTTTTGGTTTTGTTTTTTACCTTGTTCCTGAACCACCTGCACCCCCTCAGTATGCGCTGGTTGACCGTCTCCTTCACGTACGACAGCTGCTGGACCTTCTCCACGTCGCTCGGGACCAGCGCCAGCACACGCTCCACGCCTTCCTGGGCCTGGTGGCAGCAGGAGGAGGAAGTGATATATCAGTGTGTTCTTTTATCTAACGTGCAACATGTAGCGTTGCATACATAGCAGGTATTTAACTGTTAAACCCCGCTTTACACTATAGCGAATTCCACCTACGTAGCTCTACGTGCACTGGCGAACTGGCAAATTCGTCAGGAAATGTTGAACATGTTCAAAGTTTTGGACGAACATTCAGTTTGATTAAAGTTTTCTTCAAATAGTTATGCTGCGTCTACGGATCGCAGAACATTCGCACATATAAGCAACACTTCGTTTTCCTCAGCAACTTGTCGTACCATGCATTTTTGCTACGTTCAATGCCGCCACAAAGCGCCCCAGTTGACGACTGGACACAATACGTCCAGATGCATTGCACGGGTTCGCCCATGATCGCTCAAGTGTAAAGCGGGTTTAAGTTTGTTTCTTTGGATCTACACGCAGAGACATATAGCGGACTTAAACACAAAATATGTCTGCCTTGGTATTCATGCATGATGTTTATGTATTTCATCATCTCAAGTATTATTATTGTGCACTTGATTGTATAAGAATTTGCCTATAATAAAATCTGTATCTAGCCTGTGTGAAAATGTACAATCTGTAGTCTTTAAGATGTACAACGTGATTTTACATTGATATGCGCTACCACCGATACTATGACACATTGTATGTAGATCTATCAAGTTAATTAAGTACCGAATTTCTACACTGGAATTCAATTTACTACAATCACACACTCTTCAATTCAACTCAGAATCCAGGTCATAATCAAATGTTCTTTATCGTGATAGATCTAGAATGTATTAAATGAGAATTAGGCCCACGTCAAATCGCAAGAACAGCAGAGGGACATAAAAATCAGCAGGTTCTGAATCTGACCAAAATCATTAAAATTGTGCCAGTGGGTTGGGAAGAGCCACACTACTTTGTAAATTTAGAAGGGGAAAATGCTATTTACCTTGAATATGGAGGTTTTCATCGACCCCATGAGCTTGTCCCGGTCATAACGGTATCGTGCCTTGTCCATTTCATCGTCAGTGAGAATGATAAATTGAGGAAACTTTATGTCTAGTTTCCCCATTTTAACCGTTTAAAAAATCTTGCAAGCCAAATTTACGTAATCACGATAAAGTAAACTTAAGTTGTAGTTTTACTAATTAAGAAGTGCGTTTTTATTTCATTTTCGCCCTGTGAATGTGATAATTGTTCATCTTGCCCATCTACGTTCGTCAACAAACGTTACACGTTGATTCCGAGAAAAGAAATGTTTTACGTAGAATTTCAGTTGTACGTTATACGTTTAACGTGTGGTCTTTTTACGTGTTTCGTAGGGACGGTGTGGTGGAGGTAGTCTCGATCATCACTTACTCATGCTACCTGTTTTGTGCGGGGAAAGTCAGTGGGGGATTTTTCTATTTGCTTTTCAAACTTAAAATATATATAAGAATCTTGTAGTGAACAACATACGGTTTCATTTTTACCTTATCTATCATTTTGATAAACATTAATGCAAACACATTAACACTTCACAGCACACAACTGAAGCAACTAACTAGCCTTTGTCAAGGCCCAAGAACATCATTTAAAAAGATTGTTGAAATTTGTGATCATTGCACTCAGAAACACCAACAGTCTAAATGTCTCAGCTTAGCCATTCTTGATATTCAAACTCCAGACTGTTAGAGTCAGATGTGCTATTGCATACATGTGGACAAAGGAGTTGTATTCTGTGTGGGTGTTTTAATGTGAAGGAAAGTAAATACGAATAACTAAATGTCAAATATCATAGCCTTTAAAAAGGCTAGCCACTAACAAAAAAGAATTTATTTAGTTGTGTAACACAAACCAAGAACTTTTATACAAATGACTGAGTTCACCATGCAAATGTTTCTATTCATTGATTCGTATAACATCACGCATGAAATACGTGTATTCAAATTGTTCTTTATCTGTATAAGGGATGGTTTCTGGGTATTCTTTTTAGATACATATGACCCGGTATTGTAAAAGGCAACTTCTTCTGCGTTGGCGGCTGGAAAGAGTCAGATGCTTCATCTTCTTTGGACTCGTCCAATTCTGGTATCCAGCGCTGTTTTTCATTCTAAAACGTAAAAATAAAACAAGAATAAAAACAAAATATGTAAACACGAAGTTAAATTACTATACTATATATATACTGAGGATAGATTTTATTTGAAATGCCAACGTTTTTTTGTTTTGTTTTTTTGTTTTTGTTTTTTTTTTTGTCGTACAGGATACATATTGCATGGTAGGCCTACACAACAAGGTACGAGGAAGATCTTGCATTCTTCTCATATCAAAATGTTTTCAATCAAATTGGCTTTTATTATCATAAATGTTGAAACATCCAAAAGCTCCCTTAATCTGCATTAGAAGTATATAAGTTATTGTTGGATGTACCACAAACAGTGGATCAATCTACTTAGGGGGAAAAACCCACCTTGTCCATAAGTCGTCTGTTCTTCGCGCTCTCTACTCTTGCTGGATGTGGTGAAGGCAGTTCACATTTTCTGAGGCCTAAAACACACATATTGCTGACAGTTTAAAGGATGTTATTGCTTTGCTTGTTATTTTTCGGCGTTGATTTGCTATGGGATGGAGTGGCGCTTAAAATTTGGAAGAAATTACAATTTTAATTACATAATTACCAGAGTTGATTGGGGTTTTGGAAAGGTGTGAATCCTGTTTCATTCCAGAATTTCTAAAAAAAACATGCTATGCTCTGACAGAATGCTGTCTATAGTTTTATCCTCGTGAATTCTTTCTATCATTATAAACTGACACCGTACGCAATATCAGATCCAGGGTTTTGGAAATAGGAGGGCGCACTTCAGGATTTCATGGGTTTCGTACGCGCGATCGATGGCGGACGTGTAAAAACCCTATGAAAATGAAGGTGGGGAAAATGGGATCTGCCTATGATACGATTCCAACTCATTAGACGCTCAATGATCATGATAAACGTGTGTTTGTGTGTGAGTGGGTGAGTGTACTCACTATGTATTTTCTGTAACGGGACAACAATCACCACGTCCTTGTAGTTGATGTCGTGTTTGTTGGTCTTGGCCTTAGAAAAGATGTTGCAGATGCCGCGGAACATGGGGCACTTGTCGAGTTGGCGGCAGCGGCGTGCAGGACTAGGGCCGTGGAAGTTACTGCAGGGAGAGAACGGGCCATTTAACAATGTCCCCTAAAGGACAGATACAGCAGAACCTCACATTAGCACCATCTCTCCATTGAGACCATCTCTATAATAAGACCACGTTTCACGGTTTCAAAAGTGCATAAAGCAACCAAATGAAACTTTGTACCTTTGACCACCTACCACTCGTCTCAAAGGTGGTCCTAATAGAGAGGTTCTACTGTATTTAATGACTTTTTAAACTGTAAAATTGTTTACTTGGATTCATCTATAGTGGAATCTGAAAAGACTGCGGCCTTACCCATGCAAGCTGATCAGAGTGTCGCCAAGTGTTGAAGGGAAATGGTCGCCAATAAACATTATTTTCATGCCTGAAAGGTACACACTTTATTCATAGAATTAATGTAGAAACCAAATTATTCACATTTGCATGTACCAGCTAGTTTGTTCTTTGTGTGCGGGCGTGTGTGCGTGTGAGTGTGTGTGTGTGTGTGTGTGTGTGTGTGTGTGTGTGTGTGTGAGTGTGTGTGTGTGTGTGTGTGTGTGCGTGCGCGTGTGTTTTTCGTTCAAATCTTACATTGTTGTCAACAGGGAAAATATTACTTTGACCAATGGTATTATTTAATTAATAATGGTACATGAAACGATTGTGTTCACATTGTATGGTGTTCAAGCATAGGTTTGAAATAGATTTGCTTAACAATCATGATGAATAAAGTAGTTTGGCTTACTATCAGGGCTCTTGAATAAGTACTGCCAGTGTTCTTCGATGACGTGCATACCGTTCTGAGTTGTATTTAACCCCATGATGGGCAATTTGCGGTTGTTGAGAAAATAAACGGCATTATCAGCTGAAAGTGACAATGACAAAATTAGTTTTACAAGCAGAAATTGCAAAAATGTGTTGGAAACAACACACAATAACATTCAACATTCTATTGCTCATTGTATGCGAGCAGCTACTACCGATATAAGTCAGATACGATGAATTTGAGTGTTGGTCCTCATGTATTTTTGTTCATTCAGTCACAGACAAAGGAGAAATGGGAAAAATAACATGCAAAATGTTGAGAAAGAGAACAAAAAAAAGAAGAAAAAATCATATTCACAATAGACCGGTGCCACGGACAACTTCTTGTCTGCAGAAATGAACACCACCGCGTTCTGTGGTTTGTCGGTGTCTGTGGCTATGAGCGGCAGACGGTAGTCGTCCCCGCCAATCTTCACGGGCAGGTGACTGTGAACCCACAGCCACGTGCTGGGCACGATCAGCTTGAGGAGGTAGTGGCCTGAAATTTGATTTGATTTGATATTATTTATTTCATAATTCAACATGTTAAAATGCACATAAAATAAATAGACTATAAAAAAAGATAAGCAAAACATGAAAAATAAAACCCACTTGAATAATACTAATCACAGGTGAACAAAAATATTGGGGAAATACTGATACTAATAATTGTGCAAACACATGAAAAAAATACAAAAAGGATTTTTTTTAACAAAAAAAAATAAGTTTATTTAATTTTGCTGAGCGCTTTCGAACATAAAGTTCCTCATTTAAAGGTAGCCTTGGCGACATTAAGATATTTTAGCTCTGATGAGGAACTTTATGTTCGAAAGCGCTCAGCAAAATTAAATAAACTATTTTTTTTAATCTTTGGCACTTGTTTTATACAGCACGTCAAGACGGCACAACAACAAATACTAAAAGCAATAAAAGTGTTGGAACTAAGATTCCCCAATTACTTAATTCCATATTGGCCCTTAGTATTAACAAAATGACATCAAATAAGTGACTGCAGCAGGTTTAAATTACATACATGTAACAAACAATTAAACACTATACTCTGACAATTCTCGATCTAGCACTTGTTTCATAAAAAAGATTTATATTTTGTTTTAAACATTTTATTGCCACCAATTTGTATAATGTTTAAATAACAGAGCTTAAAACAGCTACGTGATTGTGACGGCGATGGTAGACTGTTAGTACCTGTGGTGGTTCGTACGGGAATGCATGGGATTGTGTACTTATATGTTACTTTAGTGACTTTAGTGTCTAATTGTCTAATCTAGTCCCAGCCCTAGCTTTAGCTGGGACAGGGACTAGACCCCTCTATCTTTTTTATCGACGAGCAAAAACCTATGACCGTCAATTTGAAGAATAAACCTGAGATGAGACCAGACGTTTTTGTGTTTATACTACCTATGGTTATATTATAATATTGATATAATTTTGACTGTTTATTTGTTAAAGTTGAAGTGTAAGTCATGGTACGTAGAGCGTCAGAGAGTAAACATAGAGAATGACGTAAAACGTGTCAAACGTTGATAGAAATTACGCCACACGTCAAATACAGCAACAGTTAACGTAAACTCTTACGAACGCCATCAAAACAAATAAACAAGCCATGCAGAAGACAAACCTCTGAAATAAGACCACTTATTGTGTTATTGTGGTCCAAAGTGTTATAACTACCCCGATTTAGGACCCCACTGCATGAAATTTCTTTGTCTGACAGTTCTAAACAAGAGCGTCAAAAACATAAAGCATAAAAAGTCAGTTAGAGTCGAGTATGTAACACTTTCTGTCTGCCTCCTATGTGTGTAATCATACGTGTAATAAACCAATAAGGCCAACGTGAATAAGGATAACAGGCATTGTTTCAACTTGCAAGAACTACCCAACTTATCAGTCATAGACGCTTATTATTTGCCAAATGTCATACTAGATCTAGATCTATTCTTCACTATCTATGATGTATGACTACTTAGAGAGCACCCTCAGTTTGTATCATCTTTTTTTGCACCAAATTTAAACTCTAGTATGGGAATGCCTAGTTCGGTTAGACGTCACCATAATAACACTTTTAGACATTATCTGCAAATTAAAATCTTATACATATAATTCATTCATATTGTAGTCTGGCATTCACGCATATAAAGGCCATAATTGTCGGTAATCCACTGAAAAATCAGAGAGAAATCCTTGAACGTGTTGGGACTAATATTCGTGCTCCAATGAGTACCTTTCTAGTTACAACTGTATCTTCCTATGCAGGAGAAAATAAAAATAATGTGCGGATTGATAACTGTTGATAAATGCAAAATGCCATGTGTTGTGACGTAGATCTACTAGCTTTAGTCAGGACTAAAAATCTACTAAAAGTTGTCAGCGCTCGTGCATGTCTAATCTACACCTCTAGATCTATATAGATTCTAGAACATTACCGCGTATTTCTACTTTGATGACAGATAGATTCTAATAGTTGCCGTTTCAGATTTGTTCATACGAATATACTGGTACACAGAATTAAAAAACAAAAAAAATTAAAAAAAAAAAAAAAACGGTTATACATAAAAAAATATTCCTTTACCTTTGAACTCGCTGCTCATGGCATAGCGACGATTTTCGTGCTCGATGCAGACTTCCCCGTTAGCTGTCGGGATATTCGCGTAAATCACCACCCACATTGAGTCCGGTTCATCATTTATTTGAGACATTTTTCAAATTTACTTTTGTTGGGCACAAAAAAGCTATTCATTAGTAAACAACGACGTGCATGTGAACGTTAAACGTCGTTATATATACGGTTGCGTTTGGACGTATTTACGTCTTAAAAAAAGAAAAACCCTTTTCGTTTTCCTTTCCCCTCGTCAAAATAG
>CM032668.1:18948521-18981469 GCA_019095985.1 Streblospio benedicti | reverse complement strand
GACTAGACCCTCTATCTTTTTATCGACGAGCAAAAACCTATGACCGTCAATTTGAAGAATAAACCTGAGATGAGACCAGACGTTTTTCTGTTTATACTACCTATGGTTATATTATAATATTGATATAATTTTGACTGTTTATTTGTTAAAGTTGAAGTGTACGTCATGGTACGTAGAGCGTCAGAGAGTAAACATAGAGAATGACGTATAACGTGTCAAACGTTGATAGAAATTACGCCACACGTCAAATACAGCAACAGTTAACGTAAACTCTTACGAACGCCATCAAAACAAATAAACAAGCCATGCAGAAGACAAACCTCTGAAATAAGACCACTTATTGTGTTATTGTGGTCCAAAGTGTTATAACTACCCCGATTTAGGACCCCACTGCATGAAATTTCTTTGTCTGACAATTCTAAACAAGAGCGTCATAACATAAAGCATAAAAAGTCAGTTAGAGTCGATTATGTAACACTTTCTGTCTGCCTCCTATGTGTGTAATCATACGTGTAATAAACCAATAAGGCCAACGTGAATAAGGATAACAGGCATTGTTTCAACTTGCAAGAACTACCCAACTTATCAGTCATAGACGCTTATTATTTGCCAAATGTCATACTAGAACTAGATCTATTCTTCACTATCTATGATGTATGACTACTTAGAGAGCACCCTCAGTTTGTATCATCTTTTTTGCACCAAATTTAAACTCTAGTATGGGAATGCCTAGTTCGGTTAGACGTCACCATAATAACACTTTTAGACATTATCTGCAAATTAAAATCTTATACATATAATTCATTCATATTGTAGTCTGGCATTCACGCATATAAAGGCCATAATTGTCGGTAATCCACTGAAAAATCAGAGAGAAATGCTTGAACGTGTTGGGACTAATATTCGTGCTCCAATGAGTACCTTTCTAGTTACAACTGTATCTTGCTATGCAGGAGAAAATAAAAATAATGTGCGGATTGATAACTGTTGATAAATGCAAAATGCATGTGTTGTGACGTAGATCTACTAGCTTTAGTCAGGACTAAAAAAATCTACTAAAAGTTGTCAGCGCTCGTGCTTGTCTAATCTACACCTCTAGATCTATATAGATTCTAGAACATTACCGCGTATTTCTACATGACAGATAGACCCTAATAGTGGGCGTTTCAGATTTGTTCATACGAATATACTGGTACACAGAATTTTAAAAAAAAACACACAAAATACAAAAAAAACAAAAACAAAAAAAAAACGGTTATACATAAAAAAATATTCCTTACCTTTGAACTCGCTGCTCATGGCATAGCGACGATTTTCGTGCTCGATGCAGACTTCCCCGTTAGCTGTCGGGATATTCGCGTAAATCACCACCCACATTGAGTCCGGTTCATCATTTATTTGAGACATTTTTCAAATTTACTTTTGTTGGGCACAAAAAAAGCTATTCATTAGTAAACAACGACGTGCATGTGAACGTTAAACGTCGTTATATATACGGTTGCGCTTGGACGTATTTACGTCTTACGAAAAACGTACGTCCATCGTCAAAATACGGGCGTTTGAGCGTATCATCGCAATTGATAACCACTCTAAGCATCATGTCTTGAAGAGACCTCAATTTGCTTGACCTCTGATACTCAGAGTGTTGATAACATGGCATGGGTGGAAAATGACTGGTGGACGTTCCTCAATAAAATGTGCGTGTGTGTGTGTGTTTTTGTCAACAGACCACAAACTAATAGTGTACATGCGCTGTCTTCGATGTGCCCAATAATTCTATTAAACCCAAGTCCGGACAGTATTCAGCTATTTGTAAAGAAGGTGGGCGGGTGGGTGGGTGAAAGGTTCATTTTTTCAGCTCTCGGACACCATCTTGAACCCCTCTCCCAACCCTGAGCGCAGGACGTTTTGAAAGATTCTATGACACAAACATATTACCAAAACACCACACGGACACAGGCAATCCATAGATAGCAATTTAGATTGCTATTACAGCTATCAGCCTGGCGTATTTCATATTTCTGATCTATCATTTTATTATTATTCCATAACAGTAGAAGTTATAGATGCTGCTCAAATCAAAATTCCTAATCCACAAATTGCCCACCTGAAAACAGCAAATCACCATCGTACATAACGCACACGTACCTCAATAACGTCCTCGTCACACTTGAGCCTGTCTAGCACCATGTCTAGCAGCAGCTGCATCTCTTGCTTGGCGAGGAAAGAGCAATCTGCCAGGGCGGCGTTGAAGCACTGGATGGTGGTGTTCGCCATGCTGATGGGGAAAGTGGTTTGTGGGGTGAGTCTAATAGCTATAGAATGATCTCCTTGGCATTTATCAGATTTGTAAAGAGATTCATTGGAATTCTTTTTCATATCAACAAGTGCTGCCACCTGGTGACAGAAAAGTCTCAGACGATGGACATTGAAAATGTCCGAAAATATTAAGACAATTATAGTAAGTTTATATGGATTTAGCAGAAAATTAGTGATACTTGTTGATATTTATCAGATGTTTGATAATACTTGCCAAATGAGCAATGTGAAATATTTGTTCAAGATAATTATGTCACACTTCATCAGCATTCCAAGCACTAAATTTACTGTTAGTGCAACTCTCATTTTGAATCAATGTGCATGTGTAATTTAAACAAAAACAAAACACACACACAACAAACAAACAAACAACCAAACAAACAGGCAAACTAACAAGAACACCAACCCAAAAATCCATAACTTGCTTCACATAACCATGTAACATATAAATCTTACGCGAACAAGGGGCGTTGTCGCTAAGTAATGGGTGTAGGATTTGAAATCTGATTAATGTATGATGAAGGTGGGGGTGGGGGGGGGCGCAGTGGAGTTAAAGGTGGATGATCAATGGGCAGTGGCAGCAGCAGCAGCAGCAGCAGCAGCAGCAGCAGCAGCAGCAACAACAACAACAACAAGGCCATGGGATAAGGGGTTCTAAAACACCGTGACAAGCTGCAAATCCTCAGCAAGCAGCGGGCCGGCCCATTTGTACTTACTTGCAGGCCTCGGTCATGTCCTTGACGTCCTCGATCAGGTTCCACAGCACGAAGACGCACTCGCGGGCCGCGGCAGGCGCGCACACCTCCACCACCAGCGCGCTGAGGGGGGCGGAAATATCGAAGTGAAAGTAAACCACTTCGTTGACAAAACAGGGTGATTTTGTAACATGAACGTTTTTATCAGGTGAGTTCTTGTGGCGGATCACGGACTGATGCACTACAAGAATGAATCATGATAAAATAGTTCATGTTACTTAACAAACCTGTTTTTTATTTATCATTCTCAAACAATTACAGCATTGTTTTTATAAAATGTGAAAAAGTAGTCCAGCTGAGTACAAGCATGATAACCATAGCATCATCTCTGTTCGGGTAATCGGATACTTGTGGACCATGATAACCAATGAAATTACACGAAAAAGAATGATAAAAGTTGGTATACACTATTAAAGAAGTGACCACTACACACGCCAAAATGACTGCCATGGTTACATTAGAAACTCTTTGTTCATAAAAAAAATTCCTTGCATACCATTCTGGATAGTAGGACTTACTCGCACTCCTCTCTGATGAGCCCCGCAGTGAAGTTGAACATGGCCCAGATCCGCCATTTTGTGAGGTCGGTGCAGTCTGCCGTCACTTCCGCAACGCACTCCCGAGTCGTGTCCACCATGCTGCAAACCACGACAGACTAAACCAATGAATGGCTACATAGGCAGATCCAGGTTTTTGGAAAAGGGGATGGGGGTGGGGCGGACTAAAGGAAAGGAGGGGTGGGGCGCACTTACGGGATTTCATGGAAAAAACTATGAAAACGAAGTATTTTGGTGGGAAAAGTGGATCTGCCCACGGGCTATAACACTGGCAAACAATTGGGCTTGATTTTGCCCAGTGTGGATGAAACAACATTGCATTTTATTTGCAGTTAACTGGTATATTACTACATTGTGCAGCGCGGGGGTGGGGGTCTCTTCCACAGTCGGGTTGGGTATATATGCTCAGCAGAAAGACACCCGATTTTGAGATGAAAAAGTATCTAAGACCCCCTATTTCTTGGCAGCTAAACCTAAAAAAAAACCTGCTAATTTATCTAAATCTCAAAGCAAAAAAATTCGCTGCACTGCCCCACCATGTAATCACAAATGACCACAAATAATGGCTTCACGCTTGATGAGAATGGGGCATTACGTACCACCTCCACGTGAACAAAGTACTGGCAATAACCCACAAGATGCAATGTTACAAAATGCCAAATACATGTCCACAGCATATTACACTGTTTGCCGATTATAGAGACTTTGTACATTTGAATAGTAGAACAGGTAACCGGTGCCACTGATCACAATGGCTGTAATTTTGGTTTTGGGAGGTGATAAATTTTTTGGACTCACCAACTTACTAGTAACCTGATTCTGATTTTGGTCAATTTGACGGGTTGCAGATACAGGATTTCCTTGAGGTGACACGTGCATCCAACCCGACGCACTTTACTCTACCGCGCCAGAGAATTCATTCATAATTTTAATGTTACAGAGTTTAGAATATAGAGGAGGCACCATTTAAAATCATTTCACATTGCCAAAGATTTTGAAATTGAAAGAAGGGTATATGAATATACTTTTTTTGTATCTTAACTTGTATTGCCCCAATGTGGAAAATGAAGTAGGTTTCATTATTAGCGCTTTTTTCTATCCTTGGCTTTGAAGTGAAAAATAAACCAAGAAACAACATATTTCATTATTATATTTATTGAGGCAGTTCTATAACGCAATAAATTACACAACAAACATGAAAACTTGTTATCAGTTTTGAGGACACATTCACAATACATATTCATTCATAATTTGCCTTCTTCCCATTTTTAAGGTGGATGTGGTGAATCTTCCTCATCTGTAAACAGAATAAAGAATTTAATTATTTAATCATCTATCAATGCTGAAAAGAAAAATTAGATAAAACACAACATATAAACGTACTATTAAGAGGAAAGCTCACTGAATTTTGACCATTTTGATTTTACCTTCTTTGATGGGCATACGTGAATAAGTCTTATGTACAATAACATAGAATAACTTGTAGAGTAGTGTTCAAAATTTTGTTTTCTTCAACATATTTAGAATAAGATTTTTGTGACCCAAAAAGCCCAAAGCTTAGGTACATTTTTCAAAAGTTAAAGAAAAGCTCTTTAAAAGAAAAAGTCTATATCTAATGATAATTATCTAGGTTGCCCCAGACTTATTATTTTCTATTTGACCTCTATAAAAAGTTATTGAGATAAACTTAAATGGTGCATGTATCTCGTATTATCACTCATGTCAAAATGAAAATTGCTTTATAACATTTTATTGATGTTGAATGTCAAGATTGATAAATGTTTGTAGATGTAGACTCTTTTTACTTTAAATAGGTATGTACCTTAACTTTTGTGCACACTTTTATCAAATAATCTCACTAAAATATTTGTTTCTGTAAAATAATATACTGATAATTAGTAAGACTGATCACCACCACCCACCATTTAAGAGGATAGCATTTGACAGTTTATTCCCAGACTAGAAGTTGCACTGTAAATATATCTAGTAATCCAAATTGTGCAATACTGTAAGTAGATTTATTTAGAGAAGTACTAGCTGTAACGTTATTGTACCAGTAGTTAGTATGAAAATGCACGTAAGAAGTGAGCGAAATATATTCTGTATAAGAATTTTTAATTTGTAATTTGATTTTTAGCTAATTTGATATATATATATTTGAACAACAAAAAGGATAGAACATAAAATAAAAAAATGTAAAGTAATATATTGCAGAGTAATGTAGAGGATACAGACCAGTAGTGTATATAGTTTGTAATTAATCGGTATCTTACACATACCTGACTAAATAGAAATGGTCAAAATTCAGTGAGCTGCAGGAAGTATTGTGTGATACTGTAAAATCTTATGTGGTACTGTGTGATACTTTAGTACTACTACCTGGGTATTGCTCTTCCATGTGGAACTCCTCCAGCTTATAGATGATGCTGTGGCTATTTGACGATGCTGTCATGCTGGCGTCCTCCAAACAACGACCCGAGCAATCCTCAGCAGTCTACAAAGCAGGCAAACCATTGATCCTTTCACAGGAATATCCTTGACATTCATGTTAGTTTGTTTCTTTCATTTTCTTGCTGTTAACTATTCTAAATGATAAAAACTTTTCTTTATAACCTTTATTACATGGTAGTGTATAACATCAACATTTGTATTTGAGGAGTCTGTTGACTCGAAACATGTTTTTTATCATTTAGAATAGTAAACAGCAAGAAAATGAAAGAGACAAACTTACATGAATCCATATGCTGTCTACCAAGTTACTAGAATACTTTATATCCTTGACATTGTCTTATGATATCAGCAATACATGTACAATAATTGTTGTAATTTTTTTAGTTTTAGGAAATGGAAATGAATTGAGGTATTGACTGAAACGAAGTTGACAACTCAATGAGAAATAAAAGAGGATAGCTCTATAGTTTCAGTGTTAAATATAATGGTAATGACAATAATGAACCTTTGGTTCCATGGAATTTCATGAAGTATTGCTTCGCCTTATAGTGCGCATGTAATATCAACTCAAACAGAACTAAGTCACTTCTTGGCATGCTCTGTTTGTTTGTTATGTTATTTGCTAGTAGTCTATAGTGGTATATTTTTTGAGTGAATTCTTTTTGTAGTTTTTGCATAATGCATACATGAATTTTTCGACATAAAAATTTAAAATTCTAAATGTACATGCACTAACAAGCACATTTTACACGTAATTCATAATTCGTTACATGAATTTTAGGCTGTGTAACAATTAAGCCTATAGAGATAAACAACTTACTTTTTTTTTGACATTGTTGTAATATTGCAATAATTTCTAGAGAAACATCTTCATAAGGAATTTGGGATAAAAGAAGTCAATGGTAATTGCAAAATTGTTGACTCACATTGCCTGAGTCAGTGCCTGTATCGTGAGTCTTGTTGTGCCAGGAAACATCATGTGGCTCAACCTAAAAAACACACAATATTTAATATAGACATGTATCTTGTACCAAAAAATATGACTAAATGATAATTATGATCCACACAACGGGATAAATGACATGTATTTTTTTTCAATTTAGCTTAAGCTTCATTAAATTGAAAATCATTCAACGAATGTCCATTAGAATATTTTTGACATCTGAGCCATTATCAATTCTGTTATCGTTTCTCCTATAATAACAAGTGATTTTAATTAACTACTTCAGGCACTTGTTTGGCAGCATTTGATTCATTAGGAATAATAAATATATAATATTATTGAGATATATGTGTTTCCCAAAGTTTGTGAAATTTATTTCCTACATACTTTCACACATTTTTCTACCTAGAAATTCTAGCGCACAATTAAATTTGCTGATTTCGTGGGTAGGTGCAAAAATAGAAACTTAAATAGTCAATAAACATTAATACCCTATGTAAAGTAGGTCCAAGATGAACCAAAATCACAAAATTAAACAGTCACAAAATAATTTATAGATGAAAATCGCAAAATTTAATAAATAGACAGCCGAACTGAAATCCGTGAATGAACGTTAATTCCGATAATGTGATTTTAAACACTTTAATCATTCAAACAGCATCCATTTTTTTACATAATGTAATGTATTTGACACCAACATAAACATAGACATTCAATATATCTTCAGTGTATCAATGTGAAATGTTTAAAACCACATTATCGGAATTAACGTTCATTCACAGGGAATGTGACTCGTTCAGTAGAACATTCGCCTTCTGTGGCGAGTGACTCTCAATTTACACTCGCCATGTTCAATCCAAACAAACGATCCTTAGTTATTAAAGCATTATACTCTAGTGACTTTGGCGACTAGCCAACAGAAAGTGACTTTGAATTTACACTAGCCAATCAGAAATTTACACTAGAAATATTCCAAGTATGTGGAAATGGAAATAATTGAGGTATTGACTGAAATGAAGTCACCTTGAGAGTAGCGCGTTGTTTCCCCTCCGGCTGAACAGAGAGAAGATCTGCCATGAGGTTGTGAGACGTTTCCATGGAGGCGGTCAAGCGGCGAGCCTTGCTGAGCTCCGCGTCAGTCCACTGAAGTAAACATGTAAGTAAGTACTTTATTAATCATTATACATGAAACTTGTTTTGTGACATATTGCAAAGGACAAAGACAATGGACACATTGCAATAGAGTACTACAATAGACAAACAAAACATATAAAGTAAATAGTATAATAGTATAACAACAAAAATAATAATTATACTACTGAACTACAGTTGATAATAGCAATGTTATCAGGGTATAACAAGTAATACTGAGCATATGTATTAGTAATAGTAATTCTAACACTACTGGTCGGTAATGACTAAAAATGCAATAATAAGACTAGTGTGACTGAAATTATGTGATAACAATAATAAAAATGACTGAGAAATTACAGACGTGAATTATTAAAAAGTCTTATGGCAGTAGGCACAAAACTGGTTTTGAACCTTAGAGTGCTTGCATACATACCTGGTGGTGAGGCTTGTCGATCGGTCGCAGCATGTGCTCATAGTAGCTGATGGACAGCAGGAGCTTGTTGGCCTCGATGATGGCGATGTCCAGCGGCTCTTTCGGCATCCACCGACTCACATCTGCAGCCAGGGTCAAGGTCACAAAATTCAGTGAGAGGTGAGTGCATATACATTTGTAATTCATGTACAATACGACGACCGCCCATTTGGTTTTGAAATATGTATGTTCAGTTAAAACTGCTGCACATCAATATGAAGTTCGAGATGTAATGATTGATTTGTATACATCGAACAGTGACATTAAAGTATTTTTAGATGAAATTATTAAAGACATAGCAAGAAAAAAAGTAACATATATATATATATATATATATATTGAGATACCTTCATTAGTGGCATCATTTGAAGCATCGTTCTTAATCCTAGGACTTTTTGCATTGGGACTTTTCAGAAATTCATCTCTTTTTTTCTTGTCCCTTTCTTCTATCTTTTTCATCTCTTTGTCAGTTATTTGTTGAGCTACTTTGAGAATTTTCTCTTCCCTTTCCTTCTTTTTCTCTTCTAGCCTTTTGAGAGCTCTTTCGGCTTTTTCTTTTTCCTTCACTTCTCTCTCCTTCTTTCTCATTTCCACTTTTTCTGCTCTGGAAAATGTCCTTGCGAGACTCTTGCTTGACTTCTTAACATCTTTACTTGACTTTTTGTTGAAGCTTGGCATCGTACTTGATCTTATGCTTGGAGATCTACTGGTACAAGTGCTTGGAGGAGCGCTGGGACCGGCACTCGGAATATCCGTCACAAAACTACTGAACCCACTCATGCCACTAGTACTGCTTTTATCATCTGTTACATCATGAATTTCTTTAATCAAAAAAGAAGGATAATCATATTTGACCTCTGAAACAAAATCATATTTTGTATCTTCTACTTCATTATCATCAACAGTTGTGTCTATTTCACATGCTTCACTGGTCTCCTTAAGTTCTTCTTTATCATCAATTTTAGAGTCTGGTATGTTTTCTATCTTCTTATTATCGATAGAATCACTATTATTTGCACATATTTTTTCCACATTTGAAACATTCAGCTTGGGCACATTTTCTTTAGGCGTATCCTTCATATGCTCTGTTACTTCAACTGTGACTTTTTGCTCACTAGTTCCTGAGATTTTTGAATGCATGTCTTCTTTTAAATCATTGGAAAATACTTTTTCAATACTCATGGCATTTTTATCATTGCTGGTATTATTGAGACCAATGTCTTTGGAATCACTTTTAGTATCTACTACATTCTCTTCACTATTTTCCTTGACATCATTCTGACTTCTTTCAATTTCTGCATCATCTGAGTAATTGATAAACGGTTTCTTTACATCAGTGAGATTTGTGTTGTCCAAATCCATCTTAACAATCTTTTCTTTCTCATCACTAGAAGTCAAATCTTCCTTTGCGCCATTTGAAATTTCATCGTATTTACATACATCATTTTTAACTTTTTCATTATGTTGAACTACACCATCTTTTGTATAATTCTTATCAATATTTTCATGAATTGACTTAAATGAGTCTAGTGATGTTTTTGCAGAGGTGTATAGTACTCTTTCACTTACACACTGCATATTAGAATCACTTGCCTTGTTCAAGGATAACATTGGTTCTAATAAATCCAGATATTGTGCTTCAATTGCCGCAACATCGTATAATGTGTCTTCATTGACTTGGTAATTGTGATCATCTGTAATTTTTCCATTTGTATCATTTTCTTCCGTTACTTCTTTTATAGTCATACCATTATTGTGTGCTTCATCTGAATCTACCAAATAATGCTCATTTTCATCTTTCTGATCATTTAGGTCTTTTGGATCCCCCTGATTTATGCACAATGCATGCTGTTCATTCTGCATATTTTCCTTCGAATGTAAATCGCTGACACATTTTTCCATATCTTTCACATTATGTGTGGGTTTTAGTTCCTCTATTTTCAAATCTTGCCTGTCAATACTAAATTCAATTTCTATTACAGAATCTTCTTTACTTATTTCGTTATCTTCAAGAGTGTCTTCAAAGTTTTTTCTTTCAATTAAATTGTCATTTGTCTCAAGGTAGCCTATTTCCGGACTTTTCTGTGCTATTATACCATTGGCAGACTTCATTTCTTCACATTCTGTAATTAAAGTATCAATATCTTTCTTAAGCTTATCAACAATGTTTCCCTCTTCGATAGATTTCATAACTTCATTCTTACTGGTGTCATCTTCAAATGACGGACACCTCTCATTCGCATCCAGATCTGTCAGATTTAATAATACATTCTCTAAATGTACTTCGTGGACATGTAAATCAGCCAGGTACGCATCACTTTCTGAGTCTTGTATGCTGTTTAACTCATTTGAACATTTATCATTTCTCTGTTGTTTCTTTTCATCAACCTGTAGTACATTTTCTAAATTCTGTCCAACCTCCTTACCACAAAGTTCATCACTTTCACGTTGAATTTCTTTGGTAATAATCTCAATAACTGACTGAGGCTGTTCATCGTCTTCTGACCTCTTTTCTTGCAAATTTATTTCTATATCGTCAATGTCAAAAACATAATCTTCCTGACTATCGTTTATTGTGTCTACTTCGATATCAGCTGCATATTCTTTACCATCATATGATTGGGTCTTATCATTTTGTCTACCTTCATTATTCTGCTGGATAGGTTTAGGCTCAGTTTTACACAGTTTGTTTTGATCAACTCTGCTAATCGATTCCTCATTGACAGGGGTTACAGACCTATCTTCTTCATCTGAACTCTCAGGCATAATTGTTCTATTCGTAGGTGTTTCAGACCTGCTTATATTGCTTAGCTTTGTAGGTGTTCCATCCATGGTCATAGGTGTGCCATATACACTTGTGCCTTCATTTGTAGGTGTACCAATGCTACCGATGTTACTTGGTGGTGTAATAAACCTGTAAATGAAATTTGATTAGGTTTAATTGCAATTGGCATCATATGAATCATGGTAGCCGGTAGCATGTATATTTGCTATTTAATATTTACAAAATCTACCCAGTTTGTGGTAGTAAATACAGAAATGAAGATGTGTTTTTATTGCATTGGTCACATAAGATTGATACTGTTAACTGCATACTATACTGAAAGATTAGCAAAAGAGCTCACCTCAAGGAAGAATATGATAGATAATATGAATCATCTGCAGCTGATACATATGAATCTATTGAACTCTGTTGTGCATTTTTCATAGATCTGTTACTGACATGTAACAACTTCTTTTCAGCCTTTTCGCATGCTGCTGCGAACCCAATGGTGCATGTATCACTTTGAGTAGACTCTAATGTCATTTTCTCCTTTTGATCTTGTATGCTAATACTATGTTGGATTCCAGTCTTATCATCTGATTTGTTATTTATGGCTTTGTAACGGACATATATGCTTGGTACATTTTGTTGAGTTGTATTTTCATTCACATTAATAGCTCCACTATTGTGTTCTTTTGCATCTCTCTCTTGCTCATCTACTCTTATTTGGGGTACGTCAGTCATAGCTTTAGTATAAGACAGCACTGCAAATAAAACCAAGCTATGTATAACATCAGCAATAAACATGCTCAAGCAAAAAGGCAAACAATTGTGCTCTAAAATGAGAGGTAACTCAGCGTAAATTAAATGCCATTAGGGCTCTCAAAACAATAAATCAAAATAGTTAGAAAAAAGAATTGTTTAGATGCTCTTGCCGGCAAACCAACACCAACTCCTCCTGCAGGAAGAGATGAGCATTTCTTGACTAGAGCATATTACAATTTATTCAAAATATTATTACTATACAATTAAACAGTAATAGCACTCACCTTTCTGACGTTACAGTGTGAGTGACTTGCGGCTTTGTTATGATTTTTTGATGATTGAACTTGCAGAAATGGATACTAGTTCTAGATGTGTCACCCAGATATGTCAGGACTCACTAACTGCAGGTCACTGACAATGGACTCAACTTTTAAATGTACCAAGTCCAAGCTCATACGTCTATTGCATTGTATTGTATATACTTTTAGACTTAGACTATTAAGTCATGCAGTGTTGTTTAGATCATAAACGTTTTGCACTGGCTTGTCTGGTAAATCTATGATTTTTCCAAGTTTATATCTTTATCATGAACTCATTTGCCTTTTAAACAATGTATCCCGTTCTGTTAAATTATGTCTTACTGTCTTCTTGATTCCGGGTTGTTTAGTTATTCTCTTATTTTGAACAAAATAAATCCAATGTTTCAAATGATCTGTTTAGTTTTGATTGTAATACTGCAGCATTAGAAATATTTCCCAGAATTCGCGATGGGGAAAACCCGGTTTATACGTCATTATCGGACGTATCTAGACTAAAACGTTCTTCAGTACCGATCACTCAGAGTGCATGTTTTGATCAATTAACGTTCAACACGTAAAGATTTCCCATACCTGCCACCTCGGCACATCTGAGCAAAGATAATAGAACAAGCTTGTTCCATAATATCTTTGACCTGAGAAAACACACTCCGGTCTAGAGATCTACACCTAGCCTATTCCTCGATGCTGTAGTCAAACTAGATAAAATTACTGCCACTACCGGCTCTCATATGCGTCTAGAGTTTACATATGTTTGAAAAAGAACACTTTTATTATGTTAAACGTTGCTTGCTGTTTATTGCTAGAAGACATTAAGTAAGTAAAATAACCAAGTGAGCTTACTTTATATAAACTATGTGCTAATTTATTATAATAGATTTAAGTTTAGTATAAACGAAGCCCATTTTCGTGTAGTTGGGCCTCCGGGCAACGTTTAGTTGCAGGTAATGGTAAAAAAATATCAGTAAGTCAATGTGACCCGCATAAAAGAAAAAAATCCAACCTGACTTCTCTGCCCAGCATAAATTGGGAGATGAGTGGCTTGAGTGTTTGTTTTATAACCACATATATTTTAAGTTTATATTTTAGTTCAATCAAAACACCATAACATAAAAATACAAAGTAGGCACTAACTGTCTAATTGCTCTTGGTTCAAATTGTTGTTTTATATTTTTTATTGCAATGTGTTGTCATTACTGTCAAGAACCAAACTTATGTCCATTTAATTATGTTTGCTCTCGATTAGAGGTATTTCTTTAAAAGCAAAAACAATTCATGTCAATTGAAATTGATGATTTTAATTACGAGATCAAACACTTAAATTGTAATAAATCTGAATACAAGTGTGTTTTAATGATTATACAAACACACAAACTACAAGTTTGCAATAGAAATGTAACTTCACGAGAAAGGCAACTCTACTAAATTTACCATCTATAATTCTAAAATCAAACCAACAGATATGTTACGTGCTTTCATTATGCACTGAGTTTATCAAAGGGGTATTGAGTATATAAAGTATTTAAGACAAAATTCAAAATACAGACATAGAAGTCTACAGCAATGGCAGAGCCAGGTTTTTAGAAAAGGAGGGGGCGCACTGCAGGGATTTCATGAGTTTCGAACGCGTGATAGATGGCGGAACCCATGAAAATGAATTATTTTGGTGGGAAAAGGGGGAGGGCGTGCCCCAGGACCCCCCCCCCCTGGATCTGCCTATATGCAAATACAAAATACAAACATGTAGCCTGGTGTGTCCTACCTGCAGATGTATTTGTAGTCGGGACTCTGGTCTTCTCCCTGCAGGGCGGCCATCACCAACTCCCCGAGCCTCTCTACACAGCCCACTGCATGCACGGCGTCGCAAGTTCCTACCTCTACATGTGGAATATTGGTAGACTTTAGAAACGTTCATGGATTCTGCTCATAGAATGGGTCTTCTGCTTGCTTATATAGCCCATTAATTGCTTGATTGGTCTTTCAGAGGACCGCCTTGCGACGTATTATATGGGTGATAATGTGACGAGTTTATACGGCGTTGTAGTAGTTCCAGCCTGCTACATGTGGCGTATTGGTAGACTTCGCAAATTGAGCACGCTGATTGACTCATCAGCGTGGGTTCTTCTGCTTTTTTGCACGGAATGATAAATGCTCAATTGGTCTTTAAGAGGACCTCAACTATATAAGTATTATATGGGTTTTCTAGTTGTATGGACTACAGCAATCCTTGCCAAGATATCAAAGTCCATAATGCCAAGGAAGTGTTTGTTACTAACATAACAATTTTGTGTTTGGAATTCTGCAAATCCTAACAATCGTTAAAAGTGGCACCATAGTACATTTCGGAGTAAGCACATTTTTGTTATACCATTCTTAAAACATATTTTTCCACCAAAACAAATCTTCCATCTTATACCATCCACACAATAAACGCGTTCTTTAGATATTTTAATTTTCTGCTGACGCATTACTGTTTAAAACATACATAAGCATTTCGTATGCAACAGTTACACTTCAAATATTACCCCACAAATAACAAAAAGAAACAATCCTACCTGGCCCCTCGGGTTCCTTGGGCCTGTCCCCACTGCACACTTCCTCCACCTCTCTGTCTATCCGCCAGTAGGTGTTGTTGAGCGTGGCCTTAATGTTTCCTTCACAGCTGCCCACTGTCAGCTCTATGCAGCGTGTCTTCTCCAACAGCAGTCTAAGAGAGGTGAATTGTGTTAATAATCCTTCAGCAATTGCCTCCCATTGGGGGGAGGGGTGGGGAGGGGGCCATACTATTGCAGTGAGTACGGACGTGCCCCGACACTGACTGTCTTGGTTCACATTCATTTTCAGGATATGTTGTGTGCCTTTTTCACATCTTTATTGTATGTGTCATATTTTTCTCAGATGTTGGTATGTCATCTCACATTTTTCTCAGACATTGGATTATTGTGGATCACGTATTCTCAAAATAGGTAGGTCTACTAATATTGCTGGGTGTCATTTTCAACCTGGCATGTCCGTACCTATTTTGGACTCAGAACCCCCCCCCCCCAACCCATAAGCAATTGCAGATGTCCCGGTCTGTGGCAAAACAAGGGCTTCCCGGAGGACATTGAGGAAACTTGCTTTGTATTCAAACTCCCCCAGAAAGCATTGACCTTGTCATCCAACTGGACCAGGATCAGCTCGAACGACAACCCATTTGGCAAGAAAAGGGATGGGACTGTGCGGAGGTGCGTGAAGCTCTGTCAGCAGAGTTGACGTTCAGAAGGATAAAAGTACAGGGACAGGTAGTATGTTAACTAGAAACTAGCCTACAGGCATGTGCATGCACTTCAATACAAAGGACTTGACAATGAAATTTCAAACGATGCAACCTTTCTTCACAAGCTCATTAGTGAAATTAAAAGTCTGGGTGTCATGGATTGTAGTTGTTTTGTTTTTTTTACAAAAATAGAAATGTACAAAAACATACTCACTTGTGAATAACCTCACAATCTTTATCCTCCAGTATCGATTTGCAGATCAACTCATAAAGGTGAGAAGTGCAGTTGAGGCCCGCTAATCAAGGATAAGAATGGACGACTTTTAGTCAAGGGATTTTGTGCAAAAAATTTGCGTGATTTGGCATTTTGTGACAGAAACACTAAACTCAGCATATGGACTGTTTAAATTCAATGCAGTTTATAAGAAAATGTAAAATATGCCCAACAAATCAAAAATGGCTGTAAACTTCTAACACCTTCAGTTATAACACTTTTTTTTCTCGTTTTGTTAGTGGATTTTTACATCGCTATCATATCCATATAAATTGCAAATTCTCTTTGGATTTATAAAACGTGTGTTTTCATGAACAGTCGTCTGTAATTTCTAATGATTGCTGAAAAGCACCAACAGAAGCTTGTAACATATGCAAAACATGAAAAAAGTCTATGTTTGCCAGTACCGTCCTCGGAGCAGGACTCTGGGCAGGTGTTGACAATGGCACCGAGGATGACACTGAGCTTGGCATCGATAGCAGCGGCGTCCTCTTCACAGCAGTTCTCCTTCGAGGCCGAAATGCACGCCAGCAGTTCTGGTATGCTCCTGCAAAAACATGTGGTGAGTGGTCAGTCATGTGTCTGTAGTATGGAAGTGGGGATGTATATCAATATTTATATATACAAAATTAAAATGTAAGTTATTAAGCATTTTTAGCAATTACGATGTATGCCATGTATAATGTGTTGATTGTTAAAAAACCCAGCTTGGATGTAAAATAATGGGACTAAAACAAATCTTCAGATTCCTCATGTGAGTTTGTTGAAGTTAGTTCCATGCAAATCTACTTATTGATCATAAAAGGTCTATCTGTTAATATTCTGGACACTATCCATAGTTTGTGTAATTGTTGTTCAAACCTGCAAAATCTGGAGAAGTATAGCTCTGGATCTCTGATTACAGAAGACACGCTGACTCCAAAGTCCGCCACACACAATTCCCAACCGTAGAAATCACAGACTGGCGCCAATGTGGTGGTGGTGGGTGCCTGGGTGGTAGTGGGTGCCTGGGTGGTTGTCGTCGTTGTAGTTGGGGCCTGGGTCGTTGTGGTTGGTTCAGGAGTTTGATCTATAAAGGAATTAATATTACAGAATCTATATTGTAAGCGAGCTCATGCAAATTAAACAAACTTATCGAACATATGAATTGCAGTTTGCACGAAATCATAGTGTATAGATCTTAATTTGCCTGGCATATAAGTCTCCTCTATTGCATATGATTATGCAATCGTCATTCTGTGGCATTTACCCAAATTACAAATTCTTATCAAGTCCACTTTGTAGCTATTTTCCCTATTAGTCTCGAGACTATTTTCAATCTTATTCCACTGATATTATCATATAATACCTGTAACGTATTCGTCCCGCGCACATACAGCTAGCTCATTTATAAATATAAATACAAATCAGATAACAGCAATGATACTGCATAAGTAATACAATGGGCTTGTAGTATCTACATGTTTTAGGAAAACATAGGCAGATCCAGGTTTTCGGAAAAAAGGGGGGCGCACTTGAGGAAAAGAGGGGGCGCACTTACGGGATTTTATGAAAAACCCTATGGAAATGAAGTATTTTCATGTGAAAGGGGGGGGTGCCCCCTGGATCTGCCTATGAAATAGAAATCTGTGTACCTGTGATGGTCCTGTCTCTGTTACACAGATCAGCGTCCTCACAGCAGTACATGCACTGCCCGGTCACCACGTCTCGCTCACACAGGGCGTCGTTTGATGAAGACCACGTGGAACAGTCCTGAAAGGGGTTTAAATTGATTTATGCTGATGCCCAACCCATGGGCCTCAGCATCATGGCAGGGGTTAGGGGGTATATGTGTGCTTCCGTGGCCGAATGGTTAGGGAGTTGGATTCGTGACCAAAAGGTCGTGGGTTCGATTCCCGGTCGGGTCTGGTGGTAGGTGTTGAGCAAAACCTACCCCTAACAGGTTGCACACTGCTCCGTGGTACCTACACGTTAAATAGGTACAGGTCATTGGGTTGAAAGAGTGAGTGAGTGATTGTGTGAGTGATGAGCATTGTGCGCTGAATGTGCTGCCTGTGCTGCCGATGCAAGTATGCAAGAACTGATCAAATGCTGATCAATAAGTGGGCCAATGATGTAGATTATAAAGTCATGAGAGCCATACTGGGATCAGGACTATAAACCACTACATTCACATTTACATTTACATTTATATAATGGTCTACTACTATGGTTTACAAACACAATACCATACAGTATTCAATATACAGCCCATGGCCTAACCAACTGTTATTAATGTATGTGAAACGAAAGTCAGTGTTGCATGTAAAGGTGATTTGGAAGATCGTGGATTCGAACTCACGACCTCCCGGCTATGATACAGACCGGTCCTATATGTCATAGTCGGGTGTGCTATCATTACGCTAATCTCCCATGACGAAGGACACACACTTCGACTTCGCCTATATGCTGCGTTGCGCAATCACACTGTCTGACACCTGACGCTATATTTAGCTTCACCACCCGCGCCAGCCTTGATACGACATACACCCACTGACTTCGTTTGTTGGGCGTGTTGTGATCAATGCAGGATGCATTGTGTCTCTGAATCACTTTCTTTACACATGAACAATCAAAACTATTGCTGTACTACTCACATCTCTATTCATGCATCCTTTGTGGGAGTAATATTTTCCATCCTGGTATGTAACGTTCCAGAAACACACATCCTGAAACACAACGTTTGCATGTTACATCAATGTTTGTAAACTATTATTATGCAAAATGTCTTGTGAAAAAAGATAATTAATTTCAAGAACATTTCATTTTTTCCAGCTAATTAATAGAAAATGCTTACATCTACGCTGTTGCATTTTGTAGGTGTGTCAATGAAGTCGCAGATCTGTTGAGTCTCGCCGATTAAGCACAGGTAACATTCTAGAGGCTCACGGGGTGTGTCTAGAGCAATTAATCATAAGAAAACAATCATGTAATCCATTACTTTTTGATAGGGTGAGTGAAGAGATCAAAATGGCGAAACATCAGTATAGAATGGTTATTGACAGAGATGAGCGTGTACTCCCTGCACAGGACTCAGTCTTTCCCTTAGGAGGATGAAGAGGCCTGCGTGATTAAAGTGTGAAGTCTCATTATAGGTACCAACGTGAATGAGAAGTTCAGGAATAAAATATTTGAAATTAGTCGTGTGTAGCAGTAAGGAAATACTGATTTACATGTGTTTTTTATTCTTTTATGATACAAGTAACTATTGATCGTGCGAAACCCGCCCTTCTCTGAAAATGTGAATCAATCAGTTTGAGGCTAGAAACAATCTTTGAGATATTACTATCGGGAAACCCCTGACCTAAGGTTGAACCGTGGGATTTTAGTACTTGGGCATGGCTCATTGGCTGTTGATGATGATAAGTACTAACCCGTGGTGGTAGGGGCAGGAGTAGTTGTGGGTTCTACTGTGGCGGTCGTTGTCGGAGCAGGAGTAGTGGTGGTCGTTGTAGGAACAGGAGTTGTTGTGGGTGCTTCAGTTGTAGTGGTCGTCGTAGGAGCAGGGGTAGTTGTAGTAGGTTCCTCTGTGGTTGGTTCTGCATCAAATTGTATCAGTCCTAATCAGTTCACATTGAGAGTGCTCATAGATTGCACACTATGTGGAAATTAGCAATCATTATTCCATATTAAAAAGATAATTGTGACATCAAACAAAACACGTAACAGCTTTAAAACAAGACTTATAGGATAAAACATGATACCAATTACCAAAATAGACTAATCTATTAACCTGTGCTAATTAGCTTTTATTCCGATGATATTCATGTGCATACATCTATAATATGTTTCATTTTACATGAGATTTAAATGTAGATATCTAAAAACTGTAGCCATTTTGAAATTCAAGATGGCGACTGAAATAATGTTCGGCTGGCGTGTAACCTGCTTTTAAATGAAATAACATATCAAAATTGACAATCACTGAACATTTTGCACTTTTGTACAAAGTGAAGAGTTCTTTGAAATTTGGACCCCAACAGCACCTGCTATAAGACTCAATTATGGACCTTAGTATTACCTAAGTAGTCCAGATTGCAGGAATCGCCCTCACAGCAGAATGAGCAGGTTCCAGAGTCCGGGAGTCCGGATGTGGAACACTCCGCTGGGTTGTTGGCCACCAGGTCATCACACTCCTTAAAGTCACAAAAATACACTTTTTCAGGTCATGAACAGGGACGAGGGGGCCTTTCAACTCTCTCATGTGTACAATCCGGTTTTCGGTGTCAGAAGTGGTGCAGATTGACGTGTCATGGACAGAGAGATTTTGAAAATGGCAACAGCAGTTGCTGAAACTGTCAATCATTGTAAGAATATTTTGTGTTGTGTTAAGATGAACTTTGTAAATATATCAGAATATATACAGTTCAACCTCCCTAAACCACAAAAGGGACCCGGCTCATGTGGTCTTATTACAGAGGTCTCTGTAAGGAGGTTGACGCTGGTTTCTGTATGAATCTTTCGGACAGCAAGAAATGGTCTCGTTGCGGGGGTGGTCTCTTTATACAGGCGGTCTTTATTGAAGGTTCTAATGTAGTGTTTTGTCTGTTCAATGGACATATATATATATATATGGTTGAGCACTCTATTGAGGTGCTATATATATATATATATATATATATATATATATATATATATATATATATATATATATATATATATATATATATATATATATATATATATATATATATATAAATGAATGAATATATATATATATATATATATACATATTTATAATTTTCTGCTAGCTAATAGTTTTATGTAAACGTTGAATTTGAGATCAACAAAATAGAGATCTAAAATAAATATTTCAAAATGTCAAACCTACAAATATTTATGGGTTTACAAACTGGTGATGTGTGTAAACACGAAAACACAATATGCTCTTAATGTCGATGGTTCCATTTAGTGAAATATTAAAAATAAATATTATACTTCAAATCATGGAACATAAAGAACAGTAAATTTGAATTATAAATGAATGAATTGAAAATTAGTAGACCTACATACATGTAAAATATAATGCGTGAATAGTAATTATGCTTGTCTTGCATACTCGTATATCATTAGTAAATATATGTTTCATCCTTCTTACCATGTAACATGTAATACAACGTTCTAAATATGGAAACGTGTTTAATCATTTTGAAACTAGTTTCAAGTGAAACAGGCTCCTTTTCAATGTCCATCTGTAGGTTTCAGTGTGAGGTTTAACAACAAGAGAGCACCCACCTGCTTTGCCCTGCAGCCAGTAGACACTGTCGGGTCGGGTCCAGCCGTGATGGTGAACTCACACACTTCCTGGGAAGAGCCAAAATAGAATTATAGATGGATATGATATGGTTTTGTGTTCTTATTTAAGAAAATACTATAAAATTCGTTAAATAACAGTGTAGTTTAAGAAAATAATGCATTCCTAATCCTTACTATTTTATAATATTATATATAATATATCAGCAAGGATTGAAAGGTTAAAAGTAATCAAAAGTCGTATTTATGGTATCTGGACGTTTCGCCGGTGTGGACGTTTCGCCGGTACATATTAGTAGGTTGGCGAAATTTCAAAAGCCCTCTAATTAAGGATTTTGCTCCATCTGGAATTTAGATAAATTCCAACGATACCATGGTGTAGAGTAACTATCGGGCTTTACAGAAAGTGAGTATGCCGGACTGAAAAGTGGTGATTTGATGCAGATAACTTAAATATATGACCAATACTTGCAGAGATATTTCATTTTTAGCTTCTACTGAAAGATATTCAACATTGTGTGGTTACCATAGAAACAGGCGCCTACGCTAAATTATGGAAATCATTTGAAGCATCATTTGTATCAGGGTTACAGCAAAGTAGCATGGCTAAACCATGATGCATTTAAATTTGCTCAAATTAATATATCATGGGAATAGGATTAATTGAAATGAACAAATATTGAGAAAAAACATTAAAATTTACAATTTATGCAAATTAGAATTATGTTAATGAGCTCATTTGCATACAATATTTCTTGTGAAGAAAGAGGGCAATGTAAGCTTTCATTAAATGTCAAGATGATGCACATCAGATGAGTAGTTATGTTGCTACATACAATTATGTGATTGGTCCTATAACCCCCAAAATTAGCTACGTTGCCATGGAAACCACCCCATAGAAAAAAACTGCACCACTTTTCAGTCCGGCATACTCACTTTCTGTAAAGCCCGATAGTTACTCTACACCATGGTATCATTGGAATTTATCTAAATTCCGGATGGAGCAAAAATAGTGTTACAGGGGTCCCGCCAACCTACTAATAGAAACGTCCAGATTTGTGGCGGCGAAACGTCCAACGATTGGACGTTTCGCCGGTGAGACGGTTTGCCGTAAGTGAATAGACGTTATGTTAACCCTTTAAATCTCCAGTACAGTACTTGTTTACTTGTGTACATGAGGGTGGTAGTGATATTTGTCAGTAATCAAATATTCAACTATCAGTAATACAGAATAGATTCAAACATTTGTGTATGCTGTGAGGTTTTACTCCAACGTATTATTGTTACATTTCTATACATTAGATGCTTATATGTATCTGACAGCACCCTCTTGGGGGTTAATATCTGCTAATAAAGTGGTAACATTTGTAAATTTAGTCTCATAAATGGGGTAAATGAGGACGCTGAAGCCAATTAAGATATTTTTATTGAGATATATTGAAGCGTTTGTGGCAAAATTGTCCTTTATTGTAATATTCTAGCTTAGAAAACACAATAGAACAAGTAATGAATTTAGAACTAACTACATTTAAGTACAATATATGAGCATAAATTCAATGCTCATTACATTTATTCTATTATCTATCAATAACAATACACTTGAAGCAATTTACTCCTACATATGATATTTGTCGTAAAATAGCAATCAAAGCATCTACATAGATATTCTTCAATATTGTGGCTCTCAGCAACATGAATTAGCAATCATCAACGAGATAATATCTCGGTCATATAACATATCTTTTTAACGTGCACATTGTACAACACTGTCTCTAATCTACATCTTCATCAGAAGTATTATGCCTGATCATGTTGTCACAATTGCTATCAAAACATTTACACAGAGGGGCATTCTTGAAACAGCTGCAACGCAGTCCTTGACATCCAGATTTGCAGCCACATTTTGTAAGTTCTAGAACTGCTTGAGGTGCAGGAGGGTTGAGACATCTGACTGGAACATACATATTATTGTCTAATTGCCTAGAGTGGTCTCGGCCATGATTTGTTGCCTAAAGGGTTGAAAACACGCATCGGAAATCTATCTCGCCTAACGGCCACAAAAACGGCCACATTAAAACACCGGCAAATCGTCCAGAAAATCACCGGCGAAACGTCCACATCGGCGAAACGTCCACCGGCGAAACGTCCACAAAACACCGGCGAATCATCCAGAAAAGCACCGGCGAAACGTCCACCGGCGAAACGTCCACACCGGCGAAACGTCCACACCGGCGAAACGTCCAGAAACCTTATGCACTTGTTGGCGGGGATTTCAAAAAGAGACATCACAATTCTAGACTTTGACAACAGAATTCTTCATTGCAATCTTGCAAACCCTGCACATTGTTTTAACGATGCAACCGCCCTCCCCAACACGCTAACCAAGCTATTCGCCACACAACATTGCAACATCCCCTGGGATCACCCATTCTCCCATTTAAGCAGGTTTTATTTGTCCAAATGCCTCAATAAACGGTTCATGATACTTTGATTTAAAACAAATATTAAAAAAAAAAAAAAAAAAAAAAAAAGTTTCTCACTTGTCCTTCACAACACATTCTCATCCTAAATAAATAGATTAATTATGACAGTTGTGTTTGAAATAACATCTTCCCATTAAAATCATTGAAGACACCTTAAAGATGACAGAAATTAGGCTCACAAAAACACGAGTAAATCTAATAGAATGTAAATATTACAACTGCATGGCTTCATCCAATGAATTCCTATTCTGTAGCTTATCATTTGATGTTGGACTATTACTGTTTGATTGTCCAGCTGACATTGAATTAGAATTAGAAGAATCCGTTGAATTGGACTCGCAGTTTTCTGGCAGAGCAGGTGGGATGTTTTCGTTTGATCGTCACCCCAGTCAATCTTGAACCTGGTCACCATTGGGGCGGAGGCAAGCATATGTCTATGCAGCTTGCTAACTATTGGCTCCGCTGGGGGATTTTCTCTCAGATCAATGTCTTGATAAAAATTATTTACATAGTAGCCAACTCGAACAAACTCTTTATTTCTGTATGAACCTATTAACAATACTACTGTTACACCAAGAATATATCGTCTTTGGGAAGTTTATTTACATCTGGGGCATTGGCTTCTAAGACACACATATGTCTTTCCTTCTGGAACTGAACCGACGACAGCAACATCAAGAGTTTGATCGTAATCTTCACTGTCCGCTGATCCAACATAAAGTATCCTCCATTCCAAGTCATCACTGAAATACTTTAAGCTGTCAAAAGTGATCTCAAACTTGAAAGGAGTTGAAAACATTGTTGGATTGTCTAGGACAACCACATTGGTGATATTTATTTGGGTCATATTGACAAATTGTGCCTCAAAAAATGCGTCGTGTAAGAAACTGCAACACTGCACAAAAAAGTGATGTAAAATCCGCATTTGACAGTGCCAGTGCGATGTATAAAGAAAGAGCTGCTGGGTTTGGGTCCTTTATATTGCAGCAAATGTTTTTATCCTTTACACATACATTCAAGTATTCCTGTGTTCAATGTGGTTTTATGACATCAACACGTGGTCAATTTCACAACACACAGAGACATAAAACATTTCTTCTGTAATCGTATGCTTGAAAATGAATGTAAATAACACCATGCCATCCCCTCCCCTCACGCAAATGTGAGAGATAAGCACGTCTACAGCAGCGATGCGCTGTATGCTGCCCAGGGAGTTGAGAAAGAGTTAGTGTGACAAGGATGCTGCCAATGATCTGTTATAGATGTAACGTCGCTAGAAAACAGCACAAACTGTTCATTGTGGCTGTAAATAAGCGCATTTACATTTACATGAATCTTAAAGAACGCGTTAGTTTTTCATCTAGATCTATATTTGTTGAATATGATGTTCATCATTTAATGTTTTACTGAGAAACAGCATAACAGGTTTCATAAAAAGACTTGAAGCCTCAGAGAACAGTCTACTCAAAGAAATTGTCATGTCTCAATCTTATATTAAGAGTACTTTATTTACATATTGGAGAACTGTGATTTTTCTAATTTTAATGTGTGTTTTTCTAGCGTTTTATCTTGTTGGCTGTATCGTGATTTGTCTGTTTTTACTATTTTACAGTTTTACATTTGTATACTATGATTGTACATCATGTATATTATCGAAATAATCTGTATTGGAAATTATTAGTATTAGCATGCATGTGTGCCAAGTGTACTTTTGTGTTCAATGTGTGAAAAGAATATTATGAATGTTAGAATGGCTTTTTAAGACCATCCCGCAAATACTAATACAAAAAATGTTCTTGGATTTAAATAAGCACCGTCACAAGGGCAAAGTTGTTTATATCAACTGGTTCAGAATAAAACTTAACATTTAGTATACATTACAAAATATGCACATCAATTCTGAAACCAAAGGTCGATATTCCACTTAATCAGTTTTTATTTTGTGTACATTAATTCAATATCAAAATTAAGTAAGCTATGTTGCTGAAGCCTTTTGGTTTTCTTGGTATGTTTTAATAATTCTATCACAACGGCCTCACTATGCAATCTCAAGCCATTAGATGTATGTTTACTAGGACTATCGTATAGCCGCATGACCAAAAAAAATCAATAATGGGCAATCAAGCCTCATGCCCTATTTCTGTAGTAATACCCAAGCCCCGATTGGGTTGGTTAAGACTATACACACGAGGTCTGTGTAGGCTATGAACTCAACTCACAATTCAGCCAAAAATTCAGCCAAACGCACTGGGATGACCCCGTGGTTTTGAATGAATGACGTACATCACGTTCAGATAACTACGTCACACGTTTGTCTATCACTACGTCACACGTATGTTGATAAACGTGGTATACTGTACTCAATTGTGGATAATAACGTGAAGATTAGACACCCAGGTTAAATTATATATGTATACATAATATTTAGTCTATACAACTGAATATACATACAATGAAACGGCCTACATATTGTAGATCATAGTATAATGAAAGACTTCTCATTCATAGCTATTTTATTTACTATGGAAGTACGTCATTCGCCTAATTATTTATCCCATACCTGCATAGTGACCTAGTTTTTGACAGCAATATCACTGTATGAAACGCGTGATCAAGTGTAGATAATTGGATAATTTAGATTTATGATGTACAAAGCTGTTTGAGGTTTCATGCAATGACGAGGGTTAATTACATGCGTAACAGTGGCTACTATGCTTACCGATTTGAGTTGTTAGGCAATTGCATGCAAGAGCAGTTTATACCCATGGGGACGAAACATTGATAATGGGCTCAAGTTTGATGCCGTTTTCTGAAATAAACACCGCTCATACCCCGATCCTCACCCACTCGTGACACTCGTCATCTTGCATAGCTCAGGTCTACAGCATCCACACTGTCTTGACACTACCACACCGTCACCTGAGATTAGTACATTACCCATCACTGTTCTAACAAAGTAGCGCACTACCCATTCTAACAGTTTGTTTGTTTGTTTTTTGTTTTTTTATTTGGTGTTTTTTGTGTGACATTGTCTTGTAGGATAAGTCTTAAATTTTCTGCACATGAACCAGACATAACACGAGGGGTTTGGGTCTTAAGCATATGCTTATACATACATATTATTATGTATTGTTAGTATTAGTATTTTAGTACACTAGCTGTTTACCCGGCGTTGCTCGGGTTGAAACAGATGAGATCCGGAACACATTAAATGCTCCTCCCTTCCCATCCTTCCTCCTGTCCCACATCCCTCGAACCAGTTCTCGTCAGTATACAGGTCTGTGACAGATTAAATACACCTCCATCACCGCCCTCCTATCGTCATATGTCACAGCCATTTACACACTAAATGTACTAAATATGGCAATGATTGATCCCTCTAATATCTCTCCCCCACTACTGCTACCCATGGTAAACACGTGCGGAGCAGATTAAATGTCCAGTCATATGTGACAGCCATACACACGCTACCCTCCTCAGTTCCCTGTTGTATGACTGTACGTGTGACGTGCATCGTACGTTTGACATATACAAACGTTTAACGTATTACGTACCTTTAACAAACATGTCCCTGTAAGCAACCTTTCTAAAAATTCTTTTTTCTTGTTTTCTATCATTAAAACCAATTTATTTGGTTTGAAATGTGATATTATAACGACCACCAAGTTGTCCTGATTCTACGTACATAATTTGGAGTGTGTACGTCTTGTGGTTAAAAAGCCTTTTGTGACACAAAAAAACGCCTCTTCCTTTATATATATAGAGTTAGACCCAACCCCCCCCCCCTAGCGTCTGTGCATGTGCACTGAACTCACCCCCTGCTGGCAGGTCTGCGAGGAGCCGTCCGTGAGGCACTCGGCCAGGCTGAGGGTGTCACACAGCCAGCAGCTCGCCGGGGTGCCGCCTGGAAAGGGGTGGGTGAATTATGAGTGGGTGGGTGAGTGGGTGGGGGGTGGGTGGGATGGTGAGGGAGTGAGTGAGCGTTTGAGTGAGTGGGTGAGTGTAAGTTAGTTAGTAAGTAAGTAAGTAAGTAAGTAAGTAAGTAAGTAAGTAAGTAAGTATTAAATTAACAAGATATCAACGCGGTGAACATACGCAGTAGCTATGGTGGTGCACAAGCATGTTTAGATGGGAACCGGGTACAGAGTCCCTACTTCATGTGAGAGAGTGTCTGTGTGCGGGGGGGGGGAGGTGTCTCTGGCATTGCTCTCACGTTTGTAAACACCAGTAAGATATTTCCAACGTGTGACCCTGATTTATTATGTTCTTATCAGTTGTGCATACTGTATTTGTTTTATAAATTTGAGCATTGGACAATAAACTCATGCAATCTTTTAGAAAGCATGCAAATATTCTAAATCATATGCAGTGTAAACGTACTGAGAAATATATGTCATTACCCAGTTTAAACTGCTAAAAATTAGAATGAATGATTCTACTAATAAGAGTCTTATTATTTTTTTCTATGATGATTGTTATGTCTTTTGTAAGGGCAATACTTCAAAGACAAGAAGTTAGAAAATACCCGAAATTACCAATTTGTAAAGCACCTTAAAGTTTTATTTTGCTAGTGAAATAATATAAACAGACGTACACCATGAGTTATTGTTTCAATTAGTACTTTTCATTCATTGTTGGAGAATCTAACATATACATTATAGAGCATGCACCTTTACAAACATGCAAAAACAAACCAGGTTAGTTTGATGTTAGTTGTTATATCATGCTGTGAGTATAAGATCAAAATCTGCATCTGTAAAAGTATCATGTGAACCCTTTTAACTCGAACTTAAATGGCATTTTCCATAAAATCGAGTTGTAATTCTTTTTGAGCAGTCAAAATGTCGAATAATATGAAATAGAATGAAAAGAAATTGTAACTTTCTTAAAGTATTCTAAATTTTGACCAATCAGAGATCAAGACAAATAACTCAATAACTCAATAACTCAATAAAATATACACTATGGAGCATGCAACTCTACAGACATGCAAAAAAATTAGGTTAGTTTGATGTTAGTTGCTATATCATGCTGTAAGTAAGATCAAAACCTGCACCCCTAAAAGTATCATATTTACCCTTTTAACAAGAACTTAAATGGAATTTTTCATAAAATAGAGTTGTAAATTTTAATGAGTAGTCAAAATGTCGAACAATATAAAATAGAATGAAAGGAAATAGTAATTTTCTTAAAGTATTGAAAATGTTGACCAATCAGAGATCAAGACAAATAACCCAATAACTCAATAACTCAATAACATATACATTATAGAGCATGCAACTCTACAGACATGCAAAAAAATCAGGTTAGTTTGATGTTAAGTTGTTATATCATGCTGTCAGTAAGATCAAAACCTGCATCTGTAAAACTATCTTATGAACCCTTTTAACTCGAACTTGAAAATAGAACTTTTCATAAATTCGAGTCGTAAAAAAATTTGAGTTGTCAAAATGTCGAACAATATAAAATAGAATTAAAGGAAATTATAATTTTCTCAAAGTATTCAAAATTTTGACCAATCAGAGATCGAGATAAATGGGTCAAACTGTATTCAAAAGGATTAGTACTCATCATGCAGTAATCTGTATAAATACACTACCAGCTTCGCTTGTAGTAGTAAAAATCTGTGTTGTTGCTTCTTCGCCGGATCCATCGCCTGAATCTTAGGTTAAACGAAAATCATTATTTCAATTATTGTATTATCTTTACTAAATCTGGGCTGTACGCTGGCATGTTTCTTGAGACCTGCTTTACACATTAGCGAATTAATTCCGCCTACGTAGCTCTACTGGCAAATTCGTCAGGGAATTTTGAACATGCTCAAAAATTTTCGACGGATATACTGCTTGGTTGAAGTTCTCTACACATATTTAGGGACCATTCAGTATTTATGACATGGTGGGGTAGGAGGATTTTCCAAAAATGCTGTGAAAAAATTGATAGACCCTTCCTCAAATCTTCAAATCTCTGTGGAAAAAATGGTAACCCTCACTCAATTTCCTGTGACAGAAATTGATGACACCCCCCCCCCCCCCCCGCCAACAGTTAACGCAATCATTGTCAGTTAACCCAAATCCAATTTGATGGATGTCCAATCTACAATATATAAAACAATAAATTTTAGTACAGAATCTCTAAAAATAGGGGTAAATGTTCTATGAAAAAATTGATAGCCCCCGCTTCTGGGATCTAAAAAATTGGTGTGTGAAAAATTGATAGCCCCCCCCAAGATTTCCAACCAGATTTTAAAGTATTTGGCGGTGAAAAAATTACACACTCTGAAATGGTTTAATTCATTGCTGACTTATCACTACAAGAATATTTAACATACAACAATTTACAACCATCTCTAGAAGTCAAGTGGGTCGGCCTTCGGGTTATAATAGCAGAGATAATAAAACCTATAAATGCGGATGCATATACTTCATCATGTTTATTATGAAAACATTGAATAGTATTCGTGAACAACCCACTACTTAATCAATCAGTGTTTATGCATGGTAATAGATTGTTATGCTACATTACAAGCCAGTATGCCTCAGTACATGCCAATGACTGAATAAAGAAACCCATCCACAAAGAGATGTGCACTTACTTTCCTCCTGTGTGCCATCTATAATATCTGACATGCCAAAAAAACAACTTGAAAATGAAATGTTTTAGTGGGGAAAGGTGTTTGTGCGCCCACTGGATTTTCCTATGAATTCATTATCACTATAATTAAACTGTCATTCCCGTTCTTTCTATCATTTGGCATAAACGCTTTGCAAAAAACACAGTTCAATAGCAATACATTGTCACCAATAACCCATGATCATAATTATATCCATCCAGAAATAGCATTCCCAAAACTACCACGCGTTATCAACGTAATGCCTGCATTTACGCTAAACTCCGCGCCTCTACTTTTGCTGAATTGATAATAGGATAGGATCTTTATGACTATTCTATACAAACGTTTTCACGGGAATGTGACTAGAAGCCACCCCAGTCTACTTGTGTCATTTATAGATGCCTCAGATAACATCCATAAAGTTACTGGAGCCTGCAGCCAATCAGAGCAGCGCATTTGCATACATGTACCTCAAAATCATGCCATACGCAATATTCCATTCCTTTAAATGCATCATAACTGTGGATTCCCCTGATTATGTTACACATGGTATATTGTTGCAAATGGTTATGTTTAATACACAACAAACTGATGTGTCGGTGCTAAAAGGAAAAAATTAGAAACTAAAATAATAAAAATATATATCAACATACCTCCGTCCGCAACTTCGGGGCTTGGCAACTCCAGGCCTCGGGCGAGACCTGCAAGAAACAGACGCAGCTTTAAGCCATCCTTAAATCACTGATATATGTAGATGTTACCAGATTTTTAGTAAGAAAGTGTGGTGTGTGGATGGGGAGGGGGTGGGACGAGGTGCATTTGTCGATTGAAATAGTGGGAAATGAATGTTTGTTATGTGAAGCGGTTTGTGTGTATTTGTCTTTCCTTACCACTGTTTCTATTTCTTAATCACAATACAAACTTCTTTTTTTAACATTAAATAAATTTATTTCAATCAGCTTTTTGTATCAACAGAGACTTTTCATTTTTATAATTTTACAAATTTACTAAATAATATTTCTTTTGCCAAAATTAAGATACAATTGATATTATTAATTAGAGCATAAAACCACAACAATACTTCTTCAGGTTATAGACTGAGTGTCTAGATTATACTCAGCTATAAAACATTAACACTACATAACATAAATCACAATGCATATAATCTGATGAACAAACAAGGTATTTAACTGATGTTGTGACTATTTGTTACTACCACCCTGCCAACAGCTGGCTGGTAGTGGTCTAGTTCACTGTTTATTAGCATGAATACATTTGCTCCATGGATGCACACTCCCTCGTGTGAATGTTTGTGCGGTACTAGAATCTCTTGAATCAACTACTGCAAATTGAGATTAAATGTTAAATAAGCAGCCTAGCTACAAGCACAGAGGAATACAAATTTTGCACGTATTGATTTATACCCTACGCCACAATATTATGTGGATAACCAAAAATCCAGTCAGCAGTACTGTCAAAACCAGTGTGTGTTTTTTTTCTTTCGGAAAAGGGTGGATTTCATGGGTTGGAAACCTCACGGAGATCCCAGAAACATGATGAAAATGAAACTTTTGGGAAGAAGTTGGGGGCTGTGCCCCCTGGATCTGCCTATAACTGGGCATCAGCAATTACATACATTTACATCAACAAGAATCATTACAAATCCATTGGGCTGTGGTAAGGCTTGAACAAATCGAAATCTACTCAATAATTACAATAATTGATCGATAGATTTTTTTTAAGTAAAAAAAATATTTGAAAACTATGCGACCACTTTGTAGGAAAGAATACGTGGTGAAAATAAATAGGCCAAGATTGTTAAAGACATCTTTAAAAAAACACCAACAATCACCTTGATTAAAACTAATTTTAAATAAAACAAACACAAATACCTAGCATCCCAGCCACAGCACACAAAATGATCAATTTCTCCATTGATGCTGCTCGGGTCGGCTGTATCCTGATGTGACCCAACAGAAAACTGACCCCGCCACAAGTTAACCCGACTTTAATCCAAATTAGGGTCGTAAACGTTCGAGAGTCCTTGAAAATGGGCGTGCGCTTGTAAATGAGATATGTGTGCTCTTCTCTAAGATAAACTGTCAATGTTGCAAGCACTACATTTGAAGAGAGGGTTTTATTGCCAAATGTTTGCATCATGTTTGTCAACGTTCACGTGGTCGCTAACTCGGATGAGCTTGAGAATTTTTACGATGACTTTTTAATGGTTCTTTTAGAGTGATGTTTTGAAGTTGTTTTTCACATTCAACTTTTAAAAATGTGGTGACATCACTGTGACCTGATTTGCGTTTGATCTTTGTAATTTAAGACTATTGCTTCATGGAACTGATGCAGTACAGAACGAACTATTTTTTTTTTCAGGCGTTATTGTGATATGTTATCTGTTGAAGCCTTTTCAATTTGATTTAGACTACTGAAAATGTAAGTCAGCGAACGACTATTTGAAACTATTACACAGTCTTTAAGTCGGATTTCCAGTTGTTGTCGCAACCTATCAGATGGGCTGGGTGGGCCAGGGCACAAACAATT
>CM032668.1:18924073-18943860 GCA_019095985.1 Streblospio benedicti | reverse complement strand
GCGGATACAAACCGTCACTAAATGACCATGGTGAAACAGCACATAGAGACCACCCCGCGACTTATACCTGTTGAGGATAGGCTATGGATTGTGTGTGTGTGTGTGTGTGTGTGTGTGTGTGTGTGTGTGTGTGTGTGTGTGTGTGTGTGTGTGTGTGTGTGTGTGTGTGTGTGTGTGTGTGTGTGTGTGTGTGTGCAAGTGTGTACCTGACATCTTGTAGCTGTGTACTTAGGTCCTCTGCGTGTGTGCGTGCTTGCGTGTGTGTGCGTGCTTGCGCGTGGGTATGTGTGTGTCTGTATGCATGTGTGTGCGAGTGTGTGTGTCTGTGTCTGTGCACATGTATGTCTGTGTGCGCGTGTGTGTACACGCACGTGTGTGTGTGTACACGCATGTGTGTGTGTGCGCGCACGTGTGTGTGTACCTGACATCTTGTAGGCGGCCAGACCGGGTACTCTGGTGATGCACTCATCGTAGATTCCGTCCATTTGGTACACGCCGTTGGCACCGTTGTCCCAAGAGGCACCGGCGCCCGTCACCTCCACACACGCGGCTGCCATGGAGGTCAAAGGTCCCACGGAGGTCAGAGGTCACACACAATCATGGGGGACGGGGGTTTATAAGGGGTCTAGAAATCCCATATCCCTCTTTTTTTGCCCTTTTCCCCCTTATCCCTCTTTTTGGCTCTTTTTTCCCTTATCGCACTAATTGGAGATCCCTTATCCCTCTTATTTTGGGCCCTTTTTCCTTTATCCCTCTTTTTCAGTCTTTTTCCCCTTACTCCACTTCCTTATAACCCCCCTCCCCCAAATCATGTACATTTTTTGAAAAAACGAATGTAAATGTGGTAATGATTAAACCGTTTTGCTTTTCTCCATATACGTAGCATATGGACCAAAGTCCATGCCAAATCGTGTATCACTAAGATAATATGCATGGACATAATCTGTAGGGGACTACCTTATCATAAATGTTAAATACATATCTTTTTTGTAATATACGCTGACTATTTTTTGTATTATCAAACATTCTATATAGCTGGCTTACAACACTAGGTCATATTCTAAAGCATTTAGTTTTATTTTGTGCCCGTATTGCTGTTTTTGAAAGTTAAACTGATTTTGAAAAGGACCCTTAAAGAGCTTGAAAACATTTAGATTGATAAACTCAAAATTTATGCATCTAAACATTACATTAATGATAACCTAGTCCTCTACATATTCTATATACGTACATATTTCTATTTCTTATATTTTCTCTGTGATACACGATTTTGGCATGGACTTACTTGGTCTATATACTATATGATGTAAATGGTTTAAAACCATTACCACATTTACATATTCCTTTTTCAAACATTTCTTGATAATGGGGTGATGTAGATTTTGTTCATTTTATATCATCTTCGCAATATTAAATCTATACATACGGAACTCTGGTGGCACGTAAGGCATTGTTGCTGGAATTAGAAAAAGCACAAGGGTTAAAGTGGTGACATAAAAAGTGATCTCATGCATTCACAATTTATGTGTAATTAGTAATGCTTTATTTCTTCATACATGTACATCACAGATTAATAATTAGAGGGTTCTGTGTAATCATTCTTGATCCGCACATCCACAAGAAAAATAACCTGTGTACTAACGTGGAAACAAACACTGTAAACAATCTTGTGAACACAGTGGAAACAGAATGTTTACCAACTGTTACAGCAAGATTGTTTCCATTTTTTTTACATAACAATGGCTGTGTGCACATGACAGTGGGTACTGTGTGTGCAACCTGAAGTTTTATTATTTCCCTCGCAGTTCAACTTGAAATGGTGCAACTGTATAGTTGAGCCGTGACCCGTGACCCCATCACATTGGTTTAAATGTACATGTCTCCCATACTGAATTTGAACACAATCATCAGAGTCAGGCAAAAACACTTGATCTCTAATGTACTAAAACATTAGTTTTTTTCACAAATCATTATTTATGATGGGTCCCTAAGTGGTACTTACCGCACGCCGTGAGGGTGGGGTTGAAGGGGTTGCTGCGCCCTTTTGCGTTCTGCCACGTAACATCCTCCGGGGACGCTGCGTTAATTTCGTTGCTCTTGAGCAGGTCTGAAAAGGTAAGAGGTGGCAGATCGTGCACGTAATACATGATTTTTCTTATCTATGAACTCTGGGTAATTTGTAGACAAACAAACCAAAACACGTGGCTTTTCACGTGTTTTACAATGCATTATGGGAATTATTTAGACACACATTGATAGAGACTAAATCGTTTCCTCGTCTACTCCATCACAGTGTCTAGTTGATTGACACTAATCACCTAGCGGCCGAATGTGGCACTGCGATCTATTAGAAAATAAGTGTATGCTTTTTTCAGAAGCACGGTAAACATGAGTTTTAAAACACGAATCGTTTCAAGCAACAATTTGTTTTTTTCATGCACTTTAAATTCTTCATATTTCACCTTTGTATCTAAATGCTGCATTTTAACACTTCTGAAATAGAATAAACTTATGCTAATCATTATCCTTAATCGGAGACATGGCAACAACTTATGACAACATCTTAACCTCTGCACATCACAAACTCTCACATGATTTAAGGTGAGATTTAAGCTGGGTTTGATGGACAATGGAAGCTTTAAAGCATTTCACTCGTGTTTTCCAGCATTGTTTTGTCAATGACATATATCACACGTCACTGAGAGAACGATGCTGGAAAACCTATCTTAAAGAAACATGCACAGGTGAATTTCATGTCATTTCAACCTTTAATCCCACATAAACAGTACTTGCTGAGCCATTTAAATGCATACATTTTTATCTATGTGCAGTGTTCCATTTCTCCATAATCAATTGATTCTCTAATTTGCTCTCATGAAATGTACCCAAAAATCATTCTTGTAAACAGTACGAAACACTGACACCTTAACGTGCTTAAATATTTCTGAGCAGCTAATGTTGGCTGTCAGCGCACGCGTGAAAGAGGCTACAATTTCATGCAGTGGTCTATTTTTGCAGGGGAGATATGAAAGTGACAATTAATATAGCAGTGCACTTTTTTATGGTAATTGATATTCTATCAAATTGCACACTAATAATTGTAAAGTCATGAGTTATTAGGAGCAACATGTCAAATGTGTTAAAAAAATACATATTAGTTCAATCTATCTAAGGAGGCATTTGCTGTGCACGTCCCTTTAAACCTATCATAGTGAAAGTGTCCAAGGACATACGCGGCTCAGCACCTACTACTTACATTTATCAGCATTACACAGTGTATATCCGGCGTACCAGTAGCCATCGTTGTGGAACCATATCCAGCCACGACCGTCACGAGCCTTCCACCTGTAGTCGCAAGTACGTAATACTAGGGCAAGTTGTCCTGCAGTTTCTGTCACACAGCTACTATTCTCTTTCTCCCCCCCCCCCTTCGCTGTTCTGTATAGCAAGGAAGTCCCTAACACTGTATTGACATAGTCCAAGACAGGTTTTACAAACCTAAGCTTCCATATAGCTACATCAAGTGGCACAGATGGGACTTGAACTGACGACCCCAAGGTTGTATAATCAAAATGATACCATCATCCCAAGCAGCGGGCTGTTGTAGTCAAATGGAAAGTTAGTGTTGTAAAACCTGTCTTCAGCTATATGAAAACAATGGTAGGAACTTGCTTGCTACACAGAAACGATATAATGAGTGTGTGTGTGAGAGAGAAAGAGAGAGGGAGAGAGGGAGAGAGAGAGAGAGACAGAGACAGAGACAGAGAGAGGAGGAAGTAGAAGAATAGAATTGAATTCATAAGCAAAATTAGGAAAACCTCATTAGAATACTAAGACACAAGCTTCTTATGAAGAAGCCAAGAAGCGAATGATATTGATCTGATCTACTCTGGCGTATCTATCCTTGTTGCGTCTCTTCAGCAGCTGAAGCGAAAGCCTTGTGTTTTGTTTGTTTGTAACTAACTAACTAACTAACTAACTAACTAACTAACTAACTAACTAACTAACTAACTAACTAACTAACTAACTAGCTAACTAACTAACTAACTAACTAACTAACTATGCATGTCTCCGGACAACCTAGAGCTTTTACCAATGAACCAATTTCGTTCAAATTCTACAGAAGTATGAGGTATGAGGCGACGGTGAAGTGATTCTATTTTGGGCACGTTGCATATTAAAGTGTGGTTCCTACAGGGCTATACATGGTCCAATTTGAACGTTCTGACTAGTAGCGAATGTACAAGCATGGATCAATAATTCATCAGCAGCTAAAAACGTCTACTTGATGTTTTTGCGATCGGTATGACTTTTGTAATCCAGTGATAAGGCTACTTTTATAGCAGCCTGTCGATGACGTCACATATAAAGTACTGATTTATGAGGTGTTTTTGTTATGTAGGTGCCCTGTATCACATATTTTTCTCCTCAAATTCATAAAGTTCTTAATTGTAAAGTATGCATCGTTTCAATATATATCTTCAATGCCCATAAGTCAACGTTGTTCTAGCGTTGTTCTTTGAACACTTTTGATCTAGTTAGATCTGCCACCGCCGCCATACAGCTTCCAAATGGTGGGTCCAGCCTCTCCTGGTACATACCTATCCTTGTTGGATCCATCACCACAATCATATAACTTCCAGTTGGCGGGCTCCAAGATCACATCCTTCAACGGACGCGGGCCATCAGTGGCCAGAAAACATTCTGAAAAGAAGTGATTCCGTGCAAGATTGGACCGCACATGTAGCTCTAATGATATGCCAAAAACTAATGTATCATACAATAACCATGATGACAGCCATTTTGAAACATTCCCCGAGGCAAATATGAGTAAAAAAATTGGTTCCTTGAAAAAGTACACACATCAAAGATTCCATTTCAATCGTTAAACCTTTGCCAACAACTTTGTCCAACCTCAGCTATTTTTGAATGTCATTTACTGGACCAATAGTGGAGGTGAGAGATCAGACGATATCTGAATGCGTGTAGTGTTTGACAGAATGATTGAGCGCAGTGAACGAGTTCTGGAGGTGCATTTAATCTCTTCTGGACCTGTTTTGTGGAGGTGGGGTGGCAGAAAGGGTGTGTATGGTTGGTGGTGAGGAAGGGAAGTCGGGGGAGGGGGGTGGGGAGGAGCGTTTAATCTGTCCATGATCTCATCTGTTTCAGCCCGAGCAGCAGCAGGAAGGGGATGATGGAGATGCATTTAGTCTGTGTTCTGGACTCGTTTAGATGGGCATGGGGTAGAAGAAGGTGGTGGTGGCGGAAGGAAGGGTAGGGGAGGGTGGACCATTTAATCTGTTCCGCACATGTTTACAAGGGGTAGGGATAGCTGGGAGGAGGGACGTTAGAGGACTTACTACTGCTCTCCCTGGTGACTTGTATGACTTACTACAGCTCTCCCGGGTGACTTGTATGACTTACTACAGCTCTCGCGGGTGACCTGTACGCTGCCGTGGGTCTGGAACCTGTCCTTGTTGGGGTTGTACTCGGTCCACTTGGCCGAAGCATCCAGCAGGTCCGTGGACGTGGATGACAGCAGCTTGTCGGTGGCGTCACACTCCTCCACCGAGAGGAACCTGCAACAACAGGCCTCATACATCACTCACAGATCTCACAATTCTTACTGCCACTAGAATATAAAGCATGGAGGATATTTCCTGAGTAACCCGTCAGATTGATAATCACATTGTCATATGAGTATTCAGTATCAGTATTCAATGTTTCCTGTTAGTCTTAAGTGTGTTTGCTGTGCACACTCAATAGAAAATGTCTTACTAAGTAGTAATGTACGATTCAGTATTTATTACTGGGTGTGGAAGAAGGAATTTCTAAAAATGCCGTGAAAAAATTAATAGCCCCACCTCCCCCCAAATCTATGTGAAATAAGTTGGTAACCCCCCCCCCGCCTCAATTTCATGTGATAAAGCATTGATGACTCCCCAAACAGTTAACGCAATAATTGTCAGTTAACTCAAGCCCTATGTGTTGGAAATCTAAAGTATAAAAAAACAGTACATTTAGTACAGTATCTTTCAAAAATAGTGGTAATGGTTTGTGGAAAAGTGTGTGAAAAAATTGATAGCCCCCCACCACTCCCAAACATTATGACAAAAGATTATGGCCAGCCCTACTCCACCATGTCATAAATACTTCATGGTCCCTAAGTGTTATGTATAAATGCACTGCAACTATCTACACTCAGTCTCTAACCAGCAGGTAACAAAATGAGGTAGGGTTAACTCTATGGTGATTGAACATAGGAAATGGAAAAATATATATTCAGTTGAAGTACATTTTCACAATCAGTAACAGATAAAAGTGACATACTAGCTGGTGATGGTTGAATGTTTATTTATTGTTGTAGAATATTCATTAGAAATACACTTTTCAACTTCTCAGTCTTTGATACGACATTTTGTAGCTTTTGTAGACTGTGTAGGAACACATTTAATTACTGTGGGCATTGGAACCAGATTGTGACTAAAGAAAGTTTTGTATATATATTGGATACTGAATCTTTACTTAGTTATACACATTAGATGTGCGTGGGTATAAAGGAATATGTACTCCTAGTTAGACAGCCATTGCAAACCTACCATGATGTCTGTAATGTATCAGAAGGGCCTGGAATGTACAGTTGGCCAGTCATGACTATTGGTGGTGAAGCAAGTTATAGCAATCACAGAAGGTTGTGGAATGCTGGATTTGAATTTTCATGTAGTCGATGAATGAGTATCGTTTAGAGAACATGATTTTGCTTGGTTAAGAAACAACTGTTCACTTCGAGTTGTCTAAAAAGTTTTGAATGTGGCACAGTTGTGCAAGAAGCAGGGTCAGAAAAGGCTTCAACTTAATTACATGTACTGACCCAAATGGTTACATGACGATGTGTTTGGATGAATAACTTAGATAATGATATTTTTAAATTATAGATACGGCCATAGTGGCATGGTCTTATGAATAAAGATTATTTTCATTAAAGGTAAGCCCATAGTTTCATGGTCTTATGAATAAAGATATATTTTTTTTATAAAAGGTAAAGCCATAGTCTCATGGTCTTATGAATAAAGATTATTTTCATTAAAGGTAAGGCCATAGTTTCATGGTCTTATGAATAAAGATATCTTTTTTATAAAAGGTAAAGCCATAGTCTCATGGTCTTATGAATAAAGATAAAGTTTTTTTTACTTAAAGGTAATAATTGGTCGTATGAACAAAGGTCGCCTCCAGCTCACCATTTGTCCTTGATAGGCACGAAGTAGAGGAAGGCTGCGCCGGCGTAGTGGTAGTACTCTGCTGCCGGGTTCAGGCTGCAGTCGCGCAGGATTGCGGGGGCGGTGGGGTCAGGGGGGTCGGCAGCCGGGTTGGACAGGTAGAGTCCCTCCACCGCGTCCTGCCACTTCGCGCCTTGCACGCTTATACAGTCTGCCGCACGGAATGTAAACGTGGTGGTTTATAGTCGCATGACTTAAGGGAGCACACATAAATTTATCAAATTATGAAATTCTATGTCCGACACACATTGAGATTTTACCCACTTTTGGCGCGAATTGAGAAAACTGCAAGTATTTCAACAGGAATGACGTAACAATATCTATGTTTCATACCAAAACCAATTTATTATTTTTTGATGCAAGAATACCTGCTACTCAATATCACTCAATATCACTGTCTGGATAAAACTCAGCATTTGCAATGTAGTTTATTTTTATTGATTATACTAAGTTCGACTTACTTTTATTGTGCAATTAGGTGGGTGGGGGCACTCAATTTATAAGTTTTTTCAAGGGTGTGACACTCATTTTTCATTTTCAGAAAAGGGGGGTCACTTTATTTTTCAAAGTTGGTTAAACCAAATGGCGGACCCCCTGGGAAGTAACTTATGCCTGCTCCCTTACACTTGACATCAGGTCATTGGCACACTTATTGATCTTTTAAATCACGCCTTCAAACCAAAGGGCTTGAAAAGACCCGCTCATGCGTGCAATTGGGGAAGCTATGTGAGGGTTTCTTTGATGTACATTGTATCAATCTTAATCATACAGATGTTTATTACAACGTACACATGTACAAACGACATGTCCTTTTAATGAGACCCAAACTTATGCCTCGAGCACAAGTGGCTCACATTAAATCCCGTGTAACTACACTGTTTTAAACCCATTACATAGGCATATTATGTATTGCATATGCGCATGACGATACAAAAATATTGAAATATTCTATAGAAATCAATGGAAACACACGAGGCCTATACGAGGTCTTCTCGGGACCATTGAAATGTTGTGGTTTCGAGTCGTGATCCAAGTATCTTGCTTTCACGACTTTACCATTTACGCCAGGTCATTGGCATACTTATTGACCTTGTAAATACAGTGGTTTAGAGTCATGATCCAAGTGTTTTGCTCTCACAGTCTGCGGGTCAGAGGGAGACTTTACTTCACCTGCATTGCGTGTGCTTCTGTGGCTGAGTGGATAGGGAGATGGGCTTGTGATAAGAAGGTCGTGGATTCGATTCTCTGTCGGGTCTGGTGGTGGATATTGAGCACACTCATACCTAAACAGTTGAACACAGCTCCTTGGCACCTACACGTTGATTAGGCTTCGTGCATACAACACTAACATTAAGGTTCTCTCGCCTGACCTAATTAACGTGTCCCTGCCACTGTGCAACTGACGACTCCAGGGATGAGTTTGCTCAGCACCACCACCATACTCGACCGGGAATCAAACCCACGACCTTCTGATCACGAATCCAGCTTGTGATTACAAACATCCTACCCTTGCCCACAACCTCGCAGCCGCATGTGTTAGAGATTGCAAGAGGGCGGGAGTAGGTTAGAGTCTGTCAGCTGGTCAGACAAACGTGCTTGTCTCGTCATTTATATAATGTCTGTACCTTTAACCGACTAGATACCAAAATGCTGGGGGTCAGTATGTAGATCACAGTGTATTTGAAATATCGTGACATTGGATGATGAAAAAGAGATTCCCGTAGACCGACGATGGAACAAATATGACATAATGATCGATTATTAGCAAAACGGGTCTCACTTAATCCCCAGAACACTGACCGACGATGTAATATGCATACTAGAACTAAACACCTTAACAAAGCCACGCCCACACCGCTACCACGGTACAATACGACGCGAATTGTTTAGAATATGTCACTTTCAGAAAAAGCCCATGAGCTTTTTCAGTTCTTTCACAGCGTCTTCACGAGAAAGGATGATGGCCCACGCCCCCGAGAATAGCTTCACAGACGAACTTACAGACTTTGTCATCACCATTGAAATGGTCATAATAAGCAGCAAAACAGTCTCCACACTGGAAAGGCATCAACTCCAGACGGCATGCCAACATGTGTCTGGTCACAGGCAGCAGAAGAACTTGCAGAGCCCTCGGCATCAGAGGAAAAGTCTTGAAGTGGCTGAAAAAATTGTTTGTCCTGTTCATTAATGACCTGCCAAGATACGAAGCTGTACACGAGAAGCGACACTGACGAAGGCCATTTGGACCTGCAAGTCTCAATGAATCAGTCTAGGATCTTGTAGGATGTAGTGTTCTTGTCGTTGGTACCATGTATTAAAAGAATAATTTTCGTTTAAGTGTAATAGTGTCTGGAACAGGCTATAGCAGAGCGGTGGAGCCATGAAATACTTCATTTGATGACACAAGCAAGAAATTCTGCACGCATTATGTATGTAGGGTACATTTCAGGAAAAAAGTCCTAGCCACCTGAAATTCCCAGATGGAGGCCATTTTTCAAGATGGCCGCCAGTTTCTGAAATAAATTGCTTTAAAATCCATTCATATAATGATAGAAGCCTGATATTTTGCACAAATAATATAGATAACATATATTTTCACTACCAACTTCTGCCACGTGGAATTTCAATAAGGCCACCATTTTTCAAGATGGCCGCCCATTTTAAAGCACATAAACTTTAACATATTCATTTAAATTTAGCAAGCATCAACTTTTGCATGATTGTTATACAAATATAGTATATATGGAACTGAAAGTGGTTGCCTCAATAAACATTCAAGATGGTCACCATTTTCCAAGATGGCAGCCACTATTTTGAGTAATTATGTCTCTTTCACAATCAACTCGTGAAATCATACTATGCATTGCTCAACGACATGGTAAAATGCTGTAATCAAAAGATGTAGGAGTGATTGGACTAACAGAAGATGCATCAGTTTTGCGATGATGAATGGCTGCGGGTCCTGAAACAAGCCGTATGATAGCAACATTTTGAAAGCGCTTTAGAGACCAATGACAAGAGGAACAACAGCCTTCCCCATGAGCAAATTCCAGCAGCTCAAAGCAGCTCAAAAGATATTCATTGAAAAAGTGCAGCGCCTCACCAGTTTTATCGAGAAGATGGGGAACTAATTTGCAGAGGAAGCAAGTGACCTTCTGATGATGCTAGATTATAAGAATATTGCAGATTCTATAGGAGTTGTGACACACTCAGATAGGGATAAAGGCCAGTACAATACATTCATCACTGACATAAACAAGGATCCAAATAGTACAATAATACTATACTAATACCATACTCAAAATAATTGATTATCATCTGCCAAGATGTCGGTTGTTAGATATTTTTTATCCCTCGTTCGCACAAAATGGAACTAGTGGGATGATGTTGCAGAGCTGTGGTGACATATTTGTTATAAACAGGCTCGGCTGAACGCCCTCCAGCACCATGTTTCTTTTTTTTAAAGATATGGATCAAAGAGTGTGCATGAATCCTTGATGCAATTCCCATGGTGACCCTCTTCAGAAATTCATTGGACGATAGTTTGAGAGCAACAACAACAACTATGAAATGACCCCCGCCCCGCCCCTTTACAAAAGGCCTGACACACAGAAGTCCACGCTATTTTTGCAGCTTTTATTTATTTATGTTATTCCTTTTTTCCATGTAAAGTAATGACTTTCACGCAGAAGGCACTAACCTTGACTTGCCACATGTATCCGTGGTCCCAGCTGGGTGATCCAGACGATGATACCCAGCAACACCTTCAACATCAGCATGCTAATTTCTCTTGTCAAATCCCTGCTACTCTTGGTACTGCTGCTGCTGCTGCTGCTGGTGAGAAAGTTGTGCTTTGATTGAGGGGTGATTCCTGTCACCGCTTTATAACACACAGAGACATTATTCATGCTGAAACAGTAGAAGCCGATAGCAGTGGCACACGAGGTGGTGACAGGGTTATTTATCACCCGTGTAACTCAATAGCAATGCAACAGTTTGCTCTTAGAGTAAGTGGGAATCAATACAATGGGTGTGTTTCATTAGCTTGTATATTCATATAGTCATTAATGTAGAGTTTGTTGTTGTTGTTGTTGTGAAGCACTAGTTTTAATGCGTATTGTATTTTTTAAAGCTTTACTTCTGTGTAGAGAGAGTGTATTAGAGCACCTACTACTTACATTTATTGGCATTACACAGTGTATATCCGGCGTACCAGTAGCCATCGTTGTGGAACCATATCCAGCTGCCACCTCCGCGCACCTTCCACTGTAATCACAAGTACACAGTTACATGGTCGAGCCTACAGTTGTCCCACATTAGTCTATTCTCTCTCTCTCTCTCTCGGTTCTGAATAGCGTGAAATGGAGGTCGTGGGTTTGAGTCCCGCTCGGGTCTGGTGGTAGTAGTTGAGCAAACTCAGCCCTGACTAGACATTGCACACAACGGCATGTCTGTTCAGCGTGTGGAATTTAACAGAACAAGTCATTGCAGTAATTTAGTTAGATCCAAGCCGCGCCTCCCCCTCTCCCATCGCCCTCGCCCTCAATCCCCTTTTCACCTCAGAAATTTCACTTTCACATTAATCTTTCGTGTGTTTTTTGGCCATCGAGGCGAACCTTGAAGCATGAAAGCATCTGTGTGCCCCCCTCCTCCTCTAAAAATCCTGGATCTGCTATAAGACTGACGAATTCTGTTCAAGTCGACGTCACGGGGGTGAACGATTTTCTTATCTCTCACTCCCACCGAGCCAACTCGTACATTAATTCTTAACTTTGTAGTGTATGGGATCAATTTTTCCACTCCGCCTCTCAGCCAATCAGAACCGAGTATTTCAGCAACCACGTGGAGAAAATTCTGCCGATTTATAGCGCAATGGCCACTATGAGTGATTGAGCTTCAACATTTCTATGACCATTCCATGGTGAGTTAGGAAATATTGGCGGCCATATTGGATTTATGCAAATTAGGGATATGTCCGCTCCACATAGCTTCCTAAACTTTTGATATGTTATTCTACACATCTTACGCAAATGCATTACACCAAAACACCTTTTGTTGCTATTTGTTTGAGGTTCAGGCCTCCTATGACATAGAATGACTGGACTAATTGGGAACCGTCTGCCACCAGCCTCAAACAACAATGGCCCGCCGACTTCATTGCTGGACATGTTCACTTCTCTTTGGTTTTTATAAATAGACGAGCTACGTGCGTACATTTCAGCTATGTTTTTTTCACCAGTGTCCATTTAGCCTATATACAATGGTCTATGGTGGAGTTTGCTGTCAGCGCTGTGAGGCCACAACAGCTTTATGTGCCATTATCCACCGCACTGACGTCACAGACGGACACAGGTTTTCTATACTACTGAATAACTTCTCTCTATTGAGACAATCTTTATAACTCTCTATTGAGACAATCTGCACGTAACTTGCTTTGATACAACACGCATATAAGCATTTTAAAAGACATTTATTCTTCCAATTTCATTAGATTGATCATGCTTTGTTAAGAATCAAAACACATATGACTCAACGCATGCGTACAGCTAAGTTATTTACAACAGTATTAGTAATCTTCTGTACAATACAATATGATTTAAAAACAAGTACAAATATGAAAGATGTGATAATGATTTGCGAGCTATAGTCGTGTAAATCTTGTTAAGAGAAAATATAATTCTACTCTCACTTTTCTGTCAAACAAGCTCCTGCCACTGTATTGACATAGCTGAAGAGACATGCCGCCACTTTGACGGATCGCTATAAGTAATTTATAGTTATATATATTAGTAAATTACAGTTAAGTAATTTGTCAAGCATGGCACCTTTATTCAGAATTATTAAGTGTGCTCTGAAAGAACATCTATACACGACTCTTGATTAGAGTGCTATGCACGCGTGCCATACCACACGTCACGCAAAATACGTGGAAAACTGATATCATTTCCCCCTGTTTAATCAACTTACAGTGTGTTTTCATATTTAATTTAATTATTTTGAGGACTACTAGTAAGTCGTCGATGAATTAGCAGAATTGAAAAACAAAAACAAAACACTGGTTTATTTCAAAAGGGCACAACAAACGTGGGCCTTAGTGCAGGGAAATGTTTGTATTTCGCATATTTTCAGCTATCAACTAAAACATACAATGTGAAAGTATTAAACATAAACCATCTCATATTAGGTCTACCTGTAATGAGATTCACGATAATGACTTCCCATACAAACTGTAGCGTTAAGCCCCAATCAGGCATTCACACCAGGAAATTTACTGTGGAGCGTCCTTATCGATTGGGCTTTACTACTTATCGGCTGGTGCGTTGCAGAGCCCAAACGACATGACTGTCCACTGATACAGACCACGGTGCATTACAAATATTTTAAAAGTTTTATGTTTTACACTTTTTCACTATTTTATTGTGACGTTACCATGGAAACCAGTTCATATCAGAAATTCCTAAAACTAGACAAAATTCCGCATCTTTTGGTATATCACAGTAATTGGTAAGATCTGTTGCAAGGTTACTCCCTCAATATGCATCGTAGGAGTCCACCTGTGCAGCTCTAAAAGGCTGTCTTCTCCGTGCAGCACAGGTCAATAGCCAATCATATGCACATGATGCCACATGTAGACTATGCAATCTTGTACGGGATTCCATGTAGGAAGTAATCTATCATTATAACTATAAGTATACAATCAGACTGTGTGAGTGAAAGACACTATTATTATATTAGCCCCCTGAGATGCCATAAGATATTGAGATAAGCATAGGTGCGCCCCCCCCCCCCATCCCTCATTTCCAAAAACCCGGATCAGCCAGCGAAATCGAAATGGTTTTAGAAAATGTGAAATGTGTAGATGTGTTTCACTGTCATAAGAGGGCAAGTCCTTATATTGCCCCGACATGGTGTATTTGCTATGAAATAGGATGTTATAAAAAGTTTGTTATATTGGAGAACGTTATGACTATATTTGAAAGTTTGATTTATAGCCTTGTTATGCATTTAACAAGTAGTTTTTCAATACCTGATGTAAACAGGACTCTTTGCTTCTATGTTGTAGGATATTCCTTGATGACAGTATTCATATATTTGCTAGCTAATACAATTAGGCAATAAAAAAAGAAGCTATTTATGGTTGTATTAATAAATAAAGATATCATTAGTTCCGCTGTAGAAAGCATTTGATGAATACATTAAAAAAGACTTCATACGGAATGGATATGAGCAATTCTGCAACATCGGATGCGGCGGAATCACACACTAGCAATGTCTGTGCTGAAACGGTGTCTTCAGAAGCCCAAAAGGATAGCCACGTTAAGACCCATAATACTGAGAAACAGGAGTGTTTGTTATGCAATAAGATATTCACCATGAAGAGCAGCTTAAAAAAGCACTTGAGGATACACACGGGGGAGAAACCGTATCAGTGTGGCATGTGTGAGAAAGCATTCTCTCACCACACGAGTCTCACTTTACATATGAGGATGCACACTGGTGAAAGACCCTATGAATGTAGTGAATGTGGGAAGTGTTTCATCCAAAGTAGCAGCTTGACCAAACACATGAGAAGCCACACAGGGGAGAAGCCCTATAAGTGTAACCTGTGTGAAAAATCATTCCAAGTTAAAGACAAATTAACATCACATATGCGGAAGCACACGGGTGAAAGACCGTATGAATGTCATGAATGTGGCAAGTGTTTTTTTAACAGTGTTTGCTTGCGCTCTCACCTGAAAACCCACGCTGTCGACAAACCGTACAGCTGCATAGTGTGTAAGAAATCATTCCTTGAAGAGAAACGTTTAATGGTGCATATGTTGATACATAGTGGTGAGAAACCTCATGAGTGTAGTGAATGTGGGAAGCGTTTCAAGGTCCGTGGCAATTTGAATAACCACATGAAAATCCACACAGGCGAAAAACATCATCAGTGCACAGTGTGTGAGAAATCATTTCGCTATTTGCACGAACTAGATACTCACATGAGAATTCATACTGGTGAGAAACCGTATGAGTGTGGTGAATGTGGCAAGAGTTTTGGCAGTAGGAGCGCTCATGGAAAGCACATGAGAATCCATAGAGGCTACAAACCTCATAAGTGTACTGAATGTGGGAAATGTTTTTGTGAAAGTAGCAACTTGACAAGCCACATGAGAGTCCACACTGGGGAGAAACCGTTTCAGTGTTCAGTATGTGAGAAATCATTTACTGAGAAGAAAAACCTAATAAAACACGTTAAAAAACACACTGGTGAACCTAGTCCAGGACCTTAAAAGTGTATTGAATGTGGGGAATATTTCTATCATGTGACCAGTCACATGCGACTGCACAGTGACGAGAAACCATATCATTGTACAATTTGTGGGAAATCATTCCACCATCGGATTTCTGTGACTCAACACATAAGTTCAGTGATTAGCCACATCAGTGGTGTAGCCACTGTAACGCACACAACGCAGTGCGCACACATTGATTTATTGATTTTCTACCCTAAAATGATACATGGATCATGTATTAAATACAGCATTCACTGTCACTGACTGGCGTGGGAATTTTTAAGTAATCCGTCATCCATTTTTATTTGAATTTAAAGATGGACAACCCATACATATATAGTGATATAAGAAAATCATTCATCTATCGAAGACCATTGTCCAACTCATTAATCTGTTTGGTCAGTCCAGTTCCGTTCTGTAAAAACAAACATGCATTAATGTAACTTGTTAAGCTAAGTAAAATTAGATATTTTCTCAATATTTGAATAAACATTTATTAAAAAACAAATTGTAATTAAAAATTATTCTCATAGTTTTTTATTAAAAAATTGTAAATTAAAGTCATTCAACTTTTTGCAACATTTTGCAACCATTTTTTTTTTCCAATTTTAAAAAAATTTCTGGGGGGAATAATGGTTATGATTAGGGCTCTGTAGAGCCGGAAAGCTTAAATAAAACCTTTTTAGAACAAATTTTGACCAATTTTATATGTTTGGAGATTATTATTTGATAGCAGAGACAGAACAACAGAATACAAAATGAGACCATATGCTATGTATAGGATACATGAAATTAGTAATAATAGATAATTCATTATTTCGTTAGACAAGGAAGTTACTAAATTGCCATGTATTTAGAGGTAATATTTTTTTTTCTGCTTCTGCTGTTGTAAATGAGTTTTAGTAGTTTGCTTTTGTTATAATCAATAAGTGACAGAATGTTTTGCTGTAACATTTTTACAATAGTTATAACATGAAAAACAGGATTTCTTTATTCATGAAGCCATAACCTTGGCCCCTATTGCCAATGAAGAATTGCACTTTTTTCTTAGAATTTGAACCAATAATGGTCAAATTAAATGTAGTGTTACGGTGGCCATTTTGAATAAGTCAATATAGTAATACCCAAGCCCAGATTGGGTTTGGTTTAAGACTATACACACGAGATCTGTAGGCTATGAACTCAACTAAGAATTCAGCACGCAATTCAGAACAAAATTCAGCACGCAATTCAGAACGAAATTCAGCCAAAATGTGTAAAGTTTTGAACAATGACTACAGCACGTAAATACGATGCAGTATGTTACTGAACGTTGTCAGTGCACCTGTAAAAATCCCAACCATGGATAACTTACAAAATCATAAACCGCTTGTAATTTCTTATTTTTACCATTAGGTGATCATATAACCCCATCTTTATGTTGAAAAAAGTAGTTTAAACAGGTGGACGTGCATCTTACGAGAGTGAAGTTCCCATACCTTGTTTTACACCGCTACTATGATCACTGTGCGGAAGCGAGGAGGGTGGCGATCCCACCCGCATCACCACCCAAACTAAACCAAATGGCGGAAGGTAAGCACATATTTTATTATTAGCTTTATTAGAGCTTTGACAGCGTTATTGTGTCCAACAGATAATCATAGTGTATTGAATTTTGAAACAACTTTTAGTGCGATTTGATCTGTCAAATTAGTGTTCTGAGCAACAAATTTTTAACCTCAGAGGCGGGTGGCTTTTGGTAAGTTTCTATACTAGAGGTGGGTGGCCATCTATGTATGAGGCGGGTAGAAAAATGACATATTTTTATGGTTTCTGTGCTCGTACACATATATAATTGGTTATTTTGTTTCAAAGATTTGTTGCTGGAAGTGTTTTGACGTATACTAGTATTGTCTATGTGGGCTGGGTGTGGCTGCCAACATCCTTTCCACCTATTGCCTTGACAAATTTTCTTTCACTACGTTTTGGCCTGTAAATAATTCATGATCTGTAGACAATGATTCTGTAAATAATTGGCAACAAGTGCGTTTTTAGTAATACAAAAGCAATAAATCACCACTTCTGAAGTAAAATAACTTTTACTTTCCTGGAAATGGTCATGATTACTTATTCCTTATTTAGGATGTGGATCCCAAAGGCACCGGTGTCTTGAAGGCAGATGATGTGCCAAGTGCTTTGGCGAGTGCCTGCTTTGTGCTGAAGCAACGTGTTTCTAGTGGCAGGTAATGATGTTTTACATAATTAAACAAATATATGTGTATTAAAAAAATGGAAAATTCATTGAGTACTTAAGTTGTGTAATAGTCAAATAGATGTATGTACTTGTGGGTAAAATATATGCATTATTTGTGACAATTTACAATAACCACCTTAATTTCTGGGTGCTGTAATGACAATTTTTTCGTATGATTTGATTTGAAAGATTTGTGTTTATCTTCAAAATGCACAAAATCGATTGTATAGGAATATTAATATATAATACTTCTGTAAATTTTAAAAATCCACAAAATTTATTGGCCAAGCCAAGAACACCTTTCTGAAAGAAATAAGCAAAATTTAGTAGCCCTGAAAGATTCCATTCTTTTAGTCATTATTGAAACTTTGCAGGGGGTTCTACATGAAACGACCAGGAAACCCAAAGTCTACACGCACCCAACTTTGAGTGTGTCAACTGAGGAGAATGTGGGTGTGTCTGTAGCTGGTGACACTGGTAGTGTTGAAACGATCAACATAATGTACATGTAGTACTGTACTGTACTTACCAGTAAAATGTGAAACTACCTGATTTTTTATGGATGCATGTTTATAGTGACCCAAGAAGTGCATTTGTTAATGAGCAATAAACTAAAACATCTTCATCTTCATTATTTCTATTCAAGCTGTTAGAAAATTTTATGGCTTGCATCAATAATTTAATGTAAAACAACATTACATTTTCTATTGCATGGATATATGTGCTATATTTTGTGGAATTTTATTCACATTTTACTTATTGTAGGTCACATGTCATGATTTGATGAAATCAAGAAAAAAAACAAGACTCAACTTATTACTTAAGTCTGCAGGGATTTCTGATTTCTTTATTAAACCTGGAAGAGGAGCAGCAGGAGTGCCTGTCCGCCACAAGGTCAATAAAGAAAAAATTCTTGCCCATCGTCGTCTCGGTTTTACTGATCAAGAAATAGATAAGGAACTTAACAAATAACAGGAAATAACAGAAGTCGAATGTTCAATTATTTGTGTTTTGGTTTTTTGATAAAGTTTTTTTTCTAATTCCAAAAGAACAAGTAGAGCGAGTAACGTTTACTTGCTGATAAAACACGTGAATAAATATCATAGCTGGATAATTATTGCATTTAGACAAATGCAAGTAGCAGTAAATAAAACTAGAAAAAATATCTTACAACATGATACTGCTTCGAGTTTTGAATTCCAAGAATTGAAAAAGTTACGACGTTATGAAACAAAACGGTGTCAATGCGTCATTGCAATCGGGTAACATTTACTCGCTCGCTCTTGCACAAAAAGATCTAATGTTGGGGACGTTGTGCTTTTTGTGGATAATGTGATTTTAATCACGATTTTTTTGTACATATATTGTCATATACATGATTGATAGCCATGTAAAAAGGCATTAGATGAAACCACATAATAATGATGGTATAGCTATTCGAAAATGGCTATTTTACAGATTATTTGGAAATAGAGGTTGATATTCAATTTTGTTAAAAGTGTATATTATATTACACAATTTTGCTTGTTAATTTATATCAATGTTTTCTGGTGAAAAATACCTTTCTACTCATATGCAACATTCATATGCTATTCCTTATAAGTTAACAACAAACCACCTTAGAACACGCATATTGAATAAATGGTCACCTTGGCAGACAGCATGATGAAGGTCAAATGAACATGTGAATACATACAAATATGTGACTGAATTGTGATTGATATTTTACAATTATTCATAAATTTTAACTGTGCATGCATCATTATGTAATTTTGTTAATATGATGTGCATAGATAATAAGTTAATCCTTGGCGTTTTTTGACAAACTACAGTGGTCGACTTAAGTACGAATTTTCAGCTAGACAGTCCGGACCAGCTGACACTGAATGCAGCTGGCCTGACCCAACATTCATCGTCCCGAATATAAAACGTTTAATATTAAATAGTAATTCAATTTGAAACTCATTTTTTTTTATTTCATTCAACAATTTGACAAAC
>CM032668.1:18909417-18923973 GCA_019095985.1 Streblospio benedicti | reverse complement strand
GTGGGGAGAAACCCTGAGTGTAGTGAATGGGGAGGTTCAAGTCCGTGGCAATTTGAATAACCACATGAAAATCCACACAGGCGAAAAACATCATCAGTGCACAGTGTGTGAGAAATCATTTCGCTATTTGCACGAACTAGATACTCACATGAGAATTCATACTGGTGAGAAACCGTATGAGTGTGGTGAATGTGGCAAAGAGTTTTGGCAGTAGGAGCGCCCATGGAAAGCACATGAGAATCCATAGAGGCTACAAACCTCTTCATAAGTGTACTGAATGTGGGAAATGTTTTTGTGAAAGTAGCAACTTGACAAGCCACATGAGAGTCCACACTGGGAGAAACCGCTTTCAGTGTTCAGTGTGAGAAATCATTTAAGAAGAAAAACCTACACGTTAAAAACACACTGGTGAACCCTAGTCCAGGACCTTAAAAGTGTATTGAATGTGGGGGGGAATATTTCTATCATGTGACCAGTCACATGCGACTGCACAGTGTCGAGAAAACCATATCATTGTACAATTTGTGGGAAATCATTCCACCATCGGATTTCTGTGTCTCAACACATAAGATCAGTGATTATCCACATCAGTGGTGTAGCCTCGCCACGCACATGATTGATAGCCAGTAAAAGGCATTAGATGAAACCACATAATAATGATGGTATAGCTTATTCGAAAATGGCTATTTTACAGATTATTTGGAAATAGAGGTTGCTATTCAATTTTGTTTAAAAGTGTATATAATATTACACAATTTTGCGTGTTAATTTATATCATTGTTTTCTGGTGAAAAATACCTTTCTACTCATATGCAACATTCATATACTATTCCTTTATAAGTTAACAACAAACCACCTTTTAGAACACAAATATTGAATAAATGGTCACCTTTGGCAGACAGCATGATGAAGGTCAAATGAACATTTGAATACATACAAATGTGTGACTGAATTGTGCTTGATATTTTACACTTTATTCATAAATTTTAACTGTGCATGCATCATTATGTAATTTTGTTAATATGATGTGCATGAATATTAAGTTAATCCTTGGCATTTTTGACAAACTACAGTGGTCGACTTAAGTACTTTCAGCTAGACAGTCGGACCAGCTGACACTGAATGCAGCTGTCCCGACCCAACATTCATCGTACCGAATATAAAAACGTTTAATATGAAAAAGTAATTCAATTTGAAACTCATTATTTTTTATTTCATTCAACAATTTGACAAACCGCAAATCTGACTATACAAATACCATTACATTCCTATGTACATTGTTTCAATTCACTCTAAACTAAACAAACTTATTAGTGAAGAATAAGCTTGTTTTTTCCAAACTTTTAATAGAACTGGCTGTGATGCTGATTTCATAGTCAAAAACCGCGAGTCTTTGACAGTCTTGTGACTTATTGGACACCAATGTTCATGTTTTTTTCAACACAGAATCAACTGGCTCGAGACCATTTTAACTGGCCAAGGGCTGGTGGGCCAGCAGCTAAATCGACCCCTGAAACTATCTTGCAGCATATGCATTGTCAAAGGTGAAGCTTTTCTTATTAAGCCCACATAGCATCAAAGAGGCAGTGATTAATCTATCTACATCATCTGACATCACACTCGCACACTCAGAAAGCAACCCGGGATGTAAACCTTTAACTACTGCACATGACAATCTTATGCGCAGTGGTCCTGCAGAATTATCCTAACCCAGGGCAGAACACTGAACCGTCTGCAGCAACTGCAACAGCTAAACATCTCCATCCGGGTCACTCAATATGCAAAATGGCTAAATAATGTTGTACAAATAATATGTGTAAAACAAGGTAAGTGTGGAATGGTGATGGAATTCGGCCGGGCCAAATTGGGGTCATGTGAACTACTACAATGTAGTTTAGAAGTACGAGTTAAAGTAACAAATCAATTCTCTCACTATTCTACTCTCACTGTTCTGCCAATCAAGCTCCTACCACTCTATTGACATAGCTGAAGAGAAATCTTCCATTTTACTATATCAAGTGGACCTGACGGGACTCGAACTCACGACCCCAAGGTTGTGAGACCAGAATGATACCATCATCCCAATCAGCGGGCTGTGAAAAGGTTACTCGGACGAACCGATGTCTCTGTAACCCCCAGCCTACATACTTGGTCAATTATCATCCCAACCCAGAGGTCCGGGGTTCGAATCCCACCTGAGGATGGATTTGAAGTCAAGAGATTAATTCTGCCTGGATAGCTATTATTAAACCTCCTCTAAATCCGGTGAAAAATCGTGAGCTTTACACATCTTTATCACACTTGACCTCTAACGATCTCTGACCTCGTGACGTCACGCACAATTTACGAAACCACTCAAAGATCCAAAATAACAGCCAACAAACCAAATTTGAGCACTGTAACTCGGTGTCGTGTGGAAAGAGAAGTGTGCACGGTCGGCAGGTAGATAAAGTGGCAGTAATCACACACAAGCCTGAGTGTACACACTCTGGAATATGAACATATGAAATAAAAGTCTGAACAGGGCCGTCGTACGCACCTTAAGATTGGTCCGACAAAATGAGCACCGTAGGCATGTAAACAGTGACATGTGGTCGCTGTAAGGCTAGGGGGGTCTGAGGGCATGCACTCCCAGAAAAAAATAGAATTTACAACACAAATGGTGCAATTCGAGAGCTATATTTTCAAATAAATTACTTTTCTATGACCACTCCACATGGGACGATAATGGAGGCATCGTACGTTTTTCGTGCCTTTCAGCTTTTTATAAGTGATAAATAATATTACCTGTGTATCAAATTAAAGTCCATCTTGCCTTCTGATTCATCAATGCATTATTTTAGAAATGTTGAGCCTAAACACGAACATATTTGAACTATAACAGTTATATACTCTGATTTCGTTTTGTTCTAGAAGTGAAACATAACTAGCACGTGTCCGACATTCTGTTCATATAATCAAATGAACCCTCATGTGCCCTGTTACAAAGAAAAAGCATTCTCACGTGACCATAATAAAAGACTGGTCATTTAGGGTCATTTAAGGTCACTGACCACTTAGTCAAACCATATATAAGTCTCTGGAAGTCACGCAACTACGCAAAATTGCTGAACGGTTAGTGTGCATATTACCTATTTACGTTATTACGCAATAAATTCTTGAAAAATAGTTGTGGTCCACAAATGTCGGAGTGTCGGAGCGGGTTCCCCGCTGAAACTTTAACTATTTAGACGATCATGCCTAATGGAGTCGAGCAACACATGGAGATTGGTGAGACTTACAATTGGTGGATTCATGGGGGTCGTTATGATAGAAAAATTAAAAGTTTCCAATTTATGTTTATTTGTCTTTTTATTAAATTAACGCTAAATTTAAATAACAATCTATTTTAAATTTACATGGCAAAAGGTTTATATAAAAATTATTTTCATTTAGGTGATATTCACTTAAACATTTAGGTTTATAAACGCAGAATTTACTAAATTATTTCTTATATATTATAAATGATAATTTATCTTCGCTCTCTGTAACGTATATTACTGGCAGCAATTCTCTAATGTAATGGATATTAGTAAACTGACCACTTCTGTGAATGATATACTAGATAGTGGGACCTGGATATGCAATACGTGATTTCCTTCGACTACTTTAGAGTGGATTATCATCACAGCTTAATGCGCTTACCTCATTGAGCCCACAACCCCCGACCACCAACATGGCAGCCAGCGAAGAATCGGGACTGCAGACCGCACTATCCGATGGTCAGGCGGCTGCTGGATCCGCTTGCATGGTTTTTAACTGCGAGGCAGCTGCTGGAAATAGTGAGAAATGCCGTGGCACGCGCGTTGAGACCTCACAAGCTTCCTGATATGGGCACTCCAGACTCCATGTCTACTCAGGCTGTGAAAGACCTCGGTTCTACTGAGGATTTTAAAGACTTTGGTTCTACTGATTGTGTTAGAGACAAAACCAAATCTGCACTTCGGAAAGAATTTTACAGCATGAGACAGAATCCTGGCGAGACCTTCCAGCACTATGAGACAACATTGCACAGGAAAGCTGCCCAGTGCGAGTTCTTTGTGGGTTGTTCAAATGCTAAGTGTGGTCAGATTGTGTCGTACGCTGACCAAATGGTCTCCGATCAACTTCTTGTGAGTTCCGAAGACGGAGTGTTGGTACAAGAAGCACATCGAGGAACGTTTCAAGAGAAATCTGATCGAAGCCAAAGTCTTGAAAAGGCTGACACAGTCAAAAGACAATTTCATGTGGAACAGAACACTGAACACGCTGCTCATCTGGCAGCTGATGGGAGCAAAACGAAGAAACTTCGCATCGTTGGTCTTGCCTGTGTGGAAGAAAGGCCAGCATTTCCCGTACAAATGCTTGTAGTGAGATCTAATCGTGGACTTACAGGCCCCAGAGCACAAACATTTACGGAGAACTCTCCTCAGTATCCTCCACTATGTGGCATCAAGGAGGAAAATACTGATGAAGGGAGTGTCGACTTGACACCGAGTTTAGGCAGTGGACAAGTGTCTTACGTTTTGACATCGACCACCAACTCTTCAGCTAATCAAGATCAGTTTTCAGATAGTATTGCATCACAAAACTTAACGACAGGACAGGATAAGAAACTACGTAGTGTAAATGAAAATCAGTGCAAGATATGCAAAGTGTCATGTGGAACACAAGAAGAATTGACTGGGCACATGAGGATCCATACTGGTGAGAAGCCTTATGAATGTGTTGAATGTGGGATGCGTTTTTTTCAAAGTCGAGAGCTGATCAGGCATATGGGAACCCACAGACGCATGAGGATGAAGAATGGTGAGAAACCTTATAAGTGCAGTGAATGTGGGAAGGGCTTTAATAGCAGTACAAGCTTGCAGTACCACACAAAAAACCCACACTGTACAGAAACCATTAAAATGTGAAGAATGTGGGAAATGTTTTATTACACAGAACCACTTGGCCATCCACATGAGAATCCACACTGGGGAGAAACCTTATAAGTGCAGTGAATGTGGGATGGGTTTCTACCAAAGACTTCCCATGGTAATGCACGTGAGAACCCACAGACGCATGAGAATTCAGAATGGTGAGAAACCTTACAAGTGCAGTGAATGTGAAAAGAGTTTTAGTAAAAGTAGCAACTTGAAGACCCACTGGGAAATCCACACTGGGGAGAAAAAATTCAAATGTTGGAAATGTGGAAGGTATTTTATAACACAAAGCGCCTTGGCCACCCACAAAATAATTCACAGTGGTGAGAAGAAACCTTATAAATGCACAGTTTGTGAAAAATCCTTCGACAAGAATGCAGCTTTGACCATCCACTATAGAATCCACACTGGAGAAAAACCGTTTACATGTGATGAGTGTGGGAAGTGTTTTCGTTGCATAAGCGCCTTCAACAGCCACAAAAAAATCCACACTGGAGAAAACTTACACATATGTGAAGTATGTGGTAAGTGTATTTGGAGTGCTAACAGCTTGGCTGCACATATGAGAATCCACACTGGCGAAAAACCATATAAGTGTACATTGTGTGAAAAATCCTTCATTAGGCACGATTATTTGTCCAAACATATGCGCATACATACAGGAGAGAGGCCGTATCAGTGCACCAAGTGTGGCAAGCGTTTTACTCAGCCAACTAATCTCAAACGTCATAAATGCGTCCAGTTGGGAGAGAAACCATAGAACTGATTGATTCGTCAGAACTTTGTAGCATGTAGTTTCAAGAACTCCACATATTTGCATACAGTTGTTAAATGTATGACCTACCTGGTTCCTTGTATTTTATGGACTATGTTGAAAATTGCATTAATGTATGATGTTGATGATCACAGTTTCGTTGCATATTGAACAAATAAATGTATTGTAGAAAGATTGTTGTTAGATCTGGTGTTAATATCTTAAAGCAACTACTCAAAAATACTACAGATAACGTCTGCTTGGCCATTGTATCGCTTAAACAAATAGGAGATGAAGGACAGGGTTATTAACACTATATTTCCATAGAAACATTTTTTTCATATATTGACATTATCGTACTTGATCTTTTAAAAATCACATTTAAGAAAGCACCAATCATTGAGCGATACTTAGCAGAAATACATAATTCAAACTGTAAGAGGAGATGAAGTTTGGATGACAAAAAAGAAGTGTCAACTCTGAGTCTATTTTGAATTACCTTCAGGAAAAGAACACAAACATCTGAACAACCAAATGAGCTGCCACATCAGAAACCACATCAGAAAACATTGTGTCTGAAGTGGTTCGCTCAGAAGGACACTTGACCAGCCACATGAGAAACCATACGGGTGTGAAACCACATCAATGTAAACTGTGTGAGAAATCATTCTTTTTGAAGAAAGGGGTTTACGCCAACATCTGATAAGTCACACTGGGGACAAAACATTTTTTCAGTGTTTTCAGTGTTTATACACTGGCTTGTACCAATTAATTGCGTCCGTCCATCCGTCCATCCGTCCTTCCATCCATCCGTCTGGTTCGTTACCCCTCTACAGGTCGCATCGTTTGAGCTAGGATGCTCAAATTTGGCATGTCGGTTGGAAATGACCCTATTTCACATGGGCCCAAACGGTCCATATTGGGCCCATTTGGCCCATTATTAGGTCCATTTTACTAGTATTCAATTCTTATTACTTTTGCCAGCATGGAAAAATCAATATCATAAAGGCAGCAACATTAGTCTAGCCTGGTGCTGTTATGCTGCAAATCTTGAATATTGATTTTTTTATAAATCAATAATAGACAGTGGCATTCAGTGTTTTTCCAGGTATTAAACACTGGTTTGCCCTCACCGGGGCATCTTTCATAGTGCAGTGAAACATCTGAAGAATGCTTTAGTGTCACCAAATTATTCATATGAAAATGCCACTGTATGGCCCAAATATGGTGAATGTTAGCAGTGTTTTATGCTCAGGTTTGGCATGTCATTGCAAATGTACATGACCATTAGAACCATATTTCACAGACTGTGGAAATCAAGTCCCTACGGGAAGTTGAAAAGGCATTTAATCCATTACTGGGGACGATGAAACGGTTTTGCTTAGGTTGAAATGTTTTTCTCACAGCTCTAGAACGACCTTGTGAACTCTTTTTGCCATGTGGAGTAATGCAACAAGGACATGCGCTTAAAACGTCAGAAATCGTCCAAAACCCCCAAAAATCAATAATCTGGCCTAGCTCAACAAGTCCCCCGTCCATTGTCCGTCCATTGTCCGTCCATTGAAAAAAAAGACCACACACAATTTTAATCGAAATCACATGGCCCAATGTTTACATATTTGAATTTAAAAGTATGACGTCAACATCTCCTATGGTCTCCTATTGGCTAATGAAGTCACGTGACACCGCATTCAAAAATATTGGTTTCACATTTCACCGCTAGACGGCGCCACTGATATATAAGTCCAGATGTATCCCAGGTAGGGCCTTATATCCGGACAGCACATTTTCAGGCAGCCATTATTGTTGCAACAAAATGGATTAGATTATTTTTAATAGAATCAATATTTGTGAGGCGAATGATAAAGGTTGGTTTGTTTTAATTTATTACCCATATCAATGTGATTGATAACCTAAGTTTGTGTTATGATTCCATTTCAAATTATTGTTAATATGCCAGAAATGCGTGGACAACTTGGACAACAACGTCAGAAGTACCCCAGGTATCTGTATCTGTGAGTTAATCTGCAGGGCTTTATCAGCATATGGGCAGATGGATGGGAGGACGCAACGCTACTCAGTCGCTCCTGTGCAAGGCTTGTAGCCTGGCACGGAATGTGTCTACAGAACTGCAGTTGGCAGTGTCTGAGTCAATGCTGTTCCATTCTGGAATTGTCCGTGGAAAGAAGGAGTTCCTGAATGTGTCTGTATTTGCTGTTAAATGTCTAAATTTGTGATGATGTGATGATCGTGTACGCTGGTCAGCTGGTAGGAGGATGTCATCAGCAGGGATGGCCACTTTCTTGTTGACCATTTGATACATAAGTGCTAGACGGTGATTTTTCCGGCGGGTGGATAGTGACTCCCATTGTAACTGACTAAACATGGCGGTGACACTGCTGTAGGTAGGGCCGGAAGCCTCGTTAAAAAAAGCGTGTCCTGTGTAGAGGACAGTCATCCCTCTGCACGTAAAAGAACTCACCTAGTTTGAAAACTATAGCTAGTGTGATCCCTCCCGTACACCCCTGGCTCAGTTGGTTACCTAACTTGCCAAACAGACAAGGACCACATTGGAAATAAGCATTACATATATACGTACGGTTTCATGTGAAAACTCTGTAAAATGCATGATTTTAAAAATATTACATAGCATTGATAATTGTCGACCTTAGTAAACATATTTAAAAAGTAAAACGCAATAAAATTTAAAATGAAACGTTTATCACCTAGTCCAAATATTTTCCCACGCTAATAAATATGTCAAATTCAGGTCAGATGTACCATGGCCCCCATAAATTGTCGCGGTCCAAAAAAACTGGTTTCTTTGAAACAATCGATGGGTACCATGTAGTTTTCAAGGGCTGAAACCATGAAATAGTTATGTCTATAACACATTTTAATCACCCCAGTTCTGTGGCAATTGTATATACAAATGTTAATGAACCAAGTGATGTACCCCTGGTTTTACTGGGTGATATTAATAGTAGGGATCAAATGTCTACACTTGCTGGCAGTCAAAAAAAAGCTTACTAATGAATAGAATCTTTAGTCATTCTAACAACCTGTTGAGTGTTCTAACATTGAGTGCATTGTATATCATGACATAGGTCAATATTTCTCTGTAGCTCTTTGTTTAAGCATTTAAAATCTACTATACATGGTACAAGACCTTGTTCTCTCAGACTACCCGGCCGTACCTGGGATACATCTGGCGTTACGTATCCGTACAGAACGACCTTGTGAACTCTTTTTGCCATGTGGAGTAATGCAACAAGGACATGCGCTTAAAACGTCAGAAAATGTTAGTGTAGCCATACCACAAAAAGCTCATGATGGCCACTTCTCTGTTGTACTTTATAGCTGTGCGGATTGCAACAGGTTAGACTAACTCCTCCGCAATATTCAAAACTCCAGGAATTGACGTCTCCGCCGGCAAAACAAAACGAATTGACTTGAATGTTGAATGTTATGATATGATTTATTTTAAAAAATAAAATCATGAAAATGGATTTTAGTCATGATAGAATGGTGATTGACCATCGATTGTCGTGTTAATCGCAAAATTGAGCATGCTGACGTCTGATTTACCCTCACTTCGTTCGGGTAAATCAGACGTCAGCATGCTCAATTTTGCGATTAACACAATGTGGTCAATTCCTACATTCTATCATTCCGTGCAAAATCACCGCCAATAACCCACGCTGATTGGTCAATCTCCGTGCTAAATTATGCGATGGAATGAACGCTGCGAAAAAAAAAACAGCGCTAGTCTAACCTCCTCACAATATCAATACAGCCGCTGGCGTAGTAAAGGCCATGAAGGCGTGTTAATGCTGTGCGGGAGTACAACAAATTAGACTAACTCCTCCACCTAGCTCAAAAACTGCAGGAATTGACGTCTCCGCGCGCTCAAAACAACTTGAATGTTGAATGTTATGATATGATTTATTTTAAAATAACATCATGAAAATGGAGTTTAGTCATGATAGAATGGTGATTGACCACTTTCAATTGTCGTGTCAATCGCAAAATTGAGCCTCCAATCGAAAGTGGTCAATTCCTACATTTTAGCATTGTAATCATGCGTCTACGACTGCAAGCATGAAATTTCCACACACTGATAACGTACCTCGTCACACACTCTTTATATAGGTTTATAGTTATTCTTCAAAAACTGGTTGATTGCTATCAAAGAAAATCTATAAGACACCTTTGCATAAATAAAATATGGTTAACTTGCATTTGAAATTACTATTAATATATCTAATTTGCCAAAAAGATCACATTTTATTGCATAAGAAATTATCTTGTTAGATTATTATTCTTTTAAATATTGAGTCACAATGCACCAACACTGTATTGCTAATACACTGATTTTTGCAGATTCGTTTATATAACACAGTTACTTTGAATCCCGGGAAAGGGGCGGGGGCGGGGACAAGCAATTGAACTGAGAGAAAGAAACACGCATCAGCTGACACATATCCAATTGGCAAATGAGAAGACTGGGGTGAGACAGATACTTCAAAGCTGTGGTCTTAACATAGAGTTTTCATAGCTGCTGTGCATCACAAAATGCCATTTCATAGCTGCTGGACTTGGGAGGGTGGAACAGGTGGGTCATTCGAGGGGAGCATACCGGTCAGCCGATGTATGGAACTGTCCCCCGGGTCTTTGAATGGTTCATATTTAGAATGTTTTACTGTATGATTTACTATTTGTACATTTAAACAAAATAATGAATTTGTATATATGATCACCCGCCGCAAATTTGATAGAACAATCGCATCATTCACACAAATGAAAATCACCCTGCAGGGGGTGTAGCAAAAAGATGAGGGGGGCGGCGCTCTAGCATTGGGTGATGGACATCTATGTTCAAACGTATTTATATAATGAGATAATAATTAAGAGTGGAATCACACACCAATACCTGTATACACATGGGCGTGTGTGGCGGTGTTCATTTGAAGTTACTTGAGTGAGGCACAGTGACTTCCTTGGGTGTGTCTAACTCAAACTTAAAAAGTCATGCACAGGGGAATTTCATGTCATATCTACCTTTAATGCCATACAAACAGTACTTTCTAAGCCATTTGTATATATATATAACATATATGGGCATATATATCATATATATATATAGCAATATTTTCTTTTCATATGGGATTTATATATATATATATATTCATATATATATTTTATAAGACCTTGTTATATCATATATACTGTTATTTTTTATCAATGGGATACATCCATTCAAGAATCATAAACGTCCTTTTTTCAGTGGCAAGGATTATCTTTTCATATGGTGAAATCATGAAGCATTGTGACTTAATATTCAAAAAGAATAATAATCTTTTTAGAGAAAGGTGCAGCATAGAATTTGTCTCGTACTGTATAGTAGAACCAATATAAGAAGACCACATGTGAATGTAAAATTTACGTTGGTTGAATGGACAATTTTTTTTCCTAAAAAATGTTATGACATTTTTATAACAACGACCATATGAACTTTTTTACCATATCACATCAATTTGTTTTTGTGGAGCTAAATCTGATTCACATAATCGTCCTCTACAAAGAAAACGAGCTTTGTTATAAGACTAATTTTGTTACATGGTGAAAACAGTAGTTTATGATAAGTGTTTAAAATGTGAAAATATAACATGATTTTGGTGAATATTTGAAATGTCATTCATCTATTATGATTAGCATTTGGTGGATTAAGTTGTACACTTAATATTATAGTGGACACCTAGTGTACAAAAAAATAATTCTGCATTTTTCAAACATAATATCATGTTATGGATATGTGCAGTAACCGATTAAGGGGGGGCTGACTGGGGTATAGCCTGGGGCCCCCACCATTTGGGGGGACCCCAGATTTTCGAAAAATTTTATGCGCGCAATTATTGACACGAAAGCCCCAAATAATAAGGCGATCCTCATTAACATTTGGGGGGCCCCATATTTTGGAAAAAATTTACGCGCGCAATTTTTGACACCCAAATTTTTAAATGGGTCCACTGGTAATTCCAAATAAATGCCACTGGTAAAAGCATTTAAGTGGGTCCAGATTTATTTGCCAGTAATGATAGGAATGACCATTTCCAAATCACATGTACCATAGGATGAAAGCCATAGAAATCAATTTCATTTAAGCAAATACAAAATTAGGTACTAAAGAGGATATTAGAACTTTGTCTTTCCACAAAGGGAGTGCCACAGAATTTGTAATTGCTTTTTATGTAAATATATGTGTATTATGTGAGAACCATTTGCAATTATCAAAATTAATATTTATCTGTATTTTATATGCTGAGAATTGAGATTATGGTGTGTTATGTGATGTGTTATGTGAGAGTGATTTTGTTTCTTGTTGGTTGAGTTCATTTTTCTGTTTTCAATCTAATGACTGAAAGGTTTAGAAAGGACAGTTGCATGGATCTTTGACTTTTTAAAAAGCAAGCATTTATTCAACCGTGTAAGCCTTTCTATTTATAGAACAAGCAGTCAGCTAAGCCGTGATATTTTTAGAATTCCATTCAGGTGCATTTTTTTTCACATCACCTTGGCAACAAGTCAAATGTGGTTTTATAAGTGCATCTTTTAATGTATGATTTGAATGTAATTGATATCAAGTATGTGAATAAATCTATATTGTCCATGTTGGAAAAAATAGCTATAAATTTTATTTTGACATTCCTTAACGCTTTTTGTTAGGTTTGAAAATATATAGTTCTGAACTTAATGGAATTATTGTTAACATTGAAAAGGTTTTAGAATATCATTATATAGAGCAGGATTTAGCATACGATAGTATTTATTTGATTGATTTTATTTTCACCCATAAATCGAGTGAAGACTAATATGATAAATTCACAACAAACTGCATATTTATATATTAATCTTAACCAAATTTAGTATGTAGCATCTGCAGGGTATCTTGCATGTGCCATGCATTGCTGTTTCATTGAGCATTTTAATTATTACAACAAATGAAAATGGCTTTCAGATTCAAATTACACAATTTACAAAAGTTCTATTTTCATGTAACAACCCATTGTATCGTCCAGTCTCAATTTCAATACGAATCAGTTTGATGATTGTGATGGTGGCATCAGTTCAATCTTAAAACATTGGTGTTGTGAGTTCAGTCCCAGCAGGAACATTTGACATTTTTCAAACTAAGGCATAGGGTTGTTAAATACACTTTGGAATATCCCTTGTCAAAGGAATTCTTATGAGACTGTTTTTTTTTAAACATGGGCGTGTGGGAGACATTTCATAAATGGCCGCCACATTTTACTAAATTAAATGTAATGTGTGAGATTAGACACTGGTAGAGTTTTTAAACTTGTGCGCAATTACAGCTAGTATTGTCATATCTTCGCCACTGTGGGACTATTGGTTTTCTGATTGTATCATTGTAATCTATCAGTAAAATTTTGGTGGCTGAATGGATAGGGAGACTCAGGCCCCAGAAGGTCGAGGCTCGTATCCCACATGAGAACAAAATTTGGGAGGGTCTTAGAAATTCAATTTATGGAATCGAATCATCACACACACCACTTGGGGTACTGGGTCATTCACTGGACAGGCATATAGTAAACGAAATATCCAGTTAGTTGCATTGTTAAATCATACATCTGGCAGCTTGGGATAAAGGTATGCAGGGTCACATCACTAAAGAGGTTGTAAGTTCCAGTGCCACCAGAGCATTGGTCATTCAATAATAAGAAGCACTCGTCACCAACTTTCTGTGAGGTTTTTGACATGCCAATGTGACTTTCCAATAAGTAGCGATGGATGACTGCATATAGCGATAGTCTCATGACCAGAAGGTCGCAAGTTCGACGCCAGTGTCGGACTGTTGGGCCGTCGGACCATTAGGATTTCAGTTTATGATTTTGTCGGACCTAAATCCGACACATCAGAAGGCCCATTGACGATGTGAAATATCAAACGTACGATCTCACATCGCCAAGGGATTGTTCACAAATGACGTCACCCGGCAGGGGGAGGGGGTTACAACGAAAGACGACGAAAGGTGACAGGGGCGATCTAGCACTTGATTGATGTCATCTTTTGAAAAAGAAAGAAAAAAAATAGATATTTAACAGTATTTGAAATTACTTTCTGACATGTTAAGTGAGTTGTAATATATTTACTAGACAGGGACGGATCCATGGGGGAGCTCCTCTAGCCCCCCTGCTTGCCATATTAGCCTTAAAGCCCCCCGCCCCTACAATTTAGCCCCCCCCCCTTTTTTACCAAAATATTTTCATAGGGTTTTTCATGAAATCCCGTAAGTGAGCCCCCCCCTTCCTTATGTTTTCCTTATCCCTTTTCCAAAAACCTGGATCTGCCCCCATGCATGGACAAAATCCGCCCGCCCCCCAACCATTCATGGACCCCCCCCCTCTCAAAATTTGAAAATTAGCCCCCCCCCCCGTTTCAAATTTCTGAATCCGTCCTGCTAGATGCAATTTGGGGGGGGGTTTTGCTTTATATCCTCAAAAAATTATGTCTAAATGGGCATATATATATTTTAAATGTCATCGCATAAACCATGGAAAATTAGGAGGGTTGGGGGGGTGAGGCAATTTTACATCATGGGGAGGGGGGTGCCGCAAAGGTGACAAAAGGGGGGGGAGGGGGTAAAAAGGCCAAAATGAAGTGACGTCATTTGGGAACAATTCCCAAGTAAGAAAAAACAAGTATTGATTTTTTTTTTACATTAATCTAACCCAAATATTTTTTTTTCATAAAACCTACAACTGAACCCATTTGATCTGGATCATGGACTTAAAAGACTCGGTGAGTGATCAAGCCGTGAAACCAACGAGATGCGTC
>CM032668.1:18862474-18909317 GCA_019095985.1 Streblospio benedicti | reverse complement strand
CCATGAGATCTGTCATGCTGGGGGGATTGTCAGGCTTCCGCTCAGCAATCGCTAAGAGGAAAGAAACGAAATGATCACAAGGCTTTCGCTTCAGCTACTGAAGCGACGCAACTAGTCTTGTCTGGTTACATACCAGCGGTGGGCACACAGATAGAAAGTAAAAGGCTGTTCATAATCCGCTGTTTGGGTGAAACGGATACAGACGGAGATTTTTACTCCGTCGCACCGAGGATATTTACATCAATTTGCCGACGGTTTTCTAGGCCATATGATAATCTTCTTATGCACCAAAAATGATAAAAATTTATCTGCTGGAAAAAAAGTTATGATGTTGCTCAGAATCACCTTAAAAGAAAAACTATACTAACATAATGTTTTTATGTTTTCTACATCCGCCCATGCTCTTTCTTTTCTACATCCGCCCATGCTCCGTCGGCAAATTGATGTAAATATTCACCACCCGCGTAGCTTTTACACGGCGTGAAAAATCCACTTCTCTAGAGAAGTGGAGGGAGTCCGCACAATTTTTGCTCGCGGCGTTGACGCGGAGGTAGCGCGTACCCGAAAATCACTTCGCTAGAGTTCGCTGGCCGCAGCGGCAGAGCCATGCGAATCGAATTGTCAAATCGACAATGAAAGTGTTAATTTCCCCTAGTTTTCCCCTTTTTTACGGACTTTGTCATTATTTCGACTAAAAACTTACGCAGAGTCGGCTCCGCGTATCCACTCTGACAGGGGGGTTACTCTTGGCAACTCGTTCTATATGCTCCTTTTAAATCACATGGCCACCAGGGTTGTCAAATACAAAGAAGTGAATATATTATATGTGCTATTATTTTTACCAAACATTTTGTCTCTATGTTAGATGCATGTATGCATAAAATTGTGTATTATAAAGCTGTGACTTGTGTGATGTTTTCTTTTATATTTGACTTTATATAGACTGCGTTTTCATTGCCAATAGTATTAAATTATACATTTGTAGAAATTCATATGCCTTATCATTTCATTGTACAACATCCCTGTCCAAAATACATTCATGTATATTAATAGGCCTAGTTGCTAGTTTAGGCACCTTAAATTACCTAAAGCAAAACTTCGTTTTCCAAATATTCTTAATTGCAAAATATTTATCATACTGTGAGAAAAACAAATGTTGAATTACATTTAATTTGAAGTAATGTTTTGAAGTATTTCATAGAACTTTTGATTTGGTTGATAGCGAATTATAGAGCTAAAATGTATAACCATTTCAAATACAATATTAATCTTATATCGCAAATACATCATCACTTGATGAAGTTAAATGAACGTTTATGGTGGTAAAAACAGCTCTGTTATGGGAATATTAGAAATATGTTTTTGAGAAAAAAATCGTTACATGTAAATAGGTCTTTAGACGTGTGACATGTGATGATGTATTCCTAAGTCCAAAACATCAACATAATTGTGTGTGTGTGTGTGGGGGGGGGGATCTCATTTATGATTACTGGACATCATAGAGCAGTTTGCCCATGTTTTCAGAGGCAAACTGGGATAACTTTCGCTAAACATCATTTTGCACAATAACATTCACTTATACAAAGCAGAGTATTCCATACCTCATTATAAACACAAACATCTACATGAAAGGTAGAGAAAAAGCACTAAAATGCGTTATCTAGATGTTAACATTTGTGTTTTATAGGGGTGGTAAAAAAGTGTCCCAAAGATCTCCAAATCTACAAGCCCTAAACCTATCCTCATTCATATTGCTGGTAACATACGATTATTTACCATGCAGCATACAATTTATTCATAAAATGTTATTTAAGCAGTAATATTGTACATGTTTGAACCGCCTTTGGTTTTCAATACCACTATTGCTCACGTAGAGCGGCTGCCCAGCTCACATAGAAGTAATAGTAATGCTTTGTTCACATAGAGGGGATTTTGATTGTACGGTTGTTATGGATATCCGTCAAATAGGATTTGAATTTACCCCCATGTGAGAGTGGACAGGCGGAACGCGGACTCTGCGTGCCCTACGCACATAAAGTGTGAAAACCCCACCGCCCCCACGGACCACCACTGCAGCGAAGTCAGGCAGAGAGAAATGTGTATGGCGGACTCTGTCAAATTATGAGTCTTGCGAACCCTGGCAAACTGAAATTGGGTGTGACAGTCACTAGACAACCATGGCTCCGCCGACGGAGTCAAGCAAAGTATTATGTCTCCGCCAGCGAACTCTTGCGGACCACAAGATTTCGCCAGCTAACTGTTGCGAATATCAAGAGTCCGCCAACTGAGACATGAAGACTCCGCCAAATAACAAAATAACAAGGGAAAATTCCTGGCGGAGAGCAGCGAAGTCATTCGGCGAAGTGTAGCAAACTTCCGCAAAGTGTAGTGAACTTCGGCGGAGTCCGCTTAACAAAGGCGGCGTCCGAGCATAGCTTATTTTCCATCAAATTTGCGATGGAGCATGTGCAGAGGTAGCGCATATAAAAGCGAACTTTGAGAATTGGCATTGACTTTTTTTATGTGAGCTTTTTTCAAGGCTGATTCCATGCTGGTTTTTACAATAGATTATCAAGAGAATAATATCGATAATTATGCCATAGAAAGGGATTCATGAAATGTAGCGACAAATAGACTTTGAACAATGGCACAGATAGAACCTTGATAAACTATCGAATCAGAACAGCCTTTGCTGGACAGCTCCCCAGTAATTGTAATAAATGCTATTATTTATAATTGTCTCTTCACAGACATCGTATTTTAGGGACGACGTCTTGTATACCCCACGAGTTTCTGAACTCACTTACTATATCCCAGCAGGCCCACTGACGTCAGCGTGAAGTTGGATTTTAGTTGTATTACATTGTGACGTCAGCCAATGTAAATTCAACGTCACCCCAACGTTGATTGCCTGACGTTGACAAAACGTCAGATTTTCAACGTCACCCTTGCCTGACGTTGATACAAAGTAAGATATCAACGTTGGATCAACGGTGATCCAATGTCTTGTGCCCGCTGGGATTATTGTAAATTGGTGTAGAATAGGCAGATCCAGGGGGATCGCAGGGGTGCCCCCATTACCCCACAATAATACCACCTTATTTTCATAGGGTTTTTTGTCATTTAGGCATTCAATTACATACACGAAACCCATGTGGAGAGCTCTTGCAGCATACAGCGGCGTACAGCGGAGGTGAACGGCGTTCATTTTACGTGGTACGGAAGCAGACGAAGTCCGTTGGTGCCAAATACGGCTTCGCGCGGAGACCAGCGAACTCAAAAAGATCAAAGGAAATTTAATCAATAATCCCACCGCCCGCGGAGTTGTTACGCGGACTCAAATTTACACTTCTCCAGAGAAGTGGAGGGAATCCGCGCCATTTTTGCTCTCGGAGATAGCGTGGAGGTAGCACGGAGCCCTCTCTGAGGCCGCAAGAGTTCGCAAGAGTCCACCAGACTCCGCTGCGGAGCCATGCAAATCGCGTTGTCGATTCGACAATGAAAGTGTTAATTTTTCATATTTTTCCCCATTTTTACGGACTTTGTCATTTTTTCGACCTAAAAATGATGCGGAGTTGACTCTGTGCGTCCACTCTGACACGGAGATAACTGACAATGATTGCGTTAATCATTAGGGGGTCATCAATTTTTATGACATGAAATTGAGGGGGTTTATCAATTTATTTCACAGAGATTTGAGGGGGGGGCATTTAATGTTTTCACAGCATTTTTTGAAAAATCCTCCTACTTCACCCTAGCTGTCATAAATACTGAATGTTCCCTATTTTTGGTCGTTTTTTCACTTCAAACTTAATTTTTGAAAATGTCCTACTTCACACTTATTTCATGATATGCAATAAAGGACCTCTATCATTCTCCACAATCCGCCATGGTAGCTGGCTCATGGACTAGATTGTATAGATCTAGCTCTAGCTAGTCACTCCTCTACGCGGTAAACGTTTGACGTAGCCAGTGCAGTGAATAATCAATAACTTCCCAAAACAGTACCAAGTACTTAGTAGCAGTACTTTGTGAAGTTCTTGTCGGGGTCTTTTTTTCGACGACTGTTCTTGCTGAAATCCAGAAAAAAAAATAATGTTGAGCTATGACTATGTGCTGCTGCTGGCATTGTGTACCACTTGCCTGATCTTTCACGGCAGTCTGGGTGAAGAACGGTGCTTTTTTGATGGGAAAGAGGTGCCGCAGAACACCGATCTGACAGATCTGCCTAAGAGACCACTCCACTGGCATCGTTTAGCTTGCCTCACCCTCAACCCAAGAACCCTCACACTGGTCAAGGTACGCAGACTATCGACCCACTTATTAGGAATTTTAACATTTTTCTTTTTCTAAAATTTACATTTACCTGGAACCTTGAAACAATATAGTTAGAGTGCTCAGTAGGTGGAAAAGTGCTAAATGCAGTTGACATACAATACATCATAGTCATAGTCTCGTCACGTCCCTAAAATGTATGTGTGATGGGACTCTGACGTATGTAGAGATTCTGGCGACTGCATCTCCCTACTCATCAACAGGACAAATGGCGCTAATAAATCTACTGGCCCTTCTAAAAATGCACTGGTCCTCTTTGCTCAAAGATCTATACATGCACTTGAATGTAAAATAACCAGAATTTGATTCTCGTCAATTGAAAAGACGAGTTTTCAAAACTTGTCACTCATCCTCCACAAGGTTTTACTTGTCAATACGAGCTGACAAGTGGCTAATCCTCACCCTGATGATGAGCTCTATTATCTTCATCTTCCATCTGAAAAGGTGGTCTCTCTGGTCTATCAAAGAGAACGAAGAGCAACCATGCAACTGAGAGAAATGAAGATAGATAATGCCTTGCTGTGGCAAGATGTATTATCTTGAACCTACCACTGTATTTTGGGGAATGATGCCGCACTCTTCTACTTATTTTGCATTCAATATAGTCTCGCTGTATTACTTTCATCATTTAAATTAGACATTGTGTAGTAGCAGAGACAGGGTAAGGCATATAGAGCACTGCACACCCAGTTCGTGCGTTATTTAAATAAAAGTGTTAGTCTCCAAACAATTAGCACACACTATTACTACTTTAAACATTATTGCTCTCCCGGTGCCAAAGTGAAAAAAAAAAAATTTCTTGTAAGATCTAATGTAAATAAACATGTTCAAATCCCCGATTATCGCCACGCACGAACTCGCTATGCATGCAACGAATTGCACCATAGATCATATAATTTTAATGAATCATAACAACCGTGTTTATCATGCGACAATATACGTAAGTAGCTTTTATTTTGACGCATCAAACACTATTGAGGGTTCATTAATAGCTGCGCTACGATTGTTTAAACAACAAAATGCACGAACTGGGTGTGCAGTGATCTATATACCGTATTTCCGCGTTCTATAGCCTAGGCGTTTATTGTTTTCAAAACATGTCTAATGTTGAGGTTTAACGTTCAAATGTATTGCGTACAAATTGAAGACAATTATTCTGCTTTGCCCCAGCCGACCCAGTCGCTGTCCTGCTGCATGACATACTGTACCACTCAGTACCCTAAGGATGCCGATGGCGTGGAGTTCATTAACTCTGACTCTGATGACCAGGAAGGCATGTGTCGCTGCTTCAAGTGTCCTGCACCAAACACAGGCCGGCCACTGAAAATAGAGGTACACATCTGATTGAAGTCTACACAGTGGTTGGGTATCAATGTAAATCCAATATGATTGCTGTTAATATCTGGTATGTTATGTATTAGTTGGATATTGATGTTTATATTGAAGTAATATCCACTTTTACTTTTTTTTTTTTTTTTTTTTTTTTTTTTTTTGGGGGGCAATGCCGTGTGATTTACTGTCCGAATGTGTTAGATTTTGACTGAACTCACAACAAATTTTATTGAGAATTTATTAATCTGTTTAAAATGCCTTAAAGAATGTGTGAAACGTTCACAATGATTAAAAAAATATTAACACATACTTCTCTACATAGCCCTATGCATATATACTAATTTACAGTTCAATGTTATTATGTGCCTATCTACTGGTAGTCCTTAAGCAGCTTTTTTTTACATCATATTTACTGTCAAGAAAGCCAAGTCGGTGCTCATGATCGATCACATGTATCTCTTCAATGACAAGTTCCGATGCCCAACCTCTGGCCTTAAAGAAGAAGTGAAGAAGGCGGACTGTGCAGGACATCTTGGGCAGGTATTGCGAGTGTGATAAGTTCATTCATGCAATAATATGATCAGAATAAAATTCATTCCTGCACGTACGTCCAGCTTACTACCGGTATGTGAAAGTCTTTAAGTTTGATAAGCTAATGAAATAATTATGTTTATTATGAAATTAATTATATTACAAGTTAGTGCAACACAAATTATGTATTTTTGTTATACTCAGTATAAGTTAGTGCGAAGACCTATGACATCTATTGGCAAAGCCATTAGTCTCAAGTTAGTCTTAAGTTAAGTTCGTGCAGACCATTAATGCATTCTAAACATGTTACTTAAAATAAAAATGTATCTTTATGAATTAGCTAAATGATGAATAAAAAAGCTGGCTTTTAATTTCTACACACTTTATACGTATTAAGGACTTGGTAACATAGAGGGGGTGAATGCAATATAAATATAAATAATATCCATGCAGTAGATTAGTATGCAAGTATCTCCAGTGGTGCAGCAGATAAACAAATTCATGACAATAAAGTTAATTTCATAGCTGTACCGAAAGCAAATAGCTGGTATAGAGATAGACTAGATATATGGATACTGAATTGTATAAGTGAAAGTGAAAATGATAATATCTGGACTGCCAGTAGCTCCCTATGGCTGCCATGATTAGTGATTATTCCAAGCTTTGTACATTTCAGACATTGTGATTGGTTACAAACTTTTGGAGAAATGGCAATTACATAGGACTAATTTTGTAGATTTGATATTGTGTCTATATATATTTAAGTGATAAATAAAGAACACCTAAATTTAGAATTTTAATGCATTATTATAGCTATACAACCAAATATTGACTACAATATAAGAATGGAGGAAGCGGACGTCAGTCACATAAACGAATTAATTCACATTTTATTTTTTCAACGAAGATTATTTGAGTGAAAGTGTTGATGGATTATGTTTTAGAAAGATTTCTTAATATAATGACATTGCCAAACCAAATAATAATAATCTGTGCTAAGAAAGGCAAAGTTTTGAAATACCTCATTTCAATACCTGTAATTAAATTCACATTGAACTATCTACTACTACGATAAGGACTTTAAGAAGTTCGACATTTGATTATTATTTTGTTTGCAAGTATCATTTTGTGAGAATTTTTACTATAACTTTTTCAGTTACATGTCTTCTCTAATAACCCGAGTAAAATAGTAATATTGAATATTTTCTTCCCATCAGAAATGCACATTTATGTGCAAAGACGACGCTTATGAGTTCCCCAATGAGAAAGCAAAATGCAGGGCAGAGTTTTCAGAAGATGGCACAGAGGTGCAGTTCAAGTGGCATCCCGAGCCGTACTGTGAGCCAAAGATTTGGTCTAAGCAATGGAAAAACTTATAGGTACTTAAGAAGAAATGGAAAGACTTGCTGCGCAATGAACTGTGTTTGTTAATATATGTTCTGGCTTTCTTTGATGTAAATTTTGTACTGTTGTGAAATGCTGTAAAATTCTCAATCTTAAATTATTGTCGTTCGCTACTTTTACAATTTCATGGTCTTTTAGAAATTGCCGGTTCCATAATATTTCAGTGTCATATCTGCTGTTCAAATTCACAAAGATATTTAGCAATATGAATGAAACTATGAATGGATGAAACTAGTTTTTCTCCAGTTTATTAAATGCAATAAACAATAAGTAAAACAAACTGTATATATTAACTTGTTACGATAAAAATGGACTGATGCTATTTAATTGAAATTAGAGAAAGCGATTTAATCTTCAATCTGTTATTTTGAAAAAAAATAAAGAATTTATATTGCATTTTCCGGAAATAAAAGTTAGTGGTTAGTCGAAAGACAATTAAACATAATATAATATTGTTGGCAGCAGCTATTTAAGACTAGATGATTGAAACTATTCAACAATTGTCGTCGCCTGCTGATATTGTCAGTAGACTTTTTAGGATCATGCAACGATTTCACCGTTTCAACTTGTATTAAATATACTGAATGCGATTGTTTATAGTTAATTTAACTATGGGACAAAAGGAAAATATATTATCTGTGACATTTGTATGTGAGAATGATAAAGTCTTAAGTTTTATTGAGCTGTGTGCGTTCAAAATAAGCATAAGCATAACATTGCAATGGCTGGTATCATCGCTCGCTCTATAATCCAGTTAAGTTTAGTTTGGTTGTCACGGTAGTTATCTGTTCTCTTGACTTTCTTCACCTATACATTGTCGTATTGATATATAATTTTGATGGAAATGATCCAAGACATGTTAAGTATATAAAAATGATAACACATGCTAGAATACATTAAAAACACTAATATTTATATAAAAAATAACACACTGTAAAAAGCACCAATAAGGAGTAGTCCTTGATTTTGATACTGATGACACTGGTATAGAAGTGTATCAAAATATTTTTCTACATCCACTTTTCGGCACGAATCTGCTGGTGGAAGGTACCATGCACAAACAATCTACTGGATCAAAAGTGTTCAAAGATCACTGCGTCTCTAGAATGACAATGACTTATGGGCAATTAAGATATATATTGAAATTATGTATACTTTACAATCAGGAAATTTATGATTTTGAGGAGAATACATCAGAATGAATCAGAATCAATATACATTGTATCCAGCGAAAAAATACTACTCTGTGTGTTGCCATACAATAGCACTATTTGAATAACAGATAATAATCAGATAATAATTAACTATCAATTTCAAACCCAATAATCAATGTTTGCTGCTTGGTTGGAATATTGATTTTTTTCTTGCTAGCTCAGGTGCATTGCACATCAGTAAATAATGACATAAAAGCAGAATTTAGTTGGCAGAGTGCCCAAAATCGAATCACTTTGGTGTCGCCTCATACCTCATAGTTGTGTTAAGTTTGAACGAAATTGGTGCAACGGTTAAAGCTCTAGCTTGTCTGGAGACACACACACATACACACACATGTGCGCGCATGTGCGCGCGCACACACACACACACACACACACACACACACACACACACACACACACACACACACACACACACACACACACACACACACACACACACAATTAGATACAAACAAACCAAACATAATGGTTCCTTCAGCAGCTGATATGAGCTGAAGCGACGCAATTGGCAGATGTTTGCTGTGGGGGTGAGCCTGATCCACAGAATGCTTTTGTATGTGTTGTCATTTTTCTGTGCTAGTCTAATGTAGACATTCCCGTAGTTAAACGGACCCACAAAATAAAATATGCCCCTTTGAAAATTATTGCTGTGCATTAATTATTGCATCGATTCCTATAAAAGTAAGGCATTCTGACAAGAAATGTATGTAGTTTATCATTTTCATCACTTGGGACCAAGATATTAAACAGTTATTATCACCAAACTGCATATTTAGCGTCATTGTACTACTATCCAGAGCTGATTAGATTTTTTGGTGTACTTTGGTCTACTTTTGATGAAGTTAAGATGTGTTTTAATAAACAAATTATTACGAATTTGTGTTTATCTGTGTCCTGAGAAGAGTTTATGACTTATCATCACCAAACTTGACATTTGGTATGTCTATATCACTCTCCTCACGTGATTGGATATTTGAGTATGTTGGCCTACTTTTAAAACAATAAAGGAATATTCGAATAAAACTATCGTTACCACTGCACTGGGAAAAGTATTTCAAGTATGGTCATTAAACTTTACAGTAATGTTCACTATACTAGTCGCCACAGTTGAATTTATGGTGGTGTACTTTGGCCCACCTTTTACGGTACTAAACGGCAACAAGCCGATAACACACCATTTGGCAGCCGATCGGATGGTCCACGGATAAGCAAACGACAAATGACAAAACGTTACTCATCCGGCGATTTTTTCTAAATTCTCACCCGTTACTCGACAAGTGGTACTAAAAACGTTAAACATTTTAACATCATTACCGGAATGTACTAAACGGCCGACAACCGGGGGGCATAGCCAGACGGAGCCATTCACGGCCGCCGATGAGGGAACTGGTTAACACCAGGAAAATATACCGAGCTCTACCGATGCCGGACATATGACAAGATTTGTGACTTACCGGTATATAAATGTGTTACAGTGTATGCAACAATACATTGTGCAAGATAATGCTCGGATTGTGATTGATAAATATTATCACAGTGCGAAAGCGACCAACGTAATTCCCAAATCGACTACCGTAACTCAGCAAAAATGGCCACGCCAACAGCGCCCGCTTCAACTATGTGCTTATTCTGTGCACTTATATCATGATATCACATGTTGCAGGTTTAGATTTTAGCGTATTGATTCTAGAGGGCATGTAAACGGCCGATATAACAAATGTATTATGACATATTTTGGTTGAAACGAGCCACCTACGTGACTAACGTAACTCACACAAATTATTACCGTAACTCACTCACGTGACTACCGTAACTCTGAGGATACACAGACATCCAAAATGTAATTAATGCTTATTTATATGCTTCAAATCAACATTACAGTGTGCCTTATATCTGTGTGTTTTGATTTATGCTAGGAGTCCACTAGAGCCGCGATTTTAGGTGACAACGTGTTCAAATTATATCCTTGTTATGTGGATGTCTCTTCTATTGTAATTTCATTAATTTTACATTAGTAGCACATATGATTTCCTTCCATGGTTAATATCTGCAATAAAAATTCCGAATGTGACCTGTAATTCAACAGAATAGAAGCTAAGCTGCAGTATTCAATGATTTTTTCTATGCAGATTTACGGTAGTCGGGCCCGAGAGTTACGGTAGTCACCACACAATTTTAAAGTCCACTTTATACTATCATCAAGTAAACTTTCAACAAAATTATGCAGCATGCAGATAACACGTGCAAAGTACTGTCTTTCTAACAAAAAATACAAAGCTATTAAGAACTTAACCTCATATAAAAATGAAAAATCCGCTCCGCTATATGCATATCATTGACTACCGTAACTCTGGAGTTACGTAGATCGCTTTTGCACAGTGATTATAGTTCAGTTTAAAATCCATGATGACTATCGCACCTTGCGCATTACAATATCGCTGTGCATAATCCCGTCACCTTGATCCGCCTGTGCAGGGGATTAAAATCCAGTGTGACAAAAATAAAAGTATATGTAGTACTCATATTAGGTAATGATTTCAAGAATTTCATATAGTCCTTGTCAATAAAACGTGCAAGTCATTAACGAACTTTTAATTTCTAAACATCTAAGGTGTGTTCTGTGATAATACATCTGCATCTCGACTTGCAGTGTTATTTGGAAAACAGTGTCAAAATTGGAGGGAGAATGTGTTCTATCAACAGCATGGACAAAAACGGCGTAGAGCGTACGCTTGACCAGTCATTGGAGAGGGAATCCAATCTCTGGACGTCTTTCAGCTATAAAGAACGGAATGAAACAGCGAAGATCGGTCCAAATGACAGAAACAACACTATCAGAGGACTGGGCGACCTGGTAAGAAAGTTTCGCAAGACAAGTCAAGTCGAAAATTGTCAGGAAAATTGTCACAAGAAAAAGAAGTTTCATTTGCAGCCAGAAACGCTAGCTTTGAGTACAACGATAACGGATAGATTTTTACAGTTAGTTAAATGGGCTGAACCAAGACACTTGACCTGTATTGGTGCAGCCTCATTCTATTTGGCTGTCAAAATAATTGAAGATGACGAGATCGGCATTAAGGAGTTTGTGAAGGTTAGTGAGTGTGGCCACTCTGTGGCTGAAATTCACCGCATGGAGTTGTGCATTCTGGATAAACTGAAATGGAACCTGCGTGCTTCAACGCCACTAGAATTTTTGCAAATATTTCATGACTTGCTCAGGTTCACTGATCCGCCTCTGCTTGACTTGATTCCTGAGATGGATCTTTCGAAGAAGATGGCCTATCTGACCAGACAGCTCCAAAGAATTGTCACGGATGCTAGAAGTCTGATTTACCCACCTTCTACTTTGGCTCTTGCTTTGCTCAGCTTGGAACTGGAATTGTGGCCACAATGGCTTGAAGGGATCAAGAGCCTCTTGAAGGATGAAGTTCAAGAAGTCATCAAAGTCAACATCCGCTGCCGTGAGCTACTGTCCTTAATCCTTTCAACTCGAGCAGAGCCGTAGGCAGTGCATCTGGAAGAGGATAAAGATATATAATGGTGTCAAATGTCTTTACAATGAAAATGAAGGGGGAAGCCTGCAGTGCGTCTTAGCACTGCCCAAGTCGGTGGTCAATTGGTCATTTTAACATCATCTACCTCCACCGCTAGTTTGGCATCACTCATCATTGATTGAAGTCTTCAGGTGCCTTTATGTTTTCGCAGTTGTAGATAGTTTGGTACTGTCGCAGTGTTCGTTTATAACATATAATCCCAGTGAATACATCAGGGATATAGGTTTTTATATGTATTTGTGGCGTAATTATAAGTTTGTAATTTGTTTCTCAATTTTAATGCGTATATTTTTTCAGAAATAACCTTAATTAATCATGGTGTTGCATGTCCATATTTTATGCATTTTACATTGTTTTTAGCTAGTAAATAATTTAAGTTGATTTTTATAGAGTTTATTTTACTGTACTATATTGGATTGACAGTGCATTTTTTTTTGTTAACCTTGAATTTGTTTCCAATATTCCTTTTTGTTGGTACTGAAACAAAAGAAACATTCTTGTTTCATTTATTGTTTTCTGCTGTGAAGATGGAAATTGAAGTGTGCAACTAGGAGCCAATGTTTTATGATCATACGACAGATATTTGTGTGGACAAACTGAGAATACTAATACTTGGATGGTGAATCTGAGCATGTGATACGAAACAACAGGCATGAAACCGCTACTAGCTTAGTGTGCAAAATATAAAGATAAGACCAATTTTGAAATAACTTAATATCATATATATGTATAACGTTGTAGGATAGCCATCCTTAATTTGGTATGAAATATCGCTTTGTAATGTAATGAGAAGTAATATATTCCTCTGTCATCATTGTTGTTGTCATCACGTCATCATCTTTAGAGCTACATTTATGTCCCACTTTATAGGTACTGGGACAGTGGCACTAGTTACAAAGTGCTGTTAATATTTAAATCTGAACAATTTAGAGCTTGATATGAACAATTTAGAGTGATCTTCGATACGCATAATCCAATGGGCTGTAACACATGCGATTGAGAATGTTTGTAACGTCAGTGTTTTAAAGTTGATAGATGGACGATAATTTCTGTTATTCCTATATACATGTGATTGATTTTAATATATGCGTGTGTAATGAACTGACTTTTAAATCATATTTACTAACATACCAATTTTTCTCTGTGATTTTTATAAGTTGTTGTTTTGACTAGAATCATAGCTGATGGAGCAGCAAACATTTACTATTTACTATATTTTTATATTTATGTATTTTTTTACAATTTGATGTAACAATTTGTTGTTAAACATTGTTGAATATGTAATGTGTAGACTTACTTGTGCTGGAAGCATTTAATAGATATGGTTTTTATGAACTGTCAACTCAAAGAATTAACTATATTTATTCCCTATCGTCTCTATTTTTAACATGTTAATTTCATTATTTCTGACAGTATCTTGATATTGTGAAATATTACTTTACTTTTACTGAGCTTTGAAAAAATCTAAAAGATTTCTCTATAGCATGTTCAGTTATGTAATAAACCCTTTAACATGCTACTATTGTTTTAATGAATTTTAAACCTGTTTTAATGTAGATAAATAGCTGATGATTCCAATTTTCCAATGGGAATTTTGACTTATTAAACTACATTGAAAGAAAATGTTCCCATAGGCACTATCAAATTTATCAGACATGAGGAGGATAAATAGAAAGAGTCCCAACCCACGTGGGTTATAATTCGCATCCTGGCATTGTGACACTGGCAGCGTAGAGATTTCACAGGTTTTGTTTTGTTTATATGTCAATTAAATTGACCGTCTTGTTTACACAGTCATTATATTATTGAAGAAATATGAATATTTAATTTTTATTATTTGTGATGTTTATTAGTTTTCATTTGAATAGCTATCACACATTTGCATATTGTCCCCTCAATCCTGTTCATACTTTCACATATTTTAGTTTATTTCAATATGTAGATCAACAGCCATACAGCCAGCGATGGCTACTTTCACCAAAATTGTCGCATATCGCATATCATTTGCGATGTGATCCCAATCATGCGACGATCGCAAACGTCTTTTAGCGTGGGTTTTACCAACCACTTTGCTGACTGTTCGGGCATAAAGCAAACGGCTGTTCCGTCACAACAACAACAACACTTTCACACGAAAACGTTATGGTCACTTTTGGCGTTTATAGATTTATTATGAGAATTGATATTACTATCGACATGTGGCTAATTTCGAATGGGCAGAACATAGGTTACTTAATATGTTGATCATATATTATAGAATTTTCACGTCCTTGGCAGAAAATAGCTATGCATTGTTAGTGTTAAAGTTTCCCAATAATTGTTTCTATCACATTTTTGACACGTTCCCTGTCGTTTTAACACGAGTTACTTATAAATAGTGAATAAATAGTACATCTATTTATTGTAAAGAACTGTTAATATTGTTAGATCTTTGTACTATCCCACCATTGTTTGCCAATTTCTGACTTACACGTATATAGAAATTGTAGGAGGATTTCACACGGGATAAGAAAACGTCTCCCGCAAACTGTTCACGTTTAGACACAGCATGTTGTGTCAATGATGACATATTGTGTCCAATCTATTGAAAAAGTAGTCTTAAAAATAAGAAAATATTCGTATTCTAGACGTTTAATTAATGCTATACATTAATACGCTAATTTTGGGACTAGGTTAGCTAGGCCAGACCTGACTACATGCAATCGTTCATGGTACTTGGGTAGTTTTGCAAGTTATGTTTCAGGCGTGCATGATGATCCTGTTCGCTGTCCATTGGCGATTTTATATATCACAAATAGCAGACAACGTCAGCCATGTTGGAGTCATGCAATGTCGTGTGACACAATAAAGACGCCAAAGGTGCCACATACATGTAGCTATACATTTGCTTCTATAGCCTTAATGAGATTATGTACTTAAGACATACATGTGAAGTAAATCCAACTAAGAAACATGCATTATAAATGTAGTGCATATGCTAATTATGAAGTGTCTGTATACCATAAAGCATGGATCAGGAAAATTCAGATCCACCAAAATCTGCTCGGCATTGATCTCTATGAGGTAAACACCATTATACAAACTCATAGCCTCGGTCTCTGTTGATAATATGGATCATGTTTTTTTCTGCAGGCAAGATACTAACATTTTATTTACACAGTATAGCTTGGATTAGATAAAACATTAAAATGTCTTCATGCATTTCTCTTGAATTTAAGATTACTGAGGGCTGTGTTGCAAAAATAGATGAACGTGCTACAGAAATTTGGATATAATGGCACAATAATGCTGTGAGGAAGTAGACAATAATACTATAGACTTTCGTTCATTATTACTGAATGTGGTGTTTTACATTTAGACAGAACTATAATAGTTCTTTGGATATAGATTTAGTAATAACACTAGTAGGAAGTACATTACAATAATACAGGAAATGAACAATGATACTATTGAAAAAGCTGACCGTTCAAATATATTCTCGTGTCCATTAGTTAATCCATCTCTGGAATAATGAGGGAAGTGTGCTCTGCCTGGTACAGTCCATGCTTCTGGCATTTAGCTGGACTACTGTACGTGTACTGCAATATGCTAATCACTAAACAGCTCTGTTATGTCTTCTATTCACACACATAGTAAAACTCATACTGGACGGAATATGTTGAAAGTGATGTTTATAACTATATAACTTTGTGGATTTTAAGTTCATACCAAATACTGGTAAGAAAACCAACCCCCTGTTATGGATTTGGAATCAGTTCAGCGGAAGCTACCGAGAATTATTGAAGAAGGAAATTGGAAAGAAGTCAGAAAGATGTTGCAGGAAGCGAAATCCAATAACACACTACAAAAAATCCTCAGTGAAGATAAACTGGTCCTCCTGACGGCAGTTTCCAACAACGCACCAATGGACCTTGTCACCAGTTTGATCTCACCAAGTAACATCAACATGCGACATTTAGCTGAGGACACAGTGCTCCATGAGGCAGTGTGCGAGAAAAGATGGGAGCTGGTGCCAGTTCTACTGCAGCACGGTGCTGATGTCAATGTGGGCAATATTTGGAATCAAACCCCATTATATAATGCTGTATATCATGATGCCCCAACGGACATCATCTCCCAGCTGATTTCTATTCACAACATCAACATGCAGGGTGACGATGGTAGCACCGCGATCCATTGGGTGGTGAGAAAGAAAAGATGGGAGCTGGTGCCAGTTCTACTGCAGCACGGAGCTGATGTCAATATGTGTGATCGCAAAACTCAAACCCCATTACATTGGGCTGTACTGTTTGGTGCCCCAGCAGACGTCATCATGCAGATGATTTCCCCTCAAAACATCAAGATACAGAGTAAAGATGGTGACTCATTGCTCCATAAGGCGGTGAAAAAGAAAAGGTGGGAGCTGGTGCCAGTTTTACTGCAGCACGGTGCTGATGTCAACCGGTGTAATGGCTATCAAGAAACCCCATTATATTGGGCTGCACATCTTGGTGCGTCAGCAGATATCATCACCCAGATGATTTCTCCTCAGAATATCAACAAACAGGATGAAGATGGTTACACAGCGCTCCATAAGGCATTGAGGAAGAAAAGTTGGGAGCTGGTGCCAGTTCTAATGCAGCACGGCGCTGATGTCAACCTGCATGATGACTGTTTTGAAAGCCCATTACATGTGGCTGTGCATTATGGTGCTCCAGCAGACATCATTAGCAGGCTGATTTCTCCTCTTAACATCAACACGCAGGATAAAAATGGTGACACAGCGCTCTATTGGGCGGTGATAGGGGAAAGATGGGATTTGGTGCCAGTTCTACTGCAGCATGAAGCGAACCCTTTCATATGCGACATCCTCCCAGAACCACCACTGCCACTTTCGCTCCAATCTCTGTGCATCGTGACCATCAGGAGCCACATGCCAGCCAAGTGTGATGAGATGTTTGAACGACTCGGACTTCCCCAGACACTTCTTCCTGAGCTCAAGCTGAAACCGCTGGCTGATGAGATCATTGCTCTAAAACAGAGAATGGATATTAAATGATTTCTTATACCATTATGACTCTCTAAATTCCTACAGAGTATTTGACCTGTTTTATTATCATAGAAATATGAGAAAATGTGGTATCTGCAAAGACAACAATTACTAACACAATCGAGAGTCAAATCAGTTGGTGAACAATAAGCATTCCATTAAATCTGGTGATGCATAACAGGGTGCTAATGATGGAAATCAATATAATGTTTTATTTACATTTAGTACCACCTCATCATTGGGAACACAATTTCATTCTGCCCTTGACCATTTTCCTAGACACTTGTGTCCCCGATTGCAAAGTTCTACCCTATATACATGGTGTGTGCCTGATGAAAAGTATATTTAGAGTGACTATGTCATTAAGCAAATTTAAGTTTAATTGGCAAGTGTGAACGAGGTGATAGCTGTAAATGTTCATTTTGTAAATAACTTATCTATACACATTTATTTTAGTGTATAATGTGCAGTTGTATATGTCTGTATTGTCGGTTTTTAAAAAGAGCTTTAATGATAATAGTATGTTATTTGTTATCTTGAACAGACGTTTAAATAAATATTACTTGACTAGACATTATTCTAATTTCAGTTACATTTCAATAAGTGTATTATTCTACACATCCAAGTTGACAATCATTCAACAAATATATTGATTGACTGGTTGATTGTTTGATTGAATGATTGAGTAAGTGTGTGATTGAGTGAGTGATTAATTAATTAGCATCGTTTTATTATATTTATCATAAATATAATTCTGGTAAAATGTTCACAATATGACATTTCAAACACACAATGCAAACAGAATTCCGCATATATCATGGTCTTTCCTACTGCTTTATGAAAATACAAAGCTCAACTTGGGACATGTAGTTCAGGAACTTTTGATCAGCAAATATTATGGAATATTGAAGTCATGCTATAAACAGTTGAAATATCTTTGTACAATAGGATAAATATATATTAGTATGTATAGTATTTGATACACTAAAATGCCAGTTGAGAGAGGTCTAGTTGAGTTTCAAATAACATGAGGAAAGCCCAGTTATCAAGCTTTGTAAAAAGAAAAAAAGACATAGAACCAGCCATAAGTGCGCCATTCTCAACTAAACCAGCATGATCACTCCATAGTTGAGGCCAGAACACCCACGTTCACCTTGAAATGACACTAAACTTCTGGCGTCTTCTTGAGCATCTGCAGCTAGCAACGGCTTTATGAAGTTGAGGGGGTTGTGGGAGGGGTGTGTGTGTGTGTGTGGGGGGGGGTAACCATAGCTGTTAACAAGCGCAAGCAAACCGTTTTCATAACAATTTCCAAACCTGATAACAAAGCGTTTACATCATGTTGTTAAACTTTAAATAACATTTACATACTCATAGTACATGGATTCCCGATATAGATTGTACACAGATTTAAAATATTGACATACAGGGTTTCTCTAGTGAGATGTTTTACATTTAGCTGTGAAGAAATCATGAAATTAGTATCGTCAGATAAATGTTCATATACAATTCAAATATAAAGAAATAAGGGTATTGTTATCATCAAAATGTAACACAAAAGAACATCAAACCCCCTAAATATTGACAGCATAACCATCTGTTTATGCATATTTAAAGGTTGGCGCACTTGTGAGGTCCATTAATTACAATGTTTGCATGTAGAAGTTGATGACAGTTAGAATTAATATGAGCAAAAGTTCAACAATAATAGATTGACAAAAGAGGGACAATCCGATCTGTTTGTTATCACAGTCTATAAATGTTTGTTGAGTTATGTCCTCAGGAATTGCAGATCTAAAATTATATACACAAGTATTGGGAGTACATCATATCCATACTTCCCACATCAATGTATTAAATCAGTGTTCCTGTTTGATCAAGAAGTCACAGTCAGACCTGAACTCAGGATATATACACATTGTTGTAAATCAGCAAATCCCTAAGTGTGTGGTGAGTGAGTGTACATTTTAAGTGCTGATGTTGAACCCCCCGTTGGTGTATCCATTCTGGTCCCCAGTGGAGGCGGGCCCGGTGTGCTTGTCGCTGCCTTTTTTCAGACTGGCCTTGACTTGTGCTGCAGGACGCCACTTGTACCAGTAGTACTCAAATGCCAGCGTGATCAGACCCAGCCCAATCCCAATGAAGATCACCTGCAAACGCCGAAGAGTGATTGGTGAGTGAGTGGCCAATGAGCAATACTACCAGAACGTATCATTTTCATAGGGTTTTCAAAAATTTTTTTGCAAACTTTCGGTCATATGGACCCAATCAACTGGTTGTGCTCTAGCATTTGCGGAGTTTTAGAGGCCTGCCAGTAGAGCGACTCACCAAGAACACGCCCCCGATGTTGTTGATGGAGATGCCGTTGGTTTCGTCCTCGCGCTTGTCACATACTGTCTTGTTGAAGTCCCACCACGTGGTCTTCAGGTCTTCGAGCACCCGCTGGTTCAGCAGTTGAAGGATTCTACAGCGAAGACACAACACAAAATATAAGGAGAGGGGAAATATGTATTTGATGAGCATCATAAAACACTTGATGAAGTGCCATATCGTCTTTCGATTGCCCATTGACTGTCATACGGGATATCATCCTCGAAATGAAGCAGGCAGATCTATGCAAAATGATGCAAGTGTTTGAGTGCTAAGCACGATGTTAAAAATAAAGGTCAATTATCATGAATCAAGGCACTATAGATTGGACTGTACATAAACATGATGTAGAAAGTTACTGACTTTGCAGAGAGGTCGTTTTTGAGTGGCGCTCCCTCCTGGACGGCCAGGGCGTATGGCTTGCGTGAGAACTCCTCACCCACCACCCACAGGTTACAGTCCGTCGCCTCCGTGTACTTGTTCTGGGTGGCATCGCCTGCACAGAATGCAACAGCTGTCCTTAAATAAACTGTTCTACCGATCATTATCAAACTCCATGATATGCTTCAATGTGCTAGATTTGATATGAGTCACGGCAGGTGCCTGTGTGTATCTCTTCTGGGTGCCTAGTTGGGACAATACAGATTAAGAGTGGGCCTTAAAACTATTCAAGTCATCATCATTAATCTTTGCGATATACTTCAATGTGTTTGATTGAATTTTGATTGTAGTCCGTTGCCGGGATGTACTTTTGTTCTGAGAGGTATGGTGTTTCTGTATCATACTGTTAACTTGTAAACTTAACAGCTGCAGCGTCATTATAGATAACAAGAAAAGAAAGTGAACCAGATTTCATTACAATTCCTTCCCGCCGACTAAGCTTAGCAAAATCGACTTGATCCATCATATTTTGTAACCTTGCACAAATAACCTTAAATAATATCATCCTGTTCACCCACAAAACACACACACACAAAAAAGCAACAAAAAACAGCAAAAAATAAAGCTGTACCTACTTACAAACAATTCACTTTTACATCCATCAACCCTCCAAAACCTACAGACTTTTCAAGCAACTAGGATATCATACAGATGGTATGAAATAGAGACTGCCTGGTGCGGCGATTTCGGCCCGGGCTGGCTAGTTTCTAAATTTCATGGCCCAGTGGGTAGGCTAGTTTTAGGGAGTTCTCAATATTAACGTAATTAAGGGCTGTACACTTTGTCAGGGCCGTTTTGAAGTTGCCAACTCCGTTTTCTGTGAACAAGTCTTGATGAGCTTCATACCCTGATACAGAGGTTCTACTGTCTCCGATAAAGCGCATACCGATGAATGCGAACTCCTCGCCCTCGGGCGGGTTTTTGATGCGCTCCACGGCGGCGTCCTTGGTCCTGGGGAAGCCGGCCGCCTCCATGGACGCCCACATGTTGGTGAACTTGTCGCTGACCGGGTAGTCCCACACCGCCAGCTTGGCCCGCTCCACCTGGTCCAGGCTGTCGTTCAGAGACATCGACTTCCAGATACTGCAACAGACAGCCAACGCCGGAGTGTTGGTCAAGGATGATCATGATTTTGTTGGTGACTGGGTAGTCAGACTGTCAATATGCGATATCAACTTCCAGATACTGCAACAGAGAGCCAGTGTCAGAGTACCGTATTTGATCTTATTAGCGCACACACCCCAATAAGTGCACACCCTTGTTATAAATGCAGATTAAATATTATACAAATCTTGCTCTTTTACTGGCGCCATATTGTAGACTATAACAAGTTGGTATTTTTCAGTATTCAGATAACCACATAACCACCGGGGCGCGTTGGTTTATCATGTTCTGTGGGGTCAAAGTGAGAAAAATGCATGAACCGCGAATAAATTGTTGGGGTACACATTTTTGGTTTTTTGCTGAAATTTGTTTTTGTAAGCGCACTGTGCGCTTATTACAACGAATATGGTATTGGTCAAGAATGACTTTGAATTTGTCGCTGACAGGGTAGTCAGATTGTCAATCAGATACTTGGAATTCCAGATCCTGTAACATGAAACAAACACTGTCACTGGCTGGTTAGTCTTGAGACGTGGCTCTCTCCACTGGGCCCAGAGTGCCATTCAGCAACATGGAGTTTCAGATACTAATGTAGAGCATTGCAGTTTAGCGAATCTGTGTTGATCCCTAGCTTGGCTCTCTCCACTCCATACTGATTGATTATTGGGTAACTTTGTAAGTATTCAGCATTGCAAGACCTTTTTGTAAAATTATCCCTCAAAACGGTAGCCCTAAACCGCCAACTACTATATCTTGCCATTCATTCTCTAAAGATATAATAAAATGTGACATAAGAACACTTTCAAAAGTCCCCAAAAGAGACATTATATACAAATAGCATTTTTGTTAGACCCCTTATTCCTATGGCTCTTAGACTTCTGTCTAGATATTTTTCTCTCAGCATGACAGGGAACATTAAGACTTGACGCGACTGTAGACTCACGTGTAGAACTTGTCTTCGATGTCAGCCATGCGCCGGAAGTACGTCTCGGTAGAGGTGCTCTCCTGTGGCGCGTACTTTGTCTTGAACTGCTTGGCAAGATCGTCCAGAGACTCGATTGGCTGGTCCAATCTGGAAACAGGGGGTTTGATGAGAGTGTCTGCATGTCTACTGCTTTGTTTAGGTGTCTGACTATCTGCCCGTCCACCAGTTTGTCACAAAGATTTTAGGACCTCTGCAAGCTTTACAAGAACCCATGAAATCTCACTGTCATATCTGCCTGTTTAGTATCTGCGGAACGTGACCTCAAAATCCGACCAATCACAAGCCTCACTGCCGAAATGTCCAGCCGTGATTTCAAACGTCAGACCTACGATGTTACATTGCCAAGTAAGAAAAAACAAGTATTGATTTGGATTTCGTTGCACTGCTTCCAAGTTCTGCATGATTGGGGGCTTCGATCCAGGAGTTGAACATGAACTTGTTAATGCAGTGTGATTGATCAAGCCGGGATAATATAACCGCCATTGATGAAATGTACTCTGATGGAAGTTCATATATCCTGGATTTGATAGACATTGGTGACCTTTTATTACATACTTTTAAACAGTATAATGCAATGCAATTTATAATTATTGCTGCAAAAAAAAAGACAGCAGAGGCTGTTGAAAGCCTAGCGTAAATTGCTATGCATTATCCTTTAAAATATATAAAACTATATAATGATAGCATTTGCCTATCAAATCTACTTGTTAGGACCTACCTGGACACGGTGAGGAAGGCGGCGAGGTTGGCCGTGTACGTCGCAATCATGATGAAGCCGAACACCCACCAGGTGGCGGCCACCAGGCGGCCGGACAGCGCCCGCGGAGCCTCGCCCCCGCCTGCAAAAACACAAGGTGCAGGGTTCAGTTCCTGCATGCAACAACACAAGGTGCAGGGTTCAGTTCCCGCCTGCAACAACACAAGGTGCTGGGTTCTATTCCTGCATAGAACCACAGAAAGTTCAGGCTTTTCAGTTCCTACGTGAATCAACACAAGGCACAAGGTTCCATTCCCTCGTGTAAAAGTGCAAGGTGCAAGGTTTCAATCCCAAGCAAGAGGGTTCTGGTAGTATTTCTAGCTGCCATCAAGTGTACATGTGTAACAGTGCGAATCAGGAGTTACTAGAACACAAACATTGCAGATGGAGAGATACACTAAGACCGTGCGTATCTTGTGAGTGCACAGAGGTATCAAAGAGCAAGTTATATTCATATATACCTGTTGGACTAGAAAAGCCATTCAGAACCATATACAACAGCACATACCCTGTGGTGTGAGGGAAGTCATGCAGAACCAGAGGCCCTCCTTCAGGGAAAACACACGCGGTTCATCGCCTTGACCGTCCCATGAATCGCGGTTGTTCTGGTAGCTGCAGTAGCAAGGGTGTGACACATCGTAAATTGAATGGCAAATGATTTGCAGCAATCCTCCCCACATTCAATATGGTCAAACCGCTTCTGCCATAAACACTTCCTACATTCACTGTAATTATGTGGTTTCTCTGCTACGTGAATCATCATGTGCTCGGTACCTTTACTAGAAGCAGGGGTGGATCCATTTTTTTGTATGAGCTGGCGTGGCCTCTCCTCAGAATATGCTGAAATTCTATGCACTCTCACATAGGCAGATCCAGGGAAGGCGCAGGGGGTGCCCCCCCTTTCCCCACCAAAATACTTCATTTTCATAGGGTTTTTCATGAAATCCCGTAAGTGCGCCCCCCTTTTCTGAAAACCTGGATCTGCGTATGCTCTCAGGTGCTTCTGAGACATTTCCAACACTAATTAGTTCAACGAATGTGCCAGGAATTACACTGCTTTTACTCTTAAAAAAGTTTCATAAGTAGGTTTCACCCACCACTTCTTGTAGACCTGCTCCTGGGTTCGGTAACGGGGCCTGTTCTGTTTTGTAAATTCCTCCTCTTATCCGGAGAACCCTGGACGCCCAGGTAGCTTATAGGCAGGTGAGTTAACCAACTGAGTCTCGGGGGTGGAGGAATCACACTAGATATTGTTTTCAAACTAGGTGGGTTCTTTTACGTGCAGAGGGGTGACTCTCCTCTACACGGGACACGTTTTTTAACGAGGCTTCCGAGCCTCCCGCTTGGCGTCGCCACCGTCTAGTAGTAACACTGTACGGTGGCGAAGTGCTTAGGTGGAAATCAGCAACTCAGTGGCAGACGCACGCCATATCGGTCTCGGAGACACCGTGTGTGCCATGACCGGACCGCGAACTTGCGACGCAAGCAAATCACGTTTTCAGGTCGTGCGCGCTAACCACTGAGCTATTGAGGACCACGCAATATTGTTTTTTTAAACGGCATTCAGAATTTTAGTTCTTACACTGGATTCTAACTTTTTTTATCGTGCCCGGGTTATCATGACTAGAACTTCTTACATATTATGACCTGCATCATCCCCATATGCCCCATAAAACTGAGTGGTCTCGTCTTGGTAAAAAACCCCAAAACATTATGCATATGACCACAGCTTGGCAGGAGGCTAGGCCAAACATCACTAACAAATAAAATCAATATCGTTTTTATTGATTTACTATTTTCTGGAAATGGCGTATTGATTTTAACTTAAACATTCCCTGTTTTTGAGACGTGAAATACTTTTTTACTAGTCTCGATCATCCAGAATCTTGTGTGGTTGCCACCAACCAAGATATCATAACCAGCCTGTGTGTCCGAGGCTACTTTTTTACAAGAATATGCTATACAGTACACGGGACAAAAACGTGTCAAAAGATATTAGATTACTGACAAGAATGAAGCCAATATTTTCTTTTGTAGCCATCTCTATCTCATTGATTATTTCACCGATTCAAGGCGATGAAATTGATGTTAATGAAGATGTTGATGAAGAAAGGGATTGGCGATGGAAAAAGTATATCAATAAAATCGAAATTGCTAGAAGTGCTTATAAACCATGTGTCAAAAACAACTGCACATGTCATCAAGCCCAGATGAACAGCGACTTTGAGCCCTTCAGGACTGGAATCAATAAGGAAGACTTTGAAGAAGCAAGAGAGCATACTAGTAGGTATGGAATTCACTATCAAATTATCAATAACCGTCTGTACCGACAACAAACATGTTTCATTCCTGCCAGGTGTAATGGCATTGAGTATTTTCTCAACCAAACGAAACAGAATCTTCCAGACATGGAATTCATCATCAACCTGAACGATTATCCTCAATCGCCCAAATACCTGAAGAAGCCTATACCAGTGTTTTCATTCAGCAAAACTGCTGATGATAGGGACATTTTGTTTCCGGCGTGGTCCTTCTGGGAAGGAGGTCCCACTGTGAGGACGTTATATCCAAATGGACTTGGAAGATGGGATCTTCACATCATTAGCATTGTAGAGGCAGCACAAAGAAATCCCTGGCACAGAAAAAAGAACCAGGCCTTTTTCCGCGGCTCCCCAGTGAGCAAGGACAGAGTTCCCATCATGTTATGGTCCCGCAGCGAGCCTTATTTGGTGGATGCATCTTACACCAGGCATCAAGGCTTCAGAGATCTCCATACCACCCTCGGAATAGAGCCAGTGGAGCCAGTGAAGTTTGAAGATCACTGCGAATACAAATATCTGTTCAACTTCAGAGGCCAAGCTGCCAGTTTCAGGTTCCGACACCTCTTTCTCTGTGCATCCACCGTGTTCCATGTTGGCAATGAGTACATTGAGTTCTTCTATCACGCTCTGAAGCCCTGGGTCCACTATGTACCAGTTGAAGCTGATTTTTCTGATGCCAAAGAGTTGCTGGAGTTTTTCAGAGTACATGACAATTTTGCCCTGGATATTGCACTGAGAGGTTATAACATGATTTTGGACCACCTTACGATGGAAGATGTTCGATGCTACTGGGAGAAATTGTTGAAGAAATATGCAAGTCTGATCACATGGAAACCACAGCTTAATGAATCGCTCATTGAAATCGGTGCGAAAATTCGCCATGATGACCTTTGAAATGAAATCTGATACATTTTTTGTCAATTCTCAATTATGTAAAGGTAATTTACAATGATATTGTATCATCATCGTTCAAAGAAACTCCAAAAATCATTTAGTGTAATGGATTATAGATTATCTAGGCTTAAATTATGATAATAATGCAGAAAGATTTTAAGGTGTTGAATCCATCTTTGTCAAAGATGTTTGGGACATTTATTACGTAACTTGTAACTAGTTGAAATATGAAAAATGTAAGTTTACAAATTGGGATTAAAACATGATAGTGCAACATTTTTTTATGTAGATATTAAAACTACATTTTGAATTTCATCTAAAAAAATTGTTGTCTACATTTATTACGTGGAGCGTAGTTTAGTACTAGAATCGTGTAAATAAGTGAACGTATTAATTCTAGATTTTTACCATATTTGTACTTTATTATCAAGTATGAGTCCTATATTTTAGGCCAAATCGGTTTGTATTACAGCATGCAGATCATAATCTTAATATTTGTAGAATATGTTTGTGTCTTTGCAATGCGTGTGAATATGTCCATGTACATGTACATAATTTTAAAGTTTGCTTCCCTGTTTAGATCGATGGAAATAAAATTCTGCCTTTTGCAACGGAAATATTCATTTTGGATAGTGATTTATTCATTACATACACCATTTAAGGGGGCGATCCAGACGAAAATCAGGGGGGGCTAGGTTTTTTTACCTGCTAACAAACTATTTTTTTCAGAGACCCCACAAAAACAAACTTTTTTTTTTCGTGTTCATTGAACAACAAACTTTTTTTTTTCATGTTCATTGAACAACAAACTTGGACACAACTGGACACATATACAAACAAATTATTTTTTTCTGGACACATATACAAACAAACTATTTTTTTGGGGACATATGCAGAAACAAACTATTTATTTCAAAAAAAGACCTAGCCCCCCTGATGTTCGTCTGGACCGCCCCTAAGTATTTACATTGGCAAAAACAAATTAGTTTACCATGCACATGTGGAGGAGCAATTGAAATATAATAACTGGATTGGTGGCACATTTTTTATTTGTGAGGGTTTTCTTTCTTGGTGAAAAATGAAATATTCCCAGAAGTATCTAATGCAAGCCTGTGCTGAACAAAAGGCTCCTATACTTTTGAGCATAAACATTTATTAAAAATACCATGCAAGTGTGAATGCTCATAACCAAATGCTGACTCCTATATGTACATTTTTCAGTGTATGTAACACTAGCACGCGTCTGAAGATGTGCACACACTTCGGTGACAAAACACAGTATTTTTAATTTTTGTCCGTTGGAAGCTTTAACTTCTGGGAAGTATTTTCACTAAAAGAATACTCATTATCATATGTAGTCACAAATTTGAATGTATCAATAACAAAGTTATCAGGTTTCCATACATTTTACGACGTTTAGAAATGTCTACCATAAATGTGTTGCTTTTAGTTTGAATTATGACCTCATACATTGTATGACAAGTTTAATGGAGCGCTCAGACTGCTCTGTAATAATGATAACTAGCTTATACCCGTGTCGTCAAAGAGATATGAGAATCACATTGAACCACTCTAGTAACATAATCATATAAGTAGATCCCAACTAAATCTTTCGTGAGATCCATTGACTTGGCAGGTAAAATAAAAATCTAAGGGAGGAAAAGTTAGTGTCAATGTACATGGGAACACAATGCCCTCATGGGCATAGAAAAAAGACATATTTGGTGAGTGTATAGATTTGTCTTTTAACAGCATTTTTTTTTCAAGCACCCTTGTCCTGACAACACTTGCCCACATCCTGACAGCACCACCATCCATCCTGAAAGCATTCTGACAGCATCCCCATACACTCAACATCCAAGATCAAGCCAAGGTGTCATTCATTGAAAGACAGTTTTTTGACTATGTAAACATGGCAGGGTGACCATCCTCTGTAATAGCCAGTGAAAATCAAAGGCATTGTGATTTTCCTCTGTAACATTGGCTATATGTATTCTTATTTAGAGAGTTCAAACTACAAACACATAAATAATGTTAGCACACTAACTATACAGCAAACATAAGAATCAAGTATGATTCATTGGCGGAGGTTTTCAGAACCATATAACAACAGTCGATGATGAAAAGAAAGTCAAAACACCAACAATCCAGAGAAATACCTGGATTAACACCGATTTGACGCTCATATAAGTATATCTCATCTGATGTAAGTCATTGATTACTAAAAAGCATTTGGCATCTAATATGCAAAATGCTATGGCATGAAACATTAGTGTCTATGGTAATGGGAACATAATGCTCTCCACGGCACAGATATTCTCACACACTTCAGTAGAACATCCCTATTAAAAAAGAACTGGCGTCAGGTGATTTGATATAGGAGTGGTCTCTTTAGGGGCGTTTGCAATGGTCTTTTTTTGAAGACTTGGGACTGTTATAAATCATCTTATAATAGAGGTGGCATAGTTATAGAGGTGTTCTTGATCGAATGTTCTAGTGTACACATAACCCAATTGGCAAAGTGTTGGTAATCCCTAGTATTTGAACCCATGTGACGCCTTTGGCGTCTTTATGACATCACACTACTCCACATGACGCTGGCATGGCTGCCGATGTCTGCTATTTTTGCTATAAAACCGCTAATTGACAACCACCAGGGCCATTTTGACTATGAAAAACATATTCGTGCAAAACTACACAGTACCATGAACGATCTCCTGTACTCAGATGGAGTCCAGCTAGTCAGGTTAAAGAGGAGATAGCCGAACAAAGTCCAAAAAATCTATATATTAATAAGCTATATATACCCGTGTCGTCAAAGAGGCATGCTGAGAATCACATTGAATCCCTCCAGTTACATAATCGTGTAAGTAGATCCCAACTAAATCATTGGTGAAATTAAATGACTTGGCATGTAAAATGAAAATCTAAGGGAGGAAATGTTAGTGTCCATGTAAATGGGGACACACTGCCCTCCATGGGCATAGAAAAATGACGTATTTGGTGAGTGTATAAATATGTTTTTTACAGCATTTTATTTTCAAGCACCCTTGTCCTGACGACACTTGCCCATGTCCTGAAAGCATCACCATCCATCCTGAAAGCACCCTGACAGCATCCCCATACACACGACATCCAAGAACATGCCAAGGCGTCATTCATTTAAAAGGCAGTTTTTTGACTATGTAAACATGGCAAGGTGACCATCCTCTGTAATAGCCAGTGAAAATCAAAGGCATTGTGATTTTTTCCTAACATTGGCTATAAGTATTCTTATTTAGAGAGTACAAACTATAAACACATAGATAATGTTAACACACTAATCACACAGCAAACATAAGCATCAAGTATGATTCGTTGGCGGAGGTTTTCTGAACCATATATCAACACTCGATGATTAAGAGAAAGTCAAGACTTACTAAGTCATTGATCACTGAAAATGCACTTGGCATCTAATATGTAAAAGCTATGAGATGAAAAATTAGTGTCTATGGTAATGGGAACATAATGCTCTCCATGGCACAGATATTCTCACACACTTCAGTAGACCATCCATATCAAGAATGCCCAAGGACTGGTGCCAAGTGGTTTAATATAGGGGTGGTCTCTTTACGGACGTTTGCAATATTCTTTTTATGAGACTTGGGACAGTTATAAATCATCTTATAATAGAGGTGGCGTAGTTATAGAGGTGGTCTTGATTGAAGGTTCTAATGTGCACATAGCCGAATTGGCAAAGTGTTGGTAATCCCTAGTATTTGAACCCATGTGACGCCTTTAGCGTATTTGTGACATCACACTACTCCACATGACGCTGTCATGGCTGCCGCTGTCTGCTAATTTTGTTATAAAACCACGAATTAACAACCATCAGGGCCATTTTGACAATGAAAAACACATTCGTGCAAAACTATACAGTACCATGAACGATCTCCTGTAGTCAGATGGTGTTCAGCTAGTCAGGTTAAAGAGGAGATAGCGGAACAAAGTAAAAAAAAAAATTAGCGTATTAATATACAGGATAATAATAATATAGAGGTATTTATAGTGCCAATATGCATACGCTCATTGACACTTTACAATAAAAGATAATTATATAATTAAATTACCGTAAAATTGAAACATAACATTAAGAATACAAATATCGAGAAAAACTTTTAAAAATACACAGTACATTAAGTTGTATTATTAAAAGAAATAATACACAAATGAGTTTTTACAAGCCACTTAAAAGTATTTAAATCAGTGCAACGTCCATATCACATCCAAAAAGTGATAAAAATGTTGTGGATGCGGTTGTTCGTGACATTGATGAGTTTAAGATGTGCTACAATTGATCTATACAAAAGTGGCTGGACATGGGTTATAAATCGGAACATAGGGGATATAATGTCATAAGCGACACATGAGAGGGGTCATGATACTGCTCCCACTTTTCTGCAAAATATCCAATTTTGTTAATCTAGTTTGTATATTCATAACTTAAACTGAAAAAAAAATGTTTGGTTTGTAATTTCTTCTGAAAAAATGTTTGATTTGCATTTTCATCTAAAAAAATGTTTGCAACCAGGTTAAAAAGGTCACGCCCCCCCAATACGTAATGGTCCGCCCCTAAAATATTAAAATATTACACACATTGCTTTTCAATAGGTTCCGATAAATTGTCTCTCATTTGTGTGAAATCTTTGTAGTTTTTGACATTTTCGGCATAATCTATTGACGAAAATGTGATTTTCTCCGCTTGCAATAGGTTCCTGCAATGGCATCAAGCAGTTTCATGAATCTTATAGTATGGTAACAAATAAAACATGATGCCTCTTGTTGTACTTTCATCACGGTGCACTTCCCACAATGCCCATCCTGCTGCTCCACTACTAGTAAATCAATATCTTTTTTCATTGATTTACTGGAAATGAAGTATTGCATTTGACTTTGAAATGCTCTGGATGTGAGGCGTGAAATACTTTTTTTTACAATATTCGGGAAGATTCTAGAAGGACAACGTGGCAACAATGAAACTAATATTTGCTTTTGTTGCAATTTATTTGATAATTTCGCCAATTCAAGGCCTAACCACTGATGAGGAAAGGGAGCTTCGATGGCAAGAGTATATTGATAAAATAGAAGGTGCTAGAAGAGCTTACAGACCATGTGTCAAAACCAACTGCACATGCCATGAAGCCCAGATGAACCACGACTTTGAGCCTTTCAGGACTGGAATCAAAAAGGAAGACTTTGAAAGAGCGAGAGAGCAGACTGGTAAATATGGAACTCACTATCAAATTATCAACAACCGTCTTTACCGACAACAAAAGTGTTTCATTCCTGCCAGGTGCAATGGCATTGACCATTTTCTCAACCAAGTGAAGCAGAATTTACCGGACATGGAATTCATCGTCAACGTGTTAGATTATTCTCAATCTCACAATAACATGGACTATGTCATACCAGTGTTTTCATTCAGCAAATCTAGTACTGGTGATTCGGATATCCTGTTTCCCGCATGGTCTTTCTGGGAAGGAGGCCCCTCTGTGCAGTTAATATATCCGAATGGACTTGGAAGATGGGATCTTCACATCGATAGCATTGTAAAAGCTGCACAAAGAAATCCCTGGAACCAAAAAAAGAACCAGGCCTTCTTCCGCGGCTCCCCAACAAGCAAGGACAGAGTTCCCATCATGTTATGGGGCCGTGGCGAGCCTCATTTGGTGGATGCATCTTACACTAAGCATCAAGCCTATACAGATCTGAAGAGCACCCTCGGAATAGAGCCAGTGGACCCGGTGAAGTTTGAAGATCACTGCGAATACAAATATCTGTTCAACTTCAGAGGCCAGGCTGCCAGTTTCAGGTTCCGACACCTTTTTCTCTGTGCGTCCACCGTGTTCCATGTTGGCAATGAGTACATTGAGTTCTTCTATCACGCTCTGAAGCCCTGGGTCCACTATGTACCAGTTGAAGCTGATTTTTCTAATGCAAGAGATTTGCTGCAGTTTTTCTTAGTACATCAGGAGTATGCCATGGATATTGCACTGAGGGGCCAACAAATGATTTTGGAGCACCTGACGATGGAAGATGTTCGATGCTACTGGGAGAAATTGTTGAAGAAATATGCAAGTCTGACCACATGGAAACCACAGCTTAATGAATCGCTCATTGAAATCGGTGAGGAAATTCCCCATGATGAACTTTAATTGGAATTTTTATACATTTCTATCAATCCTCATAAATGACAATTAACAATTATATTGCATGTGTCTATCAAAAAGTTTTGTGGGACATTTAGTAAATTGTATATATAGTCTATATGTAGTGCAGCATTCAAAATATATACAAATTGTGATTAAAACATAACACAAAATTTTGTATGTATGATATTGAAACTATGTATTGGTCTTCTTTTGTTTTGTAAATATGTTTGTTGACTGCAGTATAGCACTAGAAACCACCCATTGATGCTTCTTCAACATGGATTTTTGTCATTTATGTTGTATACAACATGTTACATAATGCGTTCGTTAGGTAAATTAATTCTTTTACCATTAATGTTATTTTCATTTGATGTGATTGTATTAAGGTTAACTCCTTGCTGCTTACAGACCTTACAAAACTCCCTAGTCTAAGTTCAATCATGTATATAAATAAGGTGGTCCGTTTGATTCTCTATTTTGTTTTATTTTTGTACTTTATTATGAATAAGTATCAGACGTATACAAAATAGAGATCATGATCGTAATATTTGTACAATATGTCTGTGTCTATGCAGTTTATGTCAATATGCCAATGTATTTAATTTTAGAGCTTGCTTTGTTGTCTAGATAGATGTAAATAAAATTCTGCACGTTGTAAGGGAAATAGTTGTTTTGGATAGTGATTTTTTCATATATTGGTAACATATTTACAATGGCAAAACAAAAGTGTTTACCGTGAATATGTAGAGGAGCAATTGAAATATAGTACTGTATGTGTGCATTATGAACTTAATTGGTGGCACACTTTTCTATAGGGAGGATTTTCTTGTGAAAAAAACGTATCTCAGGGACCATTCAGTATTTATGACAGGGTGGGGTAGGTGGATTTCCCAAAAATGTTGTGAAAACATTAGTCGCCTCCTCAAATCTCTGAAAAAATTGGTAACCCCCCTCAATTTCATGTGATAAAAATTGATGCCTCTCCCTAACAGTTAACACAATCATTGTCACTTAAACCTTATCCTAGTTAACTAAAATCCTATTTGATGGGTGTCCATAATATAAAATCAGTAAATTTTAGTACTGAATCTCTAAAAGTATACGGGTAAACGTGAAAAAAATTGACAGCCCTCCCCCTTAAAAGTGTGAATTTACCGGCTTTGGCAAGGGCGCCAAATGTCCATAAACTAACTGCTTGTGGGGGTACTATATGCCCACTTATTCTTTAAACTATGTTTCTTCCACATTTATGAAAACTTTATATAAAAATCCATACCAAATACTTATACAATATTTTATAACATCAATTAATTATTAGTCAGAGAACATTGGTCTTCGTTATGATCCGTTAAAAGTGAACCTAAAGTTCTAAAAAGAAAAAAGGAAAAAAAAAACCACACTGTAGGATGAACCTCGTTCATATCTAGTATTTATATTAAAAAATTTGTTTACATTACCGGTCAACTATGAAAGAAAAGATTTACTAGACCAAAAGTGTTCAAAGAACATGGCGACGCTAGAATAATGTTGACTTATATGGGCGATTGATTTCTTTATGAATATTTGGGACCACAATGAGGTGCTCTTATTACAGAAGTGATCTCAATTAGGGATCTCACGTGTCCCTTATGTATGGTTGGTCGATGGTGGATATGCAAAAACCTCATGACAAAATTTGGGTGGTAAAAGGTAGGCATGTGCCGTCTGTGCTCCGTGAATACAGCGTGCCCTCATTGTAACATGTAGGCTGAGTACTTGTCAGGACATTAAACTGCTCAACTGTTTATTCTTAAGCATATACCCATGCCCCATACAAACTGACAGTTATAGTCGCGCAGCAGAAGCCAAAAAACTGGCATATTTAGAGGGGTAACCCAAACCGAAATAACGACATTTGTCCTCCATCATAAAATCATGCGCTGGTATGTCTGGGACGTGAAAATAGCGGAGGACATTGCAGGAAATCCTAGCGAGCTGAAAAAATTGCGTTTTTGTGCCAGAACACCTCTTCATTTTGTTCAAGGTACCCAGTAACACATAGCAACTCATAGGTACTCCACAAATGGTAGAATTATTTAATGTTTGGTATTAATTCAAAGATAATAAGGTATATTACAATTTCCAGCAGTTTTTTTTATTGATTTCATGTCCTAGTTTTCTTATTTCGGTTATGAAACCGATGAAATATGTTTAAATTCGACTTTGGTTTACTACAAGGAGTAACAACGAGAGAAGCGGTGTTACCTGTAGGGTGAGTACTTGTCGAAGATGGCGAGGAGAATGGAGACGATGATGAAGGCGGAGAGGACGCAGCCCCACACAGCCTCCTCCAGCACTGACATGAAGCGGAACAGGGAGTACTGGAACGGAACCTGGAACACACGGAACAGTGAGCACTGGAGAGAGAGAAGCGTTAGGGTCTTACTTACAATCATCATGCTAGACGACTTGATAGCTACGATGTTCATGCTGCTATCAGCAGTGGAATCTGGAACACACGGAACAGTGAGCACTGGAATCTGGAACACACGGAACAGTGAGCACTGGAATCTGGAACACACGGAACAGTGAGCACTGGGATCTGGAACACACGGAACAGTGAGCACTGGAATCTGGAACACACGGAAAAGTGAGCACTGGAATCTGGAACACACGGAACAGTGAGCACTGGGATCTGGAACACACGGAATAGTGAGCACTGGAATCTGGAACACACGGAACAGTGAGCACTGGAATCTGGAACACACGGAACAGTGAGCACTGGAATCTGGAACACACGGAAAAGTGAGCAATGGAACCTGGAAAACACAGAATCTACATGGGGGGAAGTGACATTGGAGTTTTTAAGTACTTTTCATTGCATTTAGTTACAAAGCTTTATACGCAAGTGCTTATTGATGGACACAAGGTACATATAAAACAGTATAAACATCTTAAGATAACACGTTGGAAAGTGAGACAGTAAAGTGGATGATGACCTTAAAAGATACAGATATCGTAAATCTGTGGAATAAGTATTGGCGCCTAAAATGTCTACAAAACTCCTAGAATCACCAAGAAACAAAACACAATAATGCCCCCATCCCCCCCAACGCTCACCACAGCACTGGCACCTACCTTCTTCATGAGGATGGTGATGCCGACCAGGTCGTAGTATGGTACGGTGAAGTCGATGACGTTCTCGCGCTCGGCCATCACAGACAGAGGCGCCACGATGATGTCAGCTCGCTGGGGAGAGAGAGGAGTCAGGGTATTACTTCCAATCATCATGTTGGACGACTTGATAGCTACGATGTTCATGCTGCTATCAGGCTAATGTTGTACAATAACGACTGTATGAGCTCGCTGACCACCCACTGACCACCCACTGACCACTCACCACTCATTTCCTGTATCAGCCCATTGACCACCCACTGACCACCCACTGACCACTCACTGACCACCCACTGACCGCCCGCTGACCACTGTATTTCCTGTATCAGCCCATTGACCACCCACTGACCACCCACTGACCACCCACTGACCACCCACTGACCACCCGCTGACCACTCACGTCCTGTATGAGGTCGCTGACCATGCCGTTCCAGCTGCCGTCGGGCTGCATGCTGCCGTACGCGCCGTCCCCCGGCTCGTACAGCTCAAAGTCGAAGCCCATCGTCTCGTTGATCTTGAAGATCAGGTCGATGCAGTAGCCGTAGTAGTACTGGCGCGACGTCTCGTTGTAGTACACGTGCTTCACGCCTTTGTCTGGTGGAGGCGGAGTGGACGTCTTGAAGATAAATGGAGGCTCCTACAAACGACAGGATAGATGCATTTTTAAACGTAGGCCGGCAGTTTAAGGTGACGGTGAATGAATTCTCCGCTGAAGGTACAAACTAACATGGGTAAAAGTATAAATCATGCTGGTGTGGAGAACATCTTGAAAAATGAATGGAGGCTGTTGGTGTCATATTTTTGTGCGCCAATCATGAATTCGTTTTTTTAAGTTTAACATATAGACCTTGGGGAACGTTTACAAATGACATCGCCCAGCAGGGATTGGAGTGCAGCGAAAATTCGACAGGGAAGGGAAAGGGGGGGGTGGGGGGGGGTGGGGGGTGGGGGGGGTGGGGAGGGTCTAGCAGTATTTGAACTTACTATATGACATGTTAAGCAAGTTGTGTCTAGCACATGGGCGATGTCACCTTTTGAAAAGAAAGTTGTAGTTATTTAACAGTATTTGACATGTTAAGCAGGTTGTGATATGTCTACTAGTTGAAATGACTTTGCAATGTTTCCTTCATGTCCTAAATACGTCTGTAAAATTATGTCTAAATTAAATACATAATATATTCAAATATATTTATATAACGGCACAGCTAGATCACTGTTTAATGTCATCACGAAACCATGTTGCGTGGGGGGAGGGGGAGGATGACGCCACTTACCAAGAGGGGGTTACTTCAAAAACGACGAACGGTGAAAAATGGGGTGGGGGTCGGGGGGTAAAAAAGGCAAAAAATGTATATAATGAATCCTCACCTTGACAGTGACAATGCGGTAGGTTTTCTTCACGTTGGTGTTCGTGATCGTGCCATAGTACGCCGTTAGACCACCAGAGGCGCTCCAATCGCCAATCTGTGAAACCAGAATTCAATTGTATGAACATCGGTGCTGCAAGTAAGCAGGGTAGGGGGAGAGGTCAGGATACTGTAGAAGCTCCCATAAGTGCCCTCTGCCACTATATGTAACGATAACGATAACGATAATGATAACGATACATTTATTTCAGATATGCGTCAAATAGTATATATATATATATATAAATATATATATATATATATATATAAAAATGAGTATATAATGTATATATGTTCATATCTTCTAGCATAAATGTACCACGAGCCTCTCACATAGACATCAAATGTAAGAGCCAATGTGAATACAAACGTATTGTTGCTCGTTTTTGCATTCACTTGCAACTATTAGAGATAGAAGCTGTTGCAATTTTCACTTGCTCTTCAGCTGTACACTTACCATAAGATGAATAGCATGAGCTGTGTTGATATTGATAAGATTAGAACAAAACAAATTAAACTTATTAAACAATTAAACTTATGGGACGCTTTGAAAGAGCAATGTTACAGCGTCCTGGAGCCAGGTAACATGTGTCTAATTGTTATGATGTGCATGTGTGTGTGTGTGTGTGTGTGTGTTTTTTTTGTGTGTGTATGTGTGTACGTGCATGTGTGTGTGCATGCGTGCATGGGTGCACATGTGTATGTGCGTGTGCGCAAGTGTGTGCGTGTGCACATGTATGTATGTGCGTGCGTGCATGTGCGGCTTCTGGAGGAAGCCTGGGAGGAGGAGCCATTGAGGTTGTTGTCGGGCTTTAGTAGCCGGGGCCTCGGGTCTGTGTTTGTGGGGCATTCTGCCTGAAGCCACGTGGTATGTGTGTCTGTATGTCTGTGTGTGTGTGATAGTTGTTGTGTATGTCTCCATGTGTGTGTGTGTGTGGCTGGGAGAAGGGGCCGTTGAGGTTGTTGTTGTGGTTTAGTAGATCACGTCCTTCCAAGCCTCTGGTCCATGCAGCATTCTTGTTGATGACCTGAAGCCTTGAATGAGTCTGTTACTGTGTACGTGTATCTGTGTGACTGTGTGTGTGTGTCTGCGTGTATGTCTGTCCACGTACAGCCTGGAGGCTGGCGCCCCCGCCGTCCTGGACCTGGAGCCGCGTGATGGTGAGGCTGAGCTGCGTCTCGGCCGCGTCCCCGCGCCACAGCAGCGGCCCCAGCACGCTCCCCACCGACACCTGGTGAGCATGCATTATATCAGGTCATTATACACGTTTTCTAACACTCCATTTATCAGGTGATCACGCATCTAGAGGGGGAGGGGGTTATAAAGGGTCTAGAAATCCCATATCTCTCTTTTTGGACCTTTTTACCCATCTCCCTCTTTTTGGGGGCCCTTTCCCCCTTATACCTCTTTTTCAGCCTTTATTTCCTTATCCCTCTTTTTCAGCCTTTTTCCCTTATCCCACTTCCTTATAGCCCCCTCCCCTCACACTCTAGAGGGAGTGGGAGCCTTGTTGATGACAAAGAGGGTTATGGGTTAGTCAACGAGGTTAGTCAACGAGTCGGCTAGGTTAGTACCGCCATATACACACGTTATCTCACACTCCAAGTAGTAAATATGAATGGGCTACAGTGGCGATATAATGCATATCACACCTTCCAAATATGATCATGAGTAGTAAAACGGGGCGAGGCTATAATAGAAATATGTCAGTCAAATGCAATCTTTCATTCAGTCGCCATGGAGAGGTTCTCCTTCGGTTACCTGTTTGATCTCCTCCCTGAAAGCGGCCGCCTGCTGTCTGAGCAGACTCGTGGCGTCAGTCTGTCCCCCCGCTGCCACGGTGTAGAGCGGGCAAACGGCGTGGTCGGCGGCGGCCGCATGTTGCCACGGCGACCGGGTCACGTGGGCGGCGAGCGCGGCGGCCAGCAGCCGCACCAGGTCAAAGTGCAGCGCGGACGACACCTGGAGGGAGGAACAGGCTGGTTCATGGTCCAGGGGGCGCAGGGGGCATGCCCCCCTTCCCCACTTAAATACTTCGTTCTCAAACCTGGATCTGCCATGGTAGATCATGTATTGTCTTAACGTCACAAGAAAAAATAACTTCAGTGTCAACTGGGCAAACAACACTTTTGATCTACTTTCTACTTGTGTTGAGTCGAAAGTGGTTGGAAACATGCGGAAACCTGAGCCTTAGTTTTTTTTCTACCCAACCAAATTTGACGTCGTCACATCAGTTTGTTACGTACTAAACCTAAACATTTTAAGCTTTAGACAGTGTTGAACATAATCTGCTATTTGTCTGAGGAGTCCATAATTTACGATATCTTTAAAGGATGGAATCCTCGAGTTCATTCTAAGAGACATACACAAATGAGCTGACTACAGGCACCAGTAACTTTGTGGATTTTGGTCAAATGGCACAGACTGTGCTGTGGTGTTTTGTAGATAAGATTAGACAGAAATACAAGCACTGGCACCTGGATGTTGTCCTGGGTGAAGCCGGGCTGCAGTGACGCCATGTGTGTGACGTAGGCTTCTGGATTGCGCGGTGCCGCTGTCAGAGCGATGATGGGGGCCTCCTTCTCACAGCCCGGGCACGTCACTAACGCATCCTGCAGGAGAGAGAGAGGTGGGGTGAGATAAAGATAAATAGATGGAGAGATATGGAGATAGAGATGTGGAGAGATATGGAGATAGAGGGAGGTCGAGTTATGGAGAGGATGAAAGATATGGAGATAGAGAGGTGGAGAAATATGGAGATAGAGAGATGGACTGATATTGAGGCAGAGAGGAGGAGAGATATGGAGATAGAGGGAAGTGGAGATGGAGAGATTGAGAAATATGGAGACAGAGAGAGAGATGGAGAGATATGGAGATAGAGAAGATGAGAGATGTGGAGATAGAGGGGGTCGGGAGATATGGAGAAAGAAAGTGAGAGAGAGGGAGATTGAGTGATAGAGGTGGAGAGAAATATGGAGATATAGATAAAGATAGACGGAGAAAGAAAATGAAAGAGATATGGAGAATGACATGGAGAGCTGGAGAGAGAGAGAGGAATGGAGACATATGGAGAGTAATGGACAGTGAAGGGCCACGCTAAATAGGTACAGGTCAGGCAAGTGAGCGCAAATGTGAATGCTAAGTACATCTGCGCCGGAAGTTGAGAAAAATATAGTGGACAAGAATGCTGCCAATGACCTGGTGTAAATGTTAAGTCGCTAAAGTGTAACTAACTGTGAATTGCGACTGTAAATAAGCACATTTACATTTTAAATTTTACATCCCATAAACATATGCGAGATGCAGCAGCAGCAGCAGTGACAGTCTCTCACCTGGGAGAGGACGTACCAGCTCATCTTGAACGACATCATCCCGCGCTCGTTCGCCTGCAAGGACAACAGGTGCTATTGAGAAGGAGATTAAATGATGCAGTAGAACCCCCCTGTTAGGTGGTCCAATGGAGAGGCCTAGGTGGTCTCTATACAGAGGTTTATTTTGGTAGCGTTATTAAGGTTGGGGACCGTTAACAGGGGTCTTATTATAGAGGTGGTCTCAATAAAGAGGTGGTCTTAAAGGCCACGTGAAAACTATAAATAGCAGATCCTATCTTCAAAATGGCTGATACTATCCAATCCCCACTTCACTTCCAATCCCCACTTAAAAGCCTACTTGAAGTCTCAATCTGAAAACTAAAACGTGAATTTCTTTGGCACAAAGAAGTGCCTTCACATTTTGATGTGACCTATTTGTACATGAATATCCAATGCATAAATACACCCATATTTTGTTTAATGACAGCTTATAATAATCATGATATTTATGTTTTTTTCTGAAGGAAAAGTTTGAAAATTTGAAAATGATTGACAGCTATTTAGATCCCGCCTCCAGACTAATCAGCCTGTGTCAGTCTCTACAGCCAATGAGCAAGACCATCTGAGCCGTTAGCATCGCGGCTGCTGGCATCTGCTGGCATGTGTTTACTAGCAACCTGTGTGAGTCACTAGCAACGACAGTTAGACCACCGCTCGCTAGACTTGGTGTTTATATCAATAGCCAATCAAAATCAAAATGGGCAGAAGCACCAATGAGACACTAATTTCTGTGCGGTGGGCAAATGCTTGGTTTGTCACTGGGGTCTTTAATTAGAGGTTCTACTGTATTTGGCTGACTATGTATTATCAGCATCTTCATGATATGTCTGATGATATGATTACAGTGTGCACACTATAAGATGCATTCTGAAATATGATTCAAGACATCACCTTATAGGTGAACATGATGTTCAATGGATTTCATGGTACTGCCCCTGATTTTATGTGTAAGGCTAAAAGTGTTAATCATGATCATAGGACAAGACACGTAGCTTTTATTGTACCACGTGTTAAAACTCATTGCTCAACTTCTCTTTCATTTAATGGTATCAAATTGTGGAATGAACTCCCATTTCATATCAAACAAATCGATGACAATAGTATACTACAAGAAAATGTTTAAAACAAAATGTAAATCCTTTTTTATGTAACAAATGCTAGATCGAGAATTGCCAGAGTATGATGTTTCATTGTTTGTTACATGTATGTAATCTAACCCTGCTGCAGTCACTTATTTAATGTCATTTTGTTAAAACCAATATGGAAGTAATAATTGGAGCTTTTTAGTTCCAGCACTTTTATTGTTACCCATTTTTGTAATTTGTTATGTTTTTTGCACAGTTATTAGTATCAGTATTTCCCAAATATTTTTGTTCACCCGTGATCTGCATTATTCAAGTTTTTTATGTGTTTTGCTTGTTTTTTATATTCTACTAGCTTCCCCGTCTCCTACAGAGACGTAACGCACACAGCAACAACGATGGCTAAAGTCTCACGCAGCAACAGAGAAACACAACGCACGCAGCAACAATGTGATGGCGAGACCAGAAGTGAGCCGTAAAAAGATTCATTTGTACCCGATTTTTTATGTTAGTCAGTTTTCTCGTCTCAATACTGATGAAAGCAAGCGCACGAAGAACAATTAAACCCGTAATAGGGGATTTCCCATAAAGTGCAACACACAAAATGCGTGAAAACGCCCCAGGAAAGTGATTGCAGGCGAATTTCGTAATTATATATAGATTTGTTTTTAATTTGTTGTAATGTGCATTTTAACATGTTGAATTATGTGTAAATAATATCAAATCCAATCAAATGCTCTAAGTGGTGTGGTACGTAAATGTAAACAAGTAGAATCGACTGCAGAATCTAAGGTAATCATCATATGATAGTGCAAAACAGTATTCGAGCACAGTCAAATAGAAATTTTCGTTGAATCCACACGCTTCCTGTGCTACCAGCGTGTGAAAACAAAATAATTCAGCATTTTTAAATACTTACAACATGGTCCGTGATTTGGTTAAGAATGTCAAAATAAAAGAGATCACTACAGCTAATAAGTTATACCGCTAGGGGCACACTCTATAAGTGTCTGCTTTACTGATAATGTAAAGAATTAATTGATATCACAATGTCCTCATGCTTTGAGAGATGTAAAGCTTGTATATAGGCTCGAAGACAGAAAGTCACTAATATCAAATTGTAATTACTGAGCGGTCCTGATATACTCCATCCTGATATAATCTGGCTGTCTGTTAAATTCACCAGCTGTTGTAAATAGCCACTCATCCACAGAGCTCAATTTTTGCGCGACTCCTTTCACAGCTGCAGCCAATCAGAGCAGTAGGAAATCTTTAGTTCAGCCCAGTCAAACAAGGGAGAGACTTGTCGAGCAAGGCCGAGCGAGAAAACAGTGGTTGTTGATTTTAGTTATAACCAACGAATTTCACGCATAGCCCCATAATCCAAAAACCCGGATGGCAGCTGCAAGAAATTGCCACAGAATCGGTCTTTTTTTTAATCGGTGTATTTTTTTACACACGGCTGCTCTTTAAATAAACTGCCGCAGGGACTGATTCTGCGGCTCGTGGGAGAGAGCAGTTTAATGCTAACCTGATGCACGTTGACTTTAGCAGCTAGCTAACAACAACCTGCTGGCCACATCTGTACCCAGTCAGGTTTGGATATTGGCCCTAATCAAAGCGATTCCCATAGACTGAGGATGCGTGACATAGGCAGATCCAGATTTTTGGAAAAGGGGGGGGGGGCGCAATTAAGGAAAAGGGGGGGGCGCACTTCAGGATTTCATGAAAAAAACCTATGAAAATGAAGTAGTTTGGTGGGAAAGGGGGGGGGGGCGCACCCCTGCGCACCCCGCCCCCTGGATCTGCCTATGCGTGAGCTCCTAAAACCAGCAGGGCTCTAACTATAAACAGCCCGCGCAGGGCCTCATTTTGTACACTCTGTAGCACTCTTATTAATGGTATTTACAGGAAGCATAAAACAGTCTGAATACGAATTCACATGAATCACTGCAGCAGCTGAAACAGGCGCCCCCGTGTGTTGGCTGGTATTGATATTAATACCTCATAACAAATTCATGAACAGCAATAATACCGTTATAGCGCTGTACATTGTGTAAGGCTAAAAAGTTGACTAAATGTCCAGGAACTGCTTATGGGGTCCTAAAACGGGTCCAAATTTACAAAATGTTCTTGTGTCTGATGTCAATTGCTAATACTAGGGTTCCCAATGTGTCACTCTTCAAACCTGGACGTCTACAGAGCGGGTCGTATATCAAAAAAGTGATTGGTGATTTGCCCTAAATCTTGAGCGTGAATTGTGAATTGCCCGTATTTAAGTGCGTGAAATGTGATGGAACCTATTCAATTACAATTCCTGTGATTGGTGAAAGACAATGAAATGTATGGCTGACTGGTGATTTAGGCAAAAAATGTTGGTGAATGGATTGCCATCAAGGCTATATATACCCCCCTCTCTACAGGAGGAGACTGGGGACACAATACGCAAACATAAGAAGAGATTGACTCTCACACAAGTAAATACACTGTGGAAAGTGATGTCATCAGCTAAAATTACAGCGTATATCCGAAGAACATCACTGGTAACACAAGACTCATGTACAGCAAAAGCGAGAGGAGTGCCATACACATATAGCAGACCCCATATAACAATAGCAACAGCAACTATTAGCAGTGCATCAATACAGCTCCATATGTTTATTGTGGCGTGTTACGTGACATGGTCTATTTTCTCACGCTGGTTCACAGTGGGGTCTGTATGACGAATTGCGCAATATCTGGCTTGGACCGCACCTTTGGGGTTCAGGTATTAGACAGTGATGTCGCGAGGCATCCTCTTGTAGTTCTTGCTTATTGCATTGCTTCAGCAGCTGAAGCGAAAGCCTTGTGATCACTTCGTTTCTATGTATGTATGTATGTATGTATGTATGTATGTATGTATGTATGTATGTATGTATGTATGTATGTATGTATGTATGTATGTATGTATGTATGTATGTATGTATGTATGTATGTATGTATGTATGTATGTATGTATGTATGTATGTATGTATGTATGTATGTATGTATGTATGTATGTATGTATGTATGTATGTATGTATGTATGTATGTATGTATGCATGTATGTATGTATGTATGTATGGTATGTATGTATGTCTCTGGACAAGCTAGCGGTTGTACCGATGAAACTGATTTCGTTCTTTTACACACAACTATGAGGTGTGAGGCGACACCGAAAGTGATTCGATTTAGGCACTCTGCCAATTACATTGTGCCTTCTAGAAAGCTATTTATGACACTTTACTGATATTCAATGCACTTAGCCAGCAAAAAAATCAATATTTAATCCAAGTAGCAAAATCAAAGCCAGCAAATATAAAATCAATATATATATATATATATATAATATATATATATATATATATATATATATATATATATAAGTATATAAAAAAATAAATATATATATATACCCAAATTGATAAAATAAAATCACAGCCACAATACAATCACACTATTATTCATGTTATTTGTGGCTAATTTAATTATTGTGTACTTTCAATCAAGATTTCCATAACCGTTTTTAGTCAACTTTTAACAATTGAACTTAACGTAATGTATACATCGTTTCAGTATATATCATAATTGCCCATAAGTCAACATTGTTCAACACCTGACCACTTCTGATCTATGGAGTCTAGTCACAAGTAATTGAAAATAGGTTAGAACACACAAATCTCTTTTTCCATTGTAGGAATTGACCACGAGATAGGGTGTCAATCGCAAGATTGAGAGCATGCTGACGTCTGATTTACCCGAACGAAGTGAGGGTAAATCAGACGTCAGCATGTCAATTTTGCGATTGGCACGACAATCGAGTGGTCAATCACCATCTATCATGATTAAAATCCATTTTATTTTAAGATAAATCATATTATAACATTCTCATTGCAAGTCAATTTTGTTTGTTTTGATATGGAGACCACTACTACGGCGCTAGTCTAAACTTTGCTCTCTGCTACACGGAACACGCCTTACGACGTCAGCGGCTGTATTGATAATGTGACGAGTTTAGACTAGCGCCGTAGTAGTGGTCTCCGGCGCTCTGGAGCGTGTTTTCCATCACAAAATTGAGCACGCTGATTGACCAATCAGCGTGGATTATTGGCGGTGATTTTTGCACGGAATGATAGAATGTTCTATTTACAAATGCCTTGCTCTCTCAAATATTCAGGATGTATATCTTAAATATATAAATGCCAAATACTAGTAGTTCCGTGTCATTTCGTTATTCTACTATGAATTCATGAACTTTTGCCAGGGGGTTACTATGTAAACAAGCCAAACACGTGATCACCATTTGTTTTGCCATGACTAGTTCAACTTGACCTGCTGAATCACCACCATTCATAGGCAGATCCAGGCCCCCCCTTTTCCCACCAAAATACTTCATTTTCATAGTTTTTTTTATAAAATCCTGTAAGTGCGCTCCATCTTTTCCTTAAGTGCGCCCCCTTTCCGAAAACCTGGATCTGCCTATGCCACCATTAACATTATATTTGTATGCCCAGAACATAGTTCCAAATAATTTCTGTTTGTGTTTTTTTAAACATCGGTTGAAATACTCAACTTTCGTGTGCAATTATTACAATATGTGATACAGGGCACCTACATAGCAACAAACACCTCATAATTCAGTACTTTATATGTTTATATACTTATTTGAGTCTCAAATTACAATATGTAAATAAACATGTGTTCTACAAACATTAAAATCAGCTATTACATATTTCAAACACTCAGGTAAGAGTTATTGAGAGACTGTAGCGTTAAAAGGCATAGTGAACAAATCAATTTTTAAACAGAGTTGTAAACATTTGGTACAACAGGTCGTAAAATCATTATTGTTTATATAAAAACTCCTCACAATTAAATGTTGTATAGATCTTTCCTTCTTCTTAAAATATTTTTGCAAGTCCTGGCAGTCACCTTTATAAACCTTTATATATGACGTAATAGACAGGTTGCTATAAAATTAGCCTCATCACTGCATTACCAACTTCATACAGGCGCGGCAGAGCCTGCCAGAGACGGTTCTTTATTAGGGGCCTCGACTCCCATATGCATGTTACGATTTTCCGCCGCCATCTTTTTTTCTGCCAAACAAATGATTTTTTTTTATCACTTTGTCATTGATTAATTTATTTTTGGGGTCTCCAGAAGAGCGGGTTTCTCTGCAATTACTTACCGTCATCAAAGACATTTCTTATTTTGTCTTTCATTTTGAAATAATATACCCGACGAGGTGCCAACTAAGTGAACTAAGCAAGTTTATTTTATCTACCAATTACATAATCGACCCGTGGCGAAGGGGTCTAGTACTTATATTAGAAGCACTATTCAG
>CM032668.1:18818152-18862374 GCA_019095985.1 Streblospio benedicti | reverse complement strand
CTTTATAAAAATAAAAAAGCATGAGCCCTGCCGCCGGCAGCACAGTCACAGACCCGTTGTACCTGCCGCAAACAGTGGTTATTATACTGACAGTCCAGTGTTTTATACAATTAATTGTGCCCGTCCGTCCGCCCGTCCTTCTAGAAGAACCCTATTTCACATGGGCCCAAATGGTCAATATTTGGGTCAAATATTGACCTTTGACCATTAGGAATCGCATTCTTATTACTATTTGAATCCACAAAAAATCAATATTCTATCAGTCTATCCAGACACATCGGCGCCTTCTGCTATTTGCAGCTATGATGAATAATTAGCAATCAATAATTATTAAACACTGGTTTGCCCACCTGAGGGCGCTTTTCATACTGACATTCCAGTGTTTTATACACTGGCTAGGACCTAATCAATTGCAACCGTCCGTCCGTCCCTCCGTACGGTTCGTTACCCCTCTACAGGTCGCATCCTTTGAGCTAGGATGCTCAAATTTGTCATGTTGGTTGGAAATGGTGGCCACAAGGTGGTCAATATTTGGCAGCACTGTCACAGACCCGTTGTACCTGCCGAAACACGCACAAGAGGCGGGTATATAGCCTTGATGAGAATCCATTCACCAACATTTTCTTCCTAAATCACCAGTCACCAATACATGTGGGGGGGGGGTTAGAAGTGGTCTAAAAATCAGATATTTCTCTTTTTTGCCCTTTTCCCCTTATCCCGCTGTTTGGGATGATGGTATCATTCTGGTCTCAACGTTGGGGTCGTGAGTTCGAGTCCCGCCAGGGTCACTTGATATAGTCAAATGCAAGCTATGTCTTCAGCTATGTCAATACAGTGGTAAGAGCTTGCTTGCCATAAGAGTGAGAGTAGAATTACGTCTAAATTATACTCATATATTTAAATCAATAGTATTGGTCCACGTTTGAGGCAATAAGCAATTATAAAAACATACAAGCAAACAATAAAGTAGGGTGTATCCAATGTTGTGTGGGGTTGGGGATAAGGACGGACCACTGGACAGTAGGCTTTAAACAGCATGCAAAGACCTAGCATACGCATCCCCTGAACACAGCAGGGTCATCACGCAGCTGTTGTACCGCCCCTGAAAGGCTTTCACAGATACAATGCAAAATCCGAGCATACAGTTGGCCAGTGTTTGATGAAGGAGGAAACTTGACTTTGTCTTAGACTGTTATCATAAGCTTTCCCTGCACTAGTAGACAGTTACACCCCTGCACACACCTCTCTGTAGAGAGTTACACCCTCCGGGGGGGGGGGCACATGGGGATTAAAATGGTGGGGGTCCTCAGCTCGCGCCTCATTTCGAACGGCAAAAGTGATGATCACGGCCATAAAATTAGGGTCTGAAGAGCGATCATATCAAATGATTTTTGCGTGGTCAAAGACATGAGATATAAACATGTATAACAACAGGGTTAAAAAATCTGGTAACAGTTGTAGACAATTCGTTTTTTGAACAGGCTCAATCATTCAATCAGTAGTTTCACAGTAAAAGGTCTGAGGTGATGGGTTAAAAGTGCGGCTTTGGCCAAAAATGCTAGTCAAAGTTAAAATGAGCTAGTCAAAGGTGCTGGGCGGTGTAATACATATGTAAAGAAGACCCCCCCCCGGTGGGGTTACACCCGATCACTCACCTCTCTGCCGCGTCCGCTGCCTCGTAGTAGCTGGGGTCGACTGAGGCTACGTGGGGAATCCCGGCAGCCTCGGCCAGCGAGCGCAAGGACGCGGTCACGTACTGAGGCGACAGATCGAGGATGATGTCTGCACCATTTTGCAGCTCTGTGCAAACTGAAAGAAAGATGCTTTACTTATGTATCATTTTCTAAAGGGTTTTTAGAGTTAGTCACTTAGACTTAGAACACAACCAAAATCATATATTGAAAAGCAAGCACACAATAGTGAACGATCCCTAAACTCTATATTTCTTCTTGTTTCTAATTTATTGCTAATATCTCCAAACATAAACTATCAAAAGAAAATTATTTAATAATTTTCTTTTGATAGTTTATATTTGGACATATTGGCAATAAATTAGAAACAAGAAGAAACGAAACCATATGCCATGTACCTAATCAACAGAACATTGAACCTAAACTATGTAGTGGTACAAAAAACAGAACTTCTCCCTGCTACTTAGAACGTTCTTTCACATCGTTACACGTTTCACCACGTAAGTTCCACATTTCAGAGAGTAAACTCAATGGAAAAGGCACGGTTATTTTTTGACAGCATTCAAATTGAATTGAATTTTAATGTTAATTATGGATCGTTCACAAAACAAATGACGTCACCCGACAGGAGTGGGTAGGGTGTAGCGAAAGATGATGAAAGTTGATGGGGGGGGGGTCTAGGGGGGGGTCTAGAGTGACGTCAACTTTTGAAAAAAAGTTGCAGCCTTATTTAATAGTATTTGAACTTATTTTCTGACATGTTAAGTGAGTTGTGAAACATCTACTAGTTGAAATCACATTGCCATGTTTGCTTTATGTCCTAAATACATTTGTAAAATTATGTCTAAATTATGGACATATATATGTATTCAAATGTATTTATATAACAGCACAGTTAAATCAATGTTAAATCGTATCACAAAACTATGTTGTGGGGGTGGGGTGGGGGGAGGTAAAGATGACATATCACTTACCAAGAAGAGGGGGGCTGGCTGATGACGAAAGGTGACAAGGGGTAAAATGGCCAAAAATGAGGTGACGTCGTTTGTGAACGAACCCTTAGTATTTATTAAAAGTCCTATGCATTTGGTACACAGCGCTTGGTCTCATTTTGTTATAGAATGTTCTTTTATGCTGTGTGGTATTTATTCACAATAGTTTAATTTTGAATGACTATTTATAAACGTTTTCAAACCATGCAGGTTCATTGTCAAAAACTAAAATAGAAATACAAGTTAAGACAGTGCAAATAGAGTACAAAGAATAGATAATAGTTGTTAAGATTAACATGGTACATTGTATTATGAAGGTCAATATTTTTAATCAGCAAGCTGGTTTGTGAATATGAGTCTATGGAATGCAGGTTGGTAGTGATCAGGCTTGGAGTTCATTGCAATGGTACAAAGTTTGTGAAAAAAATCATTAAAATGAATTAGATAAAAAGAGATAAAATGCAAAGAACGGATCTGAGTTTGTCTTGTTCCTTCATTTTAGTGACATAGTTTGACCAAGAATATTCATACTAAGGGGACTACCATATAGGTTTTTGGGTTATTATGGGTTACACTTTATTTCATACCACCCAGCTAATGTATGAAAAAAATAAAACCATTATGATTTTCAGGCCTCCCCCTCAATAAAAAGAAAAAAAAATCAAGTTGAGTTTTTTCAGCCCCCTTAGTTTTTTTTTTCTTCAAAATCCTCTCGACACAAAAGTAAATAATAGTAATAAATATATAGACTACTATGTTGATGAGCAGAAAGATTGCGTCATATATAGAAATATATAGGCAAAGTACCGTATACGACCATCCAAGCGCCCAGGGTCGTTAAATTGAAATTTTATCAACTGCGGTTTGGGCTGTTACACGAGACTGCATTTACTACATAATTCTTATAGACAATTATCAAAAAGAGAGTGTGTGTGTGTGGGGGGGCTGTTACACGAAGGTGGGCACTTGAATGGTCATATACGATAACTAAATTACCCAATCCAATTGTGACTAGAGAGAAAGCCAACCTTTGCAGTATCTTGTAGGCTACACAGCCATTAATGGTCTCCATTATGAACTCAAAGACAAATGCTCCCAACTGCATAATGCATTAACATTGAGCACAGAACAGAGCTCACACAAACACACAATGGCTCAATAGCAGAAAACCAATACTTAATTATGCCATTGCTCATAAATATATGAATGGCGCTGTGAGCTATGAGGGTTGATAGACTAGGTGCCGGCATGCAACGTGGCGTGAGCCCGGAGGATTGACACCGCCTGACATAGACACGTATTATTAGGCCTACTCTCGTCATCAAACAACGCAGGGTGCGTATGTGTGTGTGTGGGGGGGGGGGTAAAATCTACCGTCAGACAGCCTGGAATCTCAGAGCCGAACCATCGATGTATTGTCAATGTGTAGTCAATCCCATTCAGCACAAAATAAAGTGCCACCATAAACAGCTTTTTCCTGATTAAAGCCCCCTTTTTACACTATATGGCGGCCCTAACTTGAACTACACTGTCAGGCGAACATGGGCGAACCCGTGCAGCGCATCTGCACGTATTTTGTCATGTCGTCAACTTGGGCGTATTGTGGCGGCATTGAACGTAGTAAAAATACTTGGTACGACAAGTTGCTGAGGCAAACGAAGTGTTACTTGAATGTGCGAATGTTCTGCGATCCATAGACGCAGCATAACTATTTGAAGCAAACTTTAACCAAACCGAATGTTCGTCCATAATTTTTTAGCACGTTCAAAATTTCCTGACGAATTTGCCAGTTCGCCAGTGCACGTAAAACTACGTAGGTGAAAATTCGCTATAGTGTAAAGCGGGTTTCAGATACAGTTTGAAGTGACAATAGTTGTATGCAACAGCCTCCCCTCCCCCTCCCCTCCACCCCCACCCCCGGGATAGTGCTACACAAAGGCGGATGACCGACCAGGGCGCTCTGTGGACTTTGAAATTCAACACTGTGGGGTAATTTGACGTAAACTGATCACAGAGTTGAGTTTACGTTGAGTTTGTGTCAGTGTATGATCGTTTTATGTCTCACGGCTATATACGCCGAGTGTAGATACTGTAACACTGAATATATGTACAGTGTAAAAAAGATTCCCACATTCTGACAGTTGATATGTAAAACAATTCACGGGTTCATCTTTTTCAAAGGTTACGTTTCTTGATGCTCTTCATGCAATCGCATTCTGTATACTCAGTCTTCTTTAACGTGTATAAAGATCATTGTCTTGTATACTGAAGCCAAGTCAATATACATCAATGCCGGTCACAGTTGTCTCCAATATATATCACAGCATTTTATGTCATCATATTGCCTTGCAAGACAAGACATACAGTTTAGAGAAAATGTACTTGTGAGAAAGTACACCATCTGACACCGCATGTTGTTTTAGATTTCATTAGCATCTTACTGCAGTGTTCGTATAAATGGCATCTGAGTTGTGCAAAATTAACCCAAAGCGGGTTAGTCATTTATGGCTATTGTTGTAACCTAGAATAAGCTCTTGATTTACGCCTAACTCATCCAAACACTGCACGGGTGAGGCATCATCCATTTGCATTGTGATAAAGTTTCGCTTATTTTAGGCTTTATTCAAGACGGCAATAGTAGCACAATTAACTAGCTTTGCTGCTAAAGGGTTAAGAGTATTGCAAACTTGCATTACTAATCTGTCAGGAAACAAAAAACCCTTTTACTACTTGAACATACGGTAATAGATATAGACAGTGCTAGTTGTCTGGCAATGCACATTCCATAACATTGTATAAGGATAGTATGATGGAAATTCATTTATCCTGGATCTGATAGTCATATATCTATTTATATTTATTAAACAATATAATAAAGTTCAATTTACATCTTGAGCTTTCGGCAATTGCTCTTGCCTTGTTCAAAACAAATGATGACGTCATTGGTCCCCCCCCCCACCACCTCGAGGGGTCATCACGTTGTTCCATATGGTGGGAAGGGTGTGTCTGCCTCCACCCTGTTGAGAGAAGGTTTCAGTCTCCTTATCTGGATCGTTATGCTACGTCTGTGGGTCGCAGAACATTCGCACATATAAGTAACACTTGGTTTGGCTCAGCAACCCAGTGTGACATGCATTTTTACTACGTCCAGTGCCGCCTCAATACGCCCATGTAGACAACCTGACCGAAATCGTATTTATGCGTTGCATAGATTTTGCATATGATCGCCTATGTGTGTAAAGCGGATTTTATTGCCTAGTTTGCCAAACGCCTTACCTGTGATCCGGTATGCAAGATACAATAAGATGAGGCATGGAGGACTAATGATATGACATTTCTCCTTCAAATCGTCACATCCATGGCAGATCATACCAAAAATAGGTGTTCCTCGCAAATTCCCGAAAATCAGTCTTGCATCGCTCAGGTCTACTGCAGCCACACTGTCTTGACACCCCCACGCCTTGTCCTGAGATCACACACCACTGTTCTAACAGTAGCCCACTACCCATTCAGTTTATTTGTTTGTTTTTCTTTTTTGTGTGTGACAATATTGTCTTATTGGATATGTCTTAAATGTTCTGCACATGAACCAGACATAACATGAGGGGTTTGGGCCTTAAGCATATGCTTATATATACATATTATCAACATTGTCCTATCAACTGGGTTCTCATGCATTCAATCATTATTGCATAAAATATGTATACTATCATACTATGTCGTATCAGCCATTGCAGTGTTGAATCAATTATGATAGCAACGTCAGAGCAAACGTGTGCTTGTGTTAACGTGGTTCAACCGTTTACCCAAATACGTCGGTAAGTAAATAAGCAAGAAAATAAGCCAGTCGGTGAGCACAAAAGGGATAAAGTAGGTAAGTACATGTAAGTAAGTAGCTAAGTAAGTAAGAAAGTAAGCAAGTAAGTATCATTGTCACATATTATTTTCAGGAATTTTGAAGCGAGCACACAAAAGTCACTTTGAGCACAATTCCAAGATGGCCGCCGCCCTTATAGTTCACATCACATCACGTGACCGACCAGCAAGGGGATCAGCAGCGCCTGAAATTTTCTCTAATTTTGGAACTGGCTTTACCAAGATGGCCGCCCTTACACGTCCAACCACGTGATGTCACTCACTCAGTAGGTACAATTAGTAGGAGAGTATATATGCAGGGTATGAAACTCATCAAAATTTGCTCACGGACCACAGGGCCGAAAGCTATAAAAATTAGACGGCTGTTGCACAAAGTGTACGACCCTTCATTATATTCATTTTTAGAACTCCCAAAAAGTAGCCTACCCACTGGGCCCTGAACTATTAAAACCAGTCGGCCTGGGCCAAAATCAGCCGGCACCGGGCCGCCGGGTAAGCTCTAATTTATACCCTGATATATGACTAAGTCAAGCCACTGCTGCCATCGAGGCACCGCCGCCCCGTTTCCCACCAAAATACTTCCCTTTGATGAGTTTTTTCATGAAATCCCGTAAGCGCCCCCCCTTTTCGGAAAACCTGGATCTGCCTATACCACTCACCCTCCTCGATGACCTGGAGCGAGTCGTTGCCGGTGCTGAGGATGGTCCGGAGCGCCAGCCGCTCCCCGCCGCCCCCGCCGCCCTCACTGTTGACGTAGGCCACGGCGGACGCCAGGTCGACCTCGTAGGTCGCAGACTGCTGGTCGATCACCGCCACTAGGGGACAAGAGCGGCAGCAGGGAATCATATACAGTAGGAACCTCAGACTCTCTATTAGGACCACCCTCGGGAGCAGTGTTAGGTGGTCGCAATAGAGAGAGAGGTGGTCTTAATTGGAGGCTCTACTGTATAAATATGGGTTAATATTGTACATTAGGAAATAAGATTGCCAGGAATAGTTATATGATATACGAATGGGTAACTAACAGTACATATGTACAGTAATATAGAGTAGAACCTCTCAGGCCCGTAACTAGGCTGAAGCGACCGCCTCCTCGCTTTTTTGGATACCTCCTCTGCCTTCTCCTCGCTTTTAGATTTCGCATCCTCGCTTTATAGCTTGGTGTTTTTACTATTTGTTGGCATGTAATGCTAGAATTATATATGAAATTTTCCTATCTAATTAGTGTGTCTATATAATATATGTGAAAAAAATCCCCCCCACCCCCGACCTTATCAAATAAAAACTTCGCCTCCTCGCTTTTTTCGGCTCTGGTTACAGGACTACCTCTCTATTAGGACTACCTTTGGGAGCAGAGTTCGGTGGTCGCAATAGAGAGAGAGGTGGTCTTATTTGGAGGTTCTACTGTGTACATATGGGTTAATATTGTACATTAGGACTAAGATTACCAGGAATGCCAGCCAAACCTACTTAGTTTTATCTATGGAAGGGTAGAGCTTTATGTTTTCTTACTATACAAACATCATTCATATTCATATGATGTAAGAAGGGTAACTAACAGTACAAAAAAGAGGATGCAGAATATTTGTTTTAAACTGTATATTTATGTTCTTGGTGAATAAATTACAGCTACAGATGCTTAAAAGTTATGTGATGAAAACAAAATCCAGAAGAGCGTCCACATTAAGCTCTGTTTAAGCACAGAGGCTGCTCAAGCAGGAAGACTTACGTAACTGGATCTCTGCCCGGACCCCGGCGGCGGCGGTGGCGGCCAGCATGAGCAGCAGCCCGCAGTGAGGAGGCGGCGTCCTGAAACAGGCAGGTACAGCGAGGGGTGAGCAGATGCTCCGATTAGTGTAAGGAAAAGTGGCTCAGCAGAAGTGTACGGGGCCACTCATAAACTAGAGACTACATAGGCAGATTGGGGGGAGCAGGGAGCACGCGCCCCCTCCCTTTTCCCACCAAAACACTCATGAAATCCCATAAGTGCGTCCCCTCTTTTCTTTAAGTGCGCCTCCCCTTTTCCGAAAACCTGGATCTGCCTATGGGCTATGCCGGTCATTTTTATATATGTTGCAAAATGTGGTACCTCCTTAACTACATTTTTGTTTGAGGTTCATCCCTGCAGCGCATGGGGATGACTCAGGTGGTATGCGCTCGTCTGATGCCTTTGAAATGTCCAGGGATAAAGGATGGATGACAAGGGATAGGACAGACATAGACATGTATCAGTGGGGCTGTCAAATGGCAGAGCCTAATCTGTAAGGGATTATAAGCTGGCCAAGTGTGAATATGTTTCTGAACGTGCAGGACGATTAGCCGAATGGACAAAGGCGCCTGATCTACACATATGACACTCTGGTGTATCGCGAGATCGTGAGGTCGAATCCATGGTCGTCCAAATTTTTACAACCCCGAAACTTTCCCATTATATTATCGTCTGCTTTTTAAATAGCCCCCCCCCCCCACACCAATCCATGTTTTTTTTCTCAACCAACTCACAGTAAAGATTGGGAGATTTGTGACTGTGAGGCCGGAGCGTAATCCAACAGACTCACGCCACCAGCCGATCACAGGTCAAAACAGGTGGTTATGTACTTTTGGTCCTGTCATCTCCTCACTTGCAAAAAAAAAGATCAACCAGTGGATCATTTTAGTTCATGCTCTTCGTATGCTGCGTGAATGAAGGCAAAGAAGTCAGCTCGATGTTATGCGTAGGACACAACAGGCCGCAAGGCGAGTCTACTGCCAGCCTACTGCCCGGAACCAATATGGAGATGGTAAAGATCCCTGTTTTTTCATGTTAGTTTTTCTCTTTCATTTTCTTGCTGTTAACTATTCTAAATGATAAAAACTTTTCTTTATATACCTTTATTACATGTATCGAGTCAACAGACCCCTTCTCAAATACAAATGTTGATGTTATACACTACCATGACAGTACTGTCGACATCCATATGCTGTCTACCAAGTTACTAGAATACTTTATACCTATTTTTTGTGTATGTGTTTTTTTAATTACATACATTACATTGCACTCATAACGCACGGAGTCAGTGAGACATGTGACCATACCGTAAAAGTTGCCACTGCATGAGGAAAGCACCATAGAAACCGCAGACCTGAAAAAGCCCCGTGGCTAATGTTACACGGTTCGATTGGTAGTGCACCTCGTACAGTTGTGTACACTTGTGTCCAGTGATATGACATGTTGTTAGCCTCAGTATATGTAGATTAAGGTGAAACGTACTTAGCCATGAAGCATGCATGTAAGTCACGTTCTTTGATCATATGGTTCAAGGTGAACATGCAGCATGTCTGATGTCCGTGAATATAACCACCACGCACCAGTACATATGCGTCTAGTACTATTGTCACTATGCGTATAGTACACGGCATTTCATTACTATGTCCGTTAGGTATATATATATATATATATATATATATATATATATATATATCAGTATTATAGAGTACACAAAAGTTTCATATATGCATGTGATTGATGTATGAATGAAGAATACAAGTGAACAATAAAGACATTGGAAGTTAAAGGATAGTCATTACTCCGCAGTATACACAGTCTCATAAGTTACCCAGGAATGCAACTTTTAACAGCTAAGTGATCCACGAGGCCAGTTGTGCCCATAGCTTTAATGGACTCTGTGGATTTTAGACACACCTCACTTGAACAAAACAAGACCAACCACTGAGCACAAGATACAACAAATTATGGCTCATTATAGCTATTGGCCGCCATGTTACTGTCATATTGACATCAGCATTGTAGCAACAAGCTCAATTATTCAAATCCAAACATTACGTCTCACTGATGTGCAATTGTCTGCCATCCATCCAGGCATTATGACCATGCGAACCTGGCTTGACTATCATTATCAAGGAGCAATCTATAATTTCACATCCATATGGTAGACCTACGCAATTGTATCACCTTAATTATCCACTCAGCCAAACAGTCGCATTGACATTCACATGAATATGCAGCGCTCACTGTTGCAACCTGCACTTGGAATAATTGACGAATGCAGTGTTCACTGTTACAGTAGAACCTCCAAATAGGACCACCTCTCTACTGAGACCATCACAACAGTCGCTTGAGTAACCCCGACAGAGGCGGCATGCTCTCTCTCTGCCAATGACTCACATGCGAATAAATCCAAACCGAAGTCACTTTTTGAGCGAAAAATCACATTTTTGCAACAAATTATAGAATTTTCATAATGTGAATGATGTAAATATCATATTTTAATGTGGTTTACATATTTTGAGTATACTGGTAAACATTTTACATTCATAGCATATCCAATTTGATACATAACAGGAATTTTCAAGTAGACGAAAGAATATTTGAAGTCGTTTTACAAATAGTCACATTGCAAACTTATTGCCAGGATCTGGAATGTCTACCCAAGTTATTCTTAGCTCTAAGTGACCCCCCTGATAGGTTCTGGGCAGAAAATGAGTATGCATGATTTTCACACAGACTGCCTCCAGCAACTGCACTACATTGTGAGAACCGACTATTGGGCTTTGTCTATTCGTCTTTACCTCCGATCATGATACAGTATTAACAATGGCAGATCCAGCTTTTCAGCTGTAATGGCAAAAGCGGTTCACGTGCAAAAAGGTTTGGAACAGGCTACTCAATTGGTCAACTACATAACTCAGGACGCATACACCTGTCATGTCGATTTGTGCCTGTAAAAGGGATTATGGGATTGGATTCATTAATCGAAAATTGGCATCAGCAAGAGATCCAACAGTATGATGATTATAATTTGATTGTAGTTATACTTGAAACATTTAACAGTTATAAAGTTATTTGTTTAGTTACTTGATCTTATCCCCATAACTAGTTTTACTAACTGAACCCAATCTACAGTAGACAATTGCTATCTCAAACCTGAAGCGACTAGAGTAATATGTTCGACATGGCTAACATTTGAGATAATCATACACAGTCAGACCTCTACTTAATACCACCTCTCTATTGAGACCACCTTTATAACAAGACAATCTTTCAGGATCTTAAACCTTCATAAAGCTATAAAGCTGTATAGAGACCATCTCTCTATTGAGACGACCTCTATTATAAGACCACTTTTCACGGTCTTAAACCTTCATAAAGCTATCAAAATGAACCTCTGTATAGAGACCACCTCTCGATTGAGACCAACTAACACTGGTCCCAAGGGTGGTCCTAATAGAGAGGGTCTACTGTAGGTCCCATAATGTTGTTGAGTGAAAATGAAATCAAGTTTGTTTTAAGAGAAAATTCGAGAAATCAATATTGAGATAACTAGGTTCGGCTGTACCAGCACAACATATTTATCAGACAGTCACCACCAGTTCATACAGTATGGCCCTCTATCTCCAACTCTCTCTTGAGTAGATAAATATCAAAAATAGGCCAACTGTAATTAGCTTAAATTTCTAACCAAAGATTATAATCAGAAATATCGACTGATCCAAGACGGCGCAGACTGTTTTTACATACCCGCTATCGGAACCCACGGGGTCGGCTAAGTGCGCCCCTAACCCCTGTTCAAAAACCTGGATCTGCCCGTGAAAATGGCATCCGTAAGCAGCTCCATAAGAGACACGCATTAGTGGTAATGGCGTATCCAGGTGAGACTGTCATTGTGGGAATAATCAATGCCCATTGTTGTCATCTGTGTGTGAGCAATGCTGCTAGTGCTGGTGGCGGGGTTATGGGAGTTTTGTTTAGTTCAAATCTCATGGAAGTTTTTTTCTGAAATTGCCCCAAGGATCCATGTACTGCACTCTATATAATATCGGCGGGTGGGACACCTCAAAGGCAAGTTTTGAAAACGTATAGCTATTGAGCCCTTGATATTCACGGTGATGTGCTGCGTCCTGTTATTGAAAAGCAAACAAACGAACTAGATATGGAATTAGAATAGGCTAAAAATAGCAACCATGATAATTGTCATGTATTCATAATGTGAAAAGGAGATAATTATGTAACACATAGTTTTGTTGGTTGTATTTGGGAAAGGGGACTACCGTTTTGACATGTGAATAAATAAGCTAAGTGCAATAGTATATAAGGCAGCTAATATGGAATAAAAACACAAACGTGCCTCATGAATCTCACATTTGACACATCCGTCTGTTATGTCATATGGAAATCTAGGGGGTTTATAAAATACACATTAAAATGATAAAAACCTAGAAGAGGAAGTTCTGCGGCTCTAATATTAAACTTAGCAAACAGTAATAAAAATACTGTCATGAATTTTCTAACCTAGGCTAGACGGGGTGACGTGTTGACTGCTTGGGGGTTGGTGGATGGGGGTTGGTGATTTGAGGTTTTTATCATGAGTGGAGGATTTTCTCAAGGGAAAAGTTTGATGAACATATAAATGTGTTTTTAAAATGTGGGAAAGGCGTAAACATTTTTATCCAATATAATGTCAGAAACAAATCTTCGTGAAAAGTACATTTTACGTTGTGTTATTATTTATATGAATACAAGCACTTTAGTTTGGCCATATTGTTGCATTATTGATCATTATTTTCCAATGTGTACCACAGTCAAACTCAACTTTTATAACCCGTAAAATTAATCAGTATATACAATGATATGTATGGATGGAACACATACTACTACTACCCCCCCCCCCAACAGACTATAGTCCTATGTTAAGTATTTGAGAAAACTCACTCTGAACACTCAACAGCCTATTTGCAGGGATCTATCCTAAATCTGTTTGAACTAAATTGTGATTCGATTGGACAGTGGAAATATACCTCAGCTTTCTAGGCTGAGATGGCAAAAATGTATTTCCTCGACAAAAAGAGCCAAGGAAGCAACTATCATGTTAGCGACAAAATTATGTTACGCATTTTACAATAAGTATAATTTGTCGAACATATAAATACCCTTTTCATGCTACATATTTTACAAATATTACTATTTTTTTTTTTATTTTGAAGTTTTATCTATTACTTATTTTTAGTTTTGTAAGATAATTATTAGAATACTAACACATCCCGTCTTATTTGATGCATTACCGTCTATTTTAGAATATAATTTATATGTGCATACCGGCCCCAAAAAATGCAAACGCACGCAAAACGCCTTGTGATCACTTTGTTTCTATGTATCTATGTATGGCTCCGGACAAGCTAGAGCTTTTACCGTTCCACAGATTTCGTTCAAACTTTACACAACTATGAGGTATGAGGCGACACCGAAGTGATTCGATTTTGGGCGCTCTGCCAATTAAATTGTGTATTTTAGAAGGCCATTTATGACATTTTACTTATATCGCATGATGAAGAAAAATAGAGAAATCTGATTGGCTGAGAAAAATGTGACAATCTGATCTATTTCCCTGGCTAGAGGGAGGTAGATCATGATCTACCTCCCTCCTGCTGTTTACATAGACGTTTGAAAATTACGTAGTGCAGAAATGTACGTAGTTTCACGTTATCATTTGTACGTTCTCTGTACGCCTGTGTACGTCAGTCACTTACTATTCTAAGAAGCGTGTCATAACAATACATGAGGCAATTATGTCATCATTAACGGCTCATTCTGTTTGAGATGGACACTGCTACTACTGAATGAGGTAAATGCGATATAATAAATGGTGCCCTCTGTTGGGGGAGAAAAAAATGTCTCATAACATTGTTCCTCAGGGCAACAATGTTGCCCTCCGCTTCACATTGGGCAACATTGTTCGCTCAAATATGTAGTATCCAAACAATGCACCATTTATATAATACTACTTTTGACACGTATGTTTGCGTGCCCCACGGCCGCAAAATGGATAGTCCATCAATTTATAACAACACGACGATTAATCTCAACAGTCGTGCGGTTTTGGTTTCAGTAGGCGGGGGCGTTATGTGCGATATGTACCGTTCCGTGCTCCGTTGGAGGAAAATTCTGGTTAATTTTGATTAATTGTGCGTGTAAATTGTTCATTCCTTACACGTAGTCGTGTCGCACGTCCGACGTACGATGTCATAACAACGGAGTTGTGAAACTATTATCAGGGACAGTCGTTTTTACCGGAAGTAAGCGGTCTCGTAGAAAACCCGTTGTCGACTCGACATTTATGAAGCAGTTTTCTCGTAAATTAAGAGAGATTGAAACGCACAGTGATTATGGGAACATTGAAATAGTAGTAAGGCAGGGAACGCGTCTAGGTTTGAAGCGCAAAACGGCACTGGTGGGTAAAAAATGTCCGAAATTCGAGATTCACTACGGGGGCGCCGCTTTCGAAGCAAGGTCAGTAATTATATATTAATTCAACTAGCTGTTTACCCGTATGTGTACGTGTGACGTGCAACGTGCGTTTGACATATACAAACGTTTAACGTATTACGTACCTTTAACAAACATGGCCTTCTAAGCAACCTTTCTACAAAATTCTTTTTTCTTGTTTTTATCATTAAAACCAATATATTTGGTTTTAAATGTGACATTATAACGACCAGCAAATTGTCCTGATTGTACATACACAATTTGGAGGGTGTACGTCTTGTGGTTAAAAAGCCTTTTGTGACGCAAAAAATTGCCTCTTCCTTTATATGTATAGATTCATGTTCTTAATGAATTCTATCATGTGTTCACATTTTTACGTCTTGTAGTTCGATTCACGGGCTAGCAACATTAAGCTATAATGTTTTAAAACTGTATTTTAACCTCTTTAATGTCGCATGACATGTATGGAATAAACAAATAAACTAAAACTAACTATAATCTGTCTATTACGATGACCATTATATTACATGGACACGAATAGTAAGTATAAGACTAAGAAGATTTTATCCCAGCACAAATCTTATTCTTATTCTTATAGTATTAATAGAGAGGCAGTATCTTGAATGTTGGGACCACAAGGAATTGTCTGAATACAGATGTGGTCTTCTCTGGACGTTCTTCTGTAATACAATGGGACATGCGAGCACTAATAGAAAAATAAGGCAGTTAACTTTTTCGATTGTTGGTAAGTAAGCGCACAATAGAGTGAGAACGGCAGTAGGCAGCAAGTGAGAGGAATAAGAATTACTCACATCTCTGCCTGGTGAACTACTTGAAGTCTTCTCTGAAACAGACGCCTACGGATGTTTAAGCAACACTCTTTGGCATGTTACACGTATAAATTGATGAAATGGGTATACAGGCGTCTAGTAAACTGTATTGTATCCATATAAATGCATCCAAAATTTATCCAACTCCCCACTTGGTGTACACAAATCATACACACTAAATCATGACATCCTATCGTGACAATCTTTAGATTACTTAAACTCCTCCCTTGTATTTGCAATAACTGTTGTCACAGCACACCTGGGCAGTAATTGCAATTGGGGTTCTCATATAGACTGTTTGAGACATACGCAAATAGTGCACACTGGCGCCTGCATGCAGGGAGTGTGTACACAACCAACTGTCGACGACAAACAATAGGCAGAATTTACCCACACTGCAGGAGCCGCTTCATTGCGTCGCTTCAGCTGAGCTGCTGAAGCAAGCATTGTGTTTCGTTCGTTTGTAACTAACTAAACTAACTATGACTAACTAACTAACTAACTAACTAACTAACGGGCGCACTGAAACTAACTAACTTTGTTAAAACTAACATAACTAACTAGCTAACTAGGCTAACTAATGATAACTAACTAACTAACTAACTAACCTAACTAACTAACTAACTAACTAACTAACTAACTATGTACGATTGTATGTATGTATGTCTCCGGACAAGGTAGCGGGTGTACCGATGAACCGATTTTGCTAAAACTTTACACAGCTATGTGGTATGAGGAGACACCAAAGTGATTCGATTTGGGGCAATCTGCCAATTAAACTGTGGTTTCTAGAAGCCCATTTATGACATTTTACTGATATTTAATTCACTTGAGCCGGCAAGAAAAAATCAATATTCCAACCAAGCAGCAAATATTGATTATTGGGTTTGAAAATGATATTGATTATTATCTGTTATTCAAATAGTACTATTGTATGGCAACACAAATATCTTTTCGCGGGATACATTGATTCTCATTCATTCTAATGTTTTCTCCTCAAATTCATAAATTTCTTGATTGTAAAGTATACACCATTTCAGTATATATCTCAATTGGCCATGAGTCAACATCGTTCTAGCGACACAGCGTTCTTTGAACACTTTTGATCTAGCTGAGGATTGCGTACACAAAGTGAACCACGGCATGACGACCTCCTGTCAGGCAGCACTCTCACTCCAAGTGGTAGAGAGTTTCAGGGACAAAAAGACTAGACTATCTAGAGTGTATGAGGCAAAAAATAGTATCAAGGCGGCAAAAGGCCCAAGGAAGTTGAGCAATTGTTATACTGGCCGAGTGAAATATGAAAGAGTCTATGGGTCGTAGGAAAGGTTAGCTCAGTGGACTAGAGCGCCTGTCTACACACTTAAGCACCGCCCCCTATACAGTTTCAAGCCCCCTTCCCTTGTGCGCGAACCTACCCTCTTTCCTATTTTTTGTTTAGTGCCCCTTTCCACCAATACTCTCAAGCTCTATCCTTCTTTCAAACAAATCAAACCCCCTTACCTATGCTCATAACCCCCCCTCTCCTGGATAGTTGAACTACTGAATTTTAACGACATTTCAAGGGACTGAATGATATTTCCTCTAAACGTACTCCAGTTTGTAGCAAAGGGAAGTCTTAATTTACACACGGCATCATGTTCAGACTTACCTGAGCTGAGAGCAGCAATCATCTTAGCCGTTCCCCCCGCGTGATAAAGGTGCGCGGTGGTTTGAGCAATAACAAGTGAATAATAAGGGATGGCATGGGATGGGGTGACAGTCTATATGCTACTCACACCAATATGATGGCGTCTTTAAAATGCGGCTGTCTAAGCTTGTGTCATATGTTTAGCATAGACGCAAGGGACTTTGTAATTGTTAAGGCAGATTTTTGTTGCTTCATGAGTTATTTTGCTGTTGGAATGTGCTTTGCAGGAGTTAATTACTTAGGTGTATTAGTTATGCTGTTGGTGTATTGTTCTTGACGATGAGGCATTTTGTTGTTAATTGATAGGCTTTTATGTTCGAGTGTTTGTAAAGCCTGAGGATATTGTAAAGGCCGCTGTAAAAGACTGTGATTTCTTTTACGGGAAGGTATGTTTGGAATGTTTGGGTTCTGATTCCATTTAAAAACGAAAATTAAAACAAGCACACATCCCCACACACTCACAAATTGAATAAAACAGAAAAAACAAAAGCAAATACAACAACAGCAACAAAACAAGAGCAACAACAAAGTAGCGCCTGTTTTGTTCCCCTACATGGCCTTTGCTTGTGTAGGCCTACCAATTTACAAAGACGACACAGATGAGTTTCTCTGCTCATCTTGTTAACGGCTCATCACACTATGTCAGCTTACAGATGAGTCTCTGGGCAGGTAGTAACGTTGCAATATAACTCCCAAATAGGACCACCCGCAATTTGGCCCGAAGAGGTGTCAATTAAGAGGTGGTCTGTTTTTGAAGATGCGGAGTGGCTGTTCTGACGGTTTAGAACGCGAAAAACTATTTTATTGCTGAGGCGGGTTTGTTATAGAGGTGACTTCAATGGGAACATAAGCTGTATGCGTATGGTAAACCCCCCGAACCCCCTTTGCTTAATAAATAAATCATGATTACTTTTATATGATTTCAAATTATATTTGGATTTATATGAACTTAAATATCATTTACGCTTGTTAGGTGTGGGATTTGATCGCAAGGAGCTGATGCCTTTACGTCATATGTCTAACTACTAAGGAAAGTGAGGCGTGCGCTGTTCAAATGAATTTTCTACGAAAATTTAATAAGCAATGCAGTAATACAATAAGTAAGTAAGTAAGTAAGTAAGTAAGTAAGTAAGTAAGTAAGTAAGTAAGTAAGTAAAGCTTTATTAATCACTATTCGTGAAACTCGTCATGGGAAGTGTGTAGAGTTGAAAATAACAAGTAACTATAACAATACATAACATGTAAGTAACAATAAATAGCAATATAGATTAGACGATACAAATACGGACGGATACAGTTGATAATACTGACAAGAAAGTTAACATACCTACATACATTGCAATACATGAAAAGGAACTTATGTGGAGAGATTTCGATATCGAATTGCGGAGTTTTTGTACCTATTGGTTCTTGATGGAATTGAACGTAATCTTCTACCCGAAGGCAGATATGAAAATTTGTAATGTAATGGATGATTGTTATTTTCCATTATCTTCTTCAATTTAGAATCAAGGCAAATACTATATAGATCAGACAGATTAGTTGTTATACATCCTAATTTTTTAGCACACGATACAATTTTGTTTAATTTTTTGATGTCAGATGCAGTACATAGTTTATACCAGTTGGATAGACAAAAAGTAAAGTTTGAATATAAACCTATAGAACGTCGATAACGTATTTCTACCTAATTTGAGTGACCTCAATTTTCTGACAAAATACATTTTCTTATTTATTTTTTTTAAAAGTGTATCCACATTGGGCGTACCAGAGTATGTATGTAGTATAATACTCTAAAATATTTTCAACCTTTGTTCGACAAAAGTGTAATGTATGCAATAGATACACACCGGATTGATTATACAATAATTTGATGTAAACTGGCACAGAACAGCGACGCAAAGTGTTATGGCCGATCGCCTGTCAAAAATCTGACATGGACTTAGAAAATGGATGGTTTGACTAGTAAATTAACGAAAAAAAAACAAAAAAAAAACGAGGGGTGAAAACTGTGGATAAACGGTTACTGCTTATGTAGACGAAGAGATAAAAATGAGTGACTATTTTGAGTGTTTTATCGGGAGGGGGGGGGGTAAAACCCCCGAACCCCCCTTTTGTTGTTTCGTGCAAGATATAAAAAGAAGGCATTTGAATCAAAACAGAGGAAGCACAAAATGTAAGTCAATCTTTATAAAAAACATCTTGGAACCACACAGAAAAGGTTTCTCTTTCTAATAGACAGTAGAGAAAGAAATGTGGTACCAGATGTTTTTCTTGGCAAGTTATTGATCTTGTAATTTGGGTCCGCTAAACTATACATGGTACAGTCTTTTTTACGATGGAGCAGAGTGCCGGTTGCATTATGACAGCAATGATAAGACACTGGCCTCATCTCTGGGCCCACTTTCACCAACCAATATGCGATCCGCACGCAAACTAATCCCGTCGCATATTCCATCAATTGTGAGACCAGAATGATTATAAGGGGTAATGTGTGGAGAAAGCTCCATTATAGTGTTGGTAGATCATGCTTGCTGATTCCGTGAGAATGGTAAAGTTTGTATCCCAAAAGTGGGGAAACACATGCAGATACAAACATACATATCATTCAAATTTAGATCAGGGTAAGAAACCTTCCCAATAACATACCATTGAAACCTCTGGGTTGAGATCGACCACTTTAACATAATTATTTAACCTCGTGGTGTTTTTCGTTGTGCACCATGATGGATAGACTGCCGATTCGAATCTTCCCGTCCTGATAACGTCAATTGGACTTGCATATCCAGGTGGCTTAAACAATCCATGGTGTTTTGATTCCAATCTATTTTTTAAAGATCCATTATATACATACTAATGATACATGTATATACTAAAAATGGCCAGAATTCAGACCGTCAATAAAAAATATTTTGTTTGTTGACACCCTATTTTAATGGAGGCATTTCCACATAGAATACGAGCGTCTGCACGTAAAATACATAACTTATGCCATATGCATTGAACAAGATCTAGTCCATTTTGATTTGTTTATTTGGTACATTAATGTTTCATGCTTATTGCACTCATCAGCCAAATGGTAATTATATAAGCTCTAACCTAAATACATCTTATGTTTCGTTATATTGTTGCCTTTGCATTAGTTGGTTTTATACTATGGGGGTTTTAACAGTACACAAATTGATTGGACTGCGATGATACATACTTAATATTCTATATTGTAAAAAGTTTTTTTTCAAGTTAATAGTCTACTAATTTGCCTAAGATATTTTGCTAACCGGAATAAAAATTTGTACATAATGCACTACATTTTATACTGAATCTATGATTAAATTATACACAATGCAAACAGTACAGAATGAACAGGGAGAGTCATATTAGGAATTGCAGGTTTTTAAGTGATGCTTGATAGTAATTTCTTTTTCCGGTGTCTGCAGAAGCTTGCAAGTTCGTTTCGGTAATTGAGTGATGACATGGTAGGTTTGCAAATTATGAAAAATTTTTCGGTAAGGCACAGGTTGCACAATTTTGTCTTGGTTGAGTATGTGTTTGCTTGGGTGATCATTTTCCATGTTATTGTATGGTTGATGCCTCTGTCCTTCAGTTTCCAGATGTATTTGCTTAATGCTGTCGCGTTGCGGAGTCCTATGTTGTTAAAGCTGTGTTTGTGGTTTGTGAATCTGTTTTTAAATGTTCCTTCAGTCAGTCCTATGTACGTTGACTCTTCATCGTTGTCGGCTCTCTTTACGGTTGCTTGGTATATCAATGATTTTGATAGGCATTTTCCGTCCAAGGGGCATGCTTGTCGTCGGCAATTGCAATCCTTGTTGGTATTGCTGTTGGCATTATTATTACTGGGGTTTATGTTTCTCAATATTCTGCTATTGTGTGATGATACAATTTGTTGCATGTTTGCTGCTGTAAAGCTGTAGACCAATGTAGATCCTATAAACAAATATAAATGGAATCTATAGGCATTATATCGGATATAATTATAAATAGCTCCTATAACAAGTTACCAGCACTATATCAAATCTCAATTGCAAGTCGATCTATATATTATATATATATATATTGTTGGTAGAAATATATATATGAAAAGCCGTGAGAGAGAGAGAGAAAAGTGTGAAAATGTATCCGCAAGCACTGGGAAACACATACATATCATTCAAATTTAATATCAGTGCTAATAAACCTTCCCAAAATTTCGTCCTCATGTTGGATTCGAACCCGCAACCTCTGGGTTGAGATGATAGCAGACCAAGTATGTAAGCTGGGGATTACAGAGACAACGGTTCAGCCGTGTAATCTTTTGACAGCTCTCTGCTTGGGATGATGGTATCATTCTGGTCTCACAACCTTGGGGTCGTGAGTTCGAGTCCCGCTAGGGCCACTAGATATAGTCAAATGGAAGCTTAGGGTTGTAAAACCTGTCTTCAGCTATATCTATTGTTGGTAGAAATATGCTTGCAAATAAGACGTGTGAGAGAGAAGTTTGAAAGTAGTGAGCTGATGATAATGCAACGTAGTATTGTTATTGTAAAGTGGGCGTGGCTATAGTAGAAAAGCATGAATGAAACGTATTAAGAGGCCTTTTACTCCCTTATTTGGACGGTGAGATATCCAAGTAATCCAATTCATTCAATACATGTAAATCTCCTTGGAGTGACAATGAATGCAAGTGAAATTGAAATGAATGAATAGAAAAAATACTTTAATATTTTAAATACAAAAGTATATAAATATCAAATCATCCTTAAATTGCACCCATAGTATTTGGTTAGAAACATTTCCAAGTGGAGTTGCTATAAGAATGTGATTTTTCTGGGAAAATCTGATTCGTCACTTCTTTCTGAATACATAGGATGTCAGGTGAACCTTTACACTGTCAAGCTCCATTGACATCAGCCCCTACATGTCATGAATAATTGGCGGTGTCCTCTAGTTCGTTATCATAAAAAAATGATTACAAACCTTTTTAAAAAAATGACCAACATCACACCCTGGCCCCTCTCGATGAAAAGAGCTCATTGAGACCTACATTTTGAATACATAATTCGAGTGGGCTTAGTGTGCATTGGTTGAGCAAATATTAAAAAAAAAAAAAAAATCTATTTTATCACAATGGCCCCTCCCCACAATAGCAATTGGATCCATTTCAAGCCAACGAAACTGCAGCCATGTTTACATTTCTAGGATGGAAAGAATATAAATCGTCAGAAATTCAAAAGAATATGTAAAATTTAAAAAAAAATCCACATCAAGTATCTGGTTTTTGTCAAAATGTATCTCAAATAACGAATGACCGTATTTAGATGCAAATATCATGTACAGCTACATTGTATTTACGATTTTCATAATGAACTATAATGTGTAAGTGACACTGAAAACCAATTATCTATTTCATGCACTAGTGTAGAAAAATAATGGTAATCATTTTATTAAAGCCAAACAATACTTGTTGTACTGCACATAATATTTTTGTCTTCCATGCTATACCATGGAAACATTGTTAACAATGCTATACTTACAATCTTTAAAAATTGCTTTTCGTTGACTGACTACCAAGATTTCAAATTTTCGATTTACATATTTTTGATTATAAGTCATATTGTCCTATACACTATGTTCATATTTGAAACATTTAAAATTCATTTATAAAGGGACAATAAAAATTGTAAAAACCTAAGAAATGTTGGTCGTATTGCAAAACGTTACCTAAAGTGAAAATTCAATAAATCTATATACCCCAAAGCATTTTGCGTATCAGCAATAAAAACAAAAACAAAAACGGATACTGATGTGAAATAATTCTGGTACACAGGTAAAGCAGAGAGCCCCTAATCCCCCATGGGATTAGCAGTTCTGCTGATGTTGATTGTAGAGCCACGGCTGCAGTACGTTCGTCCCCCAGTCCTAGTTGGTCACTGCACAGAAAATCATCAAGGCCCCGAAGATAGATAAACATTAGACTGCAACAACCCTAATACCATTGAAAGGTGGTCCAACTCCATCAATTACAATATATCTATGTATGCCATATCTTACAGACCCATAAGTGAATCATAGATGAACAAAACAACGATGTCAAGCATATCAAAATGTCCTATATTGATAACACACCGGTATAAATGATCCACAACAATAACTCCCCCATTGTGTAAGATTTGATAATCCGACCAATGTCCCCAGTATCCGTGATAAGCCATCAAATATTATACCTGTGTCTTATTATATCATTCTTTTTCATCACTGCAACAGAAGAAGCAACATCTATAGTTTAATCTTAAAGCTGGCGGTTTTATTGTTTTTTTATGAATAGAGACAGAATGGTGATTTGGATAGCAGAAAGCCTTTGTCAGCGTGGTTTGTGATCCGTGATTTGAAGGTGAGTGAAAGGCTACACGCCCATGACATAGACAAATAGAATTAAATGTTTAGTTATAGATAACATCATAATGGAAGACAAAAATCCTTAGCATAAACTGTTACAAATCTTTATATTGCATTGTTTCTCCAATGTACATAGCGGTTATGTGGTTAAATTATAATCAATTGTTATTGATATTATTTGAAAGAAAAAGTGTCACTTAAGGTGACAAACCAGTGTTTATGGTAGAACCAGATATCAGCCATACGAGGGGGTCATATAGCAAAAATATGATTGGTGATTTGCCCTAAATCTTGAGCGTGAATCGTGAATTGCCTCTATTTACGTGCATGAAATGTGATGGAACCTATTCAATGGTGACTGGTGATCTGCTCATCACAAAGGCTGTGATTGGTGATTTGCAATGAAATTAAGCGTGAATTGTGATTTGCCTGTATTAAACTGGTGAAATGTGATGAAACCTATTCAATTACAATTCTTGGGGATTGGTGAGAGACAATGAAATGTATGGGTGACAGGTGATTTAGGGAAAAAATGTCGGTGAATTGATTTTCATCAAGGCTATATACCCCCGCTTGCCATACTGCACCCAAATATGGATCATTGGGGTTTCTATGGGAGATGGGCTGAGTAATCCATGGTTAGGGGACATCCATTCTTTATGCACGAGGAGGGACCTACAGTCTAACTGTATAGCACAACCATTATTTTGCAATGGGGGGGGGGTCGCGTGTGTTCTGTTATCATTCACTTTTTATGGACATTCGTATTAACTGTTTTTCCAATAGAGTAGGATATTCATTTTTTGCAAGAGGGGGACCATTAGTCTAACTGTGTAGCACATCAGTTGTTTTATATATTTTTTTTGCAAGTGGGGGTGGGGACATGTTTTTTGTTGATATTCGCATTTTCATGGACATTCATTAATGACTTTTTTTCCAACATTCTTTATTTTGCAAAAGAGGGGTGGGGCGGATTGCATGATTTCTGTGCATATTTACTTTTTTTGTGACAATTTCTATTAAATTGTTTCCAATTGAGAAAGACTTCCATTTTTTCAAGAGGGGCGGCACGTGAATTCAGTGGACATTTGTCTTTTTATTGACATTCATGACAACCTTTTTTCCCACAGAGTAAGTTTGTGATAACTTTTTCTCCAATAGAGGAGGGCATCCATTTTTTGTACGAGGGGGACCTTTTGTTTCACAGTGTGGCACATCCATTAATTTGCAAGAGGGGGATATGATTTCTGTGGACATGTGCATTTTTCTTGGACCTTAGGCCTAGAAAAAATGATTGTTTGGTTCCGGTAACATGATTTTGAAAAATAGGTTAGTAAGGTAGGTATTTTTTTCTTCATATCTTTTTACCGCAAAAAAAAATAGGTTAGGTAGGGACCACTTCTTTTTTTTACTCCACATAGAAAACGAAAGTGACTGCACACACAACACGATGGGAAAATTAAACAAAAATGATGAATTACATATGATTTTTTTTATTGGATCGCTAAAATTAGTATATTATTTTATGTCTGAATTCATAGGTTCGAATTTTTCATTAAAAAACTCAATAAAAAGATTAGGTTAGGGGGGTTAAAATGGGTTAGCTAGGGTTACCGGAACCACAGGATAATTTTTTCTAGGCCTTAGTATTAACCTTTTTCCATTAGAGCAGTACATACATTTTTTCAAGACGAGGAGATTTTGTCTAACTGTATCTATCCATTATTTTGCAGCGCTTGAATTTTATGAACATTCACTTTTTATGGACATTCTTTTCAAACATTGTAGCAATTCCACCATTTTGCAATAAAAAAAGGGGAGGGGTCTCTGGCTATTCACTTATTTATGGACATTTGTACAAGAGGGGGGACCTTTAGTCCAACTGTGTAGCACAACGTCAGTCTGCTCTCTGAACCCTGTACTCTAGGCTAGGCCTTAGTATTTTCTCACTGTAACTGCTTGATTAGAAGCTCATTTCCCCATATTAGTCCCATTGTTCCACCAGCATTTGGTCTTATGTCGCCGAGCACAAAATTTACACCAATACCAATAACTTACTTGTTGAACCCAATTTTGACGTGCTTTCTGATCCCCGCACTGTTAGTATAGGCCTCACCATTTTCACCAATTAGAATAACTTCCATATTAAACGCAACCTCAATGTGCTCTCTACCCACCGGCCACCCCCAATATCCACGCTAGACTAAGCCTCACCATTTTTGCACCATGACCACTTCATTAGAAGCTCATTATCCCATCTTAGTCCCATTGTTCTTCAAGCTTTGGGTTAAAAGGTCATTGCGGATTCCAAATTCACACCGCTACCAACTAGATCAATAGTGCTAAGAGAGCACAGCGTCGCTATAGCAACATTGAATGATGGTCAATAAAAATGTTAAGTTTGCACTCAAAGCGCTACGCAAAAACAAACAAATTTGCAAAAACAATATATATATTATATATATGATTCATATATATATATATATATATGTTCTTGGCATTGGATTGAAGTTGCTTTCTAAACATGGCCAAAGTAAATATCTGTTGACCATAAGTAAACATTGATATGGTGATGCTGTGCTCTCTGAGCAGTTTTTAATCTAATTTAACCTTTTTGCCGATCTGATGGTCATGTGTCCAACAGTGTTTAATCTATAGAGGAAAAATGAAAAAGAAAATAATCAAAATGGCCCTCTGGAAGGTAAACTGTGATTGTCAAAGTGCCAAAATTGAAGGCAGTTGATGATGCGAAAGCATATAAGCAGGGTACCAAGTTTGAATATTTTCCTACAAGCAATAGCTAAGCTTTTGGAGAAAACGTTGAAAATGGACCAATAATGGCCCTGTGGAAAGCACACTTTAATTGGCAAAGTGCCCCAAAAACAAACCATTTTGGTGCCGCGTCATACCATTATAGTTGTGTAAAGTTTTAATGGAATTGGTTCATAGGTAAACACTCTACCTTGTCTGGAGACATGCATAGTTAGAAACGAATTGAACGCAAGGCTTTGCTTCAGCTATTGAATGACCCAATAACTTAGATTTTGAACCCAATTTCCATGTACTCTCTGACCATCACGTATTTGTGCCATTGTTTTGTAAGCATTGGACCATAGGTCACCTAACTTAAGAATTCACACCAATACCAATAACTTAAGTGGTTACCTATTTTACATTTGTATCTTTCTTCTTCAAATATCGTCGTCTGTGAAAAAGTAACTCCCAGGTCACCAGCATTCCCTAGACCATGGAATGGTGAAGCTTTGATCGTTAAAACGGCGTCAAATATGGACATTGGTGAAAATTGACGTCTCTAATTGATAACAAGTAATTTACAGATTGCACTCGTTCTTACCATCACTTATTTTTTAACCACGTTGGCAATTAAATAGTGACCAGTGCGCAACAAGACCTGGTTGAGTGTGCATTATGGTTATTATTTAGTCCTTGACTTGTTACTCATCTACAGGCCACACAATGAGAACCATATGGCTTAAATTGGATTTGTAAGTTACAGATAATGACCACTCTGCTCCATTGTCATAATAACCACAGCCACTCCACAAGTCTGGCTATTATTTTGTCCCTGGCTGGTTATCTCTCTACGGATCACACCCATATCACTTCAGCGCATCATTTGAGTATTTCAAAATGGCGTAATGTACTCACATAAATTTTTCTTTAACTGATTTATCACCTTGAATACTAGTATCGATCTTTTATACATGATTATATGTTTTTAAAGTGAATACACTACGTCTGGGTGCATTTTTTACGTGATTTATGGCTGGATTGCTTTGTTTTAAGAGTTTCTATTTTCGCCCCTGATACGAGTAGCGGGAATCAGCTGTCAGTAGGCGAGGAGGGAAATGCGATTTTTCGAGGCGGGTAAAGCTGCTTTGTGTAAAAACTTTGCCATCCTATATATCTACCAAAACAGCATAAAAAGCTATGAAAATCAATCAATAATTTTTGTAACAGGAATAGAAGTTTTGAGAATAAAATCTGTTAAAGCTGCTCATGGTTCACTTTTCTATTGTCTGTAGTAATACTGTGAAGTATATTTTTTGTTTATTTGAAAATTGCAGGAATATTGCATAGGGAACAATCATAAGTAACGATACAGGGAGGGGGGTCATCAATTTTTGGGGGCTTGAAGAAAATGTTAACCGACCCCCCCACACACACACCCCCCACCAACATTCTAAAAAGTTGAGTGACCCCTGGCTCAACTAAAGCAAATCTCCTATACATAGTCATTGCATTTTAGGACCATTGCTAAAATAAGATATTTGAAGAAAAAATACCGTAGCATGATAAAATGTTCAACGACCCCCTCCCCAAAGGAATAAGAAAAGTTGAATGACCCCCTCACCTTTTTGGACGACCCCCCCACACACACACATTATATATGATCGTTCCCTTAGTCTCTGGAGTGTATTCATATTGGAATTTTTAAAGCAATAGATTTATTACAACTGATTATTACCTGCATCCGGTAATCGGTTTAGTCATGTTTCATTCTATTCCAACAGAAAATGCTGGGAAATGTGTTGGTGCTACCCTCTTCATTAAGAGGTAGAGTATAAAAATGTACACCGGTTAGGTGCATCACATACGGGGAGTTACTCACATCAGGCGGAAAAATAGGAGTGCTCAAACAGCTACATTAAACTATCTATCACCCACACAATTACGCTGAAACAGTATGTTAACTTAGATTGATATCCAAAGACAATGGAGTAACCAGCAACGCATTTATATTGGTCAAACAACCCAAACAAATTTGTATATGAGCACCTTCCGCCATTATGAACGTGCGTTACTCGCACCGCGACGACACAGTGGATGGTTATTGTTTCGTCCCTGACTTGTCACCCTCTACAGGCCACATTATGAGAACGTTATGGCTCAAATTGGATTTGTTAGTTACAGATTATGACCACTCCGCTCCATTGTCAAAATAACCACAATCACTCCATATTAGCGCCCGTGTGGCCATTATTCTGGCCCTGACTTGTTACCTCTCTGGTGATCTCACCGATATAGCTAGTGCTCATGTATGTTATTACTAGATACTACTCAGTATCTGTTTAGGAACCATAATGGTCCATATTCGGCTCCTTTTTGGCTGTAATCTAGTCTGACCATAAACCACTGGACTGGTTTGCCACCTTGGGTGACGCTTTTCATCGACTGCTTTACATCCACACACACAGTTGACTGATTTGCATGTCATTCAGCATATTTAGCGCACCATATAACCTTTCTCACCTGACTCCCTACCCCCTAGGAACCATGAGTGACTTGATACATGTTTATAACTTGCCTGACCGTTTTAACTTGTAGGTGCCATGCTGGAAGGTAAAATAAGGTAGATCTGATAATGATAATGACCTTTGAAACTCAGGTTGCATTGGGATGTTTTGCAAGAATGGTTGTCTCTACGCAAATGAAAGAAAATATTTTTGTGTCTCTTGATGAACTAAATCGTGATATTCACGCACTATAAGCTTGGTTTGTGGTATTTTTCTATACAGCAGAACCCCTCCATTTATGTTAGGATCACCAATGGACTGGTCTTAAGTGGTTTGTCTCTTTATGGAAGTTCGCAGCAGTCTCTCCATGGAGATATATCCGAGTCATTATTTAAGATGTGTGTGTGTGGGGGGGGGGGATTTTTTTTAGTCATCGGTTTTTCTAACATGTGACCCCCCACGGGTTTGCAAATCAAATATATGACCCCCACGGGTTTGTAAATCAAACATATGATCCCGCCACATCGAAATATATACCTGAAATATGAACTTCCGACCCCCTCACTTTAGTATATAACTTTCCTAACATATGACACATATATGACACCCCCATTTCCACATGCCCTGTGTTTGTATTAGTATGGCATTGTACTGTCATATCCGCTGTACAAATTTTCAAAAATATTTAGCTATATTGTGCACAGTGTCAACGACCCCTCAGCTCACGCTGAGAGACTAGTTCATATGCAGGGAGCGAGAACTTGACAGCCAGTTGCTAAATAAACTACGAACTCGACTCATCGCCTTGTTCTCAGTACTTCAATGGTAGAGATCGTCACGAATTGAATCTACCTTTCACTGAACACACGCCACTAAAGTGAATATTGCAATGCTATTGCATATCCAACATTAGACCGACAGGAGAAACTAATAGAAGGCGTGCAGAGAAGGGCAACAAAGCTTGTCAACAGCATTAAAGATAAAGAATATCAAGAGCGTCTAAAAACCCTAAAGTTACCATCACTGAAGTATCGTAGAGAAGGAGGAGACATGATTGAAGTCTACAATTAACTTCATCATGTCTATAAAGTGGCCTCGCTACCCATAAGTCCGGATGACAACCCAGCATCTACCAGAGGAAATAGTTTGAGACTGAAAAAGGAAAGGTGCAAGAAAACAGCAACTCAAAAGTTCTTTAGGCACAGGGCTGTAGATCTATGGAATAGTCTCCCAGATGAAGTTGTCACAGCACCATCACTGAACTCGTTTAAAAAACAGGCTGGATAAATACTGGAGTCATAGTGTCTACATGTTATAGTTTGAATGTTAAAATAAACCATTCCCACGCAAAAGCTAAACGAGCAATAGATAAAATTGTAATTAGTGATTTCAGTAACAGGTCTCTGACCTAAAAAAGACTGAAACGGATAAAATAAAGTAAAGTAAAGTAAACCTACCACTACACAATACACACATCACTGCCTTCCCGCCACCACACTCACACATTTAATCCAGTTTATATTGTCACATAATCCATTGTCAAAACATACCACTAATCACACAATATTCATTTTCTTACGTCAATATCCATTTTACTAATAATATCCATCATCCGCCTACTCCCGTGTCCGACGAGGACTGCGACTTCGTCGGCGCTCTGCAGCCCTCGCCGTCCGCTTGCCCCCCCCCCCGGGACCGCTCCCGGGCACACTCGCGGCCCTGGCGTGAGCGCCTCCTGTGACTTCCACCATTATTCACATCTCGTCCCTCGCCACCCGCAGCGGCACTTCCCAGTAATCCAGACAGAAATGCGGGCGGCGGACAGAATTGTGGCATGTAGACATAGCTGCCAGCGGGGTGATTACGCGCTCCATACCCCGGATATTGCGAGGAATGCAATGGCGCCGGCATTTGCACCATCCCACCGTCGCCCATCAACATGACCGTGCGCTGGTCCTCCCACAGGCGTCCATGGGACTCGTCACGAGGGCGCTTGCCGGATCCTCAACTCTCAATCAACGAAGCGGAGCGTGCCCGCCGACGCCGCCTCTCTGCGGCCCCCCGCTCCTGCGGCCGGGACCTGCTGGCGTCCCCTGGGCCGTACCGCACGGCAACAGTCTCGGACGAGACGCCCGCCTCCAGCGAGCGAACTGCTGCTCGCACGCGTCCACCAGGTGCCGCGGGCGCCTCGTCACTGGCCGACGACACATTTAAGGACCCTTCCGACGTGTGGACACTCACCACGCCGGGGAACCCTGCTTCTGGCGCAGGCATGGCCGCCGCCTCAGCGACCCGGACGGCTGCCTCCGCCTCCTCTGCCCGAATGATTGCATCTGCTTCCCCCGCTGCATCACCGCCTCCGGCTACAGCGACCTCATTGTTATCGTCGTCGCTGCCCACCTCTTCACTAGGACCATTGGCAGCATCGGCCGCCGCACCTTGATCAGTCGTCAACATCGACGGGTCCTCGACGGGACTTGCCCCGTCGACCAATCTAGCGGTGCCGGTGGCGAATGTCAATCCCGTGATGGCCGCCCCGAGCTCCAGAAGCTCGACAATGAACCTGTTGCCCGAATGGCGATTTTCCATCGCATAGCTACAAAAAGAAAAGACACATCATTAGCACCAAGCCACAAAGAAAATACGACATCATCAATACTCGACATCATCACAATCCATCACCCATAAAATATATACAACTTACGTGATCCCCGCCGACGGGTAACGGGAAAACATGCGTACAAAGTCACCCTGTAGGCGACTCAACTCGTCCAACGTAACGTCGGCAAAACGACATATAATCACAAAGCGATCCATTTTCTTCACCAAAATTCTACAACACCACGAATCTCCACAACAGAACAAACGTCTATACTCTGAGGAATCCAACGAAGGAGTGACCGTCCGCCAACATATTTTCCCGATCCCAGCGACACACAAAGACCCATAACGATACATCATCTCAACACTCGCCGGCACAGCGCACATGGCTACCGTATGTGACACCATCCCCCCAGGGACAACCCAGGGACCACCCTGCCTCCACAGACCACACGCACCCAGGAGGACATTAATCATTGTAAACATTAACGCTACACTTAGATACGCGTGTTCTCGCGCCATATTGTACAGTTCTAGCATAGTTCACCGTTGTCATACTATAATCAAGTATCTAGATATTTTTATTCATTTTAGCCTCGCACTTTACGTGCTCAATGTATCCAATTTATATGTTACTACTAGATTTCATTATTTAAGTAGACTTACGTGTTACTTAGGCCTTAGTTAAAACATTTTATTTTACATGCTTATATGCGTATTTTATATAGACGTAGTATCTTATCTATGTACACGTAGTCATACCAATTTATTACTTCAAGTAGCAATGTGCTTATACCTTATATACATATTTTTCTTTCTTCGTATTGATGTATATTCATGTATTTACTGCTTAACTCAAATCGTATTTTGTAAACTATATGTTACATTATGTATCATTATAGGGCTGTCAACGCTTCTCCCTCTAGCTGCTGACGCTAGCTCAAACCAAATTAGAAAAAGATTACATCTTTTTCACTTTATGGGGGGTAGAATGTGCACAGTGTCAATGACCCCTCAGCTCACGCTGAGAGACTAGTTGGCACCGTGCACCTGTAGCGTGCGATACCACCAAGTCTAGCTTGACAGTCAGTTGCTCAATAAACTACGAACTCGACTTATCGCCTTGTTCTCAGTACTTCAACATGAATGAGAAATGTACACAGTGTCAGCGAGCCCTCAGCACTCCGCTAACAGGCTAGCTGGCACCGTGCACCTGTAAGCGTGCGATACCACCAAGTCTAGCTAGAGCTCATAAGCAGGGAGCAAGCACAAGACAGCCAGTTGCTAAATAAACTACGAACTCGACTCAACGCCTTGTTCTCAGTGCCTCAGAAAATGAATGAATAAAACTATTTTCCCCGGTTTATTAAATGCTATAGGCTAATCAAAATGCAGTACAAAGTGTATATATCAACTTGTCATGATATGAAAAGACTGGTGCTATTTAATTGAATTTAGAGAAGGCGATTTAATCTTTAATCTGTTATTTTGAAAAAAAAGTAAAAGAATTTATATCATATTTTCCAAAAATAAAGTTACTGGTATCGAAAGACAATTAAATATAATATAAATCAATCTTGATAAAGGGTTTCATATTCCATTTCAGAAGTTCCTTGCAGTTCCTCCAACAATTGCTCTAATATAAAAGCCAATGAGTTATTATCAAAAACCCTAAATTCAATTAATAGCACCAGTCCTTTCATATCATGACAAGTTAACTTTGATATAGTTCTAAGCAGTACAAAATCTTGGGGAAGGCACTTGTTACTTAAAGAAAAACTTTCTGTCAAAAGCATTTTAGCAAATATTTGCAATTCAATTGCATGTGTTGAGTGTTGACATTTGAAACTAGGAACAAAATTACAAGATATTTTACACAACCAAATGATTGATCACATACCACAAAAATAGAACAGGACATTCTACCAACATTTATTAACAAATATAAACGCTTGCCACGGCTCCTTTCAGTAAACTTACAAAATTTGAACATTTGACCCCCCCCCAGTAAAATTTCAAGAATCAGACCCCCGCCATATTCTTCCATTTTAACTTTCTGACCCCCCCCCAACTTCCATTTTGAAACTTCTCACCCCCTCACAACATTCAAATTCAAACTTCTGACCCCCACAACATTCAAATTCAAACATCTGACCCCCCCCAGTTGTTTCCCGACCCCCTATGGCTTAAATAATGACTAAGCCCTAAGTAGGCAAGAAATTGTCCTATAGAGATTGTTGTAACAAAAAAGATGGTCGTCCCATTATAGAGGGCATCTCAGAGAAGACGTGATCTCATTATCACAGAAGGTGATCTCCTTAAAGAGCTGGTATCGTTATAGAGGTGGTCTAATTATAGAGGTGGTCTAATTATAGAGGTGTTCTCATTACAGAGGTAGTCTAATTTAAGAAATGGTCTCATTATATATGGTCTCATTATATATGCAGTAGAATTCAAGAGGTGGTCTCATTATAGAGGTGGTTTGATTATATAGGTGGTTTCATTATAGATAGAGATGGACTTATTATAGAGGTAGTCTTACTATAGAGGTGGTCTCCATACAAATTTTATCCTATAATGGATGTAGTCTCACTATAGTGCTAGTCTTATTACAGAGGTGCCCTCACTAAAGAGGGGCATCTAAGTGGATGGTCTACCGTCTGAAGTCAGACGAGAACGTAATGTTTTATTAGTGTGTGCAGCGCCAGCTAGATAGCGCTGCACACAATAGTCCAGTTTGTTCGGTGTCAGAAGCATTTATACCCAAGCCCCGATTGGGTTGGTTAAGACTATACGCACGAAGTCTGTAGGCTATGAACTCAACTCAGAACTCAGGGTCCGTATTCTCGTACGTATCGCCGAATGGATTCGCCCGAATTCAATTATTATCGTTGGGCCGATTCGTTAGAAAATGGTATTCTCGTACAGCAATATATTTTTTCGCACCAACGAATTTCGCATCTTTCGTGCGACAAGGCTTATTATTAATTTTCGTTTTCTGGAGAAAAAAGTTATTGTTTTGACAGCTGTATCGTCTGCTTTATTTGTAAACAATGGCATATGCCAATGATGTATTGAATTGTCGACATCCACAAGGCTAAAAAACCTTTGCTTCAATGACGTATTGAATATGTCAAGAGCAACAAACCAAAACAAAAACTGTTAAAAGTCCACCTTTGTCTAACATACAGTATATAATTAATTTAAAAAAATGCAATAGGCATATGTATGAATGGTACTAAACAAGTATTTAAATTTGATACAAAATAAGTAGATCTATAAGACTATGAGTATAGTCTAACGTTCAACGTCCTATATGGACTAATGTTGATCAATACCTTTGTACTATTGTACTATGTATGTAGATCTATAGTTTTTGTTTTTGAGAATAAAGTCAGTGGAAAGTCATTAAGATTTGTATTCTACAGTCTTGTCTCTAGTTTATGAAAGATGTTTCTAGATCTAAGTAAAAAGATGCCATATGATGCTTAAATAACCGTGGCTAGCTTTTACTTCGTCAGTTTTCGGTGTGATCTTTTTATCGTGCGAGACCTATTTTAGGTGTCGCACGATTTCATATCAGCTACGGATAAGTAATTACACAACTAAAAACAGTGATGCTTCTATTTCTCAAAGTTTACATAGAAATGTCAAGGTACATTTAACAGTTTAATGAGGATACTAGCTGTCATTATCCCACTGAACGTTGCCACTTGAAATCCTGTGGTCTGTCTGCGAATGTACGTTTATCAACACGGGAATAGTTCAATGTTTAAGGTTGTGGAGCTTATAAAACTGCGTAATTATTCATACACATATGTAAAATTTACTACTGAAACCGATTTCATACATAATAGATGATTACTTACATTTCTGATTGAAAACGTTTAAAAAATTGGTTGTTTATTCCCGGGATCGGCAAAATATCTGCGTAGTTGACACCATCATTTATTCGTTTTCAAAGAAACACACGATATACGGAGCCCAGCTTTCATAAGACTGCTGTCAAACACCTTATCTGTGATCCGCCATTTGAATTGTCATCAAATATCCATTTTAGAAGACACAAACCAAATATCTGTCCGTGTGCCGTGTGAGCATCATTGTACAATTTTGATACTAAATATGAGCTTACGAGGCTGGATTTTGCGGCCTATGTTCCTCTGCTGGTATTCCCATAGTGACTAACATTTTATTAAAATCACGAATCATGTCCAGTGAAGTGAACTTGCGCACGTGGACTTACAAAAGCCATCCTTAACAGCAATGAAAGTGTGACAGACAGATGTTATATAGCTCTATACTTATTATTCAACTTGTGTTTCATTTTTTTCTATTATACAGGAGCGTTTTAAAAAGAAGATGTTAATGGAGACAGCCACTATTGGCTTATAGTGTCTAGAACTATATAGAGTTCTCTCTATACTACTTGTGTGCGTCCTCATACCAATATTTTCTTTAAACTTTATGACCATCTTTCGTATTCATTTATCATATTCATAATCATAATAAAGAATCATTCATAATAATTCTTTTTCCTTAAATTTTCTGCACATGAACAAGACATAATACTGTATTTAGGCGGGTGACACTGTATCAAGCTATAGGCATATAATGTGTAAATGAAATAGTGTTCAAAGTCTGACAGAGGTTTTTATTTATAAACATAAATTGAAATTGTAGATTATCATAGGTATTTTCTTGATACCATAACAATCGGAGCAAAATAAGATTTGAAACTTATATGTAAAAAAAACTACAACAAAAGAAAACTAAAGCAACATTCAAAACATCTTACAACTTTGTACATATTTAGCTTTTACCATAACCTCTGTACCAGGCTGGGAGACCTGGAGTTTGTGTCACAGTGTATTGCTGAGGACAGAGATAGAGGACAGAATGTGGACTGGGAGATACTGATGATTATAGCATATTTCAGCAAGCATATGGACATAGTGCGCTGTATTAGGGACAGTGGACGAGTGTCAGTAGATATACCCAAATATTTAGAATGGAGTTGTGAACTGGGAGACCTGGAGTTTGTGTCACAGTGTATTGCTGAGGACAGAGATAGAGGACAGAATGTGAACTGGGAGAGACTGATGAAGACAGCATATGACAACAAGCATATGGACATAGTGCGCTGTATTAGGGACAGTGGACGAGTGTCAGTAGATACACAGTTGTATTATTCCTGTCTGTTGGGAGACCTGGAGTTTGTGTCACAGTGTATTGCTGAGGACAGAGATAGAGGACAGAATGTGGACTGGGAGAGACTGATGAAGACAGCATATGACAACAAGCATATGGACATAGTGCGCTGTATTAGGGACAGTGGACGAGGGTCAGTAGATACACAGTTGTATTATTCCTGTCTGCTGGGAGACCTGGAGTTTGTGTCACAGTGTATTGCTGAGGACAGAGATAGAGGACAGAATGTGGACTGGGAGAGACTGATGAAGACAGCATATGACAACAAGCATATGGACATAGTGCGCTGTATTAGGGACAGTGGACGAGTGTCAGTAGATATACCCAAATATTTAAAATGGAGTTGTGAATTGGGAGACCTGGAGTTTGTGTCACAGTGTATTGCTGAGGACAGAGATAGAGGACAGAATGTGGACTGGGAGTGGCTGATGGAACAGCATATGACAACAAGCATATGGACATAGTGCGCTGTATTAGGGACAGTGGACGAGGGTCAGTAGATATACAGTTGTATTATTCCTGTCTGCTGGGAGACCTGGAGTTTGTGTCACAGTGTATTGCTGAGGACAGAGATAGAGGACAGAATGTGAACTGGGAGAGGCTGATGAAGATAGCATATGACAACAAGCATATGGACATAGTGCGCTGTATTAGGGACAGTGGACGAGGGTCAGTAGATACACAGTTGTATTATTCCTGTCTGCTGGGAGACCTGGAGTTTGTGTCACAGTGTATTGCTGAGGACAGAGATAGAGGACAGAATGTGGACTGGGAGAGACTGATGAAGACAGCATATGACAACAAGCATATGGACATAGTGCGCTGTATTAGGGACAGTGGACGAGGGTCAGTAGATATACAGTTGTATTATTCCTGTCTTCTGGGAGACCTGGAGTTTGTGTCACAGTGTATTGCTGAGGACAGAGATAGAGGACAGAATGTGAACTGGGAGGGACATAGTGAGATTATAAAGCACGATGAAACAATAAAGCATAGGACATAGTGTTTGTGTCACAGTGCATTATTAATTGTGGACAGAGACGGATGAAGCCAGAACATATTCATGATACTGATATAGCACAGCTCATAGTGAGAAGTGGTATGTGCACGTTGGCTGACCTGAGGTTTGATTATGACAAAACAAGGCTTAACTTTGTGATTGATCACACAGAGGATGTGAACAGAGAAATCCGTCCGGGACTCAACACACTGCATGTTGCAGCCTATATGTGTGTAAGTCAATGGTGTACAGACAAAAATACTTATACAGACAGTATAAGCCTAGTGCTGAATAAAGGAGCTAAAGTCAATGGAAAAGGCTACACGGGACGCACTGCGCTTCACTTTCTATGCCATGGGCAAAACACAGAAGTTGATTATTTAATTCAACATAAAACTGAACCAAATGAGTCCACACAGCTGCCAACGAAGAAAAGCAATCTGTGTGTGGGAGGAAGAATAATAGCAGAAAGCATGGTGAGCATAATTAATGATGTGATAGGAAAAGGTGGTGATGTAAATGCTACTGATGACAATGGTCAGACACCATTACATCTTCTGTGCCTGAGTGAAGGAGACGTTAGCATTGGGACATTACTAATAGAGAGAGGTGCAAACATAAATAAGCGTGATAATGAAGGAAGAACTCCACTTGCTGTTGCTGCACAACATGGTAATGATAAGTTTGCTTCCATCCTGTGTGCAAAAGGCTGTGATAAAAACATGGGAACCTTCTTAGAAGAAACACCATTATACTTGTCAGCTGTCACTAATAAAATAAGGTCAGCTGCGATTCTCTGTGAGGAAGGTGTGAACGTGAACCAGGCAGATGAGTATAATGTGACGCCACTAGCAGCAGCCTGTGAGAATGACAACCACCAGATTGTGGATCTGTTATTACAAAATGGGAGCTGACCATAGGATAGCAGATATGGAAGAAAGGACAGCACTACATAAGGCAGCCATGTATGGAAGTTTGGAGTCTTGTCTGCGACTGATGAGAACAAGCATTGACTTAAATGCCCAGGACATTACAGGATTTACTGCATTACATCTTGCAACACTTCGAAATAATCTACAAATTATCAAGGTTTTGTTGGATAATAAATGTAATGTTCATATTTCAAGTAATCTAGGAAATATAGCGTTACACAATGCAGTATCTACTCATGATGGAAAGCATGCATCAAAAGGCAATGTAGAAATTGTTGAGATTTTGCTACAAAAAGGGTCAGAAATTGATTATAGAAACAACTATGGCCACACTCCCATAATGGTTTCTGCAAATTCTCTCGATTTCTCTATCATGAAATTTCTGTATTACAATAAAGCAAATCTAGGATTAGTCAATAACATGCAGAGGGGGCTAATTCACATTGTCGTGGTGCTTTATTCAGAAATATGCCTCCACCAAACCACAAAACATCAGAAATGTCAGGTTATCATTGAGTGGTTGCTGGAGAAAGGCCTCAGTATCAATGCTTCAGATGTGAACAAACAGACACCACTTCACTTGGCTGCACTACAAGGAGAGCTAGAACTTGTGTCATACCTTGTTAAATGTGGAGCAGATGTTAATGTGCGTGACAAATTCAACCACATGCCTTTGATGAATGCATTAAAACATCCAGAAGTGTTCAAGTTTCTCTGGGAAAAAAACTTTACCTGCTATAACAGAGGATGACTTTTGTAAACTCCAGCGATTGAGCTACTGGCTTGATGTTAGTGAAGAGATGAAACACAAGATCATAGAGCATGCCCCTTGTGTGATTGACCTCAGCAACATGCCACAAAATGTCAGTCCCCTGAAACTTAGATACGGTGACAGTCTGGAGAAGTGGCTAAGAACGGAGAACAATGAACTTCCACAGTTCATGACAAACTGGTTGTCCAATCTACAGCCTCTAACTTACATTGATCATCCTGATATCAAAAAGGTCATGTGGGAATTTCTCAATGACCTTCAAGAAGGTGTGAAAATGGAAGATCCATTTGTAGCATATGCTATCACTCCGTGTGGCAGTGTAAAAGAAAAGACAAAGGCCTTTGCTCAAGATGAAAATGACTGCTCATGTGTTTTACAGAACATTAGATTTGAAATGTTTGAAACTCCAATAGAGGCTGACCATCCTATATGGACAGCATTCGTTCATTTAATATGTAAGGAAGAGTACTTTGATCATCTCAAGAGAGTATTGGATGGAAAGAAGCGATTGTCACAAGGAAAACTATGTCATCACTTTGGGAAAGCAATTGGAAAGGTAATAGCAAATCCTGCATTCTGGGACAAATACCCACAATTGCAAAGAATAAGTGCTAAAGATATCAGTGCTGGAGATAGGAGAATTTGCACCATGCATGTCATCTGGAGTGATGAGATCTGTCCATGGCTGAAGATTGATATTGATCTCGCGCCAGTGATTGATCTGTCAAAGTGGAAGCCATCATGGTGCAGTAAGCACCCACTCCTTGATGAGATCGAGAGCATTGCTCTCCCCAAGTGGAAGATGACACCCAAAGTGAACATGGATCTTATGGAGATAGGAGTGCATTCATGGGGACCACTTTTCCACAAGATGCCAGAAGAGATGAGGCAGGGATATCGTCTGGCTAAAGTTGTGCGTGGAAGTGCCGTTTGTCCACAAATACCACAGTCACCAGGGAATGCATATGCACGAGATGGAGAGTTACTAGATTTAGTAGACATGCATCACGAAGAAAACAAAGCAGAGTATGAAGAATGTAGCAATGCTGGTGAGTTCATGAACACCTACCTGTTGAAACAGGTTATAATGCATGAATACACGGCCTGGTACCACCAGACGATGGAAGGATTGGACCCTCCAATGCAATCTGATGTCTACTGGGCAAAGCGGATCTATGAAAAGATGGAGGAAGCCTTCAAGCGCCGGGAGCTGTACTCCTGGTTCATCCCCACCTACAACCTGCTGAATGATGACAAGTTTGTTCAGTTCCAGGACATAGCCGTCCTCTATGCTCATCTGTGCAGGAGGCTGCTCACTGAAGAGGCAGCAAACCACTTCAGGAAGGCCTATTTGGGTGGATCAGATGAGAATCCTTTCGATCCACCACCCAAAAAACGGACGAGGCCTGCACATGTGAGGAGCTATACGCCTTGGTCATTCCCACCTACAACCTGCTGACTGATTACAAGCTTATTCTAATTGTTGGACACAGCCGTCCTATATGCTCGTCTCTGCAGGAGGCTTCTCACTGAAGAGGCAGCAAACCACTTCAGGAAGGCCTGTTTGGGTGGATCAGAGGGTTGTCAAGAGAGTACATAATTGATGACTCATTTCACACTGAACCTCAAGCAAACGTGATTTTACAACAAAAAACGAGCATATTTGTGTCAATGAAAGTATAATGAAAAACAATCAAAACTTAAGTGTGATATGATTCATAAAAAGTGTGGGATATTCGTGAATTACCTTTGAATATTTTTGATGATGCTAAATGTGACATATGCGGTATCCATTAGAATAAAGTGATCTTTATTTCTGAAGAATGACTAATAGTTTTTTAACATACAGTAAGATATATTCCCAATAAACTAACTTTCTATATACGTCGGGACAGTACTGCATTGACTGCTAAATCGCAGAATTGTATGAAATAGTGGAATGGTTTATGATGGAGAAGACCCTTTTACTTGTTTATATTCGATACTTTATATAATGTAGTTAAGATTTTAGTGTTAAAGATGTTTAGTGCTTATGATTTCTATGTTTTCAATACTGTTTTGTGATGTGCCAATCATTTGAGGCAAAGATCATTGAGCCTTTGTGAATGAAACCCACCGTTAATATAAATGACATTAAGAATAGCTGAATATAATGTAATCACTACCTCATAGACAAAAGTGTTTCCACAATCACCTCCGGATAGACACAACTGAACTGTTTCCAATGAAATTGACGACAATTTTTTTAACAAAAGCAGCGAGCAGTGGAATTTCATGATAATGTGTCTTTGTTATTAAATTCCCTTATTGCATTGCTTTTTAAGGTAAAGTGGTTGTGGGCGTTCTTTTTTCTTGTGCTAGTAAATTTGCAATATTTTAGTTAAACTTCCCCTTTCTATTTTCACTTATCATTCCATCTTTCTTTTTTTTTGTGGTGGTGGTTGCAACGTTTGGTCGAACTGTTATCAGTGGTTATTGATTATATAGAAGTTCTTATTTATATAAGATTAAAAATTAGGTCTGTATATCTTGCAAAATTGATGACTGGTATTTTTAGATATAATATTATTGCATACCTTTTTAGATAGAATGGGTGTGGGTGTTTTATCTGCTTGTTATGTAGATTGTATATTTGAAATACTGTTACAATTATATGTATCTACTTTTTACCTTAATGAATAACATTTTCTGGTGGTGGCTGCAATTTTGTATTAGTATTTAGTATTAGTTTCATGCCACTTATTATTTGATTAAGAACCGGGAATTAAGATTGAAATTACATCTGTACATGTACACTTTGCAAAATTGAGGATTGTTATTCATTTATCCAAACATATACGTGTCGTGAGTATCTTGTTCTGCTTGGTGTGTGATTTGTATGATTACAATATTACTACACTTATTTAGTTTTATTTTGGTAATTATCATTGTTCATTTCTTTGTCCTCATTGCAATTTTTGTTCCAGCTGGTTTCGATTCTATTAAACTTATTATTTGAATAACATTGAAATTACATATGTACATTTTGACAAAGTCACAATTGGTGTTCTTTATCTGTTCAATATATATTATTACATAGCATTTTAAGAGAAAATGGGCTAGGGTATTTTTTTTGATTCTTATGTAATTTGTATATTTGAAACATTTTTACAGTTACATTATCTCTTTTTACCTTGGTTCATAAAATATTTTGGTGGTGGCTTCAAATTTAGCACTGACTGATATTGATTGCATGCAACTTTTGAAACTTGATTGAGATTGAAATTTAACTATTTTTGTAAAATTATTGTGAAATTGAGAATTGATATTTATGTTAATCACTAAGTTGTATCATTTGGTGATAGGTGGTTCTTTTCCTAATGTTGTTACTGCTGTGTGTTCCACCACTTCCTCATTGATGATGGAACAGATAGCAGCAACAGCACGACAGTTATGTATTGCTTATTGTATATGAACTCATCACCAATCTATATCATAAAGGTATCACAAGATTAAATAAACTTAGTTTGTATATGTCTATCACTAACGCTGCAATGGTTAAAATGAAATGCATTGTAAAACAACTTGCAAATGTTAAAATGAAAACTGTATTTTTTTATATACTTGGATAAACTTTTATATAACCCTAATGCGTCATGAACTATATTGCTATCATTAAGAAATTGATTCATTTGAAATGTGAATATCTGCTTTAAATGTTATACAAATTGAAGCTTAATAAAATTGTTAATTATTTTCTTTGTTTTACCTCAAATTACAGTTTCCAAATTTTACACACAGATGTTTTATTACAACATTAAAACAAACGTTAATCATTGTCAAGACCACTAATTTACAATATACATGTACTTATATGCAACTAGATTGATCAGTTTTGTAATGTTTGTATCAAGTTTTAGAAATATTCATCAAAATATGTCACATAAAAACATTGTTATATTTATAAATATTTATCATATATAGTATCAGCTCAATCTTAGGAATGTGTAACTGAATGGCTGGTGTTTGTTATTAACCCAGGAGATGACCAAAATCAACCGCAGATTTTATCTGCTGGCAGATTGTAAATGAACATTGCAAAGGTTTCGGCTATAAGTAATCTGCATGACAATTTTAATGCCAAAATGTCGCATACATCAATAAAACACATCACTACGCAAAGTGAATGAGATAGCTTAAATACCTTCATGCGTGTAGTAACACATCTCTCTCTGGAATCATTGACACTGCCTTATGCCAGCTGAAATAATGCATGTTGAATAGTACACAAGGATTATGTCGTTGATTTGAAGAAAACTAATAGCCTACAATATTTTGTTGAACCTGTTGTATTGTTGAATACAATTCCAGCATCAGCCATCAGTCAAATCAAATTGGCTGTTTAACAGCATCCACTCAGTGACGCAACAGCGCCATTATGAAGCTGTGCAATGTTACAAATTAGTAATCTATTGGTGGTGAATAAACCCGTTTGTCACATAGGTATGAGACTACCGTTTCTAGTATATCATATTTCTCCCATGTGAATGTCATCACTCTCTCTTATTGAAACCAAATAGCAGTTCTAGAATGACAATTAGATCCACCAAGCAGAACTCGTCACAGAAGAGAGATAGGTGAATAAGCACGTACCATTGTTACTGAATAAAACAATTACAAATCACCTTAAAAGATAAAAAATCAGTGAAAGTGTTTTAGTAGAAGTCACCACTTGAC